>JAMPIV010010816.1:0-600000 GCA_024509875.1 Oreohelix idahoensis | reverse complement strand
GTAGGAAACCTACATCAAAACTCATGTGTTCTTGTAGCACCGTTTTCTGTTGCAAATATGTTTCACATAATGAGGTTGCCAATCCCATGCACAGTCTCATTATAATTTTGCTGTTGATGACACACCTGAGGGAGCAGTAGTCATATTCTTTCTACATCTGCTCAGGGACCTCCAGGAACTTCATGGTATCATAACCCTCTACTCCCAAAGGAGCATAGGCCTTTAACAAACACATGCCAAGTCCTCCTGTCACGTGCCATCATCTCAAGTTCTTTCCACGTTCTCCTTATCATTTTCACCTCTGTTTCCAGCTCTCTTCTCCATGTGCTTCTTGGTCTACCTCTGCCTCTCTTGCCCTGGGGGTTCTAGAACAAAGACTGCCTTGTAATGCTATCAACAAGTTTCCTCAGTGTGTGAACTATCCATCGGCATCGTCTTCTTCTCATCTCTTGTTCCACTGGCACTTGTCTAGTTCTCGTCTTCAGTTCCACGTTGGTAACCTTGTCATACCATTTTAATCCTTCTATTCTACGCAAGCACCCATTTATGAAAGTCTGTAGCTTTTTGGTTGTTGCTTTTGTTGTTCTCCATGTCTCAGAGCCATACAATAGGACTGAATTCCCATTTGAGTTGAAGATTCTTATTTTTGTGTTGGACTTGATTTTTCTTGTTCTCCATATGTTTCCCAATGCAATGAAAGCTCCTCTTGCTTTTTGTATTCTTATTTTGATATCACTGTCTGTCCCTCCAACTTTGTCTATATTGCTGCCAAGATATGTGTACGATTCTACATCTTGTAGTGGTGTTTCTTCAAGTTCAACCTTGTTATCATTACCTGCATTTATTCTCATTATTTTTGTCTTTTCCCTGTGTATTTTCAGACCCAATTGCTGTGACCTCTCATCAAGTGTTTTCAATCTGTCTTGCATCTGATTACAGTTATGGGACAGAAGAGCCAAGTCATCAGCAAAATCCAGATCATCCAACTGCTTAGTCAGAGTCCACTGGATTCCATTTCTGTTGTGTGTTGTTGATGTTCTCATAACCCAGTCTATTGCTGGCAAACGTTAGAAGAAGTTAACACCTTTAAATATCTCGGGTCCACTATATGTAGTGATGGAAGATCAAGTAAAGAAATCAAGACAAGACTTGAGATGGCCTCAGCTGCCATGACAAGGTTGAATGTGATCTGGAAAAGTAACATCAGTTTTCCTGTGAAGATCAAATTATACAAATCACTTGTATTATCTATTCTCTTGTATGGGTGTGAGGGCTGGACACTCACTGCAGATACAGAGCGAAGGATTCAGGCTTTCGAGCATAAATGTTATAGAAGAATTTTGCGCATTTGCTATAAAGAGCACAAAACAAATGTCTATGTTAGAGAGAAGATAAACACCTATGCAGGCCATCAAGAACCACTTTTGTCAATAGTGAAACGTTGAAAGCTTGCCTGGTTTGGGCATGTAACTCGTCATGACTCCCTTTTGAAAACGATCCTCCAGGGAACAGTCGAAGGTAAACGGAGAAGAGGAAGGCAAAGAAAATCCTGGGCTGATAACATCAAAGAATGGGCAGGACACGGTTTTTCCACACTTGTACGCATTGCTGAGAATAGAGAGCAGTGGAGGACCCTGTCTGCTGATGCTTCCACCATGGCACCCCTACGACCCATGACGGGTTATGGGTTGAGATGATGATGAAGCTGTCCTTCATGAATATTAGTATATAGACATCGTTTCCTGGACTGTTCCATGTCAAAAAGCATCCAGGATGATTTCTAAACCAGGTGTTTCCTACTATCATGTGACCAAAATATTGTTAAGAATTATAAGAAGAGTGAGAACTAGATTAAAATCAAAAATTGATGATGAACAATGTGGATTTGTAGAATTTAAAGACACAATTAGTGCCTTATATTTAATAACATTAACTGAAAGAGCTATAGACGTAAAAATAAATCTATACTTGTACTTTACAGACTTCACTAAGGCATTTGACAAAGTGAAACTTGAAGAAATTATAAAAACATCAGAAAACATAAACATTGATTGTACAGATCTGAGAATAATAAAGAACATATACTGGCAACAAACTGCAGCTATGAAAATTAGCAGTCAAATTGGAACATTTCAGCAGGTAAAAAAAGCTTCTAGACCAGGATCTGTCACTTGATCTGCTGAATCTGTACAGTGAAAATATAATGAGGTCATAGAGGACATGTTAGGAATATCAGCTGGTAAACTTATATAAAAGTTAGTTGCTTATCCTTTACAGGACGTGGCAATCAACCCCAGCTTTTATTGGCTGTTTGTGATTTTTCTAGGCAATTTTTTCATTCAGTAGTTTGCCATTGCTTTCTGAACGGTACGGCGCTTATACCATTGTTAAAAATCCACACAAAGCGATCTGCTACCAAACCGCCTGCAGCAGGTTTCGAACCTGGTATATCTGGATTATGAAACTGCGTTCATATCCATTAGGCCACAGACACCGACAAAACTTATATAAACAGCTTGCAATACACAGAATACAGCCTTACTGGCCAAAAAAAAGTGAAAAAGAATTGCAGGAAATGATTTGTGCAATAGTGACAGAAAGCAAAAATAAAGGCCTTAGCTTAAATAGCAAAAATGACTTCACTGGAATGCTCTATCAAAATAAATTGAATCATTTTAAAACAAGTCAATTGATTCAAATACCTAGGCATGTTAATAACATTGGATGGAAGATGCATCTTAGGAGTGAAGAGTAGAATAGCTCAGGTAAAAGTATCATTCTATGAAAATGACAAGTATACTTTTGTTTTGCAACAACCCTACCAATGTAAGTAGGAAAGTCAGTATTATATAGAACCAATCCTGTGTTTTAGTTGATAAGTGGGAAAAGCACTTGAAGCCTCGGAAATGTGGTTTTACAGAAGATTGTTAAAAATATCATGGACAGCTAGATAGAGTAATGAGGATGTCTTAAAAGAGGCCAATGCCAAAGGAAGCTTATTCCTTATGTTAAAAGGAATCATTCCACTTTCTTTATACATTTTATGAGATGATTTGACAGTTTGAAATCTTGGCATAGAAAGAAATCAACAGAATTGATAAACAGGACTGGTGAAAAGAAGTTGTGGAGAGACATGATTGTCTGTGCCACCAGGCATGGTACTTGAAGAAGAAGATTAATTTAATGAAATTAAAACAACTATTTGTAACTTCAGTTGAAATCTTAATTTTCATTATAGCTGATGCGGCTATTTGTTTTTGTAGCAATTTGTATACAATTTTACAGATCCTTACATATGGATACTTCTTCTTTGTCTACTACCTGAGTGCTGCATATGGGTTACTGTATCCAGGGCAGCACTGGATGGCTGACTGGTCACTTATTCATGCAGGTGCCGCTGCACAGGTTGGTTCTCAATACTGTTTACTCCCTGTGATTTCCAGGTATCTCTTAGGAGTCAAAGAAAGAATAGAACTACTCCTCTTTCAGGTACGTCTTAATAGGTGACTAATGTGAGCATGAGGCTAGCAATCTCATCATGTAAAACAAATTGCTTCAGGAATCACTGCTGCAAGAGCACAAGAAGTGCATACTTTCTTTAACAGTGCCAACTATAGGGGTGGCCCTATGCTCCTTCATTCATTTTCTTCTTTTTTTCTCCCTGTGGAGCATAGAGTCACCTTTGTAGTTGGCCCCCATGCAGAGGGCCTACACCAAAACATCCACGTGCTCTTGCAGTGGTGGTGTCTATAACAATTTTTTCTTGACCTGATGCTAGTCACCATTTATGACTAGCATAAGAGAGCAGCGGTTATGCTCAATTCTTTGTCTCCTCAGGAACCACTAGCAACTAGATGGGACCCTATGCTCCTTATGGTGTATAAAAGGAAAGTGTGTTTAATAAACGTAAATATGTGAGAGGTTTTGTTACCATAGTTATTGAAACACCTTTGTGTATTATAAATTAATTCAGATGATTCAGTTTTGATTCACAAGTGTTTTCAGTGATTAGCATGTTTTTTTCCAGACATCGATAAGCAACTCTAATATACTACGCATGTGTTCACCCAAGTGTCTGAAGTATCTCAATTTACTTAACTGTTATTGCTGTGAAGAAATAAAAATAAGATCATATTTAGAATTTTATTTCTAGCCTTACTGGATGAAGCTTAAATAACTGTACTTTTTCCTGGATCAAATGATATTTATGTTAATATTATCTAGTAGTACATTTTTTTATGTTGTTCTCTGCTTAGGCACAGTTCACCTACCTTTTTGGATCTTGTCATCACCTCACACCGAAGTCCTTTCAGTGTCCCCAGTCAGGTACTCCTGCACTCGTGTTCTGGACCATTAACTTGACACTATTTGTCATACCACATGTGTTTGCATGGTGGTGTTTGCGAGATTCTGAAAGCTTTGGTCGCACTTACTCAATTGAAAGCTCAAAACCAACTGTGGAGCATCGTCATAGACAAACAAACAATAAATCAGGAAAAAATGCTTAGACCTTATTTGATTATTGATGGCGTTTAGCAGGAAAACTAAAAATATTTGCAAAATTGTGTCTGCACTGTTGAAAAACTATTTCACAAGTTTCATAAGAACAAGACTGATGCTGCATTTCATGTTAATACTGTAACCAATATACTTGTCACGATGTCAAATCGCCTTCATTTCTCTTCTTAAATCTTTTCTTATACCAGTTCACTCACTCTCTCTCTTTTCTCTAGAAAATCCACCACTCGTCTAAAATTCAGATCTCCCATTCTTCTGAAAAGGAATAGGCCTACATCTCTCTCTCTTTGTACACTTTATATTTTTACTGGAAAAGTTTGTTCACCGGTGCCTTGAACTTCTGATTGCTGTCCTACTTAACATGGGTTTTCCATGGGAATAATTACAATTCTAGCAAACAGGTATGCAGTGTCGTATCCCAACTAAGATGATTTGACCATGTCTGCAGAATGGGAGAGGATCGGTGTTACGCACATAATTTTTCTAAGACTGTGTGTAATTAATCTGTATGAATTGTACACTTTAAATTTTTTGATCAAAGGTAGATAATCCTTGTTTGACTGTGATTACATTTTCAATGGTGGTTACCTTCTCTTGTGTCCTGACTTGCCGGTCCATTTTTTCGATCGATGTCAGGCCATTCTCCTTATATGGTAGCATCGGTCAACTGTTTCTTGGAATGATTGAAACCAGAGTTGAGGTTTATTCCCTGTCCATATAAGGCGTGATTTCTGAACATAGCTTTGTTGGAATGTTTCCTTCATCGTCTCGTTTTGAGTGTTACTCAGGCGTATGCGTTCTGCGCATGTCGGAACTTTAAGAGAGTTAGAATAGTCTTCCGCCCAGGGAGTCGAGGAGATATACTGAGCAGAGAGGACGCCATGCTGCGTCTGTGATTTTTGATAGGGAATTCTGTAGTCCTCCTGTGAGTTAGTTAACTAACGAGGCTTTCCCTATATGATTCAAATACGCCTGGAGGCGTATGTTTTGTGGTGTTGATTCTGAAGCAAGGTAATACCCTCCTTTATTGAACTCTGTGATCTACCTAGATGTTTGACATTTTGTCGTTCTCTGCTCGCTTGTGTGTTACAGAAAGGAGAGGTTCTTCTACTAGGAATTACACCCCAGGTATCTTCATACCTGAGATCTATATATATACGGGTCGCTCTAGGCCCAGAGAACAATTTCTGTGTTCTAGGATCTTCGCTATGCCAGCGATTGCACCTATGTCGAGGGTTAGACTTAGGGATGCTATAAAGGTCAGCTTGACCTGTACTTCTGAAATGCCATTCTCGTGCGGACAGTAATAGACTTATTTTTGTACATCTGATCTGCCAGCATCAGAGAGGAGTACTGATATTTATGAATATTTATGATATGAAGCTGAGGCTATCGTCAGCTAGGATTACCTATATCAACTTGGAGAATGTATGCAGATCCATGAAGAAACTTTATTAATGCTGAATACTATGAACTGTCATGTCCATGACTTTTTGTGAAATGGATGTATCATTATCTGTCATTGTGGCGTCCGAAATAAATGATGGAAACGTCACGAGCAGTTATAACATTTCTATGACTTATACATGTCATAACTCCTGTATTGTGGAACTGTGAATCTACGTCACACCTACACACACGGCAACCTACTTCAAACCAGACAAGACACCATCACCACAGCCTATATATATATTCCTGGTGTCTATAGGGGTGGTACTTACTTGGCTACAAATTAACAACAACTTGGACTTATACCTGTAAATGTTCATAGTGGCCAGATTGTGGCTTATCATCTTAGTGGTCAGTAGTCAGCCTAAAACCACCCTTATCATTTTATGGTGGCCAATAGCTGGTTTCAACTGGTACCAGCACTCAAGGGGGTCAACAAACCCATACAACATTCAAGTTCGTCATTTCGTGAACTCACTTCCTTCAAGAAATCTACATTTTCAATGAAATATTTTGAAACTACCCGGCGTTGCCGCATTCAGATGGTCAAGTGCCGATTGAATCAATTTTACCGCATTCAGATGGTCAAGTGCCGATTGAATCAATTTTGCCGCATTCAGATGGTCAAGTGCCGATTGAATCAATTTTGCCGCATTCAGATGGTCAAGTGCCGATGGAATCAAGTTTGCTGTAGTTCGAAGCTCGAGTACCGATCATTGTAAGAAGGACAAGTTCCAAAACTCCACATCCTGTATCAGAAGCTCATTTCCTGCGTCATGGCTGTTTATGGGAGCAGATGTCGATCAACGTTGGATCATTTATCCTTAGAATGCTGATCACAACCTGTTCTGCACCGTGCTGACGTTTGGACATATATAAGTTAAGTGGCCTGTTTGTTTGTGAACTGTGCCCTTATATCCTAACTGAGCCTTCTATATTTTCACACACTTTTTGTTACATGTTATATGTTTACATGTTATATGTTATTTGTATATTTATATGTTTATATTTCAGCGGGAGGTTGGGTGTGAGACTAATATAAGAGATACCACGTAATAGAGGTCTTATGTTAGTGTTCTATAGGAGCAATTTTCTTGATTGAAAATCTGCTAGCGACAACTGTTGCTATATTTGTTTAGTTGTGACGAGTTGTGCTTTATTTTCATCATTTTTTGTAATATTTTTTTTTCTTTCTGTTCTTTAGTTCTGATTTCATTTGTTTGTATTTGTAGGTCTCCTCTTTTCTATTATTCAGTTCTTTACACCGTTTTTGTTTATACACTGTGACGTCATTTGTTTATTTACATTTTTCGCATTTGTCATAACATTCTTTGTGATATTTTCTTTTAGTTTTTGCTGTTTATTTAGTTGACTTTTGCGAATGTTTTCGTATTGTCTTTGATCTTTGTTATTGTTTACATTGTCTTGGATCTTTGTTATTGTTTACATAGTTCTTAGTTAGCATTCACTATTGTTAAATATTTGCTTATGCACTATTAGCTGTGTAGTGCACTTATCATAACTAACTGGTGGATTTGCTTATGCACTATTAACTGTGTAGTGCAGTTATGATAAATAACTGATGGATATGTCTCGATCCTTAACCGCCGACCGTCAAAGATGTGTAGTGCCCTTATGATTAAGAAGTGACTGGTGGTATTATTATACATTTGATAATACAAGTTCTTTATCAAAGACTTGTTTCCCACAGAGATTGGGGTAAACATTGTGATTATACAAGTACTTTATTTAAGTCTTGTTACTATTAAGGTTGAAATAAGATAATTAATTATTTCAGGTTTCGGACTCATAATATTAGACATCATGTCTACACTTGAGTACTTTATTGAGCAAGGGAAAACCCTTGGTAAGACTGGTGATGTATTAGAAGAGTATGCAAATACTCAATGGACTAAAGCACTGAAGTCTGAGGAGAAAAGACAAAAAGAGAAAAATAAAAGATTAGACAGAGAAGCTGAGCAAAAGAAGATAGATGCTGAGAATCTGAGACTGCAGATGCAGGCAGATGAAAGAAAATTCCAGATGGAAATGGAAAAACAGAAAAGAGAAGCTGAAGCTCAGGATAAAAGATTACAAGCCGAGGCTGAAGAGAGAAAGTTACAAAGAGAGGCTGAAGAAAGAAAGTTACAAAGAGAGGCTGAAGAAAGAAAGTTACAAGCTGAGGCTGAGGAGAGAAAAGCAAAAATGGAGCATGAAGAAAAACTCTTAGCTTTGGAATTAGATAAGTTAAAGTTGATGAACATGGGTAATGCTAATGATCCAAATAAGGGGTTATCTTCTGATAAAGCTAGTACTTTTAAGATTAAACTACCAGCATTCAATGCTTCCAGTGACGATATAACGTTTTATCTGGATAGATTTGAACGTTCATGTAAAACACATAACATAGATAAATCACTGTATGTTTATCAGTTGTCCAATATACTTAGAGGTGATGCTTTGAGTATGTTAAGCATGGTAGATGAGCCTGACAAGAACAATTATGAGGTTGTCAGGGTGGTCTTGTTAAAGAAATACCAACTTAATGAAGACGGCTATCATCTTCAGTTTAAAAATATGTTGCCAGAAACTGGAGTGGAATTATCTGAATTCATTTCAAAGATACGTCTTACTTTACACGTTGGGTTGAGCTGTCTAAGACAGAACATACATATGAAGCACTTATGGACTTACTACTTAGAGACAAGGTTATGTCTTCTGTCAGTGAATCTTTTCTTGCTTTTCTTCATGAGCGTAAGCCTAAAAACATAAAAGAAATGGAAGAATACTGTTGCCAGTATGTCACTGCGCATCCTCACGTAACCATTAGCAACTCTAAAGTAAAAGAAGGTCTGCCAGTTGCTTCGGCAGCACCTTATGGCCCAAATTTCATGCGTAAATTTCAGGGTAGCCAACAAAATTTTAATAAGAAGAGTTACCGTAATTATGCTCAGAATCATAGCAATCAATTTCAGGGTGATTCTTCTTCGCAGAACTGGAGACAAGCTGATACTCCACGGTATACTACTCCCAATAATTTTAGACATTTTCGCAAAGGTAGTCAGTATAGAGGAAACTATTTTTCGCGGAGACCTCAAAACCAATATAATAGAGGTTCTCAACAGTATAGAAATGGTAATGACAGTTATGGAAACTGGAATTCAAACCAGGATATTAATTACAGTAGAGAGTATAATAATAATTTCAGAGGCAATAATGGTCGCGGTAGATCGCAACATAAAAGAAAGAGATATCAACAGGCAAACTCTGTACAGCAAGAGTCTCAGGGAGCATGTAAACAAGGTGATGATGATAAAAACTCTAGTGCTATCACATGTTCTGCCTTTGACTTTAGTAGGGCAACTAAATGTCCCCAATGCAGTACTTTGTTCGAACCGACTACCGTAACTACTTTAAGCTGTGGTCATCCTCTTCCCGCTCTTCCTGCTGCAGTTGCGCATGACGGGAGAGGTTCTCTTATTCTACATAAGGGTCTTGTAAATAGTAATCCAGTCTCAGTCCTTTTTTATTCTGGATGTACTACTATTGGTGTTAGGCAATCTCTTGTAGATCCATCCTGTGCTACAGGAAAGGTGATCAAATGTGTCACATTTGGTGGCACTTTGGAAAAATATCCTACTGCCATAATACATATTTCTACTCCCTTCTTTACGGGAGATGTCCACGCGTGTCTTCTTCCAAACCCTATTGCGGACCTTATTATCGGTCGTATTCACGGAGTTAGGAAATGTACCCCACAGCAGATTGCTGTTTGGGAGGAACAAAATATACAAGCTACCAATGCAGTGGTAACAAGAGCACAAGCTCTGGAAACACCTCAAACTTCATTAACTGATAATAATGAAGTGAATAGCCAAAATAGTCACTTGATTATTTCACGTGACTCTTTTATAAAATTGCAAGAAGAAGATCCTTCTTTACAAAAATTCTTCATTCTAGCAAAAAAAGGTGATCCTAATCAAAATACAAATAGAAAGTCTTGGATTTCTATGAAGAACGGCATACTTGTGCTTATGGTACAAGATCGACTACGTCTACACATTCTCAAATTCTTGTGCCTAAGAGTATGAGATTGCAAATATTGCAACATGCTCATGACTCACAATGTGCTGGACATATGGGTTTTTCCCATACAAAGTCGAGGGTTCTTGCTGCTTTCTTTTGGCCATTTGTGAGCAAGGACATAGGTATTTACTGTCAATCTTGCAAAGAATGTCAGGAGGTCAAATTTAAAGGACCACGACATGCTGCGCCTATCCAGGCTGCTGACATTCCTATTCGGCCGTTTCAGAAAATAGCAATAGATATTATCGGTCCTTTTAGGATCAAGTCGGCCAGAGGACATCAATTTATCCTTACATGTGTCGATATGTGCACACGTTGGCCAGAGGCTATACCTCTTAAGAGCATCTCCACTGCTGATATCGCAGACGCTCTTTGGCTGATATTTTCTCGCTTGGGATTCCCCAGAGAAATATTGTCAGACCATGGCACTCAACTTATATCGGACACTATGTCACAGGTAATGTCTATCTTACATATTAAAAGGTCTCTCAGCAGTATCTATCACCCAATGTCTAATGGGTTAGTTGAGCGTTTGAATAGAACACTCAAGACTTTACTTGGGAAGATAACTGAGGATCATCCTCAGGATTGGGACAGGGTTTTACCCGCGGCTCTCTTTGCTTATAGAGAGGTCCCCAATGAACACACAGGGTTTTCTCCTTTTGAACTTGTCTTTGGCGCGCGACCGTGCGGCCCTATGTCTTTACTCCACGATCTTATCACTGCCGATAATATTAGCGATGACACTCAATCTTCTTATGAGTATGTCATTGCTCTTAGGCAAAAGATCATCGAGGCATGCAAATTAGCAACTTCTTCATCCGAATTTGCTAAAGAAAAGGCAAGGCTATTTGCCAATAAGAACAGATGTCTACGACAACTTTGTCCAGGTGACAAAGCATTCGTCCTACTTCCTTCAAGGGAGAACAGACTTCTTATTGCATGGAAAGGTCCGTATGCAATAGTCTCTAAAATTTCCGACGTCGACTATGTTGTCGATATTGATGGAAAGCATAAAACTTTCCACATAAATATGCTCGCGGAATTTCATGAACGACCTGACTATTTGCAGCCTATTTTCGAGGCGACGGACGATTCTCCAGTACCTCATGGTCAGTACTCATCCCTGTCAGTTATACAGGATGAGGAAACTACTTTTTCTGATGTCAATCTCCCTCTTCCTGTGATCCCACTTCATTCTACGGAATCTTGGAAAAACGTTACCGTTTCTCCTAATCTTTCCGCTGAGGAACATCGACAAGTCTCTTCGATGTTACAAACATTTCAGGATGTCCTTACTGACATCCCGGGACACACACATGTCATTGAACATGACATAGTACTTACTGACCATAATCCTATCAGAGTCAGACCCTATCCTATACCTATCCATTTTCAGTCACAAGTTGAGAAAGAATTGGATGAGATGATACGATTGGAGATAATCGAACCATCCACTTCAGCATACTCTTCGTCCATGGTTATTGTTCGAAAGAAAGACAATAACATTCGCCTTTGCGTTGATTATCGCAAATTGAACCAAGTTACGAAGTTTGATGCTGAACCTATGCCTTTGCTAGAAGAGCTACTAAACAAACTTTCTAATTCTAGATTCTTTACCAAACTTGACTTGTCAAAAGGTTATTGGCAAGTTCCTTTAACTCAGTGTTTCCCAAACTTTTTTGGGTCACCGCCCCCTTGGCTCCCACGGCATATCCCCAGCGCCCCCTGCATTTCCTCACACTACATAAAAAAGTGTAAAGAGTGAAAAATAAGAGCAACTGTTAATACAGTAACAACTAATTGCTCAATTTATCACATTCTAATATAAAGCTACAGATACGCGTATTACTTACTTAGTCGTTCCCCTTTTACCGTGAGGTGTAGAGGTATTTATTAACTTAATTTAAAAAGAAAACCTTAATTACTTAATGCTGTAAAACAAACAGCAGTATGCGAAAGTAAATTAGTAACAAACTTACTTCATTTTTAACTTCAGTGAGATGGATGTGCCTGGTGTAGTGATATCAGCTTCTCGACATTAGGCTGAAACTTACTTAGAAGGAGTCTCAGATCCCCACGTTCAGTAATCTGCAGTCTGTTTCTCTGCTTCGAAAGAAGTTGGACAACCCCGCTGAAACCACGCTCTACTAAATACGATGTTGGAAAGGCAATACAGAACATCTTAACCTTTCCCCACACTGCAGGGTAGCGTTCAGAGATTTCTTTCTGCAACCAAAAGTCTTGATATGATTTCTTGAACATTGGCTTAAGCTCAGCGTCATTTTGTAGCGATATCAGTTCATCTTCCACCCTTCCTAGTTCATTCCTGCACGCGTCTAGGAATGGATTTATTATCCAGTCTAAAATCGTGATCAAAAGAAGATCCTGAAACCTCTGAGACATGTCTTTATGCAGCATATCTAGATGTGCACAATATACTTGAAGATTATCCTCTGGTATTTTGTCTTTCTCTTCCAACTCTAAGAGGCTGGGAAATAAGATTAACTCGCGACGGCCAATATTACGTTTGAATAGCGTTAATTTGGCCAGAAACGTGGAGACGACAAATTTGACTTTTATAAGATTAATATCATTTCCTTGCAGTTGTAGATTTATTTCGTTAAACTTTGTGAATAAATCTGACAAATATGCAATGTCATGCCTGATATTCGTTAGTACTGTACTGAGCGAAGCATGCGAGTCTTTGAAGAATTCTACCACAGTTTCAAAAAGAGCATAAAAGCGTCTCAGACAATTTCCTTTTGAGAGCCACCTAACTTCTGTGTGCATCAGCAAACGTTCAAACTGTTCATCATTCTCAGTACAAAGCTCTCGAAATAGTCGAGAATTGAGAGCATTGGACTTAATTTCGTTACTAGCTGTGATACAAGTATTTAATGATTTGTGAAGCCGATCACTTAGATTTTTGCGACAAGATGTTGTCTGTGAATTACACAGTGTATTGTAAATATACCAGGTACAGCTTCTTTTAAGAAAGTGATAAACCCGCGGTAACAACCTATCATTGATGGTGCCCCATCTGTTGCACAAGCAAGAATGTTGGTAAGCGGAATGTCCTTCTCTTTGAAAAATTTCTCTACTACACGAAATATTGACTCCTTTTGTATCAGTTACTAGTTGCTTAGCAAATAACAACTCTTGAACCAAGCTTCCATCTTTTACGAAGCGAACATAGGCAAGAAGCAAAGATTCGTTGCTAGGCAAAGTTGACTCATCCAACTGCAATGCAAATTCTGTTGTCCTAAGTATGTTGCACAATGTATTTTCAACATTCTCAGCCATTTCATCTATTCTTCTTTGAACAGAGGTATTGCTGAGCGGAATTGCTTTAATTATTTGTTCAGGTGACTTATGCTTAACTGTACTCACAAACTCCCTTATAGCTGGCAAAATCAAATTTTCTGCGATTGTATGAGACTTTCCAGATTTAGCTATCAGCAATGAAATTTTGTGTGAAGCTCGCAAACCATCACAGCTTTGTTGTGAAGTGTTGACAAACATGTCACGGACTGTTTTACGTTTCTGAAAGTTTTCACGAAGTGACTGAAAATATGTCAAACTTTTATCTGTTTTATCTGGGTGAATTTTTTTCAAATGTTCAAGTAGTCTGGAAGATTTCATCGCCTCATTTGAAAAGGCCCTCTCACATAATAGACACATTGGCAGTTGTTGGTTATTTAGTGCTGGAATAAATTTCGGATATTCCACGCTGTATTGTCTGCACTTCTTTTTGGTTTGTTCTGCTTTTGCCATGTTTGTTCTGAATTCAGGAACAAAGAATTGGTTTTACAGTTTTGCAGATAGAAAAATATTCGTCGAGTAAACAATAAAAGCTGATTTAAAAGTGGCTTTACAAAAATGTTGACACAGATGTTCTTACCAGTTTACTCTTCAATTTTATAAAGTTTCTTAACCACAGCCATAAATAAATTAGCAAAAATACAACAATCAGAAGGAGGAAAAAACACAATTAGCAACAGCCACACCAACATTATAAAGTATAATAATAGTTATTTAATATTAACAAAATATAAAATAACGCACTATATTGATAGGTCTTCAGATTTAAAAATTGAGAGACAGTAGCCTAACTACAAAGTGTGGAGATACCGGTAACAAATTAAAAGGATGTAATATAATGGATTGAACAGAAATATTCAACATACGGCAAATCAGTATCAAAATTTATCTGCTTAATTTAATAATTAATGTTAGCTAAAACTGATGCTAGCTCCGTGCAAACAAACAAAAAATATAAGTAATAAAACGTACCTTATCGACAGGATGAAATTGTTTGATACCCGGTACACGCTTATTTGAAACCACTGTTCACAAGAAAAGCTGAGAAAGTTTGTTGGTTTTGCTCATAGCCAGAGCAAAGTTGAAATAGACGGGACACGTACGTCGCGTAGTCGATTTATGAAAGTCTGAATGTAAGGTAGGAAAGCCGGTTCAGGAAATCAAAGACTGATTTATAATGCCAAGTACCGTTAAAAACTTCTCCCTTGAACCTTTTCTCTTATTTATTACCAATCTGCGAATATCTAGTTACCACTAGCCCCCGCAAATACCGAGACAATAAATTCCGCAACAAAGCAAAGTTGCTACTTTCTGAATCACCGGCAGGTATCTAATTTCGTCTATACCATCGGCACGGATCATTTCTCTTCCTTCAGGAGTGAACGAATGGACAATAGGTGTTTGGTTAACCACCTTTCCTAGCAGTTCCCGATTACCGTTTATGGTCAAGGATGGTTACCTGAGCTCAGAACAACACGCATAGACGAAACTATGCCCTGTTTAATTATCTTAGTAATACAACCATCCACATCGTCCTCGCTTCACTGATGCCGTCTCTCAAATTCACAATTCCTTTCTCCCCCGCACGTACTGAATTTAGCTTGTCAAATCCTGAACCCCCCTTACTACTAAACGCCCACTGTTTACTACTGAACGCCCCCCTCTGGCCAATTTTTTCCGTATCGCCCCCTTGGACCCTTCCAAAGCCCCCAGGGGGGCGGTACCGCCCACTGTGGAAACCACTGCTTTAACTGAACGAGCCAAACCTCTTACTGCTTTTTCTACACCTAGGGGTTTATTTCAATGGAATGTCATGCCTTTCGGCCTTATGAACGCCCCTGCTACATTCGTACGCATGATGCGTCGAATTCTCTCATATCGTACAGATGTCATAGCATACTTAGACGATATCTGTCTATTAAGTGATTCCTGGGAAGATCACTATCTGGGTTTATACGAATTGCTGTCCACTCTTCGCGAGTATAATTTAACTGCAAAACCCTCTAAAGCCTTTATAGGATTTAGCGAGATTTCTTTCCTGGGTCATCGTGTTGGTCATGGTCTTTTAAAGACAGAGGACCACAATGTTTCAAAAATATTAAACATTTCTGTCCCTAAGACGAAAAAACAAGTGCGTAGTCTCTTCGGTTTGATACAATTTTACGAACGATTCATTCCGAATCTGTCCTCCATTATGGCACCTCTTTCTACTTTATTGAAGAAAGGATCGCCTAATCTGATCCGCTGGTCTCAAGAATGCCAATCCTCATTGGACCAGATTAAAACTCTATTTTCATCTCCACCTATCCTTAGGTTACCTACTATTGAGAAGACTTTTGTTCTTCGAAGTGACGCCTCGTCCACTGGGATTGGGGCAGCACTAATGCAGGAGTGTTCGGATACTCTGCATCCGGTGATGTATATTTCTAGGAAATTAAATGCTGCAGAAAGGAATTATTTAATTTATACACCGAAAAAATTTTCAAACAGATACAGGAAATACCAGGACTGAACATCAGTGGAAGATCAATAAACAACCTTAGATATGCAGATGATACCGTGTTGTTAGCTGAAAGCGAACAGGAGTTACAAGAACTAGTGAAGCAAGTGAACAGTATAAATCATGAATATGGACTCGACATTAATATTGAGAAAACTAAAACTATGATAATTAGCAAAACAGACAATAAACCCACATTAAAGATAAGCGTAAATGGGAAAATCCTGGAACAAGTCAAGAGCTACGTATATCTTGGTCATATAATAACAGAAGATGGCAGATGTGAAACAGAAATCAAGAAGAGAATAGGAATGGCCAAGGCTACATCCAACAACATGAAACATATACTGACATCCAAACAGTTATCTCATAAATTAAAACTGAGAATCATAAAGTGTTATATATATTCTGCATTTCTGTATGGTGCAGAAACATGGACGATGAATAAGCATTTGGAAGAAAGAATTGAGGCTCTTGAAATGTGGATATATAGAAGAATGGGGCGTATCTCATGGAAAGAGATGAAAACAAATAAGGAGGTCCTAGAAAATCTAGGTATGAAAAGAGAACTAATGAGAGAGGTCAAAGTTCGGCAGCTAAAATACTTTGGCCACATAAAAAGGCATAACACCTTGCAGAAGACCATAACAGAAGGGAGTTGAAGGCAAACGTGCAAGGGGAAGACAGCGCTATAAGTGGGAAGATAACATCAAGAGATGGACTGGAAAGCGTCTATCAGAGTGTACCACCAAGACAAGAGACAGAAGACGTTGGAGATCCATTACAGCCAACCTTCGTTGTGGAGATGGCAACTGATGATGATGATGATGAGACCGTGAATTATTGGCTATGGTTTGGTCAATTCTCAAGTTACAAAGATTCCTTCTAGGCACGCATTTCATTGTGGAAACCGACCAGAAAGCTCTTACTGCTATTCAGAGCAAAAACTTGAAGAGCTCGAGGTCCACTCGATATGTCATAACTCTTCAACCCTTTCATTACACGGTGCGAGCTATCCGTGGTTCGGATAATGTGATGGCAGACATTCTGTCCAGATGCCCACATGATTCCACTTAATTCTTCTGTCATATATTTCCTGATAAACGTCGAGATCTATAACAGTCCTCTACTATAATGATATATCAGCACATATGTTCTCACTTTTTGGGAATTTATAGCATTGTACTGTATAATTGCCTTGTTCTGTTACTGATTTTGGTATAACGGAAGAAAGCTTAGTTAGCAATATACGGGCCAAAAGCTCACATGGTCACAATTTATATATTGTATTTTGATTACTGTATTAAGAAATTTAGCATTTATCATAAAGATTTCTGTTATTGATATTTTCGCAGCACATCATTGACGTTTGCGAGAGTATGGACATTATGTCAACCATGAAGTATGTCAAGTTCTAACCTACTTTGGAACGAGTTATGTCCACATCTTCAAGGAACATCTGTTTAATTACTATAATACATTGTATCATGATATTTTTATATGTTTGTATAATGTATTTTTGGTTTAAAATGTGTAGTTCATTACACTTCATACTATGATAACATATTTGTATTTATGTGAGTATAATTTTGCTTACATTATGATGTTGCCATCACTGTGGCGTATGTTGGTGGCACCTCCCTGGAATATACGTGTACACTTAGGGAAATATTTTCTCTAAGAATCTGAGATATAATCTCAGCTATCGCTCCATGCGTCAAGCTAGCCTCATATTAGGCATTATATCCGTGCATCATACGTGCGTTACGAGCCTGGTGTTTCTGGCTCTTGGATTTTAAAAAAATGATTCTTTTTTTTTCCCGGGGGGTGCGGTAATCTGTTACGCACATAATTTTTCTAAGACTGTGTGTAATTAATCTGTATGAATTGTACACTTTAAATTTTTTGATCAAATGTAGATAATCCTTGTTTGACTGTGATTACATTTTCAATGGTGGTTACCTTCTCTTGTGTCCTGACTTGCCGGTCCATTTTTTTGATCGATGTCAGGCCATTCTCCTTATATGGTAGCATCGGTCAACTGTTTCTTGGAATGATTGAAACCAGAGTTGAGGTTTATTCCCTGTCCATATAAGGCGTGATTTCTGAACATAGCTTTGTTGGAATGTTTCCTTCATCGTCTCGTTTTGAGTGTTACTCAGGCGTATGCGTTCTGCGCATGTCGGAACTTTAAGAGAGTTAGAATAGTCTTCCGCCCAGGAAGTCGAGGAGATGTACTGAGCAGAGAGGACGCCATGCTGCGTCTGTGATTTTTGATAGGGAATTCTGTAGTCCTCCTGTGAGTTAGTTAACTAACGAGGCTTTCCCTATATGATTCGAAAACGCCTGGAGGCGTATGTTTTGTGGTGTTGATTCTGAAGCAAGGTAATACCCTCCTTTTTTGAACTCTGTGATCTACCTAGATGTTTGACATTTTGTCGTTCTCTGCTCGCTTGTGTGTTACAGAAAGGAGAGGTTCTTCTACTAGGAATTACACCCCAGGTATCTTCATACCTGAGATCTATATATATACAGGTCGCTCTAGGCCCAGAGAGCAATTTCTATGTTCTAGGATCTTCGCTATGCCAGCGATTGCACCTATGTCGAGGGTTAGACTTAGGGATGCTATAAAGGTCAGCTTGACCTGTACTCCTGAAATGCCATTCTCGTGCGGACAGTAATAGACTTATTTTTGTACATCTGATCTGCCAGCATCAGAGAGGAGTACTGATATTTATGATATGAAGCTGAGGCTATCGTCAGCTAGGATTACCTATATCAACTTGGAGAATGTATGCAGATCCATGAAGAAACTTTATTAATGCTGAATACTATGAACTGTCATGTCCATGACTTTTTGTGAAATGGATGTATCATTATCTGTCATTGTGGTGTCCGAAATAAATGATGGAAACGTCACGAGCAGTTATAACATTTCTATAACTTATACATGTCATAACTCCTGTATTGTGGAACTGTGAATCTACGTCACACCTACACACACGGCAACCTACTTCAAACCAGACAAGACACCATCACCACAGCCTATATATATATTCCTGGTGTCTATAGGGGTGGTACTTACTTGGCTACAAATTAACAACGACTTTGACTTATACCTGTAAATGTTCATAGTGGCCAGATTGTGGCTTATCATCTTAGTGGTCAGTAGTCAGCCTAAAACCACCCTTATCAATCGGCTACCACGACAAGCATGGGAAACTAAGAGCCAGGGATCCAGACCTCCAGGACAACCCAGAGTCCACTGGGAGGACAACTTTAGACAATCTTTTAAGGACCGAGGACTAGAATTGAACCAGGCCAGGAGGAAGACAGCCGATATGACAGTATGGCCCGCTCTCCTCCAAACCCTACACCTCACGGTAGAAGAGGAACGACTAAGTAAGTAATGTGCTATATAGAATGATGAACACTAATGTATACCCAAATTATAACCCACATGGGTTGACCAGGCATCCCGTGCACATGACAAACACCAGTTTTCAAGTGCATGGTCCAAAAACCGAACCAAATCAACTTTTTTTAACAATTGAAGAAATAAGAAAATATCTGTATGACCAAAGAAACTAGATCCCGAAAACAAATTAGAAAGCACAAGACAATGATGGAGGAGAGTCAGAACCAGAGACAAGTTTCACATATCTACTTTCACTGTTATAACTGATACGTTTCAAGCGCATATAAAAAGAAAGCTGAAGTGTACAAGGAAGTATCAAGTAAATTTCCTATTGAACCAATATGAACGTGTCTAATGAACAATATCCACAAAGTTCCCAAAATTCTGGTGGAATTTGGCATCATAAGTAAGATTAGCAGAGGGTGAACGTTTTAGAGAATGCATTCGTCGCGTATACAACCCAGTGCCGGTGCTACCATTAGGCGAACTAGGTGGCCGCCTAGGGCGTAGACCTCAGGGGGGTGTAGAGTGTCAGTGTGTTAAGAGAGTGAGAAGTGGTTTTTTTTTTAATGGGGGAGTTTGCAAGTACTTAGCCTTGCCTAGAGCGCAAAATAGTCTGGCACCGGTCCTGATACAACCAGCGCACTACATGAACAATCAGCATTCATACTCTTCAACATTTGCTGAGGGAGACTGAGCTTCTGTTTGTTTTCGCGGAATGCAGTGATGTCAGTTCTGATGAACAAAATAAGGAAACGGACATGCCTCGTGGAATAACTTCTGATGTTAATGTTTTGCTTTTTTTTTTTACAAATATTCAAGTATTTTATATATTTTTGTATCTACATCTACGTGTGATCCTTTCCCCCATTCCCCCCACAATTTCACAATATATAAGATCATATAAATTGTTAAGAGTGATAAACACATCTACGGAATCTGAGCCTGCCCAAACGGCCCTTCTCTCCTTTGAAAAAGGCGAGGGAATGTTATGTTTAATATTTTGATGAAGTTGGAGAAGCAGGGATTATTTGCAAGTCTGTGAATGGATTCTAGGAGGTCTGTGTACATAACCTAAAATTTAATTAAAATTGATTAATGCTGTAGTTGACAGGATATTCTCAGTTAAAACAAAATAAAGGAAGGAAAAAAAGAAACTCCATTTTCTTGATGCCATATTGATAATCAGGGCAGAACTGTTGTTGTTCGAATGAATATTATAAAGACTTCACTACGTCTACTACATTTTTAAAGAAATTTACATATGACAAAGTGTGTGGCACAGGTTCCGGCAAGAATGACAGTGATGACTTGATGTCCTGGATCTGGGGCCTTTTTTTTTAATGAGTCCGACTAATCTGGTTTTTTTTTTTTTTTAATAATCTGGTAAAACCTTGCTTATACACTGCTTAGACAGCGCAGACTTCACTGGCTTAGCCATGTTGGCCACATGGAAGATGGTCTCATCCCCAAAGACATTTTCTGCGGACAACTGGCTGATAGAAAACGAACAGCCGTGCGACCACAGATGATGCTCAAATATGTGTACGAGAGAGACATGAAGACACTGGACATAAATCCCACAACTTGGGAGGATAAAGCTGCTGATCGCACCAAGTGGTCTCATCATCATCAGCTGCCATCTCCACAATGAAGGTTGGCTGTAATGGATCCGTCTTCTGTCTCTTGTCTTGGTGGTGCACTCTGATAGACTCTTTCCTGTCCATCTCTTGATGTTATCTTCCCACTTACAGCGCTGTCTTCCCCTTGCACATTTGCCTTCATTTTTCCCTTCTACGAGGGGCGTTCACAAAGTAATGCACCACATCGTTTTTCTCAGCTAATAATGAAGATAGAAGCATGAAATTTTGCACACTTCAAATATGGCATGTGCCAATTGTGTGCACCAAATTGTACCACAACCGGCCAAATAATACGGCTGCCCTAAACCGTTGAAATGGAGCATGTTAGCAACTTGCGTTATAAGCAGCGAATTGTGATAGAATTTCTCGTTGCAGAGAAGGAAACTGTTCTGAACATTCACAAGCGTCTATGTGATGTGTATGGAAGTTTTGCAGTCGACAGGAGTACAGTCAGTCGCTGGGTTCAGAGAATCAAAGAATCAGGAAGTGGAGATACGGAGCTGCTTGATCGGCCGCGCTGTGGATGTCCTGCCACAGCCACCAACGCAGAAATGTTGAAATGCGCTGAGGGCATTATTCTTACTGACAGACGAATCACTACTCAACAATTGGCCTTACAGCTGTCAGTCAGCATTGGTAGTGCAAATGCAGTTATAAAAACTCTCGGATTTTCTAAGGTTTGCGCAAGATGTATTCCTCGAAGTCTCACAAATGACCATCGATTGCAAAGGAAAGCAATTTCTTCTGAATGGTTGAAGCGTTTCAATGCTGATGGAGAGAACTTTTTGGCTCAGATCGTTACAGGTGACGAAACCTGGGCACATCATTTTGAACCTGAGACAAAAAGACAGTCAATGGAGTGGCATCATCTGCAATCACCACGAAGAAAGAAATTCAAGACAATTCCTTCAGCTGGAAAGGTCATGATCACTGTCTTTTGGGACATTGAAGGTGTGATTCTTGTGGACGTTATGCCAAGAGGAGAGACAATCAATTCGCAAGCTTACATTAAGACATTGAAAAAACTCAATCAACGTTTTCACAGAGTTCGGCCGCACAAGAATCCAGCAGACCTGCTTCTCCTTCACGACAATGCACGACCTCACACAAGTCTGGCAACACAGGAAGCAATCACCAAATTGGGTTGGACTGTACTACCTCATCCACCCTATAGTCCCGATTTGGCACCCTCTGATTTTCATCTATTTGGTCCACTTAAAGATGCACTCCGTGGGACAAGGTTTGAAGATGATGAAGGAGTGATTCATGCAGCGAAGAAATGGCTACATAAAAAAAAAAAAATCCGGTATGAGCTAGGAATACATGCACTTGTTTCGCGCTGGCATATAGCCGTACAAGTTGATGGGGATTATGTTGAATAATATCAATGTTTACATGACATATCCATGTATATTGTGTATAAATTTCATGCTTTTTGAATAAACAGCTCCTGAGAAAAACGATGTGGTGCATTACTTTCTGAACGCCCCTCGTAGTATGGTCTTCTGCAAGGTTTTCTGCCTTTTTATGTGGCCAAAGTATTTTAGCTGCCTAACTTTGATCTCCCTAATTAGTTCTCTTTTCATATCTAGATTTTGTAGGACCTCTTTATTTGCTTTCTTCTATTTCCACGAGATGCGTTCCATTCTTCTATACATCCACATCTCAAGAGTCTCAATTCGTTCTTCCAATTGTCCATGTTTCTACACCATACAGTAGTGCAGAATATATATTATATAACATTTTATGATTCTCAGTTTTAATTTGTGAGTTAACTGTTTAGATTTCAGTATATGTTTCATGTTGTTGAATGCAGCTTTGGCCATTCCTATTCTCTTCTTGATTTCTGTTTCACTTTTGTGTTTTTTTTTAAAATCTTCTGTTATTATATGACCAAGATATGAGTAGCTCTTGACTTGTTCCAGGATTTCCCCATTTATGCTTATCTTTAATGTGGGCTTATCCATACCTGTCAGCCTGTACGAATTTTTCGTACAATGTACGTATGTTTGATACTTTTAGCAGTGTACGGCCGTACAGACTCGTTGTACGAATTTTTCCTCCCTCCCTCCCCCCCCCAAAAAAAATCAAAATTTTTTTTTCTTTTTTTTTAAATTCTAAAAATATTTTCCAACCCAAGTTTTTTAAAATTTTCTAGCCCAGGTTTTTTAAACCATTTTTTTAATTCCGGGAATCTCGGCGTCTTTTTTTAAACTGAAGTCTCTCGCAGCAACCAATCAAATCCTTTTATACCCAACAATTCGGCAAAAACTATGAATTTGGCCTCAAACACTTTTGGCTTTCAGCGTGACATGACATTTTTAAAGTTACCTGTTATCAGCCAGGCTTGCCAAGACACTTCGACGTCAATTTGTTTAAAAAAAGCTAAGTACCTATAACTTGGTTAAATATTGCTGTTGTTTTGCTTTGTTGCAATTTAATCGCTGTCTTAATCTTTCGAGTTATATCTTGCCCTTCAGTATATTTCCCATAAATTAATGTCAAAATATTCTGTGTAGGCCCTGCATAACTAAAAAAAAAAGTTTGTTTGCGTTGAGTAGGCCTACTTTATTCCGGCGATCGAGATACACTGCTTTATTTTTCATAAAGCGGCGATCTATTATCACTGGTCTTCAACTATCATCAATTCCCCCCTCCCAACCTCCATTATCTTCTATACCTATGGACATTACACTTACACCCATCACAACCACCAACAAACAAAAGTACCCAAAAAATTATGGTCAATTTTTGTGAATACCACATAAAACAAAAAACAGTCTTGGGGACATTAAATAGACTCGTCAAATATCAATAATAACTCATAGACCTCCTGTCTACTCCAACTTAACCACGTGAAGTGTGAAACACAAACACAACAGCCACATTTAGCAAGAAAACTAATCCCCACTGCTAACCACCCCGGGGGCCATTTCATTCATCTCCACCAACCCGGCGTGTCCCGTAGAGTCTCCTCGCGCGGGTCTATCTCCCTCCCACCAAAAGAGCCTATTTCAATCTCCACACAGCCCACCCTCTCTGATCCCTCCTACTCCCAGCCATTCTTCCCCCCACCAAGGCGTAAAACCTATACATCAACCCCTATAAACCAAATCATATATCCATACCTTCCCCAACATCCATACATTCCATATCACCCATTCCTCCTTCCATATCCACCCCCCCCCACCACCCCCCACCCCCCCCACACCCACCCCCCCCCCCCCCCCCCCACCCCCCCCCCCCCCCCCCCCCCCCCCCCCCCCCCCCCCCCCCCCCCCCCCCCCCCCCCCCCCCCCCCCCCCCCCCCCTTTTCATTTTAATACAACAAAGTCAGCTAATCTAACGTATCTACAATCACTCGAAGAGATCACTAAGGGACTAACCTAGCTCTTGAACATACTCACTTACATCTACGCCTATCACTCTAGTCACACACCAACTCTTCTACTATAAGTTCTTCTCTTCTCTCTAGCGATTACGTGCGTCTAGAGAACTATGATACAAATAAGAAATATGCTCTCCTCTAAATCTCTTCTCTAGATTATCTGGATCTAAATCATTGTTAAACAACACAACATAACAACTAAAATAGCGCATATCTCACCATGGTTGTTTATTTTGAGATGAGAGAACTCATAATTCATCATTCTCTCTTCACCAATTACAGATCAGTTATCTCTCTGACCAATGTCCTCACTCAAATGAAATAATGAGTCTATCACGCGAGTCAAACACCTTCAATCGAATATAGCGATCGAGTACAAAATCCTACACAAGCATTCGCGCTCACACAACACACTCTAACAATCATAATATAGACCCGGGCTAGAATGGATAAGAGACATACGATATAGATTGATGTGTAGGAGATCGATTAGAGGAGATCATACTCACATGAGTAAGGTTAGTCAGACAACTATCTAATCTTACACATTGATTCACCTTAGACCAGGGTTAATGACGACAATCGACGAAAGAGTCTAGATATGTCTAGTTGTAGAAAGGAAGATCACACACCGGAGTCACACTCAATAGAATAAATAATATTGGATAGCGAAAATCTATAATCAACAAAAGGTATCAGTTAAGACTAAAAGAACCAAAATTATTTCTCTCGCACTACACGAATATTATAATATCTTTAACACTCTAAGAGAGCTCACTCAGACTATTCTTTGACGAAAATGTATATCATTAAGAATAGAATTGATAGATGATGAAATAATTAATTTTGAATGCGAATCTACGAAATACTGAGGGTTGTCTAGGGTTATGATATGACATAATAGGAGTCGATATAAAAAAGGGTGGTCTAAAGAAGCGAGCGTAAACAAAAAAATCAATTGCTTTAGCGCAGCAAGACGCGATACACACGCATTCAATAATTTAAACACGAGAATACACAAGTCATCTCTTTATTACATTCAACAACACACAAGCATTAAACATACACAAGAACGAAAGACACTAATACACACTTCTAACAACTATTCAAACACAAGACTAAAATCTTAATAGATGATAAAAGATCACCGCGGAGTTGTGAGCGTTGAATACTCTTAGATTTAATCATCGTTTTACAAAACATCTCTTACACAATTACACTTTACTCCAACTATATTCTCTTCACTATCCATAGCGCGAGAAACTCTACACACACCTTCTCTTTAGAGTCTCTAATGCGACACACATTCCAAGGAATCATAGAGCGATCGAACAATCAAAAGTGAGAACATCCAACTGCGAATGAACTTTACAATAATCAAAATATTATACTCAATGGAATCGTTCTGCGTCACCATTAAATAACAATCCGAAAGGAATAATAACATATAAAAATCATAAAATTAGTCTGTGTAAAGGTCTGAGCTTGAAATCATTCAATTAACCAACAAACTATATAGGACACATTTCAAAATACTGAACAGAGGTATTAATCTAACGTGCGCTAAATGATTACAAATAAAAAAAACTGAGAATGGAAGGAAAAAGTTTGTACTGGATTCATACCGACGTCAGAACTTCCCCCTATCGAGCGTTGTAACTCTTTTATTTTCACATTTGAGTCACAGAGCGATGCGAAAATTATCTTTTCTAAATTTATGATTAATGAGCGAAGTCTATCATTTTTTCCTTATCTTTGTTAATAACTGAAGTTCATACGCGAGGAGTTTCTCTCTGAACTTATCTCGAGAGTCTGCCGAAAGCGGCGGCACGGTAAACAAACCCTTCGAAGGAGACAACCCTGAGAGATGAAGATCTATCTTGAGATCTCCCTATCACGGAAAGTTTGAATACATGATGAACCAGAGAACATGCGCGAGAAAACCCCCTCATCCCAAATGAGGTTCACACTCTTCACTCTCTACTACCAAAAAACAGACGATAATAGCCACCAAGCGTGTCTCTAGAAGATTATACCAGCCAAGCCCCCCGAATTATGAGCCAACAAAGTCTCACAGCGAAATCAAATCAGTTCCACCACGAGCCTGGTTCTTTTATATGACCTAGCGTTCAGTTATGCCGATAACGGGACTACAAAAAACGCCCTGAAATTTAAGAAAAAGTTATTGCAATCCGATTCTTTACAAAATCTAAATAAAGGTATACACCAATAATATTCCACAGTTAATTACACGAGTTACAGTACAAACAAACGCATAGGGTCAGCATCTTTAAATGACAACCTAATTGTAAGGCCATAATACTTGTTTGAAGTGAGACAAGTATATCACTAGGGAGAATTCCCGCATCCAACCTCAAACTCTGAAGCGATGATTAGCAAACAAATATAACTTGCGTCCAATCTCAACAAATTCTCCAACGAAGATACGAACATAATACTATTCTTACTTCACACGCACCATAATAACATAGAGATCTCTAGAACAGTGATAGTAATACTATTGCGACTCCCTATTAATGAATGACACACAATCCAACACAATCGGATATAAAATACTCTCTACCGAATACTACAACGTCTCTCTTCTATTAGATCACATCCTACATGCTGCGAATTTAAAAGTCCCGGCCCCCACAATATAAGCAGCATCAAAGACACACAAAAAGTAAGATCTTACACCACCAACTCGTTCAATTTGACGATGCGTTCTGTGCCTTCCTCTATGGTGCGGAATGCTGGAGACATGTCACAAGAGAAGGAAATGTCCAAAATTGCAGGTCCTCTTCTTCATACACCATGCCACTACAATGCGAACAAAAACTCTATACTCCACACACCTAGCGAGAGCTGACAGACTCTCTATCAACCTCACTACCTGGCCTGTACAATCTCTCACCCCACATCTTCACGACACAGCACCAAACCTCACAGAGATACTTCAAGCCATACAACTAACTATACAGACCACACTCAGACAGAAAACAATTGCACAACCTCCAAATGGTCGAGCTGCAGAAACATGTCGACTAGAGCGGTACAGCACTAAGGTTACCTCTCGGTGCGTTGGAACACAACTAGTCCATACCAACGAAGAGAACCATTACCAAATACACTAATCTCATAACAAAACTATAAATACACACGACCAAATCCATACATGTAGCTGACGGTAATATGACTGAACAAGCCAACCACGCACGAAAGAAGAGATAAGCGAAAAACGCGAGAGGCCGACCAAAAACAACTGGCATAGAGGAACGGAGTATGGAGCGAGGCGCTGAAGACAACACATAACTCTAGAGCAAAAACAGAGCCATAGACAACTTGACATCATAAGATATCTAGTGGGCAACTGTATAAAACGAGTTTAAAGCAGAGTAATGGCACAACACGCACAGCGTGCAAAACAGTGAGCAATCCATTTCTCGTGTTCTCTAGTAATGCGCATGTAATCTAGCAAGACGCCACTAGGAGCGTGATGGAGCCACTTGACTGCTTTCTGACGACCGGTCGCGGTGCGGAGTTTCTAAGGATCGAAAGCAATCGATAGAGAAGACAAACCTGATCTCTGATATACCGCGGCTAATCAGCAACTTGAGACAATCTGAGATCTTCTCAACTCTCTCTCAGCTTTGCCTAAGTCCTTCAACCGATCAACATCACCTTGACAATCATACAATTTCAAAACCTTTCTCTAAACCACAGCGTACGTATAACACGTCTCCTCATACACAGTCATCTACAACCTATTCCAAGAGCAAAACACTCTCTCTCTTAATAATTTATCACAAATCTCACACAAATTGGTTAAATAAAATTCAATCTTACCCCCACAATATTCAATAGTCGTATATTACACAACAAACAAATCAGAATTGAGACTGGCAGCTATTCTAGGCCCAAGTTTTAATTCTGTCTCATGCCCTGAGAAGTTCCAAAGCATATTCTAATAATTATTATTATACTTCTCTTAGCGACAAAACATTACACTTCCCTGATCCTCAACTCGAGCGTCCTACGCGGCAAGAATTTTTTCTATAAGAAAATGGCGATCTCCTTATCGAGCGTTAAAACAAATCTTTTCCTCCAATATCTAAAACTTAGCAGCTGGCCAAATTAATGAAGCTCCAGACGCACTAATGAATTTCTTAATACTCTTCGATACCTCAAATCATCTCTAATCATAAAAAAAACATTCCCAAAATACTACGTTACTACACTACGTGCACAATTAACATT
This sequence comes from Oreohelix idahoensis, assembly GCA_024509875.1. Classification (NCBI taxonomy): domain Eukaryota; kingdom Metazoa; phylum Mollusca; class Gastropoda; order Stylommatophora; family Oreohelicidae; genus Oreohelix; species Oreohelix idahoensis. Next base: position 571,414 of record JAMPIV010010816.1, on the reverse strand, counting down.
AAGATATACAATCTTCTCATTATAGTCGCGTATAAAGAAGCGGTTACAGAGCCAACACTCCTCCGACTACACAAAAACCAGAGCGCTATCAACAATATCCTGCTAAAAACACTCAAACCAGCGCGACAACACTCAAAAATCTAGAGCTACCTTTTTTCCTCATTCCGTCTTATCATACATAATATTATTGCCATTATTTTGGTTATTTTTTGTACTAGTGGGGAACTGACACCATATTATGGCTCAGGACATCATTATATATATATATATATATATATATATATATATATATATATATATATATATATATATATATATATATATATATATACACATATACATATACATACTGAAGCACATTAAAAACGCACCACCTGTATAATCCAGGAACAGAGTGTGAAATGTAAATATAAGTGTTTACAAGTTTACATATTTGGAATCTTTATTCATTTTCCTATAAATCCATGCTGGTCATTAACTTGTACATTTGATTGTTACGAAATTCATTGCATTCTGTGCAGGCAAGGGAGAAAACCAAAAATGCAACCAATAAAAAAATTCATTCACACTATCCTCAGTATCTGGTATGTCCACTGTGTGCTTGCAAATAAGCTTGGCAGCGGCTCTGCATGGAACGCACAAGTCTCTGAAGGAAATTCCGGGGAATCAAGTCCCATTCACGTGTAAGAGCAGCTTCGAGCTGTTGCAGATTAGCTGGAGAACCTTGCCTGTAGACTCTGCGTCCAAGCTCGTCCCACAGATGTTCTATAGGGGACATGTCTGGTGATAGGGCAGGCCAATCAATCGTCACAATGTTTTGCTGCTGTAGATATTGCTGCGTAATGCATGCGGTGTGCGCACGTGCGTTATCCTGCTGGAGAAGCTGCAAGTCTGGATAATTTGTGAACGCAGGAGCAACCAATGCATCCAGAACCCCATCTCGATATGTCACAGCATTAACATTTCCACGGAAGACGTGAAGAGGCAAGCGATGGTGAAACAGTCATGAACATTCCCACGAGAAGACGTCAAGAACAAATGAAAAGCACTGATTCTCCCCAAATGAATTACTGCCACCTTGCAAAATCGGTTGTGCTGACGAACACAGCAATCTGCAAAGCACTCTCCACACCGTCGCCAAATCCGCATATGTCCATCAGCAAAGGATATGTTGAATCTGCTCTCGTCTGTGAATAGGACAGCATTCCACTGCAGTCTAGTCCATCTGACATGTTGCTCTGTCCATTGCAGGCGCTGCTGACGATGTATGCGAGTCAAATTTGGCCCAACATTAGGTCGTCTTGCAGTAAGGCCACAACGTGTACACATTTTCAGGGTCATAGCTGTTGGGAATCATGTATTTTGAGGGGGGGGATGCCACGTTGTAACTTTATAGAGAAATATAGATTTTTGTGTTTCATGTAGTCCCTGTACAAAACCCGTGGGTTGGTAATCCATGCACTTTCCATTCCAGCAGCCATTCGCTCTCTACCTCATGACAAAACACGTGAGAAAATCCATTCCCACACTTTTGGGTTCTATGCTTCAATATATAATATATATATATATATATATATATATATATATATATATATATATATATATATATATATATATATATATATATATATATATAATACCAGCTAGGGTTTCTGGTGCGGAAATTCCCGGGAACTGTAAACAACTTCGACCAGTTGAGTCCCAGGAAAAAATGAACAGGATCCGGGCAATTTTGAAAATTATTTTGTATTAATAAAAATGGTATAATTAAATAGATTTTCAAAACACACATCTGTTTTCGCTTGTTTATGCTTAATTTTTTTTATTTTTGCCGCATGAATGAATCATAGTAAAACAAGAAACCAGTTTAATAATTCATGTGTCTTAAGGGGTTAAAGTACACTACAGCCAGATATCTGTGACATAGATGACATTCGCTGTTTAATCGACGCAGTTCAGGTCAAATGTTCAAGTTATCCTCTTTCCACACAACTTGCCTGAGGAAAAATCTTCGAATTTTTTTGCCCATATACCATCTCCAACATGGAACTGCTAACACGGTGCAGTCAGAAAGGCATGCACGCCTTCATTGCTAGCAGTCGCTGTAGCAGGGTTAGCCATGTCAGAAGGGACCCAGACATCATCATGACAACTGCTATGCTATGGACCTCAGAAGGACGGCGAAAGAGCGTCAGGCCAAAGACAACCTGGCGGAGAACAGTAGAAGCTGAGATACAAAGCGTGAACCAGAGTTCGGGCACGGCACGAAGGATGACCACCGATCGAGCAAAATGGGAACAGTTTGTTGCTGCCCTACAGGACGCCACTAGGCATGATGGCCACTGCCTGCTTTGTCAGTCAGGGGCTAATTATCCAAGAAGACGAGAAGGAGTTCGGGTACAAAAGTTGCGCTCGATATTTTCCGACCTTTCTCCGCAGTGAATATGTGTAGATATGTCTTGTTTCGTAGCAGTTAGGGTTAGGTTTAGTATTAGGATTAACACTAACCTTAACCCAAACCCTAATCCTAAACCTAACTGCTACGAAAGAACACTTAACTACACATATTCACTGCGGAGCAAAAAGGTACGAGTAATAGGAAATTACCAAAACATATTTAAGTTCTGAATAATCATCTAGTCGAAGAAGTGTATGAAGTTCTTTTAAAAAGAATTAAATAACGATGAGAGAAGAAAATTATTGCCCTACTCATGTAGGCCTACCTCCAGAATCCAGAGAGCGTACAAAGAGAATGCAATTTTACCTTCTGTTCAAAAACTACTTTATGTTCTTTTGCAGAAGAATTAATAAACAGACACTTCGGCGACATCTCATCATCGACAACGAAAACATAAGGAGATGAAGAACTGGAAGAAACAAATGAAAATGATGATAGTTCAAACGGCCAAAGAATATGACCTAAACCTGGAACTGAATCAAATAAATAACATTAATCAGAAGAAAAAAAAAACAGCTTTCATTGCACTGGGAAATATATGAGATCATAAGAAATCAGGTCCAACACAAAAATCAGGATTTGCATTTCAAATTCACTATTTATTTATTTTAAATAAAACTGTTGATCTTTACCGTCGTGTGTAGTAAATATTGATAGAAGTAATGAGACGTGGCTGGCTGTCATACATTCTCACGTTATGAAGTTTAATCACGAAGGCGAACACACTGAATACATAGGACGCATATTTAATCGGACATCTTGGAAAACAGGAAGTAGTAAGAAGAGTAACAGAAGAGTTCCCATAAGGCCAAGTAAGTCTAGTCAGGGAAACAAACTAAACATCGAAACAGATATGTACACAAAGAGCATATCAACATCCCCCCTTCTTTATGAGTGAACAAAGTCATTCATCCAGGAGGGTTTCTTGCGATCTCTTTGAGGTCTCTTAGTGCAAGATGGTAGGAGGGAATGTTCTTTGCCAGCTTTCCCAGGACTAGAAGTAGCTGGAGTCGAATGACCAACTTCTGTAGGATTGGAGCTATTCGCTTCACTAGTGTTCTCCATGTCTGGCAAAACAACCTGTTGCTCGGGTAGAACTGGAGAGGAGACATCAATTTCCAGGTCCTCGGGATCAGGTGTGAAAGATGTTGTTTTAGGTCTTAGATGAATTCTATTTCTGACATATTGACCTCCATTCTCCCCTTCAACGAGATAAGATCTTTCAGAGAGCCTCTTATCGATCCTTCCCGGTTGCCAGTTTGGTCGTTCAGGGTCTTGATAGTAGACTGGCTGGTGAGACAACTTGGGCAGATCATGAGCAGTTTTATCATAATACTTTTTCACTGATCTGTCTCTCTTGCGTCTACTTTCGGTAACTCTACTGTAAGATGCAACGGGTTTCACTGCAGAAGGTATCAGTGTGCGCAGTTTCCTGCTGAACAGTATTTCTGCTGGACTTTTATCAAACCCTTGTCTTGGCGTATTACGAAGTTCAAGTAGTGCCTCATATGCATCTGTATTGTCCTGAACAGTCTTTCTCATCATACCCTTGATGAGTTTCACAGCAGATTCAGCTAATCCATTGGCTTTATGATGACCTGGTGCTGATTTAACATGAAGTATTCCCCATCTAGCAGTAAATGATCTGAACTGTGCAGACGTAAACTGAATACCTTGGTCAGATACAATAACTTTGGGAACACCATAACGAGCAAAATGAGACTTCAATTTCCTGATGACTAACTGTGCTGTCATTGTAGGTAGGAAGTCTACTTCAATGAAGTTGGAGAAGTAGTCAATCAGGACTAAATAATATCGGCCTTCTATAATAAAGATGTCAGTGCCAACTTTCTCCCAGGGTGATAAACCTCTTGAGTGTTGGTTTAAAGGTTCTTTAGTATTCCTTGCCTTCGTTTCTTGACATTCCGGACAACTGTCAGCTATCTGTCGAATCTCAGCCGTCATGCCGATCCAAAACAGACAACTTCTGGCCCGGCGCATCATGCTGTCAAATGCAAGATGAGCAGCGTGTAGCTTCTGCTTGATTTCAGGCCTCATTGCTTTTGGGATAAGAATACGCTCTCCTTTAAGTATTATGCCTTGTTCTGTTGTCAGAGTATCACGAATGTCAAAATAAGGCATAAGCTCAGCTGGTACATCAGACTTTCTTTTAGGCCACCCATCCAAAATGGTCGACTTCAACCTCTGGAGCACGCTGTCTTTGAGAGTTTCAGCTTTAATCTTTTCCATCATCACATCTGGTATTTCAGGTAATCTTACAGGTGCATCAGCTCCTGCATTGCTCTCTCTATCAGCTAAGGAATCCAATGTGACATTATGAATACAAGCTCTGGACAGTGTGTCGGCTATAAGAAGATCGGAACCTTGTACCCATTGGAATTCAAAGTCATATCGATGGCTGCGCATCAGTAAATTCTGCAGTCTTCGAGGAATTTGACTCAGAGGTTTCTTAACGATGGCTGCCAAAGGTTTATGGTCGTTGATGACTGTAACTTTCCTTCCATAAGTGTACTGGTCAAAGCGTTCCAAACCATATACAACAGCTAAGAGCTCCTTCTCAATTTGAGCCCAGCGTTGTTCTGTTTCAGTTAATGCTCTAGAAGCAAACTCTATTGGATGACCATTTTGTAGGAGGACAGCCCCAAGTCCATAGCTGCTACTATCAACTTGAATACACAAAGATTCATCAGGATCATAGTATGCGAGTACTGGAGTAGAAGTAATCAGTTTCTTGACTCTCTTGAAAGCTTGATCACATTCAGCAGACCAGATAAAGGGAGTATCCTTACGGGTAAGTTCTCTTATTGGATGAAGAACTTCTGAAAGATTGTTGAGAAACTTTGCTAGATACTGTATCATGCCGCAAAATCTGCGAACCTCATGGCAGTCCTTAGGAACGGGCATGTTTAGTATTGTCTCAACCTTTTTCTTGTCTGGTTCAACACCTCGAGCAGTAATAAGGTGACCCATGAAGGTAATTTCTTCTTTCTTTTCCTGAGCTTTAGCATCATTCAGTTTAATGCCTTTCTCTTTACACCTATGTTTCAGTGCTTTAAGCTTCAGATCATGGTCCTTAATTGCTTGTTGTCTGCTTGATCCACAACCTGCAATAACTATGTCATCAGCAACATTTATGCAACCATGAAGACCTTCAAGAGCTTGTGCTAGATGCCTCTGGAAAATTTCACTGCTTACATTCAAGCCAAATGGTAATCTAGACCATCTGAACCTACCACAAGGTGTAATCATTGTTGTAAGTTTACTAGACTTCTCATCAAGTTTGATATGCCAGAATGCTTCCTTGATATCCAGCTTTGTGAAAATCTTGGCATTATTGAGTTCAGGCAATACATCATCCAAAGTTGGTAATCTGTAATGCTCTCTCTGCAAAGCCTCATTCAGGGGTCTAGGATCAATGCATATTCTTAAAGAACCATCAGACTTTTCAACAACAGCCATTTGGTTAACCCATTCAGTTGGTTCCTCTACTGGTATTAATATACCTCTGTTCATTAGATTTTGAAGCTCTGACTTTACCTTGCTCTTAAGTGAAAATGGTATTTTTCTGCACGGCAGTGCCTTTGGACGAATATTAGGATCAATATGCAACACAGCTTCACCCAGGACACCTAGATGGTTATCAGAGTTATGATCATTATCTGAACTGACAGTAGCCACCTTAGCAATAAATTTGTTTGTGTTGACTGTCACAAACTGTAGATCCTGCAGTGTGTTGTTGCCCAGCAAACATGTGAATTTACTCTTCACAACAGTAAACCTTATATCAGGGGTCGGCAAACTACGGCACGCGTGCCAAGCGTGGCACGTGGAACGATTTTCAATGGCACGCTGAGTGAATTAAAATACTGTACAGTAGATGATCTCATTTTTAAAAAAAATTGAATTTTTAATTAAATAGAAGCATATAATTCTTTTAAAGCGTTTACCTGTTTTTACAACCCTTCAAAACGAAAGTTTTTAGACATTGGAGGTAAGAATGTGCGATCTGATGCAAACTAAAGACCCGATCATACTATACTGCACGTAAGTCTTCGTTTTTACGGACCGTTTCCGAGAACAAACATTCTTCAAAGAATTTCAAGGGGAGTGGATATACTTTGCGGCGCCCGCTAGTCTGGCGTCTACCTGCTACCGTAATTTGCAGGATGAGATTCTTGCAAAGAATCCCAAGTGAATTTTGTCGGGAAGCAGAGACATAATATCATAATTACGCAATAATGTCTGGCTAGCGCCTGGACGAGCATATTTATTTCGTTTTCGCTCGCAGTTTTTGACTCCCAGTGTGAGTTTGGAGCAACAATGACTGACCTCGACGAAGTTATATTTCCGTCCTATCCTTCCCCTCTCTCCCGACCACCACCACCTCTACAGTTCTCTCGGCTGTCACATACTCATGCCCGTACAGTCCGTTGACCGCAGCACAAATGTTGGTGCTGTTATTAAGTAATACGGTGCCGTTAAAATGACTAAAAAAAAAGACAAAAACATGATATACGCTCGTTTCAATACTTTTGGACAAACGAATATGAATTCATACAACAAAAGGATCGTGCTGTTTGTGCTTTATGTTATGAAAGTGTCGTGTGCCGTACGTCAAGTATACAAAGACACTATGAAACCAGACATCAGTCCATGTTTAAAAACTCTGAGGAGAAAAGTGAAGCCATAAAAATGGCTGTTTCTGGCTATAAAAAACAAAGTAGTATTTTTAGTCAAGTACTTGGAACCAAAAATAAAGCTACCGAATGTAGTTACAAAATGCACAGTGTGTGGCTTCGAAGGGCAAACATTTCACAGATGGAAAATACATCAAGGAAACTTTATTGAGCAGTGCTGAAATTTTGTTTAGTGATTTACCAAATAAAGAAACAATACTGTCTCGGATTCGAGAAATACCGGCTTCTGCGATATAAATCGAGAGGAGCATAACTGATATGGCTGAAAATGTAACGGTAAAACAAACAACCGGGTTACAACAAGATGTTGTATTTAGTGTCGCTCTTGGCGAAAGTGTCGATGTGAATGACGTGGCGCGCCCAGATATAGTTGCGCGATATTGTGACAATGACCGTATTTATGAAGAATTGTGCTGCTTGATACCTTTTGATGGTACAGCCAAGGGAGAGGACATTATAACTGCATTTGTAAGCTATTTCGAAAATCAGAACATTAACATGAATAAAATATTATGTGTTACTACTGATGCCGCCCCTGCATTTGTCAGAAAGAACACAGGATTTGTTAAACTTCTTGAGGATCGTGTTGGACGTCAAGTATTGAGCTTCCATTGCATTATACACCAGGAGAGTTTGTGTGCGATGATTTCGTCACTATCCTTGAACTCTGTAATGGAAACTGTTGTCAAGATAGTTAACTTCATAGTTTCTCGCTCTTCATTGACCCACAGGCAATTCAAGTCTCTTCTACAAGAAATGGAGAGCGCATATGCGGACCTCCCGCTGTACAGCAATGTTCGTTGGCTTAGTCGAGGTAATGATTTGAACAGATTTGTATCATGTCTAGAAGCAATCAAGGTGTTTCTTGATGAAAAAGAACATTTCCCGGAATTGAATGACGAGGACTGGCTGTGCAAGCTGATGTTTCTAGCTGACATAATTACAAATCTGAATGAATTTAACTTGCGTTTACAATGGCAGGGTCAAACAGTACTTGATCTTTTTGAGCACTGGAAAGGATTTGCGTCAAAATTAGACATATTTTGCAGAGATATTACCACTAACACATACAAGTACTTTCCAAACGTAAAGGCTCATTCAAATCGATTTACTGTCAACAAAGATGAGCTTCAGAAGTACGTTGAAGCGCTCAAAGGAGAGTTTGCTAAACGAGGTCAAGACTTCAAAATTCACGGGCCCATGTTTTCTTACCTCATCAAGCCCGACTTAATTGATCATACTAACATCCCATTTGCCCTATCTCTTTTCGAGTGGATGGATGTTGACAATTTTGAAATGCAACACATCGAATTCAAGGCATCAGAGTTATGGACGATAAAATTTGTAGAATTGCGAAAAACTCTTGAAGGAAGTTGCTTGGAAAAGTCAGCTGCCATCCTCAACTGCTGGACATCCCTGCCTGAAGCGTTCACCTGTTTGAAGAAAGTTGCATTTGCTCTACTTTCGGCTTTTGGGTCAACTTATACATGTGAACAAATTTTCTCACACATGAAAGCTGTTTTAAGTCCACAGAGAAGTCGCCTAACACCTGTGCATTCAGAAGCCTGTGTGAAGCTGAAATTGACAAAATACACACCTGATATTGAACAATTAACCAAGGAGAAGCAAGGACACGGGTCCCATTAATTGATTAATGACTCAGATCAATAATAATCAATGATTACTCATATTAAAATGTTAATAACGTGTTTTATGTTTGGTTTATTTAATTGTTTTGTCTTCAAACTATTGGACTTTCTGTCTTAATAACAAAATATACATATGGCAATTTTATTATAACATTTCAAACTAATGTGTTCAGAACTTAAATTTTGCAAAACATAATATTTGTATTGATATTTATTCCTATTTATATTAAAATATTAAATAATCTACAAAGAATAGAATAGTTATTTAATGTATCGGAAACATGTTAATACAAGATCATTTTTAAATTGTTTCAATAATTGTTGTATATAAAAATATGGTGGACTTAGGTTGGCACGCTGAGTGACTTTGCAACATTACTTCGGCACGACACTACTAAAAGTTTGCCGACCCCTGCCTTATATTGTGTTTTGTCCCAGTCTTAGTATTCTCAGCAGTTAATAGAACTTCTCCCAGTGGAGTCATCTTAGTACCATTCCACATAACAAGCCTCTGTTTAGTTGGTAACAGTTGTTCTTGCATCACAAAGCGTTGACAGATTGTATTCACATCAGCTGCTGTGTCTAACTGAAATTTTACCATTTTTCCATTGATAATGAGTTGTGCAGATGTACAAGCTTTGCTAGACTTCACACAATTAAGAAAAACTTCAGAATCTTCCATTGGCTCTGTGTGAACAGTATGAACTTTCTTGCATTTAACTTTGAAATGGTTTCTTCCCCCACAGTTTGAGCAAAACTTCCCCCATGCAGGACACTTTTTCTTAATCAATAGATGTTTCTGTCCACAGTAATGACAGGCTTTACCAGTATGCCCTGTGTCTCTCTTGGGAGGTTTATGGTTGAGTGATTTTTTCTGTACCTTTTCAACCCTTGCTTCAGAAGGTTGAACTGTATTACTCATCTCTCTTATGTCGTTTCCAGTTTGCTCGAAGACTCTGCATATGTGAATGGCTTTCTTTAGATCGAGGTCAGCTTCTCTCAAGAGCTTCTCTTGTAACCTTTTGTTAACAGTAAAGACAATTTTGTCTCTTATCATACGATCCTTGTCGTTAAAGTTGCATAAGTCTGCCTTAGTTCTCAGTTCCGTCAAAAAGGAATTAAAAGGATCTTGAAGAGGTGTGTTCCAGCATCTGAACGTATGTAATACTTCATTGCTTCGTGAGCTACAATGGTTCTGGAGCAAATCGAGAATTTTAGTAGGATTAGAATGATCTCCTTCCTCTGCAAGTTGATCAAAAACTTCAACAGCTTGAGGTCCAGCACAGTGTAGAATAATGGCCGCCCGAATAGAATCAGGTTTAGACGCCACTTCTGTTGCATGCATGTATAGATCTAACTGTCGTCTCCACTTACGAAATGTGTCTGATTCGACGTTATTTATGTCTAGGCATGGTGGTAACCGAAATAAGGACCGTTCTGCCATGACGAAATGTCTAATAATGGTATGCAAGCAATAACCTACCAGAGTCTGTGACGTCAGCACACGTGTCGGAAGATATTCAGCAGAATAGTTCGAATTCTGTAGAAATAAACACCGCTGCCACCATGTTGATCTTTACCGTCGTGTGTAGTAAATATTGATAGAAGTAATGAGACGTGGCTGGCTGTCATACATTCTCACGTTATGAAGTTTAATCACGAAGGCGAACACACTGAATACATAGGACGCATACTTAATCGGACATCTTGGAAAACAGGAAGTAGTAAGAAGAGTAACAGAAGAGTTCCCATAAGGCCAAGTAAGCCTAGTCAGGGAAACAAACTAAACATCGACACAGATATGTACACAAAGAGCATATCAACAAAAACATTTTGCCTCGTTTTGGTTCAACATAGACACAGGGTTCGTTGATTATATTAGGGAACATGTCCAAATATTAAAGACCGTGTGGTCTAGTTTCTATATATATATATATATATATATATATATATATATATATATATATATATATATATATATATATATATATATATATATATATATATATATATATATATATATATACACGGTATACATATCTATGTGTGCGCGCGTGAGTGTATGTGTTTGTGTGTGTATATACAAATAATTCCCGGCTCCCAGGAAATCCCGGCATTTACCCAAAAGTCTTCCAGGCTCCCGGGAAATTTAAAGTCGGGAAAATTCAGAAACAACTCCGCCTATGCCGGTCCCAAGCCCGGATGAAAAAGGAGGAGGGCGGCCTGCATGGAGGCCGTAAGGAGGCAGCCCCTCCACCATGCAAAGGCACAACAGGCCAATCACCTGTTTGCTTTAAATCACGATTACGAGCAACACAAGAGAGAAAACTGGACTGATTCTTAAGGCGACGAACTGGAACGGACTACGGACTACGACTTATGGAACTTAGAACACAAGAAGTATAAATGGGAATGAAGAGGAGCTGGTGGAAGAGATGAGGAAAGCAAAACTAGAAATCCTGGCTATAACGGAAACAAAGAAAAAAGGACAAGGAGTCATGGATCTCGATGGCAACACGCTGCTCTACAGTGGTGTACCCATATCTGAAAGAGCTAAAGGGGGCGTGGGTTGCATTGTGGCCAAAAATCAAAAAGATAGTATCAAGGGATGGAACTTTGTCTCGGAGCGCATTTCATAGACTGTCTGAAAAACAATAAATAAAACAATGTCTAAGTGAACATCAATAGCATGGATAATAACACTTACCATACAGAAAACATGCGCCCACCTCATATCATCAACTATCTCACACACTCATGCGCGTCGTCCAATGCGACTAGTATGGTGTTGTGCATGAGGCTGGCAATCGCACCGGGTAACATAGGTTGCTACCGAACCCACTACTGCAAGAGCATCTGAATGCTTCATGCGGAGGCAAACCACACTGGTGGCCCCATGCTCCCTCAGGAGCGGAGAAGAGAAATATACATCTCCAAGTACGTCCACGTGCTCTCACAAACCATGTTCACATAACAATAATAATCAACTGGACATAAAATAATATTCTTCAATACATGTACAACAAATAATCTCAATAATGGGAATTAACTACTACCTCTCAACCGACCCACATCAATACTCGTTCCCGCACTCTGAACATGTCGTAAGTGACGACTGGTGCGCCTGGCCACAAGCGTGTCGTATATGACCCCTGACGAGATTGGGAACTCTTCACATGAAACACATTATTACAGGAACAACCACTGTAATAGCATAAAAATGCTTCTGTTGACTTGTGGTGGACACCAGCCGCATTGGTGTTTCCATGCTCCACCAGGAGCAAACAGAGAAACACCTGTCTCAACTTGCCTTACGCACCAGAAATCTAAATGACTATTCTCCCTTCTAAGTAACCACTAAAGATAAACAGTAGAATAATCAATAATCGTGAAATACACTTAATTACTTTTACATTAAAGGATAAAATAAAATTACTCTTACATTAAAGAATAATATTCTTGGCTTTAACCAAAAACTGGAACTAAATACACAGCGTGTCACTTGGCGTAACATATGATAGGTTTACCACGTGGAGCGTGTTTACTCAGACTCGCTATCGCCGCCTTTTATCACCACGAGGCTGCTATCTTGCGATCGTTAATCTTATCTAAATTTCCAGTGAAATAGCCTCACACTATATCTGCCTTTCTGAAGAATGAAATAATCGCTCTTAAACAATTCAAGCAACCCAAAGCCTTATGCAGGTCAACATTTAATTCTACCGAACAGAACCGAACACCAAACAAACAATCAAACAAACACCCAGTCAGTGTTCATAGACTGTGTGCTCAAGGCATTTACAGCTTGGCTCTGTGTGTCTTCTTCGTCTGTTCTCACTGGGCGGCTCTCTCAAACATAGACCAGTTTCGCCGCTTGCTATCCCTTTTATAAGCCCTGGCCTAACCACTCAATTTACTGCGCGCTACGCGTATTAATCTGCGCCACACAGATAACACACGCGATTATTGCTCCAGAATGCATGAAAACACAAATTTACACAACTATTTCTAGAGCAAAAACACAACTAATATGTAGGCTTTATTATGGCCTTGCAACAAATCTTCTTCTCGAAGATAATGGGGTGAAAAGGCACTAAACCACAGAGACAATATGACTGCCCAGATGGGGCCAGCGCCGAGAACGACAGACCTCAAGATGGCGCTGTCACAGGAAGATATGGAGAAGATACTCTCAATGACAATGGAAAGCGACTCCTTAGATTCTGCAGTGAACAGAATCTGATCATTTCCGACAGAGGAAGTCAAAAAGAAAATAAGAGAGAAGAAAATGGCATGGAAACAATACTTAGGAGCTAAAAACACAACAGGACAAATGGAAAAATATAGAGAATATGTGACACTCAGAACAGAAGCAAAGAACAAAGTGCTAGCAGCAAAACAGAAGTCCTGGGAAGAATTTGGAGAAAAGCTAGAAAAAGATGCACAAGAAAACCAGAAATTGTTCTATAAGACCCTAAAGAACATGAGGAAGGAAAAAACAATGCCCTCTCAAATTTATAAAGGACAAGCAAGGCAAATTGCTTACTGCCCCGAAGGAAGTAATGGAAAGATGGAAAGAATATTTCTCAGAACTCCTTGATGGTGAGCATAGTGAAGCATCAGAATTGATAACCACTAGCACAGAAAAGAAAACCAATGATGGTGAAGATGACATGAAGATGGAAGAACTGAAGGCAGCACTGGAGAAAATCAAGATGGGCAAAGCAGCAGGGCATGATGGTATAACACCAGAAATGGTTAAGTACATGGGAGCATCAGGCGACCTATTACTCTTAAGGGTCCTACAGGCAGCATGGTGCAACAAGACCATACCAAAGGACTGGGAGATTGCCATCATAACACCAATTTTCAAAAAGGGTGACAATCGACAGTGTGGAAACCATAGAGGCATATCCCTTCTCAGTGTCCCTGGTAAAATCTACTCTAGAATCCTAGAGCAGAGACTCCGACGCCTAGCTGAGCCACAATTGGATGAGGTCCAGTACGGATTCCGAGCAAACTGAAGTACTCAAGACCTAATCATCACACTCAGACAGCTGAGTGAAAAGGCCCTTGAGTATAAGAGTGAGATCCATCTTTGTTTCATAGATCTGGAAAAGGCGTTTGACATGGTCCCCTGGAGCAAACTTTGGGACTGTTTGGCAAGGAAGAATATTCCAGCACCTCTGATTCATGCTATACAGAGCTTCTACAAGTCTTGCAGAAATTATGTGAGGACAGCAAACCATAAGTTAGAAGAGTTCAGGACCACCACTGGTGTAAGACAATGTGATATCCTATCACCTTACCTCTTCATACTCCTTATGGACGATGTCATCAAGGCATGTAAGGAGAGAACAAGAAAGTATTCAGTGGGGTACTGGAAGATGAGACAGGTCTATATTTCGTAGCTGGCATTTGCTGATGATGTTGCCCTGATTGCTAAATCAGAGGCACATCTCCAATCCAACCTGCAAGTCTGGAAGGAAGAGCTGGAGAAGAGAGGGATGGTCATAAGTAGCTCTAAAACAAAATCCATGGTGATATCACGAGAAGAAAGAAGACATCAGATTAAGCTGGGAGAACAGGTCCTGGAGCAGGTCAACCACTTTAAATACCTCGGAGCTATTTGTCGTGAGAAATTCTAATCCACATATATAAATTAAAACGTAAATGTAGAGCCTAACAAATAACTTCAATAAAAGGAAAGAAGAATGGTAAAGAACTGTGCTGTCACAGTGACTGTACTCGAAATCCCCCTTGTTTTCTACTTCGTCTGCAAATTATAACGTTTCACGTTGATAGTAAAAGCCTACTGCTTCAATACCCACTTTCTACGATAAAACGTGTACTGCCTTTCTAAGAAAAACCTTGAGATACGCAGCTGACCTAGATTTAAAATTCCATTCATGTCGTTTTATACACTACGTTACCCAAAAACAAAAGACAGATGGACTAAAGATAGAAAGAAAGGGAGAGGCTGGAAGCCGGAACGCATGCAACACTAAACACGCGTCTCGCTATACAATTACTACCATCACGCGTGTAAGGCCACAAGCACTAGCTTTTTTTTCAAATCGACAGTGATAAACAACACTACCCATACGAGAGTTAGTTTTTTAAAACCTGAAAATTCTTATTAGGAAATATGACATTATACTGGTTTACGTTTGAAAACATTACAGTACCCAGACACCACATCGTATTCGAAGTAAACAGGAGGTAGAAGAAACTGCATATTTTGAACGCAGTTACTTAGCTCCTTTAAATTTGTATATTTGGGTTCCTTAGGACTTGCTGACAAAGAATATGTTAAACGTTACGCAAATAGTCTAGGAATTACCAAATTATAGCCAAAAGAAATAGTGAGGGATGTCAGACAACACCCAAATCAGAATCGCTCAGTGGCAGATTTTCACCCCACCATTGTACGGGAAATGGGTCTCCATGTTAAATCCGATTTGATTGGAGCGCAATAAATGTAAGGCTAAACACGATTAGTCGGGCTATAAATACTATCTTTTGTTGTCAGGGGAAACGGGAGTAGGAGTACTTTTTTCAAACGATTGGGTAAACATGGCACGATTGGTTAGACCCGCGAATATAGTCAATCAGAGGCGTCAGGTCACCACCACATGTTCAAGTAAACTTACTACAGAACCAGTGCGTTGAGCGCCAGTGCATATTTTTCTAAATAAAAGCCTGGGACATCGGCAGATCGAAATTGTGCTATATTCATTGCCAGTCAACGTAATTCTGTGTTATTTCCATGAATTGTGGTAAACTTGAAATATTTGACATCTTTTTTAATGAAAATTGAATGTAAATTGATAATTTACGTCTGTATATATGTGTGGTTCAGTAGCGAACATGAGGTAAAGCCTATATAGTGCTCCAACCTGAACAGAAGGTGTCGGAGGAAAGTAAAACTGCATGGAATTGCCAAACAGTACACTGACACCTAGCTTATTGACTAGAAAGAAATAATGCTGGAATTGCAGAGGCGTAGTGATCATTAGGGAGGAATATACTGGTGTAAATTATTTCAGATGAAGCTGACAGTTGGCCTACCGCTCTGAACTCAGTGTTTGTTATGTATTGTGTTCAGTCTGTAAATGGATTATAAACTAGTTATGAAGTAGGAGGTACAACCTTCTTGTTTCAGGGACCGTGGTCCAAAAGTTATTGAGCAGCACCTGGTCTGAGCTTTGCTGAACCTAGAGGCTGACAGCATACTCCTGGGTCCAGATAGTGACCAGTGAGGTGTCTCCAGAACACAGGGAGGCTATCGAGCAGAGGAGTCTTTTCCTGCCGCCATCACGAAAGATAAGCCTATGTGGCCGTGGAGCTCAACATTATGCCCCCCTCAAAATCTGACTTTATAATAAACCAGAGAGAAAATACAGTGTTTAAATTGATAGGGACTGGAACTTTTCCCCATACTACTTACAAGATAAACAAACACTTGAAGTCATGATGACAAATAACCACATAGCTTGAAAAAACAAAACCAGTATTACCTCATATTACTACTACACAACTGACACACATAAGATAATATTAATAAAATATGTCACTACAAGATTCATATTAATAAATCCTGTACATATAAATTGTAATTAAAATTGATTGTGATTCCTGGTTCACTTTGTAGTTGAATCAGGACATATATATTAATGAAAAGTACTTAATACATATTGATATTTGAAAATTTACCAGTGACTCATTTAAGATAGTCTTATAGAATGTTACATGTGTGTGAGTGTTACAGTGTTGTCAAGTGTGGTGGAATAAATTCAATTGTTTATCTGTCTGTTGTTGTTGTGACTTACACTTCATCATATACATACCCTAGACATTTAACGTAGTCATCACAATATTCCAGAATAATTCTGACTGAGGCATAATGTGGTAGCAAGTAAGGTTATCTGTAAAACACTACACCTATTAGATACAGATACCTTCACAGCTGATCTCAGTCAGTACACTAAGTCCCCTATAAAAATTTATAACATCCCACTTTACCACACTATTATAGACCGAAAGGGAGGCATCAAAGAAGAGTTGGCCACTCGAAAAGCAGCAGCTGGAAGACTTTTTCAGGCCATAAATCGAGGATTCCTCAGCAAGAGAGAGGTTGGTAAGAAAACGAAGATGGCTGTATACCGCTCCACCTATGTCCCAGTCTTGACATATGGATGTGAGTCATGGGCAATGACTACAACCCATAAAAGCCAAATCCAAACCTCAGAAATGAGGTATCTGAGGAAGGTGGTTGAAGTAACAAGAAGAGACATGGTACGCAACCAGACGATACGTCAAGGCCTTAAATCCTACCCCCTGCAGACCCAAGTAGAACAGTCCCAATTAAGATGGTTTGGCCATGTCTGCAGAATGGGAGAAGATCGGATACCACGACAAGCATGGGAAACAAAGAGCCAAGGATCCAGACCCCGAGGACGACCCAGAGTCCGCTGGGAGGACAACATTAGACAATCTTTGAAGGACCGAGGACTAGAATGGAACCAGACCAGGAGGAAGACAGCCGATAGGATAGTCTGGCGCTCTCTCTTCCAAACCTCTACACCTCACGGTAGAAGGGGAACGACTAAGTAAGTAAGTAAGTAAAATTCAGAAACACTAATACTAGCTATGCTTAGGCTATGTTGTTTTCCTGCGAAAATATATGTTTGTTTTTTTTTCTTCAAAACTTCAAGATTTTTTTATGTTTTGCAAGGATTAAAGAGTTTTTTTTTTCCATAAGTAAAGTTTGTGAAAAATAAATAAACCAACGGTCAACAACGTGATCCGTCTGTGAATATGTTGATTGCCTCCTTGGTCATACAGTATCCAAATGCACCTGTTATGCTTGTTCCATACAAATCACTTATGGAAGCCGTTACGGCAGTACGTCATCACAAAAGATAAATGTAAAGTTAGTCCCATGGCAGGTATTGCCGTAGAGAAGTGAAGTGTTAGAGTTTTCACTATACTTTTTCCAGCTCAATTAGCTGGGATGGCCAATTCCCTTCCTCGCTGCCTTTGACTTTCTTAACTCAGGAGCAGAGACATGAACCCATTTACAACTAGTTTTGGCTATGAAACATGGTAACTTTGACATGAGAGACAAGTGCTTTAACCACTTTGCTAGTTTTAGCTCTTACAAAAGATATCTTGAACAACTGACAAAATACGAGATACAAGAGTCTATGACAAAGTTGAACTTCATAAGTTAGTAATAAGAACTTACAAATGTTTTCTTGACGCTCAGTTTTTTCTAGTGTGTAACTGTGTGTTTTATATTGTGCTTGTCGCACCAAGTTTTATTAGCTTTTCACGTTTATTGTGCATAATTTATGTTGGACGGTTTAATGACTTTCCTTAAACATATGGCGAATATTCTGTTTGTAAATATTTCTTCAATAAATAATGATAACCTCATTACTGCCACTTCCTTTGATGTTAGATACTATATTATGAACCCGTAAATAATAAAATACACATGACTTTCTCGAGACATTGCACTTTTCAACATCTATGCGTTTAAATTTTTTTTTTTTTACGGTAACATTAATGTTTTTCTTTTTCTCCCTCAAAATTTAGGGTGGCAACACTGTTCCTACTATTTTACGAGATACCGCCTACTTTGCGAGCTGAATGTTGCATTCGCGTTATCAGTGTTGAAAATATAAATTCCGACTCCGCATTTATTAGCGGCTTAAGTGACTTATACCATCCTACTTTAAAATGTCATATTCTGTACCAATTGCCGTGTTTCTGTTTTCCCAAACTTCTTGGCTAGTATCGTTTTCTCTCAGTAGGTTTGGTTTGATGAAAGATCAGCGCTCTGTTTTCGTTGCTGGTGTTATTTGCTTAGCGCTACTAACCGTTGGACCATTTCTTATATTCCGAAGATATTTTAAGCGAGTTGACCCTCTGATGTATGGTAAGTTTATGCTGCCTGTAATGTCAAACACCAGAGGTGGCTTACAAGTGTCAGTTGTTACTGCACAAAAATAACAAATTAATTTCAAATATATAACAGCGTTTCTGTGTAACCCTAAAGCGAAACCATTAACCTTATTCTCTTTCAATAAACATTTACTAGCAACTTAACTTTTCTACACTACATCCTATGTAAATTGTTCAAGGCTCCAACAAGAAAGTGTCAGTTAAAACTTCCCAGATATAAGAAACTACTTAGACTACAACTGGGAATGGGCTATTTTAGAATAGAATAGCCTAACCTTACTGTGCAGAAAGTCTACAAGAAAATAATATGGTGCATTTCCTACTGAAATGTAAGTTTGACCAACACAGAATACCAATATTAGATTATTTACAGGCATGTAATTCACCCGTATGCATCCACTCATGTGTTGTTACCAGGGCCTGAAAGGGAAGCAAAGAATAGTAACTACCATGCATGTCATAAAAAGTGACACAGGAGTGTTGGGCATGGGACCAGTTACTACATCCTGTAGAAATTACCACAAAAACTTCCTAACACAACATGGACAGCTCAACACAAAAATAATAATCTTCAATTCAAATGTCAAGTCAGTCCTACTGTATGGCTCTTAAACATGGAGAACAACTAAAACAACAACCTAAAAGCTACAGAATTTCATGAATGGGTGCTTGCATAGAATAGAGGAATTGAAATGGTGTGACAAGGTCATCAATGTGGAACTGATGACAAGAACCAGACAAGTGCCAGCGAAACAAGAGGTGAGAAGAAGACGCTGGCGATTGATAGGACACACATTGAGGAAACCTGCTGATAGCATTATGATGCAGTCCTTGTTCTGGAATCACCAGGGTAACAGATGCAGAAGTAGACCAAAAAACACAGAGAGAAGAGTGCTGGAGACAGAAATGAAAATGATGAGAAAGACATCACATGACTCTGCTGATCACATGACTATCAGGATGGCTTTCAACCGTCTAACAACCTAGAAATATGCTGTGACATTCACCCCCTCCCCCCAAGAAAGAAAATGGAGTTTTCTTCCACTTGGAGTGTGCTGGACCCCTGACACTCATTGAAAGGTGAAGGCCCACATGCCACATACGAGCATACCATCAAGTGACCTGTCGGTACCCAACTGGGACAAACAAACTCCCTCATCTATGCTATATATGAAACAAGATTATAACATGTATACACAATAACTGCCCCCCAAGGTTCTGGCAGCCGTTAAAAAAAAAAAAAACAGCAACCTTACCCGGGGACCGCTACCCTTACGCCCCATGGAGCGGCTACTTAAACATCCATGGTAAAAAAAAAATAGAAGTTACATCAGTACTAGTCATTAATCATGAATTAGAGTATAACACATGCCACAACAGGGAATGCATGTACTAATATCAATCTACAGAACGGGTAATATGGCTACCACAATCCTAAAATGGACACTGCGCCATCACGCGGGAAAAACCTACATAGTAACACTGACTATGAAAAAGGACGACAGTAACTTAGCATGTACCAAACTCAGCGCTAAGTAAATAACCACTTCCCTGGAATCCTTAATAGCAGAAATAGCTAACATTAGGAATAGGGCTCAGATGGCGGGCACAGCGTCACTCTCTTAGATATCACAGACAGCCGAAGCTGGCATATCAAAAACTGCGTCCGCCCTGGCTCGCAGTCAAATCTCCACTGACTATTTTTGCACCAGCCTTGCGCATTCCAGTACTTCCGCTGATCACATGACTATCAGGACGGCTTTCAATCATCTAACAACCTAGAAATATGCCGTGACACCAGCAAATTTGTGCCAACCCTTGCTTAAAGATTAAGCTGCACATATTAACTGGGTCAATTTCCATAAATTAGTCAGCAAGATTAAATATATTTGATAATAAAATTTAATTAATATGATTACATTAATAATATATACGTAAGTAATATTGAAAATTGAGTGTTACAGGAATTGGAATTGATATACATAGAAGTACATGAATACATATGTGTTAGATATTCTTCTGTTTAAGTACGTCAAGGTTATTTAGACATAGAAAAACCATTTAGGAAAAAATATAAATATGCACCTCAAATGGCATATACTCAAAACCACAAGTCGCGTTTATCTCACCATGTGTATTCAGAATCATGGTTAGAAAGACCTTAGGTAACAAGGGATTACTGTATAAAAAATTTTAAGTTAGAAATTATACTTGCCTGTATTACAGAAACCATAAATGTGAGAGCATCAGCATACCACAACATTAAAGAAGAGGTGGAAAGATAAAGGGACTTTTTCCTCACCCTGTAGATAAGAATTAATGGTCCTATCTATTTTGGTAGTTATGAAACATGAAATAAAATTTTTCACTGTGATATATGAAGCAAATTTTATCTTTAGTTTTCAGTGTGTTTGCTTGGAGCTGCATGATTGGTCTCAGCATTGGCCTTGAGCTGGATGGCTACATCACCAACTTTATGGGTTTTTACTTTGCTGAGGGAGAGCCATACTTGATGACAGCATATGGTGCTGCTGTCAGTTACTGGGATGGGATTGTTCATTTTACTTTGTATTTAGCTATTATTGCTCTCTACTCAAAAAGGTAAGCTTGAATTATCTTATTTCCAGATTACTATTTTATGTGTGTTGTAAATTCCTTGTACTAAAAGTGCTGAGGAATCTTATCAGTAACAGTAACCTGCTTTGCTCTTATTTCTTGTACTATTTTTAGAATCACAAGAGGACCCAAATAAGCTATTGCTCTGTTCAGAATTCTCCACATAAACTGTATTAAATTACATCAAACCCCTTCCAGAGCTACTTAGATCTTATGACCTCAAACCTTCATTAATAAGCCTGTTCATTGCTTTCACAATGACATCCTTTTAGATCAGGAGTCCCCAAAGTGGTCAGTATAAACCCCCAAGAAATCCTCCCACACACATTGGTTGTGCTTGATGAAACATGCCTGCATCCAAAATATTAATTTGCTAGGCCGAAACCTAGGTTATCGGAAGTGCCGTTACTATATATGGAATGGACATAAACAGATTTTGTTGTTGACATTAAGCATGAATGAACTCTTTTTTTAAATGAGGAAGTACCCTACCCTGTACAGCAAGGGCATATCCTGGATTGAAAAAAAAAGTGTTAAGCATATATTAGGAATATTTAAATCCGACGAATTCTTGGGTATAAGAAGTATAACACACATGAACGCTCTTCCTTATATTGTGCGGAGTGTGTTATTGTTATTGTTCTTATTGTTGATCAAAATTTACATTTTTGCATAACCAGGCAAACCTATAGGTGCTCAATCTCCCTCAGCATGTGTCAAAGGGTATGAATGCTAATTGTTCCTGTGGCGCTGTTAAGGTTGAAAAGGGAGGTGATACTTTGTATATGGGTTGGTCACAGTAAACTAAGGGTTACATCGCTTGTATACTTGATTAACGATGAATTGGGTTAACAAATATTGATAGAGGTCATAGTGTACAGATAGCGTCATGAGCGCTGGTCTGTATTGTTAGAACTGTAAATAGTTCGCACGGCTAGTCCGTGGAAGGGACTGAGCGGTGGTGAACTGCGAAGTCCCGTGACTGTTTAGGGGGGAGTTTTTGTGACCGCTTGCAGTGGGGTTCTGGCGTTGACAGAGTGAAGTCAACGAGGGTGTTTTTCTAAGTGTGTGTTCCCGACCAGTGTTCGGTGAAAATGGTATAGTGTTTTTTCAATGTGTGTCTCGGTGGAGACTTTTGGCACAGGCCTGTAGCTGAATATTCTTCCTGCATATGTATTCTTCCATGTGTTAGGTTATTTTGAAGGTATGTACTTTGATATTTATGACTGCAGTGGATGCAGCTTATGAGAGTTTGCACTGTGCACGTTCTATGAGAAGTGCACCACTATTTATTGTGAGCTCTAAGAGATAGCGCTGATGATGATTATACTGCCGTGAAGCAGCTTTATGTGAAGATAGACGTTGGTGCACGTTCTATGAGAAGTGCACCAAAAGTGCTATAAAGAGTTCGAGATTTGAAGGACATTGCTTTGAAGGCCAGGATTTCGTACAGGCCGCATTTGAATTAACTGCAGTAAGATGTTTATGGAGCTATTGGGATGCTATTATGAAGGCAGTCCTTGAGGGATTTAGCTATTGTGCACGTTCGATGAGGAGTGCACTATGATTCTGTAATTGAGCTCTATGAAGAAGACATTTAAGAGTCAGAGACTTATCGACTTTATAAGGCCATATTTATAACTGCGGTGAAGGCAGTCTTTGAGGGTTTTTGCTATTGTGCATGTTCGATGAGAAGTGCACCACTATTTATGATTAGGCCTTAAGAGTATATAGCTGATGATGATTATTCAACTGCTGGGGAGCAGCCTTGGTGGAGAAGGGAGGACGTAGTCCTTTGAGGAAAATCGTGATGGTCATCTTCAATGAGAAGTGCACCATTATGCTATAAGTGATGAGGCCATATTTATAACTGCGGTGAAGGCAGTCTTTGAGGGATTTTGCTATTGTGCATGTTCGATGAGAAGTGCACCACGATTTATAATGGAGCTCTGTGGGGTGTTTTGAACTTATGATTTGACTTACCTATGCTTTGTACTGTATGCGTAATTTTCGTCTGTGTCATCGTGACTGTGTGTGTAGCGTTAATAAAACTGTTCATTAACCATCACCAGTCGTTCTACGCTACATGGCTTCTATGTGTGTTACTGTGCTGTGACGAAAGAATGCACCAATACACACCCACTTTGAACATGCCAGGCATAGTGACAATAGGGACATATTTACAAATAGCCCTGAGGGGGCGTGGCCTAGATAAGGAGAACACATTTACGCCTTCATCACTTATCTACCACTGGTTTCAGTTATATAGAATTATCAGTGGTGGCCTAACATTCTAGTGGATCAACAACCTTAGATGTATCAGTGGTATCACTTATCCACACAATATCAACAACACTAACTTTATCACTGAAGGAATCACATTTGGCGGTATCAGTGGTAGTTTCCAGTCATTGAGGGTATGGTACCCAATACAGAAGAAGTTAATGCACAAAGGAGACAAAAGTACATTTAACATACTTGTCGGCGATATACATCAACATACATGGTGGTTTCAGTAAAGTTGGAATTTAGAACCTATTTACGCCATTATCCCTGGATAACGAAAATAAGCATTAACAGGCGCGCTGATGTATACATGACGGATGCATCTTCTCGTACATCTATTCCTGCTAGTTTTCCACATTTGATGCCAATTTCTGGCAATCTTAGCTTGTTGATTCATCAAATGCAGTGTCATTCTCTAACAAGTGACCATTAATGTTCCTTAGTATCTCCCCCAAATTCATATCCAGTGTCCCCACTTTCAGTGCTCTTAAATCTAGTGTGACAGGTCTCTCATTGCCCTGTACCCCTTCATAACCAGGACAGTAGATCCACACCAGTTTCTAAATATTTGAGGCTTCTTTGGATGTCTTGCATTCACGCCATAATCATACATTTTGGGCCAAGCATGGTCTGACAGTCCAGCACAATAACTGCCCTGGTTAATGGAGTTTTAGGCAGCCACCTCAGGGCTGCAGTATCTACATCTGTCTCCATTCTCATGCTGGACTTTGATGTCATGTAAGCTCTGCTTTGTTCAGTGATGACCCTGCCTCTTACTCTAGCCAAGAAGCCCCACCACGGAGTACATACCTATCATTGTTCACCATGGCAGTTGCATTCCTGGCATAATCATTTATCAGGTGAGATGTGTCCAGCTTTGCTTTCCCATTGCCCCAGGCTTTGCACTCCCTGCTAAGCTGAAGATGACTTGCTGGTAATTTGTCCAGTTCTCATCTGACTTACTCCAATTTTCCCCCTTGAATATATTTTCAACTATGGTCACCTGCCCAACTGTTGCCTCTGCCTGTGCCATCCGTGACATTCCTCTCTTTATTCTTGTGCAGTTTGAATGAATACCACTAGGTCTTAAAACTTCATGGGTCTTAAATTGTGTGATCCATAAGGAATATATATATATATAATTACTTCATTTAAACTTGTAATTTACACTACAAATAACATTTGTAATTTATGTTACTAATGAGATGTGTAATTTATACTATCATGGTGTGACAGGATATTATAGCACATACACCACTATCATTTATCATATCATTGATTTACTTCCCTTACTGTCATTCACATCCATGACACCTAACAAGCACACACATTGAGAATGAATATGATTATTGCACTGAAAATACAATCACCCATAAGAATGCATGATTGTTCAAGGCTGTGTCATACGTCACATAACCAGAACACTAAAGGACGAATCTCAAAATCATTAACATCTGGTTTTACCAGTTTGAGTAAAGTGTAAATGTTGATACCAGTCATTTATTACCAGAGAGCAAGTTTCAAGTGCCATCTCAGATTTGTTCTTTGAGTCTTCAAATGTTGTAGCATTTTTTTTATATTATAGTGATACTTTTGACCAAGAACATTCATTAGTAGTTGTCCTTAAGAAGAGTATATACTACAGTATTCTGAGTTCAATCACAGCTGTCAAGTGACTCTTAAATTAATTAACTAGCTCATTACCGGTGCTTCATTATCATTCTACATCTTTATAAGCATTCATTGGGTGTGTCATTAATAATACTTTTTTCTTCAATTCAGCATTCAATTATTTTATTGTATATTTTTATATGCATATGTAAAGAAACTCCCCACTCAGCTGATAACATGTTTCTACCACTTGGTCCGTGAGTGCTGTATCGTATGTAGATTATTCTTGCCTTCCTTCTAAGATAAGCGGGGGTTTATCTATCATTCCATGCTCTTGAGAAAACTTTTCACCAGAGATTTAGAATTCCTCCTAAAGCTCATTGATTCTTAGCAGGGATTAAGCATCTATTTTCACTGTTGTTGTCCTAAGTTGGCCTTCATACTTTAAAGAGTCATTACCATAGAGGTCCTAGGGATTATATTCCACTATCACCATCCATTTCATCCTAATCTTAATTTCAGCATGCAACACACTATCAAAGTAAATGGAGCACTTTTAAAACAAGTAATTAAATTCAAATACCTAGGCATTAATAACATTGGATGGAAGATACATCTCAGAAATGAAGAGTAGAATAGCTCCGGAAAAAGCAGCATTCCATAAAATGAAAAGTATTTTATGCAGCAAATCTTTATCAATGGAAGTAAGAAAGAGAGTTCTTCATTGTTGTTTGGAACCAGTCCTGACCCACTTTAGGGAGTTATGAGTGCTAATTGCACTAAAATCACTAGAGGTCAAAAAGTGGTGTGGTTTTACAGAAGAATGTTAAAAATACCATGGACAGCTAAAAAGGTAATGAAGATGTCCTGAAAGAGGTCAGTGTGCAAAAGAAACTTATTACCTTAGTTAGAAGGAAGCAATCCACTTTCTTTGGGTTTGTTATGAGAAAAATAAATCTGTAATATGTCACAACAGCAGGAAAGATTGAAAGAAAAAGAGACAGAGGACAACAAAAGAAAAGACACAGGACAATTTGACATCATGGTATGGAAATTGATAAATAGTACAGGAGACAGGAAGGTGGGAAGAGACATGATCATCTATGCCACTAAGCATGGTACTTGAAGATCCTGTTTATTTCTTTAACAAAAAAAATAAACTGTACCATTGTTAAATACACCTCATACCACAGGTTGCAGTTCTGTAGTCCTCTGTATAACATAATTTATTGTGCTCATATATTTTCAGAAAAAGCTATCGTGAAGTAGGCTTGTACTGGATTGGTACAATGCTCGACAGCATGATTGTACTTCTCCAGGGTGGTGTAGCAGGTTCGTTATCTCTTTTGTATACTCAAGTGTGGTCTTTTTAGTGCTTGTTTATCTTGAGTGAATCTCAAACACCCTTCGCAAACAACAGCTCTTCAAAGTCTCTTTAATTTAATATATAATTCAAATTCTGTTGGTGCTTTCAAAACTGCTATTACAGTTATAAACTGGAAGTTACAAAGATTTGATGAACATAAAAATTTACAGCAGTAACTCAAATCTTCAAATTCAATAAAAAAAAGGAAGAGGCGTTAAAATGCACCTCTGCTTACAACATTGCAGGAACTAACAATAATTTTGATCATTGGTTCCCAAAATTGTTTTGGCCACCACCCCCATGGTTCCATAAACTCATCCTTGCTGCCCTCCTTTTCTTTCTTATGGCAAAAAAAAAAAAAAGCATTCTTCGGTACAGCGGTCAGCATGACCCACTAAGGAAGATAATAACAAATAAAGTCCAACACACTAACAATTAATTGCTCATTTATTCAAAATCCTTTTCAAACGTTTGTTTTTTTTCCAACAAAATGTAAGAACTTGAACCAGTGATAACAGCGTTTTTAAATTCATTTATCAAGAATCTTAGATACTATACTAAATACTTACTTCACAGTTAGTAAAATCTGAATGCAATGGATGAGATACCTGTTTCTTGGTGTCTGATCTAAAGATACTTAGCAGGAGTCATAAATCACAACGTTTAGTAATCTGGGTCAATTTCTATGCTTGGAGAGAAGTTGGATGATCACACTAAAACCAGGTTCCACTAAATATGATGTTCGAAATGAAACATAATCATCATCAGCTACCATCATCTTCACATAGAAGGTTGGCTACAATGGATCTCCATCTTCTGTCTCTTGTCTTGATGGTACTTATAGCGTTGTCTTCCTCTTGCATGTTAACTTTTAAATAAACATAGAAACAACTGATTTGGCCTTAATAAGATTCACTTGAATTCCTTGCAACTACAAATTCATTTCATGAAACTTTGCATAAATAAGCAATATTATGCCTGATCTCTTTGGATACACGTATGATAGAAGCATACTGTAAGTTAAATATTAAGTTTTAACACAGTAAAGTTATGTATGGAGGCATCCTTATATGACCAACAGCTAAGCACAATGCTACAGTATTCAAATGTGGAAGTGAACCTGTCTGTGAGGCTAATTACACCCTCATTGACTTTTGCAATAATCCACACACTTCCAGGGATTCTCGCTGTGGAGAATCATGTTGAGAACCCAGCATTGCGCAATAAGCTTGGAGGAGTTGCTTGAGCCCCAGAGGTACCTCTGGCTTTTTACCTGGTTGACTGCATGCTGGAGGATCTCACTATGGTCCCGTGAAGGGCAAGGGGAGCTGAAAAGTGGCTCTGTGTAGGATGTGACAATTCCTTGGGAGAGCCCAGAACCAGAGCACAGTATTTTAGCTCTGCATATTTGGAGAGCCCCCTTGGATGGCGGGAAATGCACAGTATGCCACGGGCTCCTTCCTTCTAGCTTGGAACCACATGTGAGGATCCTTTAAATGCTAGCCAAGCTGGAGAAACTGGAGTTCATGACTTCTACTCAACACATTTCAGAATGGCAGAAAAGCCACAGGAGAAGCCTAGATCTACAGTGTAGATAATACCAAGGAGTCTTCAATGTGGTATTGGCTGCAAAAGAGCAAGAAGCTCAGCAGTTCTGGTTAAACAACAACACTGTACAGTTAAAATTTGTAGGCTTCATTATAACCACCACCTTTCATGACACATCACATCATTTAATCTGATTTTCTAACGCATTCAAAACATTCTTCAGTTGCTGCTTAGTGAATTGCATTAGTGATCCTGATTTTAAGTTCATCCAAGGAATGTGGTTTTGAAGAGTAAACAACAGTTTATACATTATACTTTTATATGCTGTTGAGCCTCAGATTGATAGAGTGTTTATAGCACTGGTCTCTTGCGGCAAAAGTGCCGGGTTCGATTCATGGTATTGACACGCTTCAATCATCCCCATCTGTAAATGGGTCCCTGACTTTTCTCATGAGTTAGGGAAGGAAAAGACAGCAAGGAAGGGTGTTGGTTACCCCACCTCTTGATACTGGACCTGGGAGCCGCGCTAGCGTAGTGGTTACAACACCGCTCTGGCGACCGGGTGATACAGGATCAAACCCGGGCGACGGCATTTGAGGATTTTTCGTCGACCGGGATTTGGACTGGATTAACTCGAGACCTGGCGAGGACATTTGAAGGAGTGTCGTCGACCAGGGACTGGCGGCTCCTGAGCCGACCCAGCTGCAATGGGTACCTCCGAAATCGGCGAGTATTTGCCTGAATGGCGAGGGACACCTGTCTCTGTACAAGAAATAAAGGGATACTCACGTAAAATCAATGTCAGGTTAGACATAAAATAATAACCTGAGATTTCGCCTCGAGTATTAGCGGGCGTACGCAAAAAAAAAAAAAAAAAAAAAAAAAAAAAAAAAAAAAAAAAAAAAATACTGGACCTAGTATAGTGAAGTCTATAACACTTCACTCCCCCACGACACTATCTGCTATGGGACTACCTTTACCTTTTATGCTGCTAACAGTGTGCTAAGCTATTAAAGTTTAAAGAGTCACTAGGACTTTATTTAACCACCCTGTATTTCAAACTCACAGTTTCTCTTGTTTTCATTAGTGTTGGAAAAACACATTCTTTCTGTCTTCTTCCTGAACAAGCACATCCAAACCTTTGTTCAGAATAGTCAGACTATCATCTGAATTAACATTGTCATGTTTTCTATTGGAACTGGATGCAGCCATTTTTACATGCTGCTTATTTACATGACTGTGACCTTTGAATGCCGCTTTTGTGACCACTTTTGAACAGTGCAAAAGAACAGCTGGGTGACCACAGCTGAGATTCAAAGATGTGTGCAAGGCAGACATGAAGGCACTGGACATAAATCCAGCAATCTGGGAGTATGAAGCTGCCGATCGCAGCAACGGTGATGCTCTCTACAGCACCACCACAGATTTGGTGAAAAGAAGCTCTAACAACAAGCAGAAGAGGGTGCATTACCATAGTCATTTATAAATGAAGGGGGCTACTATGACCTCTGTGTAGTTCCCAGTAACAAGCTGGACTACTGCACCCTCAGGCATGTCGTAAGAGGTGAGTAATATGAGGTTCTACATGTGGCTTAGAACATCATTATGTCAAACAAATTGCTTCATAAACCACAGCAGGAAGAGAACATGAATGCTTTAGTGCAGGTGTCCTGCGAGAGGGCTAGCTACAGTAGTGGTGGCCTCATATAAGGAGCAAAAAGGGAAATGAATGAATGATATAATCTCTGAACAAACCTTGAAAATCACTGCCTTCTACATAATAGCTACTGTGCACTCATCATCTCATCTCAGCCCGTAACCCGTCATGGGTCGTAGGGGTGCCATGGTGGAAGCATCAGCAGACAGGGTCCTCCACTGCTCTCTATCCTCAGCAATGCGTACAAGTGTGGAAAAACCGTGTCCTGCCCATTCTTTGATGTTATCAGCCCAGGATTTTCTCTGCCTTCCTCTTCTCCGTTTACCTTCGACTGTTCCCTGAAGGATCGTTTTCGAAAGGGAGTCATGACGAGTTACATGCCCAAACCAGGCAAGCTTTCGACGTTTCACTGTTGACAAAAGTGGTTCTTGGTGGCCTGCATAGGTGTTTATCTTCTCTCTAACATAGACATTTGTTTTGTGCTCTTTATAGCAAATGCGCAAAATTCTTCTATAACATTTATGCTCGAAAGCCTGAATCCTTCGCTCCGTATCTGCAGTGAGTGTCCAGCTCTCACACCCATACAAGAGAATAGATAATACAAGTGATTTGTATAATTTGATCTTCACAGGAAAACTGATGTTACTTTTCCAGATCACATTCAACCTTGTCATGGCAGCTGAGGCCATCTCAAGTCTTGTCTTGATTTCTTTAATTGATCTTCCATCACTGCATATAGTGGACCCGAGATATTTAAAGGTGTTAACTTCTTCTAACGTTTGCCCATTTAACGTAATGTTGGTCGGAACATGTTTCTTATGGCTATTCACCAATATCTTGCTTTTTTCTATATTAATTTCCATCCCATACGTTCTTGTTACTTTCTCCAGTCTAGAGGTAAGGTCTTGAAGTTCTGATTCTGATCCAGCTATCAGATCAATATCATCAGCAAAACGTAGGTTGCACAGAGGTCGGCCTCCAATCGATATGGTTGATTTATAATCGTAGAGAGCCTCTTGCATAATATGTTCTAGATAAATATTAAAGAGCACTGGGGACAGGATACATCCCTGCCGAACTCCTACAGTTGTTTTGAAAAATTCTCCAATGTCGTTGCTTGCAAAAACAGCACTGCTTGCGTCCTTGTATAGTGCTTCAATGATATCTATGATGTTGGTATCAAAATTGAATTTTCTCATTACTTGCCATAAGCCTTCATGCCAGACTCGATCGAAGGCTTTTGTGAAATCGATGAAGTTATGGTATAAATTGTGTTGATGTTGGAGATGTTTTTCGATAAGTAATCTAATATTGAAGATTTGTTCTGAGGTACTTCTTTTTGGTCTAAAGCCAGCCTGTTCCTCTGACAAGATTTCTTCTGATTTCTGTTTTATTCTGTTCAAAAGTATCCTTAACATTACCTTACTTGGATGACTAATAAGGCTAATGGTTCTGTAGTTCTTGCACATTTTTAGATTTCCTTTCTTTGGAAGCGGTATTACTAATGACTGCGTCCATTCTTTTGGCCATTTTTTTGTACTCCATATCTTCTGGCAAATTGTTGTCATGATTTTTACTATATCTGGTCCTCCATATTTCAAGAGCTCTGCTGGGATATTATCCACACCCGGTGACTTCCCTCCTTTCATCGAACATATAGCCTCTTCCACTTCTTCCCGTAATATTGCTGCATTTCCGAGTTCCCTGTTTTCGCACTTAATGTTGTTTAATATGCCTAAGTTAGTGTCAAGTTTACAGTTATATAATTCTTTACAATATTCTGTCCATCTTCTCATTACAGCTGTTTTTTCATTGAGCAGAGCCCCATTGCTATCTTCTATGACAGTTACCCTGGGCTGTTGGGGTTTTGATAGTTTTCTTAATGTGTCAAAAGCTGCCTTGCTGTTACCTTTTATTAGCCCCGTATTAATGGACTCACATTGATCAGCTACCCATTTTTCTTTGGCCTGTTTCATTTTCTTCCTAATATTTTTATTCACCATACTGTATTGCCATGCTGCTTCAGGAACCTCTTTCTTAACCTTTTTCATTTCTCGCCGTGTATCACATAACTTCAGAATGTCATCTGTAACCCATGGTTTGTTTATTTTCTTTCTTTTACCAAGTATTTCTGTTGCTGATTCAATGAGCACGTCTTTCATGTTCTCTGTGATTGAGTTGATATCATCCTCCAAAAAGTTGAGAGCTGCGAATTTTCCTCCAACAGTTGCCTCAAAGATTCCCGCGATTTCTGGATCTTTCAGTTTGTCTAAATTGAATCTTAACTGAGAACATCTGTTTTGATTATAGTTCTTTTTAAGTTTAAGCTTGAGCGTCATCAATACCATGTCGTGATCACTACCAATGTCGGCGCCAGGAAAAGTCCTAGTCTTGGCTTTATTAATACTGGACTTGAATCTTTTGGATACAAGAATAAAATCAATTTGGCCATGTATCTCAGTTTTTGGGGCATGCCACGTTGTTCTTCTTGATAACTTATGAGGAAATAGTGTATTTGCAATGTCCAAGTTTATAGTTGCTGGCAAATTCTAGTAGCCTTAGTCCTCGATCGTTAGTTTCACCTGTCCCAAATCTCCCCACTGTACCAGCCCAGTGACCGTATGCATCTGGCCCTATTTTAGCATTCCAATCACCTAACACGATGAGAAGATCTTTCTTTGGAATTTTCTTAATTGCTTCATCCAGATTGTCATAAAATGTATCAATTGCCTCATCCTCATAGTCAGTAGTGGGGGCATATACCTGTATGATGGAGATGTTCTTTGGATGTGCTGCAATACGAATGGTGATAAGCCTGCTATTTATTGGGGTGCAGCTGATGACAGAGTTCAATCTATCTTTATGTACGATAAAACCTACTCCATGCTGATGTTTAGACTCATCTCCACTAAACCAAATTTTGTGACCATCATCCGTTATTGATTCACCTAATCCTGTCCATCTGTGCACTAAAGCATCTAATTACTTAACACTGGCCTGAATCGTCATCATCACAACCATTCATGTTTTTTAATCATTGTCCGGTTGTCCTTAACCCTGCCCTATGGCTTACTGTTCTTAGTTTCTTTATAATTTTATTCTCTATCCTTCTTGCTCTGCTACTTTTTTCAAATAAATAAATGATTAATTTACTTTTTTCACCCCTTATCAGTGCACAGACTATGTTTTAATAACCATAAGAGATGGTACTTTCTTCTTCTTGGTGTAATTTGCATTGATTATTTATTTTATATGTAGGTGTGTGCCTATTTATGTATAGGTGTAATTTACCATGGGTATATTTTTCCTATAAGCGTAATAACCCCTGGATACTTTTTATTACACATTTCCTCTATCCATCCTTCCACCCACTACTTTTGAACAGTGCAAAGAAAAGAAAATTGAAGTGCATAACATTGTGTTAAATTCACATTGGTATTGTTGAACAGAATCAACATTATCGCACCCCAGGCATACCATAGGTGCTCAGTGTCCCTCAGCATATGTCAAAGGGTATGAATGCTAACTGTTCCAGTTGCGCTGTAACTATACATGACAGATGCATCCTCTCACATGTCCATCCTTGCTAGCTTTACATTTGATGCCAAATTCCAGCAATCCTAGCCTTGCTGATTTAATCTAATGCAGTGTCGTTCTCTAACAGCCGATCATAAATTCACATTACACAGAAGCATACAAGTTGATATAAATATTAAGACTTTCTTAAACTGCAATTGAGAGTAAGATTTTCAGCACAGGTTGGTGTATTGTGATGAATAATTGACAGCAATAGTAGTTTTACTCGTATGCCTGGCAAAACTGTATACTGTGCCATTTAAACAAAACAGAGTTGTAGTAGGACACGCCAAAAACAAACACTAAGCCACAAGACTGCATTGTGATTGCTGGATACCTGCAAAAAATGTATTGATTCTGTATTATTGTAGTGGGCTTCATGATGATTCAATAGACCACACACCATGTTCACGGTTACTCTGTGACAAAAGTAAAGCAGATCAGAACATATTGTGGAGTACATTAAAGTCAGTGTATGGGCAAAAGTATTGTCACAGGAAAAATAGATGACACTTATTATTGCTGGGCAGCAGATGCAAAACTAGGCCTGGTAGTCCTTGGTTGCTTATTACTTGGCTGAGTACTTGGTCCTGGCCATATATTTGTGTACCTCATGCCAAAACTTCTATGATTAGGTTCTGGGAGTTCATTTTTTGGTTAGCTTTCAAACAAGCTGATCAATATATATTTTCTTCCAGCCAGCCCCCCCTCCCAATCTAATTTTGATTTGAGAGGTAATAAGAAAACACAGAGGACTGCAGGAAGAGTGTGGTTGTTGTTGTTTAACTAGGGCACTGATCTTCTTACTCTTTTGCAGCCAATACCAGTTTGATGAGTCCTTGATATTATCTACACTGTAGATCTAGGCTTTTCTTGTGGCTTTTCTGCCAATCTGAAACATGTTGAGTTGAAGTCATGAGCTCCAGTTTCTCCAGCTTGTCTGGCATTTAAGGGATCATCACATCTGTTCCAAAGCTAAGAGTAAGAAGCGTGTGGCAAACTTTGCATTCCCCGCCATCCGAGGGGGCTCTCCAACTATGCAGAGCTAAAATACTGTGCTCTGGTTCTGGGTTCTCCCAAGGAATTGTCACGTCCTGCACAGAGCCATTGCTCAGCTCCCCCTGCCTATAACTGAGTCCATAGTGAGATCCTCCTGCATGCAGTCAACCAGGTCAAAGCCAAAGAATTACATTTATGGCTCAAGTGACTTCTCCAAGCTTAGTGTGCAATTCTGGGTTCTCAACAAGTTTCACCACAGGGGAAATCCCTGGAAGTGTGTGGATGATTTCAAGAGCCAATGAGGGTGTAATTAGCCTCACAGACAGAGGTTTACTTCCATATATGTATATTGTAGCATTGTGCATAGCTGGTGATCATATAAGGATGACTCCAGAAATGCCTCCATGCTTGCAGGAGGAGTGTAAAACACAAAAATAAATTAAAGGTGACAAATATACAGAAACAATATTAGAAATGAAAGTCAATAAATCTAAATGCATTAAAATGTTAAAAAAAACAACAGGAATGCAAATTCCTAAAGATAACGGCTGCCATCACTCTGAGAAATCAGATAAAAAAATTCTGCAAGAATACTGTTGTATCAACTTTTAAAAATGAATTTAGGTTAAATCTCACTTACTGTTCTCTGCCATTTTTGTACATTTTGTCCTTGATGAATGCCTTTTAGTCATAATATAGGTGCTTTCTTTGTCCTTTATTGCTGTATGACTCACACTACAGAACTTATTGTCATGCACCTTACCTTCTTGTGATTTACCGTATATTTTAATTTTTCTGCCTTTTTCTTTTCTTCACTGCACAACCAGTAAGTGATTAAGAATCATATTTTTGTACACTTTGTCCTTGATTAAGGCCTTTTAGTCATGACATAGGTGCTTTCTCTGTCCTTTATCGCGGTATGACTCACACTACAGAACATATTGTCATGCACCTTACCTTCTTGTGATTTACCATATATTTTAATTTTTCTGTCTTTTTCTTTTTTTCACTGCACAATCATATGTGAAAAAAAAGAAGAAATAATTAGTGTAATGCAAGCATCCAGCTGAATGTTGTTGTTGTTTTTGTTTAATAATATAAATGTACTGGTGTTACAAATGTTTGAAGGTGAATCAGCAAGTACCAGTATCCAGAATGATATTTTTTTTAAAGTTCTGTTTTATTGTCTGCACTTTTCGTTGCACATGCTGGTACAAGGATCTTCATTGTATATGCTACTAGATAGCCACTTAACTTTCCTTTTGCATGAAACAAAGCAGTTTGTGGTGGTGAGATTTCTCATAAGTATTCATTGTAATGTTATGATGTATGTATATAATCATTACCTCGTCATCTACACAAGCACACACGTTTCAGAAGGGACTCAGTAAAAGCATGTTCAATTCGTAGCCATGTTTATTTACAGAATATCGTACATGTCAAGATTCGCATTATATTACAATGTGTGGTTCGTACTTTAATGTATTCATATTACATCCCCCCTTTTTTGAAAAAAAAATGTGTGTAAACATTTCCAACGAAATGTTTCATGTGAGAAAGGATAAGTATGTGTAATGCTCAGTGTGAGTATATATATGTCACTGTCTGTATCGGCTGGGAGGTGTCACTGTACGGCCAGAACGAGTGGTGTAAAGTGCTGGTGGTTCTGCGGAAGTCCCTGGTTTAGCTTGAGTTGGTTGTGATTTCGGCCTTGGCGCTTGTTGGTTTTGTGGGGCACCAAAGTCTGGAGTTACTGCATTGTCTGTTGAAAGCATGGGAATTTTCTGTTCTGTTGTATTCTGTGGGATTTCTCTTATGTCCACTCTGTTTCGCCTCAGGAGGTTGCTGCTGCTGTCTGGTCTTAAAGTATAGCTCCTGGGTTCAGGGTTTCTGGAAATGATTGTTGCTTTTGACCATGTGTCATTGTTGTGGTTGTAGGTAGTCACATGCTGACCAGGATATAATGGTGGTAAGTCTTTAGCACATTTGTCATAGTTGGATTTCTGAACTTGCTGACGATGCTGAAATTGATCATATGTGCTGTCTCTATGTTGTGGACGGAAGTGGACCTTAGATGGTAGGAGGTCTTTAATTCTTCTATCAAACATAAGTTCTGCTGGACTGTCGATCTTACTGTCTACCGGTGTTGTTCTCCATCTCAAGAGTGCTAGGTGTACATCCTCTGTTCTTGTTTTCTTCATGATTGACTTGATAGTTTGTATCTGTCTCTCAATGAAACCATTAGATTTAGGGTATCTAGGTGATGATGTTGTGTGTTTGATCTTCCAGTCCTTAGTGAAGTTTCTGTATGCTTGACCTGAGAAATGTGGACCGTTGTCTGATCTAATTTCATCTGGGATGCCAAACATGCTGCAATACTTCTTTGTAATGTCTGCAATAACAGCTGATGGTGAGGGTTGTGGAAGTTTCTCAATGATGGGAAATTTGCTGTAGTAATCAGCAATAATAAGATAGTCATTATTGTCGATTGAGAAAATATCAGTTCCTATAATGCTCCAAGGGCTCAATGGTATGTCTGATGGTATGAGAGGTTCTCTGCACTGCCTATTTGCATGTTCTTGGCAAATTGAACAGTTTTTTACATAGTGTTTCTATGTCCTTGTTTATCTGTGGCCAGTAAACATCTTTCTTTGCTCTCAGTTGTGTCTTCACAATACCAAGGTGACTATTATGGAGCTGTTTAAGGATGATATCGCGTTGTGTTTCTGGTACAACAATGCGATCTCCTTTAAGGATCAGACCATCTTCGATGCTTAACTCGTCCCTCATCGAGTAGTATGGACGGATGTGTGTTGGAACTTCCCTGATAGAGCTTGGCCATCCATGGTATATCAGTTCTTTGAGAGAGTTAAGGATAGGATCTCTCATTGTGTCTTCTCTGATGTGTTCAAGCCGATTATCGCTAAACTTGACAAAATCAACTTTGATGTTTGGGGTAAGATCTGCTGTCTTGTTGGGGTTTGGTAGTCTGCTGAGAGCATCTGCAAGACCTATATCCTCTCCTGGGATATACTGAATATTAAAATCATAACCTTGTGTTTCCAATAACAGAGCTTGTAGTCGTGGTGGTGCTGAAGCTATTGGTTTTTTATGAATCATCTCAAGTGGCTTATGATCTGAGAGAATTGTAAATGGGCGGTTGAAAAGAAATGTGTGGAAGCGTTTGATTCCAAAACGTACAGCTAGCATTTCTCTTTCAATGTTTGCAAGTTTCTTTTCGCCAGAACTTAATGATTTGCTTGCGTAAGCTACAGGACGAAGTTCTTTGGCTTAGTGTCCTTCAGGATTTTTGTCTGGTTGCAAAAGTGCTGCTCCTAGGCCTTTCAGACTGGAATCAACCATGAGAAAAGTGGGTGCTTGCATGTCATAGTATTTCAAGCATGCATCAGATGATATGAGGGTCTTCAAGTGGTTGAATATGTGTTGGTAGTCTTCTGACCATTCATACGGAGTTTCATTCTGTAGTAGAGATCGCAAAGGTTCTGCAGCAGCTGACAAATTTGGTATGAATTGTGCTAGGAAATTGACAGCACCTAAGAATTGTTGCAGTTCCTTCTTTGTAGCTGGTGTTGGCATGTCATGAATATCTTCAACCTTTTTAGGGTCTGGTTTTACACCATTCTGGGTGTACAGCAATCCAAAAAATTGTATCTCCGTTGCCTTAATTGTACACTTTTTGCTGTTGAATGTTAGCCCATTGGCCTGTGCTACATGCATCAAGTTAATCAAGTTACGGTCGTGTTCTTGTTCTGACCTGCCGCAGACTACAATGTCATCCGCAATAGCCACTGTACCAGAACATTGCTCAACAATGTTGTCAATCTTCTGTTGGAAGATGTCTTGTGATACATTCAAACCAAATGGGAGTCTCTTGAAACAATATCTGCCGAATGGTGTTCGAAAAGTTGTAAGGAGTTGACTTTCCTCTGCTATCTCAACACTCCAGTATCCGTGTACAGCATCTAATTTAGAAAAATATTTGGCATTGTGGAATCTGTGAGTTATCTTTTCCACTGTATGCATTTTGTGTGGACAGCGCTTTAGACTGTTGTTTAAGTGTTTTGGGTCAAGGCAAACCCGAAGAGAACCATCCTGCTTCAGAACGGTTGTGATACTACTACACCAATCAGAATGCTCTTCAACCTTTCTAATAACATCATTCTGCACCATCTTTTCTAGTTCTGTGGCAAGTTTCTGTTTAACATGTATAGGATACTTTCTAGGTGGGTCTATCTTTGGCTCAGCGTTGTCTTTTAAAAAGAATCTTGCCTTTCCTGGAAGTTTGCCTATTCTGTCGAACTGTTCTGGGAATCGCTGTTTAAGGTCATCTACTCCAGTGACGTGTAGAGTAAGATGTTCTTTTTTGTCAGCTTTAATGTTGTTAATAGTTACCACACTCAGCTTTTCGCACATTGGTAAACCCAAAATTGCAGGTCCTTCAACATCTACCAAGTAAAATGTTGACGATGTCCATTCAGAGTCTCTGTATAAACATTCAAGTGTTACTGCTCCGAAACAGTCTATACTTGTTCCATTGTAAGCTCTTAGCTTTGTCCTGCCACTCCTACTTTTTACATCCCTTGTGGGAAATCCTTGCTTATCCACCTTGTCAGGCATGATCTGTCTGAATATTCTTAAGGGTAGAGTGTTACCTTGGGCACCTGTGTCTATCTTGAACCGAATATATCTTTCTTTGTGCCTTTTAATTCCTGGTATTCGGAATTGTACCTTGCAGAAAGCCTGCGTTCTCTTTGGTTCATTACTGAAAGTTAGTATCTTCACAGTATCAAAAGTGGAAGGATCACTTTCTTCACTGGAGTCAAGGTCCTCAGTCATCATAGAGTGTGTTTGTTTTGACGACTTTCTGCTGTGAAGTTTGTGTTGAGCACTGTCTTGTTTCCTCTTGAAACATAATTTTATCCAGTGGCCCCTCTTTCTGCAGTAATGACATGTAGAGTCTTTAGCTGGACAGTGGTTTTGTATGTGGTTTAGGCCACAACATTTACACATAGCACCTCTGCTTGTGTTGTGTTTTTCTTGTTGTTTCGAACCAGTTGCTTTGTTGTGTCTAGGTTTATAGCTTTTCACTGCATCCACCTGGGCTGCTAATGTACCTTGCTGAATTTGTTTAATGTTTAGTGCTTGTGCCTCGTGTTTCCCTGCCTTCATCCAGAAGTTGTTGTAAAGTTAGCGTATCACTCTGGCTCAGTAGCCATTTCTGGAATTCTGGCATTGGTGTGCTAAGAAGAATCTGTTCAATAATTCGCTCTTTTTCTTCTTCGTTGCTAAATTTACATACTCTTGTTTTCTCCTTAATGCGAGTGAAGAAATCATCTAGGCTTTCACCACGTTTCTGTCGCAGGTGGTGAAGCTCTAATCTTGCCGCTCTAAAGTTTGTGTGCTTTATGATCAGACGCTTTTCAAATTCGTCCAATATGGCTACGGGGTCGGTTGCCGACTCAACCGGCATGGCGGTAGCAAAACTGTTGTAGATTTTCAAACCTTCATCGTCCAATGCTTCTAGGATATATGGAGTTAGGGTTTGTCCTTCCAGACCAGTGGTCTTGGAATATAGATCTATGCGTTGGCGCCATAACAAGAAAGCTTCACTCTTATCGTCTTGACCGGCGAATCTCATTTGCGGTGCGTTGCGATATTGTTTCGCCGCCATGGCTGACTTCGATGACGAAAATTAGCCGAATACTGTACTCACGTGTTATCGTGTAGCTGTTTTGCGTCAGTCCGGTATCGACCGCTGCCACCATGTAATGTTATGATGTATGTATATAATCATTACCTCTTCATCTACACAAGCACACACGTTTCAGAAGGGACTCAGTAAAAGCATGTTCAATTCGTAGCCATGTTTATTTACAGAATATCGTACATGTCAAGATTCGCATTATATTACAATGTGTGGTTCGTACTTTAATGTATTCATATTACATTCATCACAGTATGGGAAAAATGCTTTGCAGCAGAATGGTGTGTATGAATGGTTACCATGTTTAAAAAGAGTAGCTGAATCCTGAATGATCTGGATGCCCATCCATGTCAGAAATCTATCATCATCATAATTTTCCTATTCTCT
This sequence comes from Oreohelix idahoensis, assembly GCA_024509875.1. Classification (NCBI taxonomy): domain Eukaryota; kingdom Metazoa; phylum Mollusca; class Gastropoda; order Stylommatophora; family Oreohelicidae; genus Oreohelix; species Oreohelix idahoensis. Next base: position 530,846 of record JAMPIV010010816.1, on the reverse strand, counting down.
CCTTATGGAGCCACCTTGCTCAGTCACATGCTGTTGCAGTGGTGGTGTCTGCAGCAATAAGTTTTACAGGATGAGGTTACCAGCCTCATGCACAACCTCATATTAGTCAAAATGTACGTCATACTTAAATGAGCAGTAGGCTCATTCTTTCTTTGTCTCACCCAACACCCCTTGAACAACATGGGATGTGTCCTCTGTAGATTAAAATATTGAATCTGTACCGTGATTCTGAATTATCCCTGGAGCCATCAGTCAAGTAAATTATGTTGATATTTTACTGTGATACAGGGAGCAGTTCTGAAACACTGTCCAGATATGGGCACAGTTGTAATCTTTTGTAACAGTTAATTACTTTAATACAAGCTGAGACTGCTTTTTCAAATCCCGTGGTTTGGAATGGTCAAGAATGTTACGTTGTTGCCTGGCAACATGCAGCTGCACATTTGAGGCCACACTGTTGACACATAATGGCAGTTCAATTTTGAAGTTACGGAACATAGTTGTGTGTAGTCCTGATCTGGTCTTCTCACATTATCATGTGTTGGGTCTACTTAAAAACACTTTAAGAGGATGCTGCTCTACCAGTGACAAACAAGTGAGAGACATGACTCATACTTTGCTTGTTGGTCAACCAAAAAAACTTTTTTTGTTTTTGGACACACAAAAACGTAAGACCTAGTGAGGTAACTGCATTGAAAGGGGGTGAATAGGGAAGGAAAATGTCATTGTGCAAACTCAGAAATTATTTTACTGTATTGCAACACACATTCCTGATAATTTCTGACACCCCTCATACATAAATCTGTAGTGACATTGTGTTATTCTTGCACATGCTTTTTTTTTTGTAAGTAGGTTGGAAGATTTAAAATGTTTCATTTCTAAGGTCTTATTTGCTTTCCTAGTAAGTTATACAGAAGATACTTTTCTGTCTTTTTTTCCAATCCAGTTTTGCTTAGTAAACTACAGTCGGCCCTCCGTTTCCGCATCTGTGGATTTAACCAACCATGGATCGAAAATATTCGATAAAAAGAAATTCCAGAAAGTTCCCATAAGCAAAACTTGAATTTGAACCTAGTTCTTCCGACGTAGATGATCCTTCTGACGTCCTGTCAAAAGGTTCAAGTTAGCCTGATGTCTCACCGCTTACCTACAGTGCCACACATCTCATCGCCTCACCACATCGGAACTGTAAGCACCATACAGCAATCATCATCGTCGTCATCATTCGAGGGTTATCAAGAGAGAAGAACCGGAGTTTTAGTGAGTGTTAACATAGTGAGAACTCCGCCTGGGCCGGTCCCAAGCCCGGCTGAAAAAGGAGGAGGGTGGCCTGCATGGAGGCCGTAAGGAGGCAGCCCCTCCACCATGCAAAGGCACAACAGGTCAATCACCTGTTTGCTTTAAAACATGATTACGCGAAATACAAGAGAGAAAACCGGACTGATTCTAAAGGCGACGAACTGGAACGGACTACGACTTATGGAACTTGGAACACAAGAAGTATAAATGGGAAAGAAGAGGAGCTGGAGGAAGAGATGAGGAAAGCAAAACTAGAAATCATGCTATTACGGAAACAAAGAAAAAGGGACAAGGAGTCATGTATCTCGATGGCAACACGCTGCTCTACAGTGGTGTACTCAAATCTGAAAGAGCTAAAGGGGGCGTGGGTTGCATTGTGGCCAAAAACCAGAAAGATAGTATCAAGGGATGGAACTTTGTCTCGGAGCGCATTATGGTTGTAAAACTAAAAGAAGGAGAAACCATAGTCAACCTGGTCATAGTGTATGGGCCAAATGAGGATGAGAGAGCAGAGGTCAAGGAGGTATTCTTCGAGCTGCTTCAAAGGACAGTGGATGACTGCCTAGATGAAATTATTATGCTCGGAGATTTCAATGCCAGAGTTAGAAATGACATTGCTAGATGGGGTGGAGTTATCGGAAGATATGGAGAAGATACTCTCAATGACAATGGAAAGCGACTCCTTAGATTCTGCAGTGAGCAGAATCTGATCATTACCAACACAAAGTTCCCCCATAAGCGCATACATGCGTACACTAGGTGTGAACGACCAAAGAATGAGAAGTCAATGATTGACTATGCCATTGTTAGGAGGAGCTCATTCAAATATGTCCGAGATGCAAGAGTCTGGAGGGGGCCAGAGATTGGAAGGGATCACTACCTGCTTACAATCAAAAGAACAACTGAAAGAGTTGCTCAGCCTAGGAACTGCCCAGCATCATACAAGAAACCAAGTAAACGAACGGAAGAAATGAGCATTAAGACCTACAAGCTGAGAGAGCCAGAAATTAAGACCAGATATCAGGGGCTTATTGCTACAGCGGTGAGAAACACAGAAGAACAACCTGACGACTTGGAAACCCTGTGGCTTAAATTCAAGGACATCATAAAGACAGCTGCTGCAGAAGCATGTGGTGAAGTCCGACTTGGGAACAAGAGAAAGAGGACACCTTGGTGGACAGAGGAAGTCAAAGAGAAAATAAGAGAGAAGAAAATGGCATGGAAACAATACTTAGGAGCTAAAAACACAGCAGGACAAATAGAGAAATATAGAGAATATGTGATACTCAGAACAGAAGCAAAGAACAAGGTGCTAGCAGCAAAACAGAAGTCCTGGGAATAATTTGGAGAAAAGCTAGAAAAAGATGCGCAAGAAAACCAGAAATTGTTCTATAAGACCCTAAAGAACATCAGGAAGGAAAAACAATGCCCTCTCAAATTTATAAAGGACAAGCAATGCAAATTGCTTACTGCCCCGAAGGAAGTAATGGAAAGATGGAAAGAATATTTCTCAGAACTCCTTGATGGTGAGCAAGGTCAAGCATCAGAAATGATAACCACTAGCACAGAAGAGGAAACAAATGGTGATGAAGATGACATGAAGATGGAAGAACTGAAGGCAGCACTGGAGAAAATCAAGATGGGCAAAGCAGCAGGGCATGATGGTATAACACCAGAAATGGTTAAGTACATGGGAGCATCAGGCGACCTATTACTCTTAAGGGTCATACAGGCAGCATTGTGCAACAAGACCATACCAAAAGACTGAGAGATTGCCATCATAACACCAATTTTCAAAAAGGGTGAAAATCGACAATGTGGAAACCATAGAAGCATATCCCTTCTCAGTGTCCCTGGTAAAATCTACTCTAGAATCCTAGAGCAGAGACTCCGACGCCTAGCTGAGGCACAATTGGATGAGGTCCAGTACGGATTCCGAGCTAACCGAAGTACTCAAGACCTAATCTTCACACTCAGACAGCTGAGTGAAAAGGCCCTTGAGTATAAGAGTGAGATCCATCTTTGTTTCATATATCTGGAAAAGGCATTTGACAGGGTCCCCTGGAGCAAACTTTGGGACTGTTTGGCAAGGAAGAACATTCCAGCACCTCTGATTCATGCTATACAGAGCTTCTACGCGTCTTGCAGAAACTATGTGAGGACAGCAAACCATAAGTGGGAAGAGTTCAGGACCACCACTGGTGTAAGACAAGGTGATATCCTGTCACCTTATCTTTTCATACTCCTCATGGACGATGTTATCAAGTCATGTAAGGAGAGAACAAGAAAGTATTCAGTGGGGTACTGGAAGATAAGACGGATATGTATTTCAGAGCTGGCATTTGCTGATGATGTTGCCCTGATTGCTAAATCAGAGGCACATCTCCAATCCAACCTGCAAGTCTGGAAGGAAGAGCTAGAGAAGAGATGTATGGTCATAAGCAGCTCTAAAACAAAATCCATGGTGATATCACGAGAAGAAAGAAGACATCAGATTAAGCTGGGAGAACAGGTCCTGGAGCAAGTCGAGCACTTTAAATACCTCGGAGCTATTATAGACCAAAAGGGAGGCATCAAAGAAGAGTTGGCCACTCGAAAAGCAGCAGCTGGGAGACTTTATCAGGCCATAAATCGAGGATTCCTCAGCAAGAGAGAGGTTGGTAAGAAAACGAAGATGGCAGTATACCGCTCCACCTATGTCCCGGTCTTGACATATGGATGCGAGTCATGGGCAATGACTACAACCCATAAAAGCCAGATCCAAACCTCAGAAATGAGGTATCTGAGGAAGGTGGTTGAAGTAACAAGAAGAGACATGGTCCGCAACCAGACGATACGTCAAGGCCTAAAATCCCACCCCCTGCAGACCCAAGTAGAACAGTCCCAACTAAGATGGTTTGGCCATGTCTGCAGAATAGAAGATCGGTTACCATGACAAGCATGGGAAACAAAGAGCAAGGGATCCAGACCCCCAGGACGACCCAGAGTCCGCTGGGAGGACAACATCAGACAATCTTTGAAGGACCGAGGACTAGAAAGGAACCAGGCCAGGAGGAAGACAGCCGATAGGATAGTCTGGCGCTCTCTTCCAAACCTCTACACCTCACGGTAGAAGGGTAACGACTAAGTAAGTAAGTTAACACAGTGAGACTGCCATCACCGGTGTCAATACCTTGTCGAGGTATGGCGGCTTGCGTACCCTGATTACCCCCAGAGCTATGCCAGCTGGAGTTTTACTCCTGGAAGGTTTGCGCAGGCAGGGGTCAGACTAAAGCAGACACCCTGGTCCTCCAGGTTGGGGGTTTTAGCATAGGGCTGACACCCCTGTCTATGTAAAAAGAAATAAAGTTACGGAAACGACAACAAAAGACCCCGATGCAATCACAAGAACAGCTATGCTATGGACCCCTGAAGGAAAACGAAAGAGAGGCTGACCAAAAACAACTTGGCGGAGGGCTGTGTTGGCTGAGATGCAAAGAATGAACCAGAGTTGGGGCACTGTACGAAGGATGGCCACCGACCGAGCAAAGTGGAATCAATTTGTTGTTGTCCTACAAGACGCCACCAGGCATGATGGCCACTGACTGCTTTGACGGTCGGCGACTAAGGATCAAAGAAGAAGAACACAGAGAGAGAGAGAGAGAGAGAGAGAGAGAGAGAGAGAGAGAATGCATTTATATGTTCTCTATTTATAATTATATTTTCTATATGTACTTGTATTTTAAATATTCTGTGTTTTATTCTATGTACGGTATTTCTCTTTCAGGTCATTAAACGAAAGCAATCTGTAAGTGTTGAAAGAAAGAAAATTTTACGTTGTTGCTGACGTGTACTATGTAGTTAGGCCTACGATGGTTGCGTCTGTACTAAACATGTACAAACTTTTTTTCCTTGTCATTATTCCTTAAACAATACAGTATAACAACTATTTACATAGCATTTACACTGTATTAGGTATTATAAATAATCTTGAGATGCAAATACTACGCCATTTTATGTAAGGGACTTGAGCATCTGCAGATTTTGGTATCCGCGGGGGGTCCTGGAACCAATCCCCCGCGGATACGGAGGGCCGACTGTACCTGGTTTGTTTGTTTTTTTACTTGTAAATATTTAAATGAGTGTGGCTTTATGTTTGGAAAAGACAAATTGTATATTGTTTTCTTCTTGTAGGCTACATGTTTCACTGATCATGATTTTATGATTCCATTTAGGTAATCAGCCATTTAAGTTGTCAATTCTTTTGAACATCCCTTATGCACTGATACCTCTCCTTGCTGCTTTCAAGTTTTTGCATGACCGTCCTCCTCAGTCTAGAACTTTTTTAAAGGCAAGTGAAAATATGTTAATCTTTATGGGGTTGAATAAAGCATATAAACTATAGTGTATTATAGAAATGTTATTGAAACAAAAAATGTCATGACAATTGATGTGAAAATTACTAGAAATACCATTTCACATATGGTATTGTTTGAATTTCCCATGTAGTTTCCATGGGTCTCCAGAAAGATTAAAAAAGAAAAGGACTTCTGCTTCCTCAGGCATGTCATAAAAGGTGGCTAATATGAGCTTGTGCATGAAACTAGCTACCTCATCATGTCAAACAAATTGTTACAGAAACCAATAGCACATAAATGCTTTTTGTACAGCTTTCCTACAAATTGTACTGGTGACTATGCTCTGTAAGGCGTGAAAGAGGAAGTGATAATGATTACATATATTTATAAAAATAACAGTTCAGAAAATGTCTTTTAATTCTAAATATTGTGTTAATTTTATTGAGAAGTATATGAACCTTATGTTTAAGAATGGTTATTACCATCTGTCTGTTAAGTCTCTGCCCTAAGGCTAGTGGACATAGCAGCTAATCATCTGGTGCTATGAGCCTTTTACCTGCAATAAGTATCTTTTGACTATTGAATGTTGCAAAGAGAAGGATAATAATCACACCAAATTCATTAGGAAAATCCACCTTGCAAATACATTTTTAGCCTCTGAATATTAGGCTCAGATTTGTTTAGGTTAATTCATTATAGTACAATCATCCTGATATTTAACTATTAGGCTCAGATTTGTTTAGGTTAATTCATTATAGTACAATCATCCTGATATTTAACTATTAGGCTCAGATTTATTTAGGTTAATTCATTATAGTACAATCATCCTGATATTTAACTATTAGGCTCAGATTTGTTTAGGTTAATTCATTATAGTACAATCATCCTGATATTTAACTATTAGGCTCAGATTTGTTTAGGTTAATTCATTATAGTACAATCATCCTGATATTTAACTATTAGGCTCAGATTTATTTAGGTTAATTCATTATAGTACAAGCATCCTGATATTTAACTATTAGGCTCAGATTTGTTTAGGTTAATTCATTATAGTACAATCATCCTGATATTTAACTATTAGGCTCAGATTTGTTTAGGTTAATTCATTATAGTACAATCATCCTGATATTTAACTATTAGGCTCAGATTTATTTAGGTTAGATCATTATAGTACAATCATCCTGATATTTAACTATTAGGCTCAGATTTATTTAGGTTAATTCATTTTAGTACAATCATCCTGATATTTAACTATTAGGCTCAGATTTATTTAGGTTAATTCATTTTAGTACAATCATCCTGATATTTAACTATTAGACCAAGATGTGGTATCATGTTCCTCTTCATTCCTCATGGAGCATTCACACACCACTACAGCTGGTCCCCTTGCAAGAAACCTGCTCCATAGCATTTATGTAGTGATTTCTGTAGCAGGTAGTTTTACATCATGAAGTTGCCAGCCCTATGCACAGCCTCATATTAGTCATCTCTTGCGGTATTCATGAGGAAGCAGTATTCCTTATCTTGCTTTGTCTCCTCGGAGGCCCCCCAATAACAACATGGTATACTGTAGGCTTAAATTGCTTTCCTCTTCACCCAGCTAAAGAGGATTAGAGAATAAAAAGTAAAGTCATAAGAGAGTGGGGCAGATAGGACAAATAGCTCATTTGTGAAACATGGCAATTTGTTGACATGATATGTTGCTACTTTTTGCTGTGTGATGTAGTGCCCCTTTCACAAAATATCAAGTTAATGAAGAGCTTTTGATGTACAGTTGATGTAGCCTTGGGAGTTGTCGTGGTTGAGTTAGAGTGTAGAGTATTTGTCGAGTTGGACAATAGTAGTGAAATCGACAAGGGATAATGGACTGACAGAGTTATAGATTACACACACAGAAAGGTGTAAATAGGAGATGGACTTGAGACAACCTGGAAGAAGATTTATCAAAATGATCTCTCTCTCCAAGCCTCAACTCACTTATACTGTCTAAGCACCTCCTGCTCTCACTCTTTTCTCTTATCAAACATAGAGATTATAGTAAAGAGCTAAAACAAGTTAATTATGGATGGAAGGGTCGTGAACAGCGCATTAATAAATGTGTAAATTTTATTAAAGAAGAAAAGCATGAAAATAATGCATATCATCATACACAGCATAATACTCATCAATAATCAAAATATGCCAAATACACCGACGAACACACACACAACCGATCATAAAACCTGTCGAACACAGAGAAATGAATAAACTGAGTGTCAGTCCGTCCGCTTTCGTGGGACCAAATGTAATAGTTCCAGAAAAGTGTCTTACATGTAGATCCTTCAAGGCGAGGGAATAAGCCTACAAAACTTTCCTTGTTGGTGCTATCATTGGTGACCTCTAATTGCGCGAGGTGGGCTGGAGGACTCTATTTACCTCTGGTTTACCAAATGAATAAAACTGCGTGTCAGTCTGTCCGCTTTCGTGGGACCAAATGTGCCAGCTCCAGAAAAGTGTCTTACATGTAGATCCTTCAAGGCGAGGGAATAAGCCTACAAAACTTTCCTTGGTGGTGCTAAACGTTGGTGACCTCTAATTGCGTGAGGGGGCTGGAAGACGCTCCTAAGTGCGAGGTTTTCATAACCCAGAACTACACCAGACGAAGTTATTTGGGGACGAAGAGATCCAGGCGCTCTTATCCGGCGCTATTGCTTGCTTGGCATTAAATCCGGTTTAAACGAGTGTAGCCTCGCTTTTACTGGGGTGTGAATCGCTGACTAAAGGATGTTGATGGTGTCGTAGTGACAACGGTCCAACACGGGCGATGCTATTTGGACTTGACAATAATAACGTGAATGTTTCTTTCTTGGAACGTGAAGGAAGGACTTCAATAACAAGCAGGCACGTCAACGAGTGCCAATGTGTATAGGGACGAACTCGTTAGGTTTACTGACATCATAATTTATTTAGGACGAAATACGTTGACGACATCAGGTTACAGTACTTCAACATGGATTCCACAGTAAACGTACATGTAGCATATATATAGGCATGGTACAGGCATCATAATAACTTCCTCACGTAAGATCAGGGTTTGACCTTGCGTCAATGTCATGACCGTTAGGACTATTCAACCATAAAATCTTGGAATAAATATATTGATTCTGTCCTACAATTCTGGTCGGGTACTTTAGTAGCTTGGTACCCCTGACATGGCAGATCCATACATACTTGCATATAATATAAACAACGAAGGTTATGTCCTAGTGCTTGGCTAACCTCTCTTCGTCGACGTGACTCGTGCGACGGCAATCCACATAATATTACAAGCCAATAAACCGTAAAGGATGAAGCCTTGAATCCTTTATAATATTAAAATGCTTTCAGTGAAAGTCCCCGTTGATCCATTATAACACCCCTTTGCAGAAAGGTGCTAGCTAGATGCCAACGAAGGATGGTGACACGAAAGTTCAAGTAAACAATTCACTTCTTACCAAAACTGGTTCGGACTTACGTGTAGTGTAAGCCGACAATGGCTTCTACCAAGAAGTCATTGTACCAGAAGAATACTTAACCCAACACACTGGGTATATATCGAAATATAGGCAACAGACTCAATGTCTGGCATGAGATGCTGGCTTTCATTTTATTCCTCTGACGTCATCTGCCTTGCTTGGACACAAGCGCGCACGAATTCACCTACACCAAATTGTGCATATTCGTGCGTGACAGAAGACATTTATAAAAAACAAACATCAACATAAGTTGGTGTGTACTCACTCAACCGAAGTAGAACCTGATGACTACCCGTGAGTGTTTAGAATACAATAAAGGAGGCATCAGCTTCCTTCACACCGTCCGCAAAAAATTTAATTCTATTAAATTTTTTTTTTAAATTACCGCGGAGAGGTGAAACAAGCTTACAAATATGTATTATATACTAATAATACTAATAATGCAAGAGAGGCATATTAATCAATAAGAGGAGAGTGAACGAACAAAATCAAATTCAACTCAACTCAACAACAAATATGCATAAAAGCATATCATCACAATTGACCAACTTTGGAACAATGTGGAAGAGATGAAAGAAAATCAAAGCATAAAGGATGATTAATTGAAACCAAATGCAATAAGAAATAAAGAGATATGGTAATACATGAATTTAAAGGAAAAGATGAAAATGCATAAAAATTAAAAAATGAGAAGTGGCAAAAATCAAAGAATATGAATACAACACTTGAAGTTATCAACACACTTAACCGTGTCTAAGGATGAGTAGTATCATTAAATAACTACCAATGACGTATCACTATCTAAAATGAGTGATAGTTACCCGATGTAATCATTAGGATTAAAATATTTATAGTTAATTATATTAAACTAATTAAACTAATTAAATATGTTCATTAATCAAAATGTACTGAATAATGTTTCAGTTTATTACACTGCTAAAAGTTCAATTAGTTCTTGAAGATTCTAAGTTAACTTCAAAACAGTTCATAAATACGAAGATCCTGTAATAGTTTTAGTATGTTGAAATACCATAGATTCCACAAAATATTGTTAAATAGTTCTTCTTCTTCTTCTTCTTCCTCGTTCGTCCTGAAAAGGACGGTGGTTGCGTTGTGTCTGTTTATGCCTAAGCTGTGATATCTGCACCTTTCGGTCGACACATCCGACTTCTGCACGGCATTTTTTAGGACCGGGTTTGCCTTCCCATTGCGATCCACACTATGGAGTGCGGTCTTGACCAGCTCTGATTCGCTGGTCCTGATGCAGGCAGTCAAGCTATGAGTCGCTGACTGCGTTCTCTATTGCTGCGTTCACGATATACTAATGTTTATCTAAATTCACAATGTATCTTTACGCAGATAATGTCATAAATACTAAAAGTTATGTGATCCTCACTGTTATATAAATATAATTCACTGTTTTTTTTCTTTTTTCCGCTTCAAGTAATTCAACGGAATGTTACAACTTTATTCACTTGACTAAGTATGTACAAAAAAAAAATTGTCACTGATTCACAAAGTAAAGTTCAAAGAACGTCATGTTTACAAATGTGATGTAGTATGTGTAGAGGCATCCACATTTGTAGGGCGTACCAAGTCGCATGATTCACTCGGGCAGCGGGATAAAATGTCAGCGAAAACATTCTGTGATCCAGGTATAGCCCGGATTGTGAAACAGTAGGGTTGCAATGAAATTGCATATCTGGTGGACTTTGCAGATCTGACGTCTTTGGTGTTTAATGCAGTAAGTGCTTTCTGATCAGTCTCTACAAAGAAATGTGATCCCAGAAGATAACGTTGGAGTTTAGTTATAGACCACACGAGAGACAAAAGTTCCTTATCGAGAACGGAGTACTTTTGTTCAGCCGACGTAAGTTTCCTTGAGACGAACAGTACTGGGTGCAAGGTGCCCGCATACTCCTGTAGTAACACGCTTCCAATACCGTAGGCAGAGGCGTCACTGCGCAAGATGAAAGGGAGGTTCGCATTAGGCAATTGTAACATAGGAGGTTTAGAAAAGAATGCCTTAATGGTGTCCAACGCGATTTGGTGTTCCTCCGACCACCGAATCACGTTAGCCGCGCCCTTTTTTAATAACGAAGAGAAAGGTGCAGTAATAGTGGACAGATGAGGTATGAACTTAGCGTAGAACTGAACAAGACCCAATAATGATCTCACTTGTTTCTTAGTTTTGGGAGTAGAAATGTTGAGGATTTTAGAGACATTACTGTCCTCAGTATATAACCGACCGTGACCAACGCGGTGACCTAAAAATGAAATTTCGTGAAAACCCACGAAAGCTTTAGAAGGCTTAGCCGTTAAATTACATGACCGTAAAGTGGACAGTAATGTTTTCAATCCAGTAATGTGTTCATCCCATGTGTCATTAAAGAGACAAATGTCGTCAATATATGTAATGACATCGGGACGATGAGACAGTACGTGACGCATCATGCGTACAAATGTAGCCGGTGCATTTACTAAACCGAATGGCATGAAATTATATTGGAATAACCCCCGTGGAGTCGAGGAAGAAATGATCTCTAGAAAAGAAAAGAAACAATGATTAGCAAAGAAAAGAGATGATGACTGCATAGGCTGAGTCATCAAAGAATGTGATATCAAAATTCAATATCAGTAGGTTAGTATCTGCGTGACGCAGAATCAGGAACCAATTGTAATCGGAGAGAATGGTGGTGAAAATACACACCATTGTCCCGCTCGATAGCCATGCGAGCATCTTTATTGGTTCTAAATGTAACCACGGCGTCACCATACCTGTTATTGGTATGTGGTAATAGACGTACGAACTTAACGTCCGCCGTGTGATTGAGAAAATCTCCCAGTGCCTGCCAAGTGGTTCGTTGTGGCAGATTTTGCACAAGGATGGTGCGAGAAGATGCACCTCTACCAATATAAGTGGTAGCGTTGTCACAAGAATGTGAATAAGGTTGATGGGTAATCTTAGCCCTCTTAGGTAAGTTATAGTCTTTACTATTTACATGTATAGAATTATTGTTCTTAAATGAACCATACTTTTGTACTTGAGTCTGATAACTTACACTAGGCAAAGGTGGTGTACGGCATGTCGTATACCCCTGCTTGCTGGACAAATTGACAACTTTGTCGACAACCTTATTGGTTTTAGTTTTCCCAAAAGAGTTACAACTCTTATTTTTATTAGGAACATCCTTTACTTTTTCCTCAAACGTAACCTTTTTCTTACGATCAGTTGCCTGCTGATCAAGTCGAGGGAAGGTATATGTCCCCCGGAATGACTTACTAGTCTTCACAGGTTGCGTTAAAACCTTAATATCCTTCTTAAGAATGGATGCATATCGTAAAGGTTGTAATGCATTAGCCACAGTGGCGTAATGAACCATGGAATCATTTTCACTACTAGATTCCGATACATTAGCATTACCCAACAGGTTAATAGCATGTGCATGTGACACAACTCTAGGTATAGAATTAAATGCATAGGCATCCTGTATATGCTGCTTTTCCCATTCAGCAATTTGCTGTGGGGTACATTCTTTAATGCCATGTATCCGACCAAGTATTATGTCACAGACTGGTGACGGGAGGAGACATGCATGTATATTTCCTGAAAAAAAATGGAGTGTGAATATTAATTATTGCTGTAGGAAATGTTTCTACTGTCCCTCCAAAAGTCCTACATTGGGCGGTATTTCCAGTAGCACAGGATGGGTTGACCAAAGAGCTTCTGACGCCGATCGTGGAGCAACCTGAATCGACAAGAACAGAGCATGGAATAGAATTTTAAAAACCCCTATGTAATTTAAGGTTTCCTGTTCCAACGTGAGTAGCTGACGTGGCCGTACACGCCGATGGTAGACTGGGCAACACATGTCCGCAACGGAGTGTCGTGATCGCCTTGGACTGGAACAGAGTTTTACATTCTTGGCAACACTTTATCTGTTCATAATCAATAGAACAAGACATTGCATTATGAGTGTCATTATTCGTATTATTCTCTTTGTTAACTTGTGTGTCAACAATAGCTACATTAATTTGATGGCGTGGCCCTCTGCTAGAAGATCTATCTCTACGTCGCGATCGATTGTGACTATCATTTCTTTTTTTTTTTTTTTTTTTTTTTTTTAACCAGCGGCACTTAGGCTTTCAGCCCTTCGGCCCAATGACATGTCATTGCGAGGCTGGGGAACCTGAGGACTTTCCTTCCAACCCGGTCAGGAGCTTCGCTCCTTCCCATCCACAGAGGGTTTATCACAGGAGCCGTTCAGGCTATTCAGTCAAATTTCCGGCCGTAAACATTTCTTCAAACGCCGACGCCCGGGTTTGAACCATGAACACCTGGTCGCCAGTACAACGCCGAAGCCCTATCATTTCTAAAATTGCCATTATTATCATTTCTGCTTGTGTTACCGTATTGATTTGAATGATAATCAGTGATATCACCGTTATGGCTTTGACCATAAAATCTATTACGAAAATCTTGTCTATTGTTAGGATTCTGAGATTTAGATCACCAATTTTGTTTATAAGTACCTACTTGATAATTTCCACAATTATTGTTATCCCAATCTCTTGATTTGTGAAATTGACCCCAAGAATTGTTATATGGAGAAGAATGCTGAAATTGCTTCCCCTTATAAAAATTACAAGAATTGAAATTCTCGTTATTTCCCTTTTTGTAGTTTCTGTCATTACTTAAAGAGCGATGGCGTCTGCGATAATCCTGTTGTATTGCAAAAGCAACGGGAAATTCATCTTTAACCTGAGTATTCCCAAAATTCAAGTTTGGGTGTGCGGTACAGTATTGTACACAGGTTTGCTGCATTTCATTTATGTTTGAATGTTTATGTTCGTGCAAAAAAGCAAGAAAAGCTGGGTTAACCGAGGACAAAACTTTATCGCGTAATAATAAATCTCTCAATGCGTCAAAAGTTTTATCCGTCTTGGATAATTTGATCCATCTATCCAATGTAAGTGCTATTTGATCAATAAAATCGTTAAAATGTTTTCCCGTTTGTGGGAGCATAGATTTGAAATTTAAACGATATTCATTCTCTGTCATTTGATATTTAACAAGTAAAGCAGTTCTGAGAGCCTCATGGTTATTTTTATCAGCAGTAGTTGCAATATGATATACTTACATAGCTTCACCCGTAAGTAGTTCTGATAATTTTACACAGTATTGAGATTTTTCCACGTGATAGGCCTCGCATGTTGCCTCGAACCTATGTAGATAATGAATCACATCGTCCGATGGAGGATTAAATTTTGGCAATATTAAATGAAAATTTTTAATATTCCCTTGTTTAGACGAATTTTGGCCCTCCTGAAACTTTTGAGCAATAGCCTCCTGAGATAATCGAAAATGATTAAATTCTAATTCCTTCATTTCTTTTTCATGTTGAATTTGAAGTTGATATTTTCTTGTATTTTCTTCAGCTAACAATCTCCTTTCTTCTGTTTCTTTTGCTTTATGTTCTGCCTCCAATTGAAGTCTTTTGTTGTCTGCCTCAATCTGAAGTTTCTTATGTTCCGCCTCACGCTGAAATCGTTTCTCATTCTTTTCAGATTCAAATTTCCTCTTCTTTTCATTTTCTTCTGCTTCAAAGCTCAAATTTTCTTGTTTCAGAAGTTCTAATTTCCTCTGTTCAGCTTCAATCTCTTGAGCCTTTTTGTATTCTGATAGTGCAAATGCTTTCGCCTCGTCAGGGGCCATCCCAACGGATTTTGCCTGCTTCATAAAATATTCAAGCGACGACATTTTGATTTAATCAAATAATTATCAGTTAATTTACTTTAAGTGTGTGCAATACGTTCTTGTCTAAGAACGGTACCTAATTATCACTTAAGTATACTAAATATTATTAATCAATGAAAATAATTTATACAATGAAATATTAAGAACAGACAAGAGCCATAGACAATAGCAACAACAATGACAAGACGAGATAATCAAAGACGAAGAAGACGATCGCAGAAGTCAACAAAATTAAAATGTGAAACTAAAATAGGATGTCGTAAAGAATTACGATGATAACTGCGATAAAAACTTACACAAGACAATTGACAAGACAGTGTAAAAACATATGTTTTGTAAAAAACTCAACGAAAGTCAGGTTAGAAGGACAATAATCACATACAAGATACATCATAAAACCAAGGTACGAATAAAAATAACTATGAAAACAATGATTAAAACTTGACGGAACAGCTAAACAAATACTATTATAAGAGACAAGTAGCGATCGGAACTACAGCAAGGTTTCTAGCCTTGAACCGGAATTATCGCTCAATTGAAACTTACAAATAAATCCTATAGAACATCTGACAAAGAGCCCGAATCAGCTTCGAGATGAACCTCGTTTGTCAGATCGACAACAAACATGGAACATAAAACATGCATCACAAAAAATATTACAATGGACATATTAAAAAGCGGCTCAGCTAACATAAGACGGTGACAACGAACAGAGTAATACTCATCATTTTGTGATAAAATGCAATTTCCAGGATTGCAGAGTCTTGCACTCCGGCGCTGTATCACCGAGGAAGCTTACGTAGCATCTGGTAGAGTCCGCAAATGATTGAAGCAGTTGAGTCCATCTTGACCTTGAGTAGCCGTTAGATTTTATAACCAGTCCAGGATGTTGTCGCCTTGAAAGACTGCATTTTTCTTTTCAACCGAATTGGATTGAGTTCGATTCCGTTACTGAAAAAATGGATATTTTCAGACCACACTGCGCCGCCATAGTTGTAGCCTCGCTTTTTCTGGGGTGTGAACCGCTGACTAAAGGATGTTGATGGTGTCGTAGTGACAACGGTCCAACACGGGCGATGCTATTTGGACTTGACAATAATAACGCGAATGTTTCTTTCTTGGAACGTGAAGGAAGGACTTCAATAACAAGCAGGCACGTCAACGAGTGCCAATGTGTATAGGGACGAACTCGTTAGGTTTACTGACATCATAATTTATTTAGGACGAAATACGTTGACGACAACAGGTTACAGTACTTCAACATGGATTCCACAGTAAACGTACATGTAGCATATATATAGGCATGGTACAGGCATCATAATAACTTCCTCACGTAAGATCAGGGTTTGACCTTGCGTCAATGTCATGACCGTTAGGACTATTCAACCATAAAATCTTGGAATAAATATATTGATTCTGTCCTACAATTCTGGTCGGGTACTTTAGTAGCTTGGTACCCCTGACATGGCAGATCCATACATACTTGCATATAATATAAACAACGAAGGTTATGTCCTAGTGCTTGGCTAACCTCTCTTCGTCGCCGTGACTCGTGCGACGGCAATCCACATAATATTACAAGCCAATAAACCGTAAAGGATGAAGCCTTGAATCCTTTATAATATTAAAATGCTTTCAGTGAAAGTCCCCGTTGATCCATTATAACACCCCTTTGCAGAAAGATGCTAGCTAGATGCCAACGAAGGATGGTGACACGAAAGTTCAAGTAAACAATTCACTTCTTATCAAAACTGGTTCGGACGTACGTGTAGTGTAAGCCGACAATGGCTTCTACCAAGAAGTCATTGTACCAGAAGAATACTTAACCCAACACACTGGGTATATATAGAAATATAGGCAACAGACTCAATGTCTGGCATGAGATGCTGGCTTTCATTTTATTCCTCTGACGTCGTCTGCCTTGCTTGGACACAAGCGCGCACGAATTCACCTACACCAAATTGTGCATATTCGTGCGTGACAGAAGACATTTATAAAAAAACAAACATCAACATAAGTTGGTGTGTACTCACTCAACCGAAGTAGAACCTGATGACTACCCGTGAGTGTTTAGAATACAATAAAGGAGGCATCAACGAGTTTGGCTGTGGTTTGGCTGAGTGCCCCGTTTAGGCACACAAAGGCAAGTGATATCAGATTCTGCTATAGACATGCTGGGCGGTTTTGATATTCTGGAAGCCGTAATGCTCTGACTGGTAATCCAATAGGCGAGTAGAGAACTACTACTGCCTGAGATGATTTCAGATCTAGCGTTGGCTCGTTGCACTGCGTGAGCTTAACTTGGCGTTGACAAAGGGTTTAGGTTCAGGAATGGGGATGACGACTCGTGATTGCTAGCTGTATTCATCATCCCACTAGAACGAAGAGTATATGACATTCTTCGCCTGACTGGAGACTTGACTCTAGCAATTCGGTATCCCTGAAACCCGAAAAATGACTAGAGATAGGCCTTAACATTTAGTTCTGTGTTAAAGTCTGCCTTATCTCATGATGGTCCATCTCGGGCCAGGAAAATATTCACGAGTGTGTTAGTCTATTAGAACTAACCAGATTTATAGCTTACAACCAACGCACCCGGGACACCTGCATAGCCTGATTCTACAGATGTATCGGCGTAATGCATAATGAGGAGTAAGAAAAGGTTATACTAGAGACTACATCAAAGACAACAGACGCCAGAAATTCCCCAGATAGACATAATATTATGATCAGGGGCCACAACAAATCACTCCTGAATTGAAGATCAAACTAGTTTACCGACCGTAAAAAGTTCCACTGCCGTTAGCGAGCCGGTTCTACACAGAAGCCATCTCGCTCGTTCAACGCAATCAAAGACTTAAAGCGGCCAGAGGAATGTTTCTCTGGTCAAACGAACCACAGGTGCGTTTAGATAACATTACGTTACCGCTACGCTGACTGTTGAAGGCCAGAACGTAAACAAACCGCGGGTGGGGTTTGAAAAGGTGAAAAAATAGGGCCACGAAGGTAGGAAAGAAAATATAAAATGACAAGGAAACCAGAACATTAAGAGTATTAAAAAGAATCGGACGTGATGATAAAAAATAAATTAATAGTCACTGTGACAGGTAATGGGGGCTCGTCCGGGATATTTTTGAGCTACATTTGATGCATACATTAATGGGAGCTCGTCCGAGATTCTTGAACCCATCTAGTACGACATAAATGGGTCGCTCTCCGGGACGTTGAGCTACATCTGCAGCAACCGCAACAGATGAGGTCGCAGTCTGGTATGAATCTCTCACAAGATTCTATCTTGATTCTTAGAGTTTAGTGTTCTGCAGATTATAGGAATTGCTATCTCCTAGACATATCGAACTATTTCTTTTGGAGGAAGTCTGAACAGCGCTTTTCTCCACAGCAATCATAAATATTAAGTTACATTTATTGTTCATGCTACACATGAGACAGCTGGTAAAGGTTGCTGGTATCACTGCTGAGTTTTTTGGGTTGGTAAATCTGACGACTATTGTTGGAAAAGTCAGAAAAAAAAATGTTTAGGGTTAAATTTTTTTTCAGGAGTACAGTAGCTCTTTAATCTGAGATAAGAAGCTACAGATAGTCAGACAGAAGTTGGATAAGATTTTGGGTTATGATTATAGGATGTTCCAATGACATGTAACGGACTTCTATGGAAAAGATAAATTACTGTCATTTTAGTCCGTGTTCCTCGAACTTTAAAAGTCCCTTTCTGAAAAGGTTCTTTTAAATATTATTTTCAGTTTCCACCCATTACGAGACGGCCAGTTGATCTTCTGTTCTTTGTTTATTTTATTGCTGCTATATTTGTTGCAATCTTCAGAAGTTTGGTAAGTTTTTCAAGAATTTGTTTTTTGTTAGTGAAAATATATCATTCAATTGCCAGGATGGAATACTGCATTTTAATTTATTTTATATAACACAGACTTGCAAGTCTATTGTAACTGTAATTTTACTTTTTTGTAACAGATAAAGCACACTAAATTTGGCAATAATGTTGGAATTTTCCATTATATGTAGATTTTTGTTTTTATAAAATACCTTATTGTATTTCAACCATGTTTATTAAAGTGTATTTATGAATAGAAAAATGTATAGCTGTTCTCTATAAATTTTGTTTATCATACTGATGTGATACAATATTCGTTGTTGTCAGAGAGCAATATATTTGAATGGGTGAAGTAATGGTGGGTTGTCATTGCCTTTCTTCATGACTCCCAGAGCAGTGCATACTAATAGGATGGCTAATATCCATGTATTGTCAAATGGATCTGTTTCCAGCAAATTAAAGTTATTGGTGAAGTAACCGTTGGTAATTTCAGTGAATTTTCAATAAATGTCATTGTGCCAAAGAGAGGCTGTGCCAGTGCCAGAATTTCTGAATACCGGGTATATATAATCACCATATTTTCATTAAGTCAAATGCTTCTTCTGATATCCCCTCTTTTCTTACCACCAGAAAATTAATGATCTTGTCAGAGTTTAACATCTTTGACACTTCCTTAGCAATTTCCGTTTTTTTCTTTTCAGGCTGTACTTGGTGGTACAGCAGAGACTATGAAAGAATACCTTAGAACATATGAGCCATATTTGTTAGACCCAACAAACTTTTCCAAGTATCAGGTAAAGATATATAACAAACCTTTCTTCCCCACAACAAGCCATGTGTGTTATGTTGAGCAGCACTTAGGAAGTGAAATAAATACAAAAAAGTATACAGCATTTAATGGTATTAATTTCATGAAATTCAAACAACTATGTGTAACGAGTTGAAATCTTAAATGCATAACTTTTCATTTTTTGTTGAGTTATTGACCCTGTATAATCAATTTAGAACAATGGAGGAAGATCCATCTTTAATAAACAAAAAATCTGTATAAGTACTGAATTTGTTAGCACGTAAATTATATGAAGGTGCTACATTTACCAATAAGGATGGGAATGACTGGGTTGGAGAAGGATCGTCAGATGTATAATGTGCCACTTTAATATTATTTGATCTATTTTATTGTGAAGAAAGACACTGATCTATTTTATTGTGAAGAAAGACACAGTTTTTAATTGCTAATTTTATGTGTGATTAAGAACTGTCATATAATTTTGTAAACGTTTCAAGCATATGAGTCAGTGCTGTCATTTTAGCTGTAATATTTTGTGGCTGTTAATTTTTATAGCAGTTTGTTTAAAATTTATTAGATCCTTGCGTATGGATACTTCTTCCTTGTCTACTACCTGAGTGCTGCTTATGGGTTACTTTATCCAGGGCAACACTGGATGGCTGATTGGTCACTTATTCATGCAGGTGCTGCTGCACAGGTTGGTCCTCAATAAGTTTCATTAAAGCAGTTATTTTTTATCACAGTGCCCAGAGCTGTCAGATAATAATTGAAATCAGATGCTTCAGTGTTATGTACCATTGAATTTTTTTTTTCTTTTAAATTGTTTTGAATGCATTCTGCAGCTTCACAAAGCAACTGAAAATGATTTTTTAAAGTGTTAACCCAGTGTGTCTCAGTTATCTAAATGTAATTAAATAATTTCTCCATGAAAAAATCAAAATAAGAACTTCTTTAGAATGTATTTTCAATCTTAGGGGATTGAATTTGAAATAACTATTTTTTCTTGATTTAGTAGTGTAATTTATTCAGATACAAGAGTGTTTCAATAAATATGATAAAAACAGCCTCTGTCATTAAAATTAGTTGCCTTGAGAAGTCTGATTAGAGAGACCATTAAAAGTCATCAGCTTCTTAGCAATATCATGCATTCAAAACAAGCAGTAGCCTGGATTGCTGTGTAAAGCATCATCTTGCTAAACAGTAATGCCAAACCACACATTGTTAGCCACATCAGTGAGTACTGGACCACCATTGTTACAGCCCTGAGCTAGCACTAAGTGGTTTCCATCTTTTGGATTCATGAAGACGCATCATCATCATCGTCTTTCATATCCACAAGGAGCATAGGCCTTCTGTGACAGTGGGACTGGACAAGATAGACCAAGTTGGACAATTTTGATTTCAACCCTTTTTTAGACAAAGGGCAACACTCAAAGAGTTCTTGTTTATGTTCTTTGTATTGCACTTGCTAGCTGCAAGAGGTGTTACAAAAGTAATAAGGCAACCAAAGTTCTTCAGCAATATACAAGGGCAAATGAAGAGCTGGACAGAATATTTTGAGGACCTTCTCAATAGATCAGCTCCACAAAACCCCCCGGACATCCAGCCAGCAGAAGAAGAGCTAAAAATTAATGGGGAAAGACCAACGAAGGAAGAAATAAAGAAAGCCATAAAGCTTCTAAGAGATGGAAAAGCGTCTGGACCTGATGGCATTTCAGCAGAGGCCATCAAAGCAGATATCGACACGGCTACAGAGATGTTATATATAAATTACTTGGTAAAGTCTGGGAAAAGGAAGAGATACCAGTAGAATGGAAGGAAGGATATCTGGTTAAGGTAGAAGTATACCCAGAAAAGCTTAAAAAAAAATAAAAATCCAACAATTTTCATTTTCATGCTTTAAATCATCGTCAACATGTTCTTGAACTAAAAATAGTTCATAGAAGCTTAGAGATACTCTGGTTTGATAGGAATCAGTGTTTTTCTACACACGCCCCCTTGAGTGATTTGCATAGTAACCAATGTTTATAGTTGGTTACCATGTGAATAATGACCCAACAAGAAGGTGCGTAATTGTAAAACTGCGAAATTATAATTATACATAGGCAACAGGAAAAAGATATTTATAACTTTTCCACGGGGAATCACTCAATGATTTCTTGTGAATTTTTCAAAAGTGTGTGTCTAGAAAGCTTTGATCGTAAATTTCAACATTTGTTACATGCATAGTGCATTTTCACCAACATCAACTCTATTTATTGCTAGTTTTATACTGATTCTGTATAATAGTAGTTAGCAGAGCTTCTTTTGTTCACAATGAGAAATAAGACAAAGACTGGGAGGCGTGTACACCAACAAACCGTTGCCTGAAAATGAGACACCTATTGTCGATAGTGACGCTATAAAACCTCTTTGCTCCTCAGCAAAGAAAATAAAGGTCATAAAGGTCCAAGAAAGTGAAGGACAAGCTAAAAATGACAACAAAGGAAATGGGTTTATCCTTATGGATGTAAAACTACTGTTTGGGTTTTTATGCACTAACTTTAGATGTGACAAATGTTATCAGTACTCACTGACCTGTGAGATCGTCGAAGAGACTCGCAATGGCTTTTGTCATGAAATCAGTATCAAGCGCACAAACAGTGGCGAATGGACTGCCAATTTCAATACTTCTGATGTTTCATCTTCAGCTACTCACAAACAAAGAAGTAAATGTGCGAATGGTGGCATTTGTGCGTTCTATTGGGAAAGGCCACAGTGCATTGCAGAATTTTTCGATATACATGAACACAAGTCAACGCATGGCAAAGAAAGCATACAGGAGAACGCTGCACAGGATCTATTCAGCAAGTAAGGACATTGCAATGGAAAGACCCTGAGAGCACTGAAAATGGGATTCATAGACACTGCAGCTGCAGTAGAAGGAGACCTTTATTCAACAGGAGCTCATTAAACTTCATTTTGTGAGTTCTTTTTCTGTTTTTCTTTGTTTTCTCGGAATTGTCTTTTTAGCATAATTGGTGATCTTTGAAACAAGATATCTCTGGATCTGTACATTCAATTGACATGAAAATTATCACAGTTGGTTATCATATAATCTTACAGATTATGACCTAAAATGGATACAATTGAATTCAAAATTTTAGTTTTATGACCATCATGCATATATAATGAGGCACAAATATCAAACATTCAAGAAATATAAATTTTGAAAATTCATTACAAATCAACCTTTCGGTCAATATCTGTTATTTTAGGTCAAAACCTCAAGCTATATATACTAATTCAATTTGCCAAGTTTCATGAATTCAAAATTTTAGTTTTATGACCATCATGCATATATAATGAGGCACAAATATCAAACATTCAAGAAATATAAATTTTGAAAATTCATTACAAATCAACCTTTCGGTCAATATCTGTTATTTTAGGTCAAAACCTCAAGCTATATATACTAATTTAATTTGCCAAGTTTCAGTCAGATCCTTGTAAAAATAACATAGTTATGATGTTTTAAAAAAGGTGTATAATTTATTCACTACGGTGGCCATATTGGATAGCTAATTTGCATAATTAATGAGGTCATTATGTGGACAAAAATGTTAAGTCCATACTTAACACTATACCCATGGTTGTTTGATTCTGAAAGGAAAATTTGAGTTTTTTACCCTACAAGGTAGTCTACTACCTTAAGTTGCCTAAGAAGGGAAATTTACAAGAGTGCACAAATTATAGAGGAATAATGTTACTATCAGCATACATGCCACACCTCAGAGATGAAAAACCTGTACAAAAAATTAAAAAAACCTGTACAAAGACCCGCAAAACCTGTACAAAGACCCGCAAAACCTGTACAAAGACTGAAAAACGTAACAAAAGAGTTTATTCATGTAAAAGTATATTCAATTAGATGGTTCTGCACCATCATAGTGACATGCGGCCTTTGCCTTTTTAAGCATGTCTTCACTTGCTTTAAAACCTAAACAACAAGAGTTAGAATTTATTTTGCATAGTAAATACAAATATTAATAATCAATTTGAAAAATATAATTATTTGTAATTTTAATATTATATAATGAAATAGAATCTTGGAAAAAAATTAATACAATTTATGGTTGAAATGAAGAACAGTTGCTGTGTTTTCTATAGTGCCTTATAAAAGTACAGGCCTAAAGAGACCAGTAATAAGCATTATGGGTTAGGAATCTTAAATTTAAAATCTAATAAATTTTTTGCTAAAGCTGGTAATGAAAATATAAACTAGCGCTGGCGTAATATTAGCCTGTATATTTTCTACCGAACTTCAAAAATTGGAATAGCCGTTAAAGCCCAACTGGTAGTTTTAAATAGACCTTCCCATACAAATTTTAGTGTCAATCAAACATTGATAGTAGGCTAATTAATTATTTAATAATTATAAATCATTGAATGACCGTAATGATGACCACCAAAGGCAAAATAACATTGTTTTTTAAAGAAACGAAATTAAAACTAAGAAGAGAAGTAGGCTAACTCCAAATAAACTTTTCTCTGATCGAGTTAAGATGTAAATTTTCCACGCTATTGTGGTTTTTTTTTTCTTTTCAGTTTCATAATTTGGTAATATCGGAATGACGTTCGCCGAATGCTCCGCGTGTATTTTCGTACCATTTAGATTTAGGGTTAACCCTAGCTGTAACCCTAATTATAACTCTAAATGGTACGAAAATACATGCGGAGCATTCGGCGACCGTCATTACGATATTAGGCTACCCATAATTTGTAGGCTATTGTATTATTTTTCAAATTTACATTTCTTACGCACTTTCTACAAGTTTTAGTGAAATCAAATAATATGTAGTGGTATCAGCCTTTTTTTTTTTTTACCAGCCGTAAATAATAAATTATGCTAAACCTTAGGGGAAAAGAAAGCATAGGCCTAAGTTATCTGACAGTTAAATCTAACTTCATCTAAACAATGTTATTGTAATATTTTTTTTAAAAATGAATTACTTACCAATACTAAACTGGAAATTAATCCTAAACAATAGGCTCGACTCAAAAAAGATTTCAGTGCTGCGTAATCGTTCAAATAATCAGTAACCTCGCGCTAGCTTTAGCGAAAAATTGTGAATGAACACGCCACGCACATCCCGCGGCAATTGAAAAATAGGCAGCTTGATTTTCATTGGTTATTTTTTTTTTTTATCCACTTGGCTTAAAATCTCGCCGAATCTCATGACGCAAATTGTGTAGTGGTACAAGATTTATATGTATATTTAATAATTAGGCGAAAAAACCCGTACAGACCCGTGTACGGCCCGTACACATCTGAAAACGCAAACACCCCGTACAGATTATGGGTAAACCTTTAAGTGTGGCATGTATGCTATCAGTGCCAGGAAAAGTATTAAACAGGATTATCCTTGAGAGATTAAAAGAGTCCATAGACAAGAAAATGAGAGATGAACAAGCAGGTTTTCGACAAAACAGATCAAGTACAGACCAGATAGCCACTTTGAGAATAATAGTTGAACAAAGTCTGGAATGGAATTCACCACGATACATCGGATTTGTGTACTACTAAAAGGCATTTGACAGTAGACAGAGAATCACTTTGGAAATTGATGAGGCATTATGGAGTTCCCCTGAAGATCATTAATTTAATAAAAAAAACAAACATATGAAGACATGACATGCAGAGTTCTTCACGAAGGACAGCTTACAGAACCGTTTGGGATAAGAACAGGAGTGCGACAGGGATGCCTCTTGTCTCCATTTCTTTTCTTACTAGCAATAGACTGGGTTATGAGATCATCGACAACACACAACAGAAATGGAATCCAGTGGACTCTGACTAAGCAGTTGGATGATCTGGATTTTGCTGATGACTTAGCTCTTCTGTCCCATAACCGTAATCAGATGCAGGACAAATTGAAAACACTCGATGAGAGGTCACAGCAATTAGGTGTGAAAATACACAGGGAAAAGACCAAAATAATGAGAATAAATGCAGATAATGATAAAAGGGTTGAACTTGAAGAAACACAATACAAGATTGTCACGTGAAAGATAATTTATTTTACCATCTTGTCCATAATTTGATTACTCCTTTATATGTTCTGTTTTCCGAGACATTTTGTATTTTCGTTTCTTTCATATTCTACCTACATTTTTTCACCTTCTCAACTCCACCCGAGGTTGTTTACGCTGGCCAGCTGCGGTCAGCTAACGCTAGACGTAATGTTATCTAAACGCACCTGTTCGACCAGAGAAACATTTCTCGGGTCCGCTTTAAGTGTTAGAACGAGCCTAAGACGGTTTCTGTGAAAGAAACGGTTCGTTAGCGGCGGGTACCCTCTGTGGTCCCAACAGGGGAATTTCTCTGGTCGCTTTAAAACGTTTGATGACGAGCGGCTGGTACCCTTTGAGGCCTGGGTAACGAGTGTGATCTGTTTCAGGGGAAGATAACAACCCGCGGTAAGTCTTTGGGTTTTCGCCCCTTAGACAAGATAGAGCATAATGTTATGCATTTCTCTACCTGGGGAACTTTCGCACGATTTCTTTTGTCTTACTCTAGATTACGTCTTTCGCCGAACTTCTGTAGAAATACGCACGCCAGGTGTTCGGGGGGAGCGTCCCTTGTGATCTATAAGAGTAGACTGGTTTTAATAGACAAAGACATTCGTATTTTCCTGGCCCGTAGATGATCATCATGAGATAAGGCAAACTTTAACACAGTACTAGAATGTGTTTGCCTATGTCCTAGTCATTTTTCGGGGTGAGTTGACATATCTTATAATTATAATATTAGATTCATGTTAGCTTTTATATATATCTGTTAGGGAAGTGAATTTATTTCTGAGGACTTCTCCTTGTAATTTATTCAGTGATAAGGTAGCGCTGTCTACGGCCCAGTAAGGGTGCTTAAACTGTTAGGGTTTATCATGGGTTAAATGTTAAACTTACAATAACAGATATTAGGCGTAGAATCAGTCCACGAATGCTTACCATTGGGTTAAGAGTCAGCAAAAATTAACTGTCATTTCTGTAAGATAATGTCAGGTGTGGATTGTTCACTTTAAAACTGAATAGTGAGATGCAGGTAATAACTCTGGATTATAGGAGATAGTCACTTATTCCTTTTGATAGATATTTCCAGTGGCAAGGGAGGATCATTTATGCTTACTTGTGTGGCTAGGCACTAGTCTATAACTTCCACTGAAAGCAGCCACCAGCCATAGATATAATTATATCTTATGATCTAGCCACAACTGTATCATTATAGCAAGAACATTGCCTTGTCTATGTACTCATTGTGGAATGATATGTATGTTGAGATTGGGAGAAGAGGAGTAGATTGTTGCTGTCAGAACATTTAATGACAGTTACATGGGTGTGCAAAAAATATTAAGCCTATGCGGGCGCGTGTTGATAATTGATATTTTTAAGGAACAGGAGACATGGTTAAAGACAGCCCTAAACTATCATAGCAATAACTACAATAAATCTAATCCCATAGTGGAGCGAAACTTTCTGTATAAAGTTAGTGTGATTTTAGCGTTGCTTGAAGTTAAAAGGTGTCTCTTTTGGGTCTCAGTTTTCAGGGAGACCGACTCGCGAGAGCAGATTCCAGTCAGGCGAAGAACGAAATATTCTCTTCGATCTAGAGGGTTCTGAATACCGCTAGCGTCACGAATCGTCACACCCCGTTCCTGAATCAAAACCCCTTTTTGTCAACGCCAAGTTAAGCTCACGCAGTGCAACGGAGCCAACGCTAAATCTGGAATCGCCAAACGCAGTAGTAGTTCTCTACTCGCCTATTGGATTACCAGCCAGAGCATTGCGGCTTCCAGAATATCAAACCCGCTCAGCATGCCTATAGCAGAATTCCATATCACCCGCCTTTTTTGTGCCTAAACGGGGCACTCAGCAAACCACAGCCAAACCAGTTTAAACAGGATTTACAGCCAAGCGGAGCCTTGCGCCGGATAAGCGCGCCTGGGTCTCTTTGTCCTCAAGTGACTTCTTCTGGTGTATTTCCTGGATACTTAAAACCTCGCACGTATGAGCAGCCATCTATGGACAGAGTTCCAGCCCCACTCACGCTATAAGGGGAGTCACCAACGTTTAGCACCAACAAAGAAAGTTTTGTAGGCTAGTCCCTCACGAAGGATCTACAAGTAATTCACTTCCTGGAGCTAGTACATTTGGTCCCCGAAAAGCGGACAGGCTGTCGCCCAGTTCAATCAGTTGGTCAGCAGGAGATAAACAGCGTCCCCCAGCCCAACTCGCGCCAGTAGGGGGGGTCACCAACGATAGCGCCTATACAGTGATGTTATTCAGGTTAATTCCATCACCGATGGAGGATATATACGAAAACACCACTTACTGGAGTTACTTCAGCTGGTCCCCGAAAACCGAAGGACTGTCACTCGATTATTTATCTCTTTGTGTTCTACAGGTTTTATGAATGGTGATCTGTGTGTGTGGTTGTTGGTGTATATGATTATTGATGAATATTTGATTATTGATGTAATTTTATGTTGTTGTGATGATATGCATTATTTTCATGCTTTTCTTCTTTAATAAATTTTACACATTTATTAATGCGCTGTTCACGACCTTTCCATCCATATTTGTATTTTTAGCTCTTTACTATAATCTCTATGTATGATAAGAGAAAAGAGAGAGAGCAGGAGGTGCTTAGACAGACATAAGTGAGTTGAGGCTTGGAGAGAGAGATCATTTGAATAAATCTTCTTCCAGGTTGTCTCAAGTCCATCTCCTATTTACACCTTATCTAAAGTGTAATCTATAACTCTGTCAGTCCACTATCCCTTGTCGATTTCACTACAGTTGTCCAACTCGACAAATACTCTACACTCTAACTCAACCACGACAAATGGGAGCCCGTCCGAGATTCTAGAACCCATCTAGTACGACATTTAATATGTGCTCGATCCGAGGATGAATCTCTCACAAGATTCTATTCTGATTCTTAGAGTTTAGTGTTCGGCAGATTATAGGAATTTCTTTCCCCTAGACATATCGAACTATTTCTTTTGGGTGGAAGTCGGAACAGCGTTTTTTTTCTCCACAGCAATCATAAATATTAAGTTACATTTATTGTTCATGCTACACATGAGACAGCTGGTAAAGGTTGATGGTATCACTGCTGAGTTTTTGGTTGACAAATCTGACGACTATTGTTGTAAAAGTCAGAAAATTTTTTTTTTTTTTAAGGGTTAATATTTTTTTCAGGAGTAGCTCTTTAATCTGAGATAAGAAGCTACAGATAGTCAGTTACTAGCTTGCATTTGTACCAAGGGAGGGTGTTCATTCGGACGATAGTAACCAATCCTCTCAATAGCTTAGTACTGACAGAACTGGGGTGAAGTGATAGTAAGTTTTACATCACTTACATTTTTTGGAGTTTTTTGGGGGGTTTGCTTGTCGATCAGAGTAGCTACAAATTTTCTTGTTTTTTAAAGTTCCCAGGCTAGCCTAGATTTTATTGATTATTAAGTTAATCAGCACCTAGTGGACTAGGTAACTAAGATCTCTAGGTTCTATTCTTCTATAGTGTTTGCTCACCCTGATATAATGGCCGATCTAGATAAAGTGCATAGGATTGCCCTCGAGGTAGCTAAGTACATGGAGTACAAGGATAGCGAAATCCAGCCCTTTCTAGAATTTGCAGTAAGCCTGCAGGATCAATACGAGGTAGACAATTGGTTTGACAGCCGTTTAATCTTGGCATGGTCCTGTAAACAAACTGGGGAGAGTGAAGCATTCACCCGACAGTATGTAGAAGAAGTGATATAGCAGATGAGAAGCAAAGGGAAAAGCAAAGACAAGAACGGGACAAGAAATTGGAAATGGAGCAACAAGAACGGGACAAGCAATGGGAAATAGAGCGCCAAGAAAGGGACAGAGAAAGCCAAGAAAGGAGCAGGCTACACCAAATCAGAATGAATGAACTGGATAGCCAAATTCGGAGGGTGGAAACAGATACTAAATGTAGTCACTCTACTTCCCCTTCTACTGTGCCCTTAACGGTCAACGCCCCTGCAAACCTTGCGCCCATGAAAGAAAACTTGCCTGCTAAAACCGAACCCCAACTCCAGAAAATTGACTTTCCTTTGGACTTGGATCCGAAGCCCAAACAAGGAAAGAATTTACGTCGGGATAGCAGACCTAAGGCCACGGGGAAAATTACGCAACGTTCCCAGGCATGGAAACTGCTCAAAGGTGAGAGAGGTGCTAACAAGCATTGTAATACGGATTGTTCCCGTCTGGCAAGCGGCGAACCCCGAGCCTCTCACGCTCCAGACCGAGCAGCACCTAACCGACACGTGACGTCGAGAAAAGGGAGCCACACCCTATCACGTTATATTTCGCTAGATTCCCGGCCGGACAGCGAAAAACCATATGCAGAGGCGTATCCCTCCAACTCAACGATCGTAGAAAGGAGGTGCCGCTCCTCTTATCACCCTGAGCTTAAAAGGTGCAAGAATAAGTCGCCTGCTAAAAGGGTTAAACTTTCCAAACCGTTCCAAGGAACTTTGGAAAAACACACCGAGAGTTTTTTCTCGGGCACTTCGCGATCTAACGGGATCTCAAACCGTCCAGTCCTTTGCATGCAGTCTGCGGGGCCTGTCAACCAGGAAGTGGATCTCGCATTGCAGGACAAAGTTCAACTGACGCCAGTAACTTCCTCAGGGGAGGGCAAAGTTGACGTTTATGATGGACACAGGGTTCCAGGCGAAGGGATCCCTGGTATTCCATTTGAGTCTCTCACACTTCTCAGGGCAGAAGACAGTGAGAAAAGCTGCCTTACTACTGTACAAGGAGCCATTGTTGAGAGCCTTGGCTCACGTCATGCTAGTAATGGGAAAGCGACTCAACAAACTCTGCAACTCGCAGATATTACCTATCTGTCTTCACGGATAGAAGCTACGGAGATCTGTTATGATTTAGTAGAACCCCAGAATGCGATCGATTACTCTTTGCTTCAGGCAGCAGAGTTTTCTCATTCAAATCGCATTATTCCAGTGGTCTCAACCCCACTGATGGACAGCAAAGTAGTCGCCTCCGCCAGGCCATTACAGAACAACTTGATCATTTCCGTTGACCAAGCCAGAGTTGTGACTGGCAAGGCAAGGAAAGCTCCAGACCCGCCTTTAGACGGCACAGGTCTGAAGATTGATCAATGCTCCCGCCGAAACAGCGGAGTAGGTGTGGAGAGGCAGAAGAAAAATGCTAGCATTTCTTCGGCCAACGAACGGCTTTATTTACCAACTAGGGTTACACGCGCGCGAAAAGTCCCTATAGACTGCAGCTATACAGGGTTATTCAAGTCCGCGACAGGTAAACCCATAACGGAAATTAAACAGCCCGAGTCCAGCAACGATTACACTGCACATAACAGGCGGATTACCTATGCAGTGGCCAGTGAGTTCAGGCGGGGCCGAAACTCACAACAGGTGCGGATAATTTTCCGGACCATGGACAGACAAAGCAAATTGGGGAAGGAAGGTCATGTTCACACGGAAACAGATTATGTCAGTGTTCAGTGGCCTCGCAAAATCCCATTCGCTGAACGTCTATTAGACAGAGGGAAGAAAAGAAATGAACTCGGAGCTAGTCATACAGACAGACAGAAATTGGAAACGTATTTGGTTTTATGAGTATAGGATGTTCCAATGACAGGTAACTAAAGACGATGGAAAAGATAAATTACTGTCATTTTTGTCCGTATTCCTCGAACTTTAAAAGGGGGGGGGGGGGGGGCACTTGTCACGTGAAAGATAATTTATTTTACCATCTTGTCCATAATTTGATTACTCCTTTAAATGTTCTGTTTTCCGAGACATTTTGTATTTTCGTTTCTTTCATATTCTACCTACATTTTTTCACCTTCTCAACCCCACCCGAGGTTGTTTACGCTGGCCAGCTGCGGTCAGCTAACGCTAGACGTAATGTTATCTAAACGCACCTGTTCGACCAGAGAAACATTTCTCGGGTCCGCTTTAAGTGTTAGAACGAGCCTAAGACGGTTTCTGTGAAAGAAACGGTTCGTTAGCGGCGGGTACCCTCTGTGGTCCCAACAGGGGAATTTCTCTGGTCGCTTTAAAAAGTTTGATGACGAGCGGCTGGTACCCTTTGAGGCCTGGGTAACGAGTGTGATCTGTTTCAGGGGAAGATAACAACCCGCGGTAAGTCTTTGGGTTTTCGCCCCTTAGACAAGATAGAGCATAATGTTATGCATTTCTCTACCTGGGGAACTTTCGCACGATTTCTTTTGTCTTACTCTAGATTACGTCTTTCGCCGAACTTCTGTAGAAATACGCACGCCAGGTGTTCGGGGGGAGCGTCCCTTGTGATCTATAAGAGTAGACTGGTTTTAATAGACAAAGACATTCGTATTTTCCTGGCCCGTAGATGATCATCATGAGATAAGGCAAACTTTAACACAGTACTAGAATGTGTTTGCCTATGTCCTAGTCATTTTTCGGGGTGAGTTGACATATCTTATAATTATAATATTAGATTCATGTTAGCTTTTATATATATCTGTTAGGGAAGTGAATTTATTTCTGAGGACTTCTCCTAGTAATTTATTCAGTGATAAGGTAGCGCTGTCTACGGCCCAGTAAGGGTGCTTAAACTGTTAGGGTTTATCATGGGTTAAATGTTAAACTTACAATAACAGATATTAGGCGTAGAATCAGTCCACGAATGCTTACCATTGGGTTAAGAGTCAGCAAAAATTAACTGTCATTTATGTAAGATAATGTCAGGTGTGGATTGTTCACTTTAAAACTGAATAGTGAGATGCAGGTAATAACTCTGGATTATAGGAGATAGTCACTTATTCCTTTTGATAGATATTTCCAGTGGCAAGGGAGGATCATTTATGCTTACTTGTGTGGCTAGGCACTAGTCTATAACTTCCACTGAAAGCAGCCACCAGCCATAGATATAATTATATCTTATGATCTAGCCACAACTGTATCATTATAGCAAGAACATTGCCTTGTCTATGTACTCATTGTGGAATGGTAATATATTTCCCAAAGGGGACATACGATTTATTTGTGTAATGTCAAATGCTGTAATCTGTTTATGTAAATTCATTTAATGTTGTAAGATGAATAAGCATATTCATTTAACTGTAACTACAGGTTAGGTTTCCTGTATGTTGAGATTGGGAGAAGAGGAGTAGATTGTTGCTGTCAGAACAGGAGACATGGTTAAAGACAGCCCTAAACTATCATAGCAATAACTACAATAAATCTAATCCCATAGTGGAGCGAAACTTTCTGTATAAAGTTAGTGTGATTTTAGCGTTGCTTGAAGTTAAAAGGTGTCTCTTTTGGGTCTCAGTTTCAGGGAGACCGACTCGCGAGAGCAGATTCCAGTCAGGCGAAGAACGAAATATTCTCTTCGATCTAGAGGGTTCTGAATACCGCTAGCGTCACGAATCGTCACACCCCGTTCCTGAATCAAAAACCCCTTTTTGTCAACGCCAAGTTAAGCTCACGCAGTGCAACGGAGCCAACGCTAAATCTGGAATCGCCAAACGCAGTAGTAGTTCTCTACTCGCCTATTGGATTACCAGCCAGAGCATTGCGGCTTCCAGAATATCAAACCCGCTCAGCATGCCTATAGCAGAATTCCATATCACCCGCCTTTTTTGTGCCTAAACGGGGCACTCAGCAAACCACAGCCAAACCAGTGTAAACAGGATTCACAGCCAAGCGGAGCCTTGCGCCGGATTAGCGCGCCTGGGTCTCTTTGTCCTCAAGTGACTTCTTCTGGTGTATTTCCTGGATACTTAAAACCTCGCACGTATGAGCAGCCATCTATGGACAGAGTTCCAGCCCCACCCACGCTATAAGGGGAGTCACCAACGTTTAGCACCAACAAAGAAAGTTTTGTAGGCTAGTCCCTCACGAAGGATCTACAAGTAATTCACTTCCTGGAGCTAGTACATTTGGTCCCCGAAAAGCGGACAGGCTGTCGCCCAGTTCAATCAGTTGGTCAGCAGGAGATAAACAGCGTCCCCCAGCCCAACTCGCGCCAGTAGGGGGGGTCACCAACGATAGCGCCTATACAGTGATGTTATTCAGGTTAATTCCATCACCGATGGAGGATATATACGAAAACACCACTTACTGGAGTTACTTCAGCTGGTCCCCGAAAACCGAAGGACTGTCACTCGATTATTTATCTCTTTGTGTTCTACAGGTTTTATGAATGGTGATCTGTGTGTGTGGTTGTTGGTGTATATGATTATTGATGAATATTTGATTATTGATGTAATTTTATGTTGTTGTGATGATATGCATTATTTTCATGCTTTTCTTCTTTAATAAATTTTACACATTTATTAATGCGCTGTTCACGACCTTTCCATCCATATTTGTATTTTTTGCTCTTTACTATAATCTCTATGTATGATAAGAGAAAAGAGAGAGAGCAGGAGGTGCTTAGACAGACAAAAGTGAGTTGAGGCCTGGAGAGAGAGATTTCATTCATTCATTCATAACCCTCCACTTCCAAAGGAGCATAGGCCTTCAACAAACACATGCCAAGTCCTCCTGTCACGTGCCATCATCTCAAGTTCTTTCCATGTTCTCCTCATCATTTTCACCTCTGTTTCCAACTCTCTTCTCCATGTACTTCTTGGTCTTCCTCTGCCTCTCTTGCCCTGCGGGTTCCAGAACAAGGACTGCCTTGTAATGCTATCAACAGGTTTCCTCAGTGTGTGTCCTATCCATCGCCATCGTCTTCTTCTCATCTCTTGTTCCACTGGCACTTGTCTAGTTCTTGTCATCAGTTCTACGTTGGTAACCTTGTCATACCATTTTAATCCCTCTATTCTACGCAAGCACCCATTTATGAAAGTCTGTAGCTTTTTGGTTGTTGTCTTTGTTGTTCTCCATGTCTCAGAGCCATACAATAGGACTGACTTCACATTTGAGTTGAAGATTCTTATTTTCGTGTTGGATCCTATTTCTCTTGATCTCCATATATTTCCCAATGCAATGAAAGCTCCTCTTGCCTTTTGTATTCTTATTTTGATATCGCTGTCTGTCCCTCCAACTTTGTCTATATTACTGCCAAGATACGTATATGATTCTACATCTTGTATTGGTGTTTCTTCAAGTTCAACCCTATTATCATTACCTGCATTTATTCGCATTATTTTTGTCTTTTCCCTGTGTATTTTCAGACCCAATTGCTGTGACCTCTCATCGAGTGTTTTCAATTTGTCCTGCATCTGATTACGGTTATGGGACAGAAGAGCCAAGTCATCAGCAAAATCCAGATCATCCAACTGCTGGAGAGAGAGATCCTTTGAATAAATCTTCTTCCAGGTTGTCTCAAGTCCATCTCCTATTTACACCTTATCTAAAGTGTAATCTATAACTCTGTCAGTCCACTATCCCTTGTCGATTTTACTACTATTGTCCAACTCGACAAATACTCTACACTCAAACTCAACCACGACAAAGATGTAGAATCGTACACATATCTTGGCAGTAATATAGACAAAGTTGGAGGGACAGACAGTGATATCAAAATAAGAATACAAAGAGCAAGAGGAGCTTTCATTGCATTGGGAAATATATGGAGATCAAGAGAAATAGGATCCAACACGAAAATAAGAATCTTCAACTCAAATGTGAAGTCAGTCCTATTGTATGGCTCTGAGACATGGAGAACAACAAAGACAACAACCAAAAAGCTACAGACTTTCATAAATGGGTGCTTGCATAGAATACTTACTTACTTAGTCGTTCCCCTTCTACCGTGAGGTGTAGAGGTTTGGAAGAGAGAGCGCCAGACTATCCTATCGGCTGTCTTCCTCCTGGCCTGGTTCCATTCTAGTCCTCGATCCTTCAAAGATTGTCTAATGTTGTCCTCCCAGCGGACTCTGGGTCGTCCTCGGGGTCTGGATCCTTGGCTCTTTGTTTCCCATGCTTGTCGTGGTATCCGATCTTCTCCCATTCTGCAGACATGGCCAAACCATCTTAATTGGGACTGTTCTACTTGGGTCTGCAGGGGGTAGGATTTAAGGCCTTGACGTATCGTCTGGTTGCGTACCATGTCTCTTCTTGTTACTTCAACCACCTTCCTCAGATACCTCATTTCTGAGGTTTGGATCTGGCTTTTATGGGTTGTAGTCATTGCCCATGACTCGCATCCGTATGTCAAGACTGGGACATAGGTGGAGCGGTATACAGCCATCTTCGTTTTCTTACCAACCTCTCTCTTGCTGAGGAATCCTCGATTTATGGCCTGAAAAAGTCTCCCAGCTGCTGCTTTTCGAGTGGCCAACTCTTCTTTGATGCCTCCCTTTCGGTCTATAACAGCTCCGAGGTATTTAAAGTGGTCGACCTGCTCCAGGACCTATTCTCCCAGCTTAATCTGATGTTTTCTTTCTTCTCGTGATATCACCATGGATTTTGTTTTAGAGCTGCTTATGACCATCCCTCTCTTCTCCAGCTCTTCCTTCCAGACTTGCAGGTTGGATTGGAGATGTGCCTCTGATTTAGCAATCAGGGCAACATCATCAGCAAATGCCAGCTCCGAAATATAGACCTGTCTCATCTTCCAGTACCCCACTGAATACTTTCTTGTTCTCTCCTTACATGCCTTGATGACATCGTCCATAAGGAGTATGAAGAGGTAAGGTGATAGGATATCACCTTGTCTTACACCAGTGGTGGTCCTGAACTCTTCCGAGTTATGGTTTGCTGTCCTCACATAATTTCTGCAAGACTTGTAGAAGCTCTGTATAGCATGAATCAGAGGTGCTGGAATATTCTTCCTTGCCAAACAGTCCCAAAGTTTGCTCCAGGGGACCCTGTCAAACGCCTTTTCTAGATCTATGAAACAAAGATGCATCTCACTCTTATACTCAAGGGCCTTTTCACTCAGCTGTCTGAGTGTGAAGATTAGGTCTTGAGTACTTCGGTTTGCTCGGAATCCTCACTGTACCTTATCCAATTGTGGCTCAGCTAGGCGTCGGAGTCTCTGCTCTAGGATTCTAGAGTAGATTTTACCAGGGACACTGAGAAGGGATATGCCTCTATGGTTTCCACACTGTCGATTGTCACCCTTTTTGAAAATTGGTGTTATGATGGCAATCTCCCAATCCTTTGGTATGGTCTTGTTGTACCACGCTGCCTGTAAAACCCTTAAGAGTAATAGGTCGCCTGATGCTCCCATGAACTTAACCATTTCTGGTGTTATACCATCATGCCCTTGCATAGAATAGAGGGATTAAAATGGTATGACAAGGTTACCAACGTGGAATTGAGGACAAGAACTAGACAAGTGCCAGTGGAACCAGAGATGAGAAGAAGACAATGGCGATGGATTGGACACACACTGAGGAGACCTGTTGATAGCATTACAAGGCAGTCCTTGTTCTGGAACCCCCAGGGCAAGAGAGGCAGAAGTAGACCAAGAAGCACATGGAGAAGAGAGCTGGAAACAGAGGTGAAAATGATGAGGAAAACGTGGAAAGAACTTGAGATGATGGCACGTGACAGGAGGACTTGGCATGTGTTTGTTGAAGGCCTATGCTCCTTTGGGAGTGGAGGGTTATGATGATATGATGATAATCCCATCATGTAAAACAACTTGCTACAGAAATCACTGATGCAAGAGCACAAGAAGCACTTTGTCACACTTCCAACAGTAATGGTGGCCTTATTCTCCTTCAATCTTTTTTTGTTGTTGTTGCTCCCGATGGAGCATGGAATCAGCACTGCAGCTGCCCCCCCCCCCTGTAGGAAGCCTTCACCAAAGCATTCACTTGCTCTTGGATTGATGGTTTCTGTAGCAAATATTTTACACAATGAGGCTGCTATCCCACGTGCATAACCTCCTGTCAGTCAATTAATATGGCACGCTCATGAGAGCAGTTGGCCTATTCATTCTTTGTCTCTTCAGAAACCCCCAGAAACTACACAGGGCCCGTACTTCTTATGAAGCATAGAAGGAGAGTATGTGTTCTTCTGTTCAAAATAAATGTAATCACATGAGAGGTCTTGTTAACTTATTTATTGAAACTTACTTACTTACTTAGCCGTTCGTCTTCTTCCTTGGGGTGTAGAGGTTTTCCAGAGAAAGTGCCATGCTATCCTATCAGCTGTCTTCCTTTTGGCCTAGTTCCAATCTAGTCCTCAGTCCTTCAGAGATTGTCTGATGTTGTCCTCCCAGCGAACTCTGGGTCATCCTGACGATCTGGATCCCTGGCTCTTGGTTTCCTACAATTGTCTTGGTAGCCGATCTTCTCCCATTCTGAAGACATGACCAAACCATCGTACCCGGGACAATGCAGTCTCGGGTTTGCTGGGATTTCTGTACACGAACTCAGACTATTCAGTTTTATGTTTCACTGTGCTTTTTTTAGTATTGTTTAATATGTACTGTGCAGATGTATCGAATTAACTCCTAAATATTCAAAATATGTTTACCCAAGTGTCGGATGGATCAAATCTAAATTTGATTAACTGTTATTGCTGTGAAGAAATAAAAATAAGAATATATTTAGAATTTTGTTTCCAGCCTTATTGGATGAAGCTTTAAATAACTCTATTATTTCTGGATCAAATAATATTTATGTTAATATTATCTAGTTGTACATTTTTTAAATGTTGTTCTCTGCCTAGGCACAGTTCACCTACCTTTTTGGATCTTGTCATCACCTCACACCGAAGTCCTTTCAGTGTCCTCAATCAGGCACTCCTGCACTTGTGTTCTGGACCATTAACGTGACACTATTTGTCATACCACATATATTTGCATGGTGGTGTTTGCGAGATGCCGAGAGCTTTGGTCGCACTTACACAATTGAAAGCTCAAAACCAACTGTGGAGCATCGTCTTAGACAAACAAACAATAAATCAGGAAAAAATGCTTAGGCTTTATTTTGGTTCAAGCCCCCACTCCTCCACTATTGTGGTTTACCGCCTTCAACCTAATTGTTGGTTATAATTAGGGTATTTAGAGTATTTTTATCTTCAGTTTCATGCTGCATTCAAGTGCATATTGTTTGCTGTTGTTGGTGACAATTAACATTAGAATTTGTTTTCTTACTTCTTGAAATTTACAGTATACAACATTTAGTTATATGTAGTTCTCACAATGTCAAGTTTGTAATATTTCATTGTTTTTCATTACATTATGAGTAGTGGTTTTTTTTTTTTTGTTCTTTCTTTTATTTCATCGTGTGTCTGTTTTTTGTTTATTAAGTATTAGAACATTTTGATTATTTTCTTAAGTTTGTTTATCTTAAATAATAATATTGTTATTATCATTACTACTAATATTGTCACTGTATTTATGCATATGTGAAGAGGGACTTAAGTATCCTCAACCAGTGTACATGAGGTAGGGTACCACCAGGAGTGGAAGTTTCATGCAAGTCAAATACTGTGTATTGGAGTTGGGGACATCCAGATGCTGGACTTAAAGACAACCAGTACTAGATGTGTGACCAGTGAGATGGCTGGTTGTGCTGAAACTTGACCCTTATATCAGTCCCAGAGCCCTGCATGGTGCTTGCAGTGTAAACACTTTCCGCACTTAAGCCACTTCTATTTCTTGTTTCTATTATATGTTTGTCGTTCTGTCATCCCATTTATTCTCCTGTTCTGGGGTCTGTTGGGTTCGCACCCTTCCTTGGTGCAAGAGCATATCTTTTACTGGTTTGCTTGGGACCATATGCTGCTGTGGGCTATTTCCATCATTACTAGGGTTAACATACACCATGTCCCATTTTTTGTGCTTTAACCTTCTGGAGAAGCCTTCAACAGTGCAACAAAAAGGGTAAGCAAACGAAAGGGCATTCGAAGCTTGGTGGTCAACCGTCGAAATATCTGACTAAATGTGTGTGCATTAGCTTTATATCTCATATTTTCATTTTGTCCTACTGATATATCTTTTGATTACATTTTGTAACTTTACTGGGTTGCCTGTCTTCAGCACTCCTTCCGTTGGGGTGGCCATGTTGTGATAATTATAGTAGTTGGTCAGTTCCAATCTCTGTTGTTATCCTCATGTGTAACTAATTCTACAGAAACTACCATGACAAGAGCATATAGCAATCTTGATGCAGGTTTCTGCAAGAAGACATAGCTATAGTGGGGCTGCATGCTCCATAAGGAGTGCAAAAGGAAAAGAAGATGATATAAAAGTATATAGAGGAGCAGATGTGGTGTCAGATCATCATCTTTTGCTAGTTAAAATATAGATGAAACTCAGATGAGCAATAACATGCAGCTACAGACAAGTTTACTGTGGGATATCTGTATCATTTCTCTTCTCCATAATGGGTGTGTGTATATGGGACTTATACAAGTATAGTTTTGGCAGGCCAGTTTTTTTTTTTTTTTACCTTTAATTATTGTACATATAATAAGAATGTAATTGTTACTCCAGAGTTTCTATTATATAATGTGACAACTTAGCTTAATTTTGTTGTTTTCTCAGAGAGTAAGAGAGAGCGAATATCTGGTAAGATTCATAACAGTATAAATGCAGCTATTGATTGAATTTTTTTTTTTAACTCTTAAAAAGATAAGTTACAATCAGACAATACCCTTTAGCTCCCAAGGAGCATCGGCCTTCAACAAACACATACCAGGTCCTCCTGTCACATGCCATCAGCTCAAGTTCTTTCCATGTTTTCCTAATCATTTTCGTTTCTGTGTCTAGCTTTCTTCTCCATGTGTTTTTGGTCTACCTCTGCCTCTCTTTCCCTGGGGATTCCAGAACAAGGACTGCCTTGTAATGCTATCAACAGGTTTCCTAAATGTGTGTCTTCATTATCGGCAGTTGTTCATATTATTTGGAATTGAAAACAATATATATCCTAATTATAACCTATCAGAGGTTGAATGATATATTTTTCATCATTAATATTAAAAACAAATGTGTGTCCTATCCATCGCCATCGTCTTCTTCTCAACTCTTGTTCACTGGCATTTGTCTGGTGTAGATTTCCGATAGGAGAATTAAGACTAGGTTTGGTCCCTTCTGAATAGGTTTGAATAGGTGATAGACTCAGTGAGAGTTAGTGAAAGGTAATAGAATTTCCACACACGTGAGATGATAGATTTGATATAGTGGCTGTCTCTGAAAGCGAAAAGAATTCTTCTCTCTCTCACCTATCTTCTACAACAGTTGTTCCAGCGTCAGACAGACTACACCAATATACATATTACGTATATTTCTATCACTCACAGGCACGCACATACACGTGACGACAGGTAAACACACAGACGTGGGAAAACTATAACAATGAAATATATATTATCTAGAACGAGCTGTCCAAACACGATTATTAAGTTCAAGAGCGATTTTATTATCAGGAAAAATCGGCTCACAACATCAAAGAAAGTGCATCAAGGAAAATACATATACACATAGTCATAAAAAATCAAGGAAATGTTGCAAGGATGATAGCCCCGTTATAGTGTTAACTCTAGGTTTAGCCCGGCCCCGTTAAGAGAACAGATGATGGCGCCCGAGTCACAGATACATAGGGTTTGAGTCTAAGAGTTTTTCTTTGTTTTATCTCGTAATTATATGCACAGAGTTTGAAAAAACATCTGATTTAACCTAAGACAAAACACAAGAACTCTAGCCTTAGCAACAAATTATGCAGATTGAAAAAAACAAAAAAGACAGCAACAGGGTGTCAAAGATATAATAGTGAAAATATCACTCAAACCAGCGTACACTCATTCATTCCGCCATGGCTTCTCACACTTGTACTCACGACTTTGCTTGCTGCCTCTTGGAACACATTGATTTTAGATTTCCACACAGACTCAAAAAATGCAGTCTTCTGCCAAGAAGTCCCCAGTTCCAAAAGACGTATTTAACTTGGAGTCTCCGGGAACGACTACTTGGGTATGCAAATTTGTTCAAATGTCTGATTAAGTCACCTAACAATTATTCCAGGCGCGGGAGTTAGCAGAGCACAGTGTCAATAGCGTAGGTTTCTAAAAAAATGATGAATGTCAGGTCGGTGCCTTCCCTCAGTATAGGATTCACTTTAGTCACACCACAGATTTGTCCACAAGATATAATCTAGTCGGGAAATGATTGTTAATATTCACGCCACCAGGCAGCAAATTATATAGAGTTTCTAGAAGAAATTAAGTGCTGGCTCCAAGGTCCAGTATTTATCATTACAGTCTTTGAAAACCCGTTATAGGGATATTAGTATTTCTGTCTAACTTGCACCGTCAGATCAGTGTTACTTGAGAAAACCCACGTGGTTCAAAATAAGGACTGTCTATTTCTTCACAAGTATGGAAACTACTACTAGGTGCTGGTAAAGTTAGGGTCACCCCAAAACTTTCACTGTGTGGAGGAAAAATAACACATATAATATAATAAACAGAATCTGTACTGCTTAAAACTTACATTTAAACTTGCAAGCAGAGAGCTTTGCTTATCATTTAAACTTCCCGTGACGTAAGTTATATTTAAAAATCAGCAATCCTCATAAATTAAGAACACGTGCGTATTCCGTCACCATTCATGAGGCTGGATTCTAGAGTTTATACGTTAGTTTAGAAAAATACACTCGACTGAGTATTAGCAGTTAAATTAAATTCATAAATAGCTACTCTTGCCGTTATAAGCTAGAGATTTTAATTTCCTTCTGCTTTCCACTGAATGCTTCCCTAGAAAATATAATAGCCTACCACTTTATTTCTCTTCTGCGCTAAAGAAATAGATTAAAATGAATTAAGCGATTTAACACTTTAACACTCACAAAATCTATATATCTATCATATTAATTACCTCAACCACAGAATTACAGGTAGTCGCACAACTTAAGAATAAAAATGCTGAAAATATTTCTGGAAGTCTAGAAGTTCGACAAATTGCCGAAACAAACTGAGATCTTCGCTAACAGCTATTCTGTTCACGAGCGACCTATCTACTGTGAGTCTATGAGCGAGAATGAAATTAAAGTTTCAAACTTGGCCAATATCTTAAAATCAGACAAAGGGCCCAAACTATTTCGCCACGCGAAATTATCTCCCCTACTCCCAACATTTACGTCCGCTTAACGCGTGTCGTAACTGTCACCTACTGACCACGATGTACGCGTGTCAGTTTCAAATCCCAGACAGCCTGACTCCATTGCAGGGCAGTTTTACACTACAGCTGACCATGGCCCACGGTGAGCGCCGTGTCAGTTTGGGATTTTTCCAGACAAATGTCTGGATACTGACCGGTGCAGATGTAAAGTATCACACCTCACCGGGACTTATGCCGAGAAGGAGCTCGCGCGCTCGGTGAGAATGTAGACGATTTGCTACGTCCTATGTTCAGCGAACCGACTTATCACGCCTTCTGACGCCCTGCAGCCCTGACATCTACGTAATATCGTCCTAGCGCGATTCTCAGTTTAAGAGAAAGGAAAACAGGTAAAGTTTGCGAATTATATGAAAATAATATTCGCAAAACGAATGGATGAAAAAAATATACAGGAAAAAAAAAAAAAAAAAAAAAAAAGAAATACAGAGATAATAAAAGAGAGAGTTCGAGAGAAAGAATAGGAAAAAGATGTAGGAAATTAAATGAATATAAAACCTACGTGACAGAGCCTCCCCCCTTTAAGATATGGAAGCACTCCATGTCTACGTTATGGAGTTTAATTTCCTATAACCGTAGCTTCGGGGTGTCTGTCTTCTTCCCTCTCCTCTTCCCCCTCCATCTCTGTGCAAGTCCTACTCATGAAGTCTGCTCCTCAAAGTTTCCTTCCCCTGGAATGTCTCATATGCGCGCTTGAAAGAGCGTCGCCGCTTCTGACATTTTTGAAAGATTTCCTGTGATAGCGGTGGAATATCCCTGCCACTATCGTCATCTTCGTCAGTTTTGGCGATCGTCAGGAGATGGTCGGAGGTTGGCACTGGTTTTTCCAAGTATCTCTTTAGGAGATTTAAATGGAAAACCTTCTCCTTTCCTTCAATAGAGATCTGGTAGTTAGCCTTAGAAATCTTTTTCAGGACGGTAAACGGCCCTTGCCATCCGATCTTCAGTTGGTTGTTCTCGGTAGGGAGCAACACCAAAACTTTCTCTCCTGCTTCCAGTTCTCTCTCTTCCGCGACTTTCCTGTATCGGTTAGCGTGCTTGGTGCGTGCTCGCTTAAAGTTAGTCGTTGCTAGGTCCCATCCTAGTTTCAACCGTTCCTTTAAAACCGACACATATTTACTGGCTGAGACAACTGTCTCATCAGCCTTCTCGTCTGTCAGAGACTGAAGTAAGGCTTCAAGCGGGCCCTTAATGGGTCTGCCGAATAAGAGTGTAGCTGGCGGAAATCCTGTGGAAGTATGAGGAGATTCTCTGTAGCCAAATAATGCTGCAGGAATACAGAGATCCCAATCTTCAGGTTTCACTTGTGCCAGCTTACTTAGCATCATGGTGAGGTTTCCATTAGCACGTTCCACGAGCCCATTTCCCGCCGGAGTATATGGCTTAGTGTGGATGTGTTGGGTCCTCAAGATCTTAACGATCTCATCCATCAACAGGTTTCGGTATGGAGATCCATTATCCGTCAACACTTGCTGAGGGAATCCCAACCGAGTGAAAATCTGCACGAGGGCTTCTGCGACATGCTTGGCATCTGCGCATGTTAGCGGGATAGCTTCTGCCCATAAAGTGCATGTATCGACTAAGGTCAGGATGAACCTGTTCCTTCTTTTAGTCCTTTCGAAAGGCCCTAAAATGTCGATCACAACCCGTTCGAATGGTGTTCCCATTATTGGCATTTCACCCATGTGGACTGGGGGTGCCCGTTGCTTGGGTGGCACACGTTGGCACTGGGCACAGGATTTGACATATCTGATGATATCAGTATTCACTCCTGGCCACCAATAATGAGTGGTTATACGTTGGTTTGTGGCGTTCTGTCCCATATGTCCGCTAAAGGGAAGAGAGTGCCCCATTTCTAGGATTTGGCTTCTGTACTGTTTCGGTACTAGGAGCTGGTTGTAACCTTGGTCAGGCTTGCCCGTTCTCCGATAAAGTACGCCATCCTCAGAAAAAATGTCCCCGTGCTGTTTGGGTTCCTTAGCCATGGGCAGTTTCCTAAAGCAGGGTGCCAAAGTAGGGTCCTTGTATTGCGCTTCTTTAAGTTCCATAGGTAACAAATTTGGCGCAGGCTCCCGTTCCTTCTTGGTTTGCCCTCTTGTAGTTACTGCTGCCACAATCGGCTCTTCCGGTTTCCCAATACACACGTATCTCCCGCCAAGTATGACTGGGTAGATGGGATCATCCATAACAGCCGCTTTGATCACACCTCTGACAAA
Organism: Oreohelix idahoensis; assembly: GCA_024509875.1. Classification (NCBI taxonomy): domain Eukaryota; kingdom Metazoa; phylum Mollusca; class Gastropoda; order Stylommatophora; family Oreohelicidae; genus Oreohelix; species Oreohelix idahoensis. The sequence continues at coordinate 485,978 of JAMPIV010010816.1, read as the reverse complement.
GTCAGAGTGTATCTCCACCAATGCGATGGGAAGCGCTGTAGGTGCATCACTCTTACGAACTCCACAAAGTTTGACGGTCTCTCCTGTCTCTTGACCGGGTTTAACCAGCTTTCTGGCAACAATGCAATCATAAGAAAGCCCCGTGTCAAATAAGCAAGAAGTTTGAGAACCGTTCAAAGTAACAGTACCTCGCGTTGAGGGTCTATCCCCAACAGGTTGGGAATCACTGTCAATAATTCCGCCTTGCGAGACTGTCAATAAGCATCCGATGCGTTTCGGCTCGGTGTGCTCGGTCTGATCATATGTCCCGTGCTCAGGGGTTCTCCCTTTGCCACCTTGTCCTTTCTGGCTGCGCTGCCATGTAGGGCGGTCGGGTTGATCAGACTGTTTGGGGTGGTTGGGGTACTTGTTCTTGTAGAACTTGGATTTTTCAGGAGGGGGGTTTTGAGGTCCATTTTCTCTGTGGTTGTTTTGGTTAGAAGCCTGAGAAGATTGCTCTAGGTTATGTTTTCGAAAATGCTCCTCTGTCGGTTTCCGCTTTGTGGCCGGTAGTTCAGCCAGCGCATTGTGATAACGCTCAGACTTTTCCAAAATGTCTTCAAGTTTTTCTGCCCCCTGCTCAGCGAGAAATCTCCGGGTATCAGCAGACAAAGTGTTCTTTATTTGTTCAGTTAGAACAAGTTCCTCAAGACCTTCATAGGTAGAGGGGAGCTGCGAAAGCTCAAGGCACTTTGTTAGATATCCCTTAAGACGAGATGAGAACTGGTGAAAAGTTTCAGAATTCTCTTTCCGGCTGTTGCAAAACAGTTGCAAAAACTTGCGAGCGTTCATTTCAAAGCGCTCCAGTAACGCTTTCTTCAACACATCGTAGTCGTCTTGTTGGCTACTTTCCAGCTTAGAATAAACATCATAAGCAGAACCTTTTAGGGCCTGGGAAAGTTTCATATTCCAACGCGACCTCTCTAACCCGTACAGAGTTGCGATTTTCTCAAATTTTTCTAACCATGTGTCAATCTTCTCATTTGGACAAGGAAAAGATTCAAGAGTGAAAGACATAGCATTTAGTTGAAGAGATTGAGTGTTAGCAGGATCAGTTAGGGAGGAATGAGGAGAAGATTCTCCATTGCTGGAGGTAGAGGCAGCACCACGACTTTGGAATTCTAGAGTTTTAAGAGTCAACTCATGCTGTCGTCGTTGCTCATTTTCTCTTTCCTCATGCTGTCTCTCCTCCCTCTCCTTCTCATGCTGTCTCTCCTTCTCTTTTTCCTCATGCTGCATCCTGCGAATTTCCATTTCCTCATCCATCTTCTTCTGCTGTAAATCTGCGGCTGCTTTTTCCTTAGCTTCCGCTGCTTTCCTCTCCGCATCATATCTCTCGAGTTCGTCTCTGACAAATGCTTTCGCTTCTTCTCCTTCCAGTCCCTCTTCCATTGCTTCCTGTCTTAACATCTGCCTCAGTTTCGCCCTCTCGGCCATATTAAATCAGTGACTGAGACTAGTCGAGAAAGAAAATAGGAAAAAGAATAACCTGGTTCCTACCACTTAAGAGAAAAAAAAATTACCAAAAATCAAAAGATGATATCCTTAACCCTGGGATACCTCCTCCAAATTAAAATCTAACTATCGCTGCTATTATCGGCAATAAAGCACTTAATGCAAAACACGACTACGCCAAATAAATGGTAGTTAAGATTACAACTGAAAAATAAGTTGCTACAGTGGAAAAGCAAAAGAATATTGCAAAAATTAAAGAGAAAAATAATCCCTTAATTTTTAAAAATCCACTATAAGTTCGCCCCTGAAGTCAGATCGGGTAAGGGAGGGAATTAATCTGGACAAAAAGTCCGAAACACACTCCTTAACTTAGTTCAAACGCCGTTCTGCCTCAGTACCCAGTGAATGTTATACACTCACCACTTTACCAGCATTTAGTATTACAATCAGCAGTTAACATATATCCCGACAAATCAACCTGTAACCAAAATGTATATTATTCAAAGATGCTGTGGAAAAAAAACTTATTAGTTTGTGTGGTCAGCACGCCCGTAAACAGATCGCTAGTCTAGGGGGTAATTATTTTTAAAGATATAACAACTCACAAGACATCACACTCTTACTCTATATCAGAATACAGAATCTTAAGTTCAAAATCCAGATAGACGAGTCCACGTTTGTCGTACTCGTCTTCCTATTCTAAGTTCAAAGACCGGAAACGAGCCCTCATTTGTCGTAGATTTCCGATAGGAGAATTAAGACTAGGTTTGGTCCCTTCTGAATAGGTTTGAATAGGTGATAGACTCAGTGAGAGTTAGTGAAAGGTAATAGAATTTCCACACACGTGAGATGATAGATTTGATATAGTGGCTGTCTCTGAAAGCGAAAAGAATTCTTCTCTCTCTCACCTATCTTCTACAACAGTTGTTCCAGCGTCAGACAGACTACACCAATATACATATTACGTATATTTCTATCACTCACAGGCACGCACATACACGTGACGACAGGTAAACACACAGACGTGGGAAAACTATAACAATGAAATATATATTATCTAGAACGAGCTGACCAAACACGATTATTAAGTTCAAGAGCGATTTTATTATCAGGAAAAATCGGCTCACAACATCAAAGAAAGTGCATCAAGGAAAATACATATACACATAGTCATAAAAAATCAAGGAAATGTTGCAAGGATGATAGCCCCGTTATAGTGTTAACTCTAGGTTTAGCCCGGCCCCGTTAAGAGAACAGATGATGGCGCCCGAGTCACAGATACATAGGGTTTGAGTCTAAGAGTTTTTTCTTTGTTTTATCTCGTAATTATATGCACAGAGTTTGAAAAACATCTGATTTAACCTAAGACAAAACACAAGAACTCTAGCCTTAGCAACAAATTATGCAGATTGAAAAAAACAAAAAGGACAGCAACAGGGTGTCAAAGATATAATAGTGAAAATATCACTCAAACCAGCGTACACTCATTCATTCCGCCATGGCTTCTCACACTTGTACTCACGACTTTGCTTGCTGCCTCTTGGAACACATTGATTTTAGATTTCCACACAGACTCAAAAAATGCAGTCTTCTGCCAAGAAGTCCCCAGTTCCAAAAGACGTATTTAACTTGGAGTCTCCGGGAACGACTACTTGGGTATGCAAATTTGTTCAAATGTCTGATTAAGTCACCTAACAATTATTCCAGGCGCGGGAGTTAGCAGAGCACAGTGTCAATAGCGTAGGTTTCTAAAAAAATGATGAATGTCAGGTCGGTGCCTTCCCTCAGTATAGGATTCACTTTAGTCACACCACAGATTTGTCCACAAGATATAATCTAGTCGGGAAATGATTGTTAATATTCACGCCACCAGGCAGCAAATTATATAGAGTTTCTAGAAGAAATTAAGTGCTGGCTCCAAGGTCCAGTATTTATCATTACAGTCTTTGAAAACCCGTTATAGGGATATTAGTATTTCTGTCTAACTTGCACCGTCAGATCAGTGTTACTTGAGAAAACCCACGTGGTTCAAAATAAGGACTGTCTATTTCTTCACAAGTATGGAAACTACTACTAGGTGCTGGTAAAGTTAGGGTCACCCCAAAACTTTCACTGTGTGGAGGAAAAATAACACATATAATATAATAAACAGAATCTGTACTGCTTAAAACTTACATTTAAACTTGCAAGCAGAGAGCTTTGCTTATCATTTAAACTTCCCGTGACGTAAGTTATATTTAAAAATCAGCAATCCTCATAAATTAAGAACACGTGCGTATTCCGTCACCATTCATGAGGCTGGATTCTAGAGTTTATACGTTAGTTTAGAAAAATACACTCGACTGAGTATTAGCAGTTAAATTAAATTCATAAATAGCTACTCTTGCCGTTATAAGCTAGAGATTTTAATTTCCTTCTGCTTTCCACTGAATGCTTCCCTAGAAAATATAATAGCCTACCACTTTATTTCTCTTCTGCGCTAAAGAAATAGATTAAAATGAATTAAGCGATTTAACACTTTAACACTCACAAAATCTATATATCTATCATATTAATTACCTCAACCACAGAATTACAGGTAGTCGCACAACTTAAGAATAAAAATGCTGAAAATATTTCTGGAAGTCTAGAAGTTCGACAAATTGCCGAAACAAACTGAGATCTTCGCTAACAGCTATTCTGTTCACGAGCGACCTATCTACTGTGAGTCTATGAGCGAGAATGAAATTAAAGTTTCAAACTTGGCCAATATCTTAAAATCAGACAAAGGGCCCAAACTATTTCGCCACGCGAAATTATCTCCCCTACTCCCAACATTTACGTCCGCTTAACGCGTGTCGTAACTGTCACCTACTGACCACGATGTACGCGTGTCAGTTTCAAATCCCAGACAGCCTGACTCCATTGCAGGGCAGTTTTACACTACAGCTGACCATGGCCCACGGTGAGCGCCGTGTCAGTTTGGGATTTTTCCAGACAAATGTCTGGATACTGACCGGTGCAGATGTAAAGTATCACACCTCACCGGGACTTATGCCGAGAAGGAGCTCGCGCGCTCGGTGAGAATGTAGACGATTTGCTACGTCCTATGTTCAGCGAACCGACTTATCACGCCTTCTGACGCCCTGCAGCCCTGACATCTACGTAATATCGTCCTAGCGCGATTCTCAGTTTAAGAGAAAGGAAAACAGGTAAAGTTTGCGAATTATATGAAAATAATATTCGCAAAACGAATGGATGAAAAAAATATACAGGAAAAAAAAAAAAAGAAAAGAAATACAGAGATAATAAAAGAGAGAGTTCGAGAGAAAGAATAGGAAAAGATGTAGGAAATTAAATGAATATAAAACCTACGTGACAGAGCCTCCCCCCTTTAAGATATGGAAGCACTCCATGTCTACGTTATGGAGTTTAATTTCCTATAACCGTAGCTTCGGGGTGTCTGTCTTCTTCCCTCTCCTCTTCCCCCTCCATCTCTGTGCAAGGCCTACTCATGAAGTCTGCTCCTCAAAGTTTCCTTCCCCTGGAATGTCTCATATGCGCGCTTGAAAGAGCGTCGCCGCTTCTGACATTTTTGAAAGATTTCCTGTGATAGCGGTGGAATATCCCTGCCACTATCGTCATCTTCGTCAGTTTTGGCGATCGTCAGGAGATGGTCGGAGGTTGGCACTGGTTTTTCCAAGTATCTCTTTAAGAGATTTAAATGGAAAACCTTCTCCTTTCCTTCAATAGAGATCTGGTAGTTAGCCTTAGAAATCTTTTTCAGGACGGTAAACGGCCCTTGCCATCCGATCTTCAGTTGGTTGTTCTCGGTAGGGAGCAACACCAAAACTTTCTCTCCTGCTTCCAGTTCTCTCTCTTCCGCGACTTTCCTGTATCGGTTAGCGTGCTTGGTGCGTGCTCGCTTAAAGTTAGTCGTTGCTAGGTCCCATCCTAGTTTCAACCGTTCCTTTAAAACCGACACATATTTACTGGCTGAGACAACTGTCTCATCAGCCTTCTCGTCTGTCAGAGACTGAAGTAAGGCTTCAAGCGGGCCCTTAATGGGTCTGCCGAATAAGAGTGTAGCTGGCGGAAATCCTGTGGAAGTATGAGGAGATTCTCTGTAGCCAAATAATGCTGCAGGAATACAGAGATCCCAATCTTCAGGTTTCACTTGTGCCAGCTTACTTAGCATCATGGTGAGGTTTCCATTAGCACGTTCCACGAGCCCATTTCCCGCCGGAGTATATGGCTTAGTGTGGATGTGTTGGGTCCTCAAGATCTTAACGATCTCATCCATCAACAGGTTTCGGTATGGAGATCCATTATCCGTCAACACTTGCTGAGGGAATCCCAACCGAGTGAAAATCTGCACGAGGGCTTCTGCGACATGCTTGGCATCTGCGCATGTTAGCGGGATAGCTTCTGCCCATAAAGTGCATGTATCGACTAAGGTCAGGATGAACCTGTTCCTTCTTTTAGTCCTTTCGAAAGGCCCTAAAATGTCGATCACAACCCGTTCGAATGGTGTTCCCATTATTGGCATTTCACCCATGTGGACTGGGGGTGCCCGTTGCTTGGGTGGCACACGTTGGCACTGGGCACAGGATTTGACATATCTGATGAATATCAGTATTCACTCCTGGCCACCAATAATGAGTGGTTATACGTTGGTTTGTGGCGTTCTGTCCCATATGTCCGCTAAAGGGAAGAGAGTGCCCCATTTCTAGGATTTGGCTTCTGTACTGTTTCGGTACTAGGAGCTGGTTGTAACCTTGGTCAGGCTTGCCCGTTCTCCGATAAAGTACGCCATCCTCAGAAAAAATGTCCCCGTGCTGTTTGGGTTCCTTAGCCATGGGCAGTTTCCTAAAGCAGGGTGCCAAAGTAGGGTCCTTGTATTGCGCTTCTTTAAGTTCCATAGGTAACAAATTTGGCGCAGGCTCCCGTTCCTTCTTGGTTTGCCCTCTTGTAGTTACTGCTGCCACAATCGGCTCTTCCGGTTTCCCAATACACACGTATCTCCCGCCAAGTATGACTGGGTAGATGGGATCATCCATAACAGCCGCTTTGATCACACCTCTGACAAAGTCAGAGTGTATCTCCACCAATGCGATGGGAAGCGCTGTAGGTGCATCACTCTTACGAACTCCACAAAGTTTGACGGTCTCTCCTGTCTCTTGACCGGGTTTAACCAGCTTTCTGGCAACAATGCAATCATAAGAAAGCCCCGTGTCAAATAAGCAAGAAGTTTGAGAACCGTTCAAAGTAACAGTACCTCGCGTTGAGGGTCTATCCCCAACAGGTTGGGAATCACTGTCAATAATTCCGCCTTGCGAGACTGTCAATAAGCATCCGATGCGTTTCGGCTCGGTGTGCTCGGTCTGATCATATGTCCCGTGCTCAGGGGTTCTCCCTTTGCCACCTTGTCCTTTCTGGCTGCGCTGCCATGTAGGGCGGTCGGGTTGATCAGACTGTTTGGGGTGGTTGGGGTACTTGTTCTTGTAGAACTTGGATTTTTCAGGAGGGGGGTTTTGAGGTCCATTTTCTCTGTGGTTGTTTTGGTTAGAAGCCTGAGAAGATTGCTCTAGGTTATGTTTTCGAAAATGCTCCTCTGTCGGTTTCCGCTTTGTGGCCGGTAGTTCAGCCAGCGCATTGTGATAACGCTCAGACTTTTCCAAAATGTCTTCAAGTTTTTCTGCCCCCTGCTCAGCGAGAAATCTCCGGGTATCAGCAGACAAAGTGTTCTTTATTTGTTCAGTTAGAACAAGTTCCTCAAGACCTTCATAGGTAGAGGGGAGCTGCGAAAGCTCAAGGCACTTTGTTAGATATCCCTTAAGACGAGATGAGAACTGGTGAAAAGTTTCAGAATTCTCTTTCCGGCTGTTGCGAAACAGTTGCAAAAACTTGCGAGCGTTCATTTCAAAGCGCTCCAGTAACGCTTTCTTCAACACATCGTAGTCGTCTTGTTGGCTACTTTCCAGCTTAGAATAAACATCATAAGCAGAACCTTTTAGGGCCTGGGAAAGTTTCATATTCCAACGCGACCTCTCTAACCCGTACAGAGTTGCAATTTTCTCAAATTTTTCTAACCATGTGTCAATCTTCTCATTTGGACAAGGAAAAGATTCAAAAGTGAAAGACATAGCATTTAGTTGAAGAGATTGAGTGTTAGCAGGATCAGTTAGGGAGGAATGAGGAGAAGATTCTCCATTGCTGGAGGTAGAGGCAGCACCACGACTTTGGAATTCTAGAGTTTTAAGAGTCAACTCATGCTGTCGTCGTTGCTCATTTTCTCTTTCCTCATGCTGTCTCTCCTCCCTCTCCTTCTCATGCTGTCTCTCCTTCTCTTTTTCCTCATGCTGCATCCTGCGAATTTCCATTTCCTCATCCATCTTCTTCTGCTGTAAATCTGCGGCTGCTTTTTCCTTAGCTTCCGCTGCTTTCCTCTCCGCATCATATCTCTCGAGTTCGTCTCTGACAAATGCTTTCGCTTCTTCTCCTTCCAGTCCCTCTTCCATTGCTTCCTGTCTTAACATCTGCCTCAGTTTCGCCCTCTCGGCCATATTAAATCAGTGACTGAGACTAGTCGAGAAAGAAAATAGGAAAAAGAATAACCTGGTTCCTACCACTTAAGAGAAAAAAAATTACCAAAAATCAAAAGATGATATCCTTAACCCTGGGATACCTCCTCCAAATTAAAATCTAACTATCGCTGCTATTATCGGCAATAAAGCACTTAATGCAAAACACGACTACGCCAAATAAATGGTAGTTAAGATTACAACTGAAAAATAAGTTGCTACAGTGGAAAAGCAAAAGAATATTGCAAAAATTAAAGAGAAAAAATAATCCCTTAATTTTTAAAAATCCACTATAAGTTCGCCCCTGAAGTCAGATCGGGTAAGGGAGGGAATTAATCTGGACAAAAAGTCCGAAACACACTCCTTAACTTAGTTCAAACGCCGTTCTGCCTCAGTACCCAGTGAATGTTATACACTCACCACTTTACCAGCATTTAGTATTACAATCAGCAGTTAACATATATCCCGACAAAATCAACCTGTAACCAAAATGTATATTATTCAAAGATGCTGTGGAAAAAAAAACTTATTAGTTTGTGTGGTCAGCACGCCCGTAAACAGATCGCTAGTCTAGGGGGTAATTATTTTTAAAGATATAACAACTCACAAGACATCACACTCTTACTCTATATCAGAATACAGAATCTTAAGTTCAAAATCCAGATAGACGAGTCCACGTTTGTCGTACTCGTCTTCCTATTCTAAGTTCAAAGACCGGAAACGAGCCCTCATTTGTCGTAGATTTCCGATAGGAGAATTAAGACTAGGTTTGGTCCCTTCTGAATAGGTTTGAATAGGTGATAGACTCAGTGAGAGTTAGTGAAAGGTAATAGAATTTCCACACACGTGAGATGATAGATTTGATATAGTGGCTGTCTCTGAAAGCGAAAAGAATTCTTCTCTCTCTCACCTATCTTCTACAACAGTTGTTCCAGCGTCAGACAGACTACACCAATATACATATTACGTATATTTCTATCACTCACAGGCACGCACATACACGTGACGACAGGTAAACACACAGACGTGGGAAAACTATAACAATGAAATATATATTATCTAGAACGAGCTGACCAAACACGATTATTAAGTTCAAGAGCGATTTTATTATCAGGAAAAATCGGCTCACAACATCAAAGAAAGTGCATCAAGGAAAATACATATACACATAGTCATAAAAAATCAAGGAAATGTTGCAAGGATGATAGCCCCGTTATAGTGTTAACTCTAGGTTTAGCCCGGCCCCGTTAAGAGAACAGATGATGGCGCCCGAGTCACAGATACATAGGGTTTGAGTCTAAGAGTTTTTCTTTGTTTTATCTCGTAATTATATGCACAGAGTTTGAAAAACATCTGATTTAACCTAAGACAAAACACAAGAACTCTAGCCTTAGCAACAAATTATGCAGATTGAAAAAAAACAAAAAGGACAGCAACAGGGTGTCAAAGATATAATAGTGAACATATCACTCAAACCAGCGTACACTCATTCATTCCGCCATGGCTTCTCACACTTGTACTCACGACTTTGCTTGCTGCCTCTTGGAACACATTGATTTTAGATTTCCACACAGACTCAAAAAATGCAGTCTTCTGCCAAGAAGTCCCCAGTTCCAAAAGACGTATTTAACTTGGAGTCTCCGGGAACGACTACTTGGGTATGCAAATTTGTTCAAATGTCTGATTAAGTCACCTAACAATTATTCCAGGCGCGGGAGTTAGCAGAGCACAGTGTCAATAGCGTAGGTTTCTAAAAAAATGATGAATGTCAGGTCGGTGCCTTCCCTCAGTATAGGATTCACTTTAGTCACACCACAGATTTGTCCACAAGATATAATCTAGTCGGGAAATGATTGTTAATATTCACGCCACCAGGCAGCAAATTATATAGAGTTTCTAGAAGAAATTAAGTGCTGGCTCCAAGGTCCAGTATTTATCATTACAGTCTTTGAAAACCCGTTATAGGGATATTAGTATTTCTGTCTAACTTGCACCGTCAGATCAGTGTTACTTGAGAAAACCCACGTGGTTCAAAATAAGGACTGTCTATTTCTTCACAAGTATGGAAACTACTACTAGGTGCTGGTAAAGTTAGGGTCACCCCAAAACTTTCACTGTGTGGAGGAAAAAATAACACATATAATATAATAAACAGAATCTGTACTGCTTAAAACTTACATTTAAACTTGCAAGCAGAGAGCTTTGCTTATCATTTAAACTTCCCGTGACGTAAGTTATATTTAAAAATCAGCAATCCTCATAAATTAAGAACACGTGCGTATTCCGTCACCATTCATGAGGCTGGATTCTAGAGTTTATACGTTAGTTTAGAAAAATACACTCGACTGAGTATTAGCAGTTAAATTAAATTCATAAATAGCTACTCTTGCCGTTATAAGCTAGAGATTTTAATTTCCTTCTGCTTTCCACTGAATGCTTCCCTAGAAAATATAATAGCCTACCACTTTATTTCTCTTCTGCGCTAAAGAAATAGATTAAAATGAATTAAGCGATTTAACACTTTAACACTCACAAAATCTATATATCTATCATATTAATTACCTCAACCACAGAATTACAGGTAGTCGCACAACTTAAGAATAAAAATGCTGAAAATATTTCTGGAAGTCTAGAAGTTCGACAAATTGCCGAAACAAACTGAGATCTTCGCTAACAGCTATTCTGTTCACGAGCGACCTATCTACTGTGAGTCTATGAGCGAGAATGAAATTAAAGTTTCAAACTTGGCCAATATCTTAAAATCAGACAAAGGGCCCAAACTATTTCGCCACGCGAAATTATCTCCCCTACTCCCAACATTTACGTCCGCTTAACGCGTGTCGTAACTGTCACCTACTGACCACGATGTACGCGTGTCAGTTTCAAATCCCAGACAGCCTGACTCCATTGCAGGGCAGTTTTACACTACAGCTGACCATGGCCCACGGTGAGCGCCGTGTCAGTTTGGGATTTTTCCAGACAAATGTCTGGATACTGACCGGTGCAGATGTAAAGTATCACACCTCACCGGGACTTATGCCGAGAAGGAGCTCGCGCGCTCGGTGAGAATGTAGACGATTTGCTACGTCCTATGTTCAGCGAACCGACTTATCACGCCTTCTGACGCCCTGCAGCCCTGACATCTACGTAATATCGTCCTAGCGCGATTCTCAGTTTAAGAGAAAGGAAAACAGGTAAAGTTTGCGAATTATATGAAAATAATATTCGCAAAACGAATGGATGAAAAAAATATACAGGAAAAAAAAAAAAAAAAAAAAGAAATACAGAGATAATAAAAGAGAGAGTTCGAGAGAAAGAATAGGAAAAGATGTAGGAAATTAAATGAATTCTCATTATCTTTGTCTTTTCCCTCTGCATTTTAAGACCACCTTGTTGTGACCTCTCATCGAGTATTTTCATGTTGTCTTTCATCTGATTGTGGTTATGGGACAGAAATGCTAAGTCATCTGCAAAATCAAGATCATCAGGCTGTTTAGCCAGATTCCACTAAATTCCATTTCTGTTGTGTGATGTGATGTTTTCATAACCCAATCTATTGCTATTAAGAAAAGAAATGGAGACAAGAGGCATCCTTGTCGCACTCCCGTTCTAATCCCAAATGGTTCTGTAAGTTGTTCTTCATAAAGAACTCTGCATCTCATGTCTTCATAAGTCTTCTTTATTAAGTTTATGATCTTCATGGGAACTCCATAGTGCCTCATCAATTTCCAAAGTGATTCTCTGTCTTCGCTGTCAAATGCTTTTTCATAGTCCACGAATCCAATGTATAGCGGTAAATTCCATTCCAGACCTTGTTCAACTATTATTCTCACTGTGTCTATCTGGTCTGTTTTGTCAAAAACATACATGTTATCTCTCAGTTGTTTGTCTATGGACTCTTTTAATCTTTCAAGGATGATTCTGTTTAATAATTTCCTGGCACTGATAGTAACATTATTCCTCTATAATTTGTGCATTCTTGTAAATTTCCCTTGTTAGGCAACTTGACCAGATAACCTTCCTTCCATGCTGCTGGTATTCCTTCTTTCTCCCAGACTTTACCAAGTAGTTTGTATAATATCTCTGTAGCAGACTTTTCTTCTTAGATTGTTGGGGCTAAATTTATATTTCGTTTCATACCCTGTTAATTCATTTGTTCTGTCTTTCACGGAGTATCGTTTTTCTGCTGCAACATTGGATTCATCTTTGTTATTTTGATAGTTGATTAAAACGTTTATTCAATAACTTCTTATATATTTAACTGTTAGTGTTTTATTTTTTCATATCATTTCTTAATGACTTGACAGAGTGTTGTATGCTTTTGATTCATACCTTGAAGGTCAACGGTCGATAGTCGTATAACAGAAACTGGAACTTTCAAAAGACTTCAGTGAACAAGTCTCGTTCGGACGACTATAACATTTTAATAAACATTCATCGTTTCATCATGAGTTCTAGACAATCATATATTTCACATTAAAGACACTTGCTATCACAGTTCAGAGTCTATATCTTATCAGACGTTGCACGTCTGTCATGTAACCGTTTTAAATATCGTTCATGTATGTTAACCAAATATATCTACCAAGCATTTGGCATAATTATTATATTTACGCAGTATTAATATTTCTGCTACAGTTTTCATTAGGGTCACTGCCCAACATACACATTGAAACTCTGTCTATATTATTAATTCAGTTTGGCATTACTAGCCGGGCTGTATTAGCCGTTACAACTTATCTCCGCGTTCGTATTATACGAATCTCGCGTCTAAGAATTATTGCGTTTAAAGAATGCCGTCTTACACAATTCGAGACTCGCTGGTCCTTAAACACATTATTATTGTATTGGCTTTACAAGCACTATATTAACGGATATACATAATCCTTAGTGGTTCTACCACACAAATCTTAAAACACTGTTATACGCCCGAAGGCTACACAAAGACTCTTGTTACTAGCCTAACGCGTCATATCACGTTATACGCGAACCTTATTATTGTATTTCGTGGAGGTGTTAGTTACATGGTGCGACCATCCGAAACAAGTTCAGACCAAAATGCTCGCAAACCATGCAACAATCCTCAACATCGTATCAATATCTGTTTTGATGGCCTCTGCTGGAATACCACTGTTCATCATAAGTTACAAGTACTAGTTTAATGTTAGATATCTCAAAAATCAAGAAAAAAGAAAAATTTAATTTTACAATATATAATAAGTACCGTGCTTCAACAGCTAGAAAATAAAGTAAATACAGAAATCACCAGCTACAGATAGAAATTAATTGGACTGAGACATGTTAAGTTCTTGAGGGGAAGATGCACCCGAACAAAGCACAGACAACAACAGAAACCATCAATAAGAAGAAGGAACAAAAAATAAGAAAGCAGATTTAAACAGAAGCAGATACAGTTCCAGAACCAAGACTATGAAGTATACATAGAAGCAAACAAATTCAGAGCAGAATTAAAAGTGACAACTTCAGAGGAAGCTACAGCCAAAAGCAAATTCCTCGTTAAACGCGGGGAGCTGTGATCACACAAAACACATCCGACTTCCAGCAGACAACATTTCGATCCCTACTCTCTCAGAAATTTAACAGAAGCTGCAGTGGAAGGAAGCTAAGGGTCAGCTCTGGTTTGCTGACCCTGATGCAAGCAGTCAAGCTATGGGTCGCTGACTGCATTCTCTATTGCTGCATCTTTGGGTCCCAAAAGTGACCAGAGTAAATACACAAACATGTTGACAACAGAGGCAGAGGAAGCTACAGCCAAAAGCAAATTATCATTAACAGACACAAACTCCACAGCAGAAATATCATGAAGGAGTAGACTGGGCCGAAACACTTGTCGTACGCGGGGACTCCTTCTGATGATCAGATTGCCTCCTATTGTATCGCTCTGTAAAGAGTTTCCTATCATCTTATACAAATTACTTGGTTAAGTCCGGCAGAGAGAAGAAATACCAGCAGACTGAAAGAAAGAAAATCATATCAAAATGCAAAAAAGAAAACGGGAAAAAAGGAGGGAGTGGGGGGGAGGGGGTGAGATTCGTAAGAATGCACAAATTACACAGGCATAATTGTTCTGTCTGCGCCAAGGAAACAATAAGTATCGTCGTGGAGAAATTTAACAAGAAGCCATGAACAGAGGAACAGGCAGGTTTTTTTTTATTTTGACAAAACAGATCCTGTACAGGCCAGATAAGCCGCGGTAGCACAGTGGTTAGTGCACTGGCTTCCTAGCACGGTGGTCCATGGTTCAATCCCCAGTTGAGGTGGGATTTTTTTAGACCCCAGCTCTGGGGTCGACCCAGCCTCATGAATTGGGTACCAGAGAAACTCTGAGAAGGTTAAGGCGGCCGGCGTGATGCTGACCACATCACCCCTAGTGTGCCGATGTGTCACAAGAGGGTAGATGTTATTGAAATTAATAAGTATCCTGGACACAAAGTTGTATCATGTTATACCAGGATAGTGCCAGATCTGGTCTTATAAGTAATACCCCCTTCTCTGAAAAGAGTAAGGGTGTATAGACATCAAAGGTAGGATCAAGTTGTATAAGTTCCTAGAGAAGATGGTAATGTAGTACTCTACGTTCCTACTTGCTCCTCTCCAGATCCTCCTCTGTTAATATTATTATTATTATTATTATTAGCTCTGCTAGGGGTATTAACTAAACTATCTACCAACAAGAACTGTAACTTAACTTAAATAATTTAAGTAAGTCTGCTGGTAAATATTTACAATTTATTTTTACAGGTTTTCTTTTCTGTTTGAAAAGCTTTCAAGGAAATCAAATTTTAATCACACCATTTAAATAAATAAACATTTGAAAATAGTTCAAAATTAGCAAAAGTCACTGAAGTTGTAGAAAGTTCTCCTCTCTTGGTTGAACTTGCTGTTTGTAGAATATCTATATCTTTATAACACTTTTATTTCACTGTTATTTGATTTTAGGTTATCACTGGCTATAACTATGCCCAACAAAAAGTCATCATTTGATGTGTCTTTCTTAGAATCGTGGTTTTAATATAGTGGTGCCACCAGGATACTCTGAACAGTAGCCTTGTTTGGCCACTTATCTGTTGTATTGAAGTCTGTCACACTCCTGCCATGGAAAGAAAAGTCATATGAAGTTCCTTCAGGCGGTGGATACTGGGTAACTGTCCCTATAGACAACAAGGGCGCTCGCACCCCGATCTATTTGGCGATGCTGGCCAATAATGATTGCCACTAGTTCCTGCAGTAGTGGCTGACTCTTTAAAGTGTACTCTTGGTTGACAGAATATAATCCCCAAGTACATACAGTCGAGCTGTTAATGGTCACGCAGTCTGCTCTCAGATGCAAAAGGCAAAGAAGTCCCTCTCTGACAGAACTCGCGCTCTCGCTGTATTTGAATTTTTACTATGGCCTATTTCCATTTAGGGCACGTCCTATATATAGGCCAAGGCCGGACGACAGAGGGGGCTTACTGCTAATGTGTGTTTTGCGTTCCGAAATACAGGCACACATTTGTCCAGCTGTTCAATTATGCAAAACTATGAATTCAAATATCTTCGTTATTCCTGGACCGATTTCCTTCATCTTAGGCTTAAATTACGCCCTGGATTATTCTTTCTTTATCTGGATAATGGTCTTTTACTTTCCTAAGTCCATTTTGTTCTATGCGTAGCCTAAACAGCAAAATTATGGACTAACCTGATGTGTCGATGCATTCCACTCGATATTTCTCCCTTCCTATATTACTTCCCGTGGAAATCTTTGCACACTCTATTAACTGAACATTCCTATTTGTGAATTCTTGACCTCTGCCATGCTGTACTTCGCTCCTAAGTCTGTAGCTTACCTTCAATTGAAATAAGGTTACACAGATCTGAGCTCGCCATTGTTAGGCAGTACTTTTGTTAAACACTATACATAAAGATGCGTTTCCATTGGTTCGTCAAGGATATACTGTCATAAAGTATGGCGCACTGTTTTGGTCAAAATGCCGTTTTGTGAATTCGACTTCACGACAAGAGTTCCCCCCCCCCCCAATTCAAAAGCGTAAACCATCTGGTGGAGCTTCCTGTCTGGATTCACAAACAAGGCATTCACCCCATAGGAGATTTACTCTTCCTTCCTACTCTCCTGGTTTCCTTCAGGTGGGTGCCTACTAAAAAAATCTGCCCCAACATTCTGAGATCCAGGAATAACCACCGCATGTTGTGTAAATAAACAGCACAGCTGCTGCTGCCTGTCTAATTGCTGATTATCGACTACTATTACATTTTCACCTCTCTGAGTGTGTCCAACAACATGTCCAGAGATGCTAGATGTTCCTCATAAGTTTCCGTCCATGAGGCTATCATCCATAAAATTGGTGATAGCTGGGTGTTGTAAGGGATCCAGTAATTTCCTCATCATCCTGAAGAAAACACTCGGAGCATTCTTCAAACCAAAAGGCAACATATTGAACTCATAGTGCCCCTCCGAAGTGCTAAAGCCCAGCAATGGTCTGATCTCAGGCTTGACGGGAATCTGGTAATAGCCTTTACTTAGATCCACGTGTGACTCTGTTATATCCTTGTATTTCCTGTAATCCATGCAGAGTCTATGTTCACCAGAGGGTTTCCTCAGCTAAACCACACTGGCGCGATAATATGATTCATATGGGGAAATGAAATTTTCATGCACCAAGAAATTAATTCTCCCTTTAGCATTGCTATATATATTCAGTCCATGTCCGTATCAATACTTCCAATGGACCGTGATGGGCCGGTCAACTACCAACGTTGCCGGAGCCCTTTCTAATGCTAATTTAAACGGCAGTATACTGGAGTTGGCTGTGCTTCCGTCAATTGGTTCATACAGCACAATCTTCCACTACCTATTTTCCTGGGGATTCCCCTCAGTTTCGTTATCAAAGGTGGCTGACTAACCACACTTCTATGTTTATCCAGCACCTGGTGTTCCGAACAAAATTTTGTCGGTATGGGATGTGTTGTCTTCCCTCTCTGTACAATACGGAGAGTCGCCATGGTAACTAGTTGTATGGTAGACCCTTTGTGAGATGGTGTCATCCTATCTTCTTTGTCTATCTGTTTATTTTTAATTTCAGGCCTACGATCGCCCCAATGCTTTCCTAGGTCCTGTCGATTTTCCCAACGTGTGGGGTGTTCCTTGCTACATTGTGCACAGGCAGTCACATACCGAGCTATGTCTTCAGCGATGCCTGGCCAATAATGATGCACTGATGTCCTTTGACAAGTAGTACCGAATTTCATATGTCCACCGTCTGTTACAACATGTGCTAGTTCCATAGCCTTGTCCCTGTAAGAAGATGGCAGTACTAGCTGTTCATACCCATTGGGTCATGTCCCAGCTTTCCTGTAAAGCAATCCATCATTCATATAAAACTGTCCTTTCTTTGGGGGTTATGGCTGTTTGGCAATTTGCCAAAACAAAGTTTTAATGAGCTATTTTTAGCTTGGGCCTTTTTCATCTTTTTCGAATGAATGTTTAGTGGACTTCCCTCCTCCTTCTTAGGGCTAGACCTGGTCTGGAGTGTTGCCAAGATCACAGGTTTTATTTTTTCACCCAAGAAGACATATTTACTTCCTATTACCAGCGGGTACATAGGATCATCACTTACTGCTGCACTTATCACTCCTTCCACGTAGCGAGTCCTGACATTGATCCTTGCTATGGGAAGTGTCATGGTAGCGGTTCCTTTTAATGCCCCTTGTATCTCCACTTTTTCTGTGGTGTATTGATCAGGGTACACCAAGGATGCACTCACGACTGAGTCAAATTCTAATCCTGAATCATACAGGCACAATGTTTTAGTGCCGTTACATGTTACTTCTTCACAGGTGGGGGATAATGGAGATCTATCTGACTGGCTGTCAGTTCCTTCCTTCCCTTGTCCCCTGTTATCATACATGCAGCGTAATATGGAGGGATTTTCTTTCCACAGTCCAAAGTATTGGGGTTGTTCATTTTGCAAATTTTGCACCACTTATCACCCTGTCTGTAGGATTTCTTATCTTGTACCTGAGGGTTCCTGTCTCTTTGATCATATTTAGGTTTGTCATAACCTTGTTTGTATTTGTGTTGTTGGTGTTGGTCCCTATTGTCAAACTCATTCTGGTTTGGAGGTGGCCTACTACTTTCTCCTTGTTTCCTCTTAATTCCTGCTATTTCTGCCTGAGCTGCTTGATATCTCTCAGCAACTGTTAGAATATCCCCCAATCTCTCTGCACCTTGTTCCATAAGAAATTTTCTCATGTCTGGAGGCATAGACTCTCTCACTTGATCCATCATGACCATTTCTTTTAGGTCTTGACATTTTCCCAGAGTAGTCCACTTCTCCAAGTAGGTTTCTAATCTGGCAGAAAATTGGTGGTAGGTTTCTCCAGAAAGTAGCTTAGCAGTTCGGAATTTCTTCCTATAGAATTCTGAGTTCTTTTCATATCGCACCAGCAATGCCTGCTTGGAGATTTCATAATCTTCCTGGTCTTCTTTTCCGAGTTTTGCATACACTTCATAAGAAACTCCTCTCAACCCTTGTGATAGCGTAAGACTTCATTTTTCCTTCTCTAGGCCATAGTTAGTGGCCAGCTTCTCATATCTACTTAGATATGACTCAATTTCATCCTCCACAAATGGATCCAAGTGAAAATTCCTGGCTCCATTTGAGGTACCTTGACCTGCACTACTGTCAGAGGTAGTTGGACTACTTCCATTACATGTAACATTTGCTTGAAGTTCAAACTCTGTCATTCTCAATTTATGCTCCCTTTGCAACCTCTTTTCCTCTCTCTCTCAGCCTCCCTTTCAGCAGCCTGTCTTCTCTCCTTAGCTTCCAGTTTCTTAGCTTCAGCTTCTATTTGAAGTTTCTTAGCTTCAGCCTCTATTTGAAGTTTCTTAGCTTCAGCCTCTATTTGACATTTCTTAGCGTCCCTATCAGCTTCCATTTGCAGTTTCACTTTATTTAGTTTTAGTTTCACTACAATTAATGTTATATTAAAAATATTTCCCTGCTCCTAACTCGTAAGATGTAAGTGATAATTATAAGCCTGAATGTCTCAAAGAAAAGACCCCAGGGTGGTACATGAATTCCCGGACTGAGACACCAGTGTCACGAGAGGGTAGATGTTATTGAAATTAATAAGTATCCTGGACACAAAGTTGTATCAGGTGATACCAGGATAGTGCCAGATAAGAGTGGTCTTATATATCTACCAACAAGAACTGTAACTTAACTTAAATAATTTAAGTAAGTCTGCTGGTAAATATTTACAATTTATTTTTACAAGTTTTCTTTTCTGTTTGAAAAGCTTTCAAGGAAATCAAATTTTAATCACACCATTTAAATAAATAAACATTTGAAAATAGTTCAAAATTAGCAAAAGTCACTGAAGTTGTAGAAAGTTCTCCTCTCTTGGTTGAACTCGCTGTTAGTAGAATTATCTTTATAACACTTTTATTTCACTGTTATTTGATTTTAGGTTATCACTGGCTATAACTATGCCCAACAAAAAGTCATCATTTGATGTGTCTTTCTTAGAATCGTGGTTTTAATATAGTGGTGCCACCAGGATACTCTGAACAGTAGCCTTGTTTGGCCACTTATCTGTTGTATTGAAGTCTGTCACACTCCTGCCATGGAAAGAAAAGTCATATGAAGTTCCTTCAGGCGGTGGATACTGGGTAACTGTCCCTATAGACAACAAGGGCGCTCGCACCACTAGTTCCTGCAGTAGTGGCTGACTCTTTAAAGTGTACTCTTGGTTGACAGAATATAACCCTCAAGTACATACAGTCGAGCTGTTAATGGTCACGCAGTCTGCTCTCAGATGCAAAAGGCAAAGAAGTCCCTCTCTGACAGAACTCGCGATCTCGCTGTATTTGAATTTTTACTATGGCCTATTTCCATTTAGGGCACGTCCTATATATAGGCCAAGGCCGGACGACAGAGGGGGCTTACTGCTAATGTGTGTTTTGCGTTCCGAAATACAGGCACACATTTGTCCAGCTGTTCAATTATGCAAAACTATGAATTCAAATATCTTCGTTATTCCTGGACCGATTTCCTTCATCTTAGGCTGAAATTACGCCCTGGATTATTCTTTCTTTATCTGGATAATGGTGTTTTACTTTCCTAAGTCCATTTTGTTCTATGCATAGCCTAAACAGCAAAATTATGGACTAACCTGATGTGTCGATGCATTCCACTCGATATTTCTCCCTTCCTATATAACTTCCCGTGGAAATCTTTGCACACTCTATTAACTGAACATTCCTATCTGTGAATTCTTGACCTATGCCATGCTGTACTTTGCTCCTAAGTCTGTAGCTTACCTCCAATTGAAATAAGGTTACACAGATCTGAGCTCGCCATTGTTAGGCAGTACTTTTGTAAACACTATACATGAAGATGCGTTTCCATTGGTTCGTCAAGGATATACTGTCATAAAGTATTCTCTCATCTTTTGTGTCTTTG
This sequence comes from Oreohelix idahoensis, assembly GCA_024509875.1. NCBI lineage: Eukaryota > Metazoa > Mollusca > Gastropoda > Stylommatophora > Oreohelicidae > Oreohelix > Oreohelix idahoensis. Next base: position 465,430 of record JAMPIV010010816.1, on the reverse strand, counting down.
ATCTCGTCAGACTACTGTTGGGATGGTGGTTGTTGTTGTTTAACACGGGCTGCTGAGCTTCGCGCTCTTTAGCAGCCAATACCAAGTTGAAGATTCCTTGGTATTATCTACACTGTATATCTAGACTTTTCCTGTTGCTTTTCTGCCATTCCAAAACGTGTTGAGTTGAAGTAATGAGCTCCAGTTTCTCCAGCTTGGCTTGCATTAAAGGATCGTCCCAAGCTAGGAGTAAGAAGATCGCGGCATACTGTTGGTGTGGAGGACTTGGCATGTATTTGTTGAAGGCCTATGCCCCTTGGGGAGGTAAGGGTTTTTTGATTGATTGACAGTTTGTTTAGTCTGCTTTTGTTTGTCAAGGTGTGCGTTACATAATATATATATATATATTTATTTATATATATATATATATATATATATATATATATATATATATATATTTTTTTTTTTATTTTTTTCTATAACCAGTAAAGGCACTCGAGCTTTCGTTTTCACGCCCAATGACATGTCATTGGGAGGCTGGTGGGCCCAGTGGATTATCTTGAACCCGGCACAGGAGGGGTGATGCTCCTTACCCATCCACGGGATTTATGTGCAGGAGCCGTTCAGATTATTCAGTCAAATTTCCGATCGTAAACATTTCTTCAAACGCCGACGGCCGGGTTTGAACCATGAACACCTGGTCGCCAGTACAACGTCGTAGCCATTACACCAGCGCGGCTCCCATATATATATATATATATATATATACACACCCACACACACACAGAGTTAATAAGCAATTTAAACCAGTTAAAGGTTATCATAGTTATCAATATTTAAGCTGGGATTATAATATTAATATGTCATCCACAAGGGATTTGTTAACTATTGCGGATAAAAGTTTACTACGAGGATGTAGGTTACAAATCTATTGTGTTCCGACATCATTTAATGAAAGAAATGATCCTCATTTCTATTTTGTGTGACGTCAAATTTCTTTAACACTCAAACAAATCGTCAAATTCGTCTCAAAGACAACCCCAGAACTGACCTTGGAACTGAATTCAACACTTTGCATATATTTTGTGGACTCTGAAAAGGCCTTCGACAGTTCAGAAAGAGAACTACGTTGGAAGCTCATGGTGCACTATCGAGTCTCCCATTAGTGCATTAACCTAATAAGGAAAACATGAAAAAAATGAAATGCGAATGTCGTTTTGAAAGACAACTAACAGAACCTTTTGAAATAAGAACCAGACTGTGGCATCATGGCATGGATGTCTGTTGTCACCATATCTCTTCTAATTAACGATGTAGATTGGATTCTGAAAGAAAAAAATTTCAATACACAAAAAATAAATTAATAAATTGACTGACAATACAGCTTGATCTAGATTTTCCGATCACCTTGCCCTTCTATTTCATAACTGCAACCAGTGCAAAACGAAATTGGAATACTGGGTGAGAAGTCACATCAACTAGATCTTAAATGCAACCGACAACAGGTAAAGACTATTTGAAGCAATGCCAGCTCGATTGCACTTATAAAAACACCCTTACAGTATGAGGACACTCATATATCTTGGCAGCAACATAGACGAAGTTGGAAGAATGGATAGTTGTATCAAAATAACAAAACAGAATGCATTAGTGGCTCATACTGAAATCAAACGAAATCAACTACAAAAATAATAATTTTCAACTCAAATGTCATGGTAGTCCTTTCTTTTGGCTCTAGAACACCGAGAACAGTTAAAGCCATAATCCAGAATTGATCGACTTTGAATAAAAGGATGCTTGTAGAAGGATTAGTGTGTGATAAGTTCATCACTGTGAAACTGATGGAAAGACCGGTCAATTACCAGTAAAACAACAGGTGAGGAAAAACGTTGGTGTTAGATAAGACATACATTGAGGAAATAAGTTCTTAATCTGGAATACCTAATTTTAAAGACATATACACCCTAAATCACGTGGAGACAGAAACAGGGGCAGAATTTAAAAAAAGGATAAAATAGATACTGAAAGAACTAAACATGACGACTTCTAATAATTATCTAAGTTTATTCCTATTCACTATATCGAAGGCCTTTTCCTGATCTATAAATACTATATTTATTCAACTGTCTTGGTCTTAAAGTGAACAAAGCATCAGTACATCTCAGTCCTTTCCTGAATCCAAATTGTGCCCTACTCAAATGTGATTCGACGATAGGTCTTATTCTTTGCATAGGAGGACTTGGCATTTTAAAATTGTAATGTTTTTTTGCCTTATATGTACTCTCCCGAAAATAGTAAAACTTACCAAAGAAGAATGCTACAATTGTTCGATCCAGCGTTGGTGTAGCTTCATAACCCTCCACTCCCAAAGGAGCATAGGCCTTCAACAAACACATGCCAAGTCCTCCTGTCACGTGCCATCATCTGAACTTCCTTATACGTTCTCCTTATCATTTTCATCTCTGTTTCCAGCTCTCTTCTCCGTGTGCTTCTTGGTCTACCTCTGCCTCTCTTACCCTGGAGGTTCCAGAACAAGGACTGCCTTGTAATGCTATCAACAGGTTTCCCCAGTGTGTGTCCTTTCCATCGCCATCGTCTTCTTCTCATCTCTTGTTCCACTGGCACTTGTCTAGTTCTTGTCATCAGTTCCACGTTGGTAACCTTGTCATACCATTTTAATCCCTCTATTCTACGCAAGCACCCATTTATGAAAGTCTGTAGCTTTTTGGTTGTTGTCTTTGTTGTTCTCCATGTCTCAGAGCCATACAATAGGACTGACTTCACATTATCTGCATTTATCCTCATTATTTTGGTCTTTTCCATGTGTATTTTCAGACCCAATTGCTGTGACCTCTCATCGAGTGTTTTCAATTTGTCCTGCATCTGATTACGGTTATGGGACAGAAGAGCCAAGTCATCAGCAAAATCCAGATCCTCCAACTGCTTAGTCAGAGTCCACTGGATTCCATTTCTGTTGTGTGTTGTTGATGTTCTCATAACCCAGTCTATTGCTAATAAGAAAAGAAATGGAGACAAGAGGCATCCCTGTCGCACTCCTGTTCTTATCCCAAATGGTTATGTAAGCTGTCCTTCATGAAGAACTCTGCATGTCATGTCTTCATATGTTTTCTTTATTAAATTAATGATCTTCAGGGGAACTCCATAATGCCTTATCAATTTCCAAAGTGATTCTCTGTCTACACTGTCAAATGCCTTTTCGTAGTCCACAAATCCGATGTATAATGGTGAATTCCATTCCAGACTTTGTTCAACTATTATTCTCAAAGTGGCTATCTGGTCTGTACAGGATCAGTTTTGTCGAAAACCTGCTTGTTCATCTCTCAGTTTCTTGTCTATGGACTCTTTTAATCTCTCAAGGATAATCCTGTTTAATACTTTTCCTGGCACTGATAGTAACATTATTCCTCTATAATTTGTGCACTATTGTAAATTTCCTTTCTTAGGCAATGTGAGGAGTTAATGTGATTGCATTTACAACAGGCCCCAAGTTTCGTTTCCTAGCATTTATTTACGTTTTTCAGGGAAAGATTACGGTGGGATTTTTATCTAATTCGGTTTTTTATTTCTCTTTGCATAATAATAGAGTTTGGACTTTTTGGGTAGAGTATTATTTACGGTTTCTAGAAGAGATGGTAGTTTGAACTTCTAGACTCGCCCCAGGGTTTCTTTTTCAGGAAGAAATTCGTTCATGTAGGAATTTATAGTGTAAACATAATGGCAGAGCATTTTTGTTATTTTACAGTGAGCGCGCTGTAATTATTAGTAAGGGTGAAATCAGATGGGGGTAGAGGGGGAGTTTTAAGCGCGTGGAAACAGGTCAGCAACGGAATTTTTCCGCTTGGTCGTAAGTTCTAAATTTAGATAATGACAGCGGGCGATTCCTGGCATGTTGGTTGGTTCAGAGATTGACCCGCTTAAGAACAAAGCCAGGGAGTGACGCACGCTTAGCGTGGTCGCCGGCCTCGGGGCTTGTAATAAAAACGCGTGGTTCCCTGGCAGAAGTCTCTCAGATTTTTAGAACTTCTACGCCTTGGAAAGAACTGCCTGTATTTCATATACAGAGCCGATTTGCTCTTTCGAGAGAAATTCGTTGCTGGTAAATATGCAGTTAATTAAGCTTTAATAGTTATAAGATTTTTGCAGAGTTGGTTCTAGGAGTTAAAGTTAATTCATAGAAGTAGAGCCATCAATGCTAAATTTTTAATTGAATAACTGACAGCGCAATTAGGTATTTGGTGAAAAGGTAGTAGGGAATTTTGATAGTTTCCTCAGAGTAGCTGTTTGTGTAAATTGGAGTATTACTGTTATTGTCAGAAGACAGGGGTATTTATTTTTCCTGGATTTGTGAATTTAAAATGGTGCAGGAAAAAAAGAAAAAAAAAAGAAACACGTTTGTGAAATTAATTTTAGTTCGTAACGGACATGCCATGAGTTACCCTCTTACTTATCTAAATAATTATCAGAGTGCATTCACTCTTTTTGTGAGATAAGGAAAGCTTAAAGATTTGAGATGCAAAATATCCAAATTTTGAGATACGATGCACGTAATTTCATTGTGATTTTCGAGGATTTGAAAAAGGGGCTACCTGAGCACGTGCAGTGTATCTTTTTTTAGAGGGGTGAATCTGATAACGGAAGGAGAGGGGAGATAGCGGGGCATGCATTGTAAGATAGGATTTCAGTTCCTTTGGAGATCTAACTATGTATATCTTTATCGGAATCGGGTGTAAATAATATTCCCGACACGTGGGTGAAGATTTCCCAATATTTGATTTATAATGTTGGCAGAGTAAATACGCTAGGTATTTGTGTGTGTATTTAATTGTTCTTTAAATGTGTGTAAATTACCAGCGGACTCATTTGGGTAACGCTGTTGTTAAGAATGAGTGACTTTAACAGTTATGGTAGAACATAGGAAATTGTGTATTTTGCTCTGTGTGGGTAAAACCTACATTTTGAAGTCAGCAGTTACGGGTCTAGTTGGGATTTTTAATTAGTCCATATCCAATAGACATATGTTTATAATGGTGAATTCATGGAGACGGGAGATTATTGTCTCGGGTGAAGTCTATTGTAATGTGGTTTAGTGAGGTAACACCTCGATCATTGTTAAATAGTAGGGCCAGGAACTTTACCGGCAACCGGTTCATTCAGTAGTGGCAATGTTATAACGGGTGGGGGTAGGCATGTTTACTAATCGCTGAAGCGATACTAGAGCATGGGAGCTGTATTGAAGATTTGAAACTTAAGTGTTAGAGATTTGAGACTTAAGTGGTTGAAGAGTTGGGATTTAAGTGTTAAAGATTGAGAGTTAAGGGAGTTAAGTGTTAAGGATATGGAAAATTTGTTGTGCGATATATATTTGTTATTGTTTTGTCCACAGCATATATTTTCCAGGCGCGGCAGCTAGGGCTCAGTAGTCCTTCAGCTGGCTAGAAGTTCGCCGGTCTTCTCAGGCGAAGAAGAGTCGGCAGAGCCAGAAAAGAAAGTGGAGTGGTGACAAGGTGGTCACTGGTGCAAAAGTCTTTGTACCCAAGAGAGAGCAGGGAGCTGGAAGCACAGACTTCTTCAGCAAGAACAGATGTTCTTACCACAATCGGAGCTATTTACGCTCATATTAAGCACACACTGATCCTAGGCGCAGGGCCTAAAAGGTGTCGTGAATTTCGGGCATAATAATCCCGACAGCCCTGAATCCAAGAGAGGGGTATCCGGGATACTGCAAAGTAAAAATTCGTCTATTTGGAAGCAGCAATAGACCACGTCCCGAATTTAGTTTACCAAGCAAGTCAGCAGCTACAACAGGCGGAGAAGCGGGAAAGGGTTACCATCCCTCTTAACTGCACCAGATAGAGAGAGAGAAGGAGAGTCGTGGAGGAGTTTTCTCAGTAGAAACTAGGAGTGTCAGACAGACACTGAACAGAAAAAGAACTTAGCAATTCATTGTCAAGTTGTGTAGATGATAGAAGAGTTCTTTTTGTGGACACTGTGTTAGCATAGAAGGGTAGTTAGCCTACAGAGAAGCCGGGTGGCCACGTCATTGGTTTAGGAGAACGCGTCGGCAGACAGACGGACAGTAGAAGTTAGATTGTGGTTACATGATATTTAGTAGATTCAGAGTAAGGCGGATCTAAATGTTAGAGATCCCACTTCACAAGTTGATGTATTTCTTACCTTTCTTATTTTCAGGTTTGAGGGTGAGGGCGATTTGTGGGGTAACTTACCAAATCACATTAATTGATTATTGTGTTCTTTTTCCAGGTGTGTGAACACGAAATTTTATCCTATTTGTAGTATGTTACATGAATTTTGTGGTGTAAATAAAATCCATTGTAAATTATAGGCTGGATCAGTCACTTACTTCAACCTTTATGTTGTCTGTATAGTGGTGTCTGTGGTGTTAAGTTACTTAAACCTTATCACAGTCTTGGTAGTTAGAGGTAGTGGGGTTATCGCAAAACATTACGTCACTTAGTGGCAAGGGAGAGTCAATTTAGGTTCTCGACCCTTGACGCCAATAGCCTCATCTCCCACAGTCACTGTCATTTTTCTTCTGAAATCTTTCTTCTTAGTCTTTCTTTCCACTAGGGTCTAGTCTATTTAGGTAGACAGCCTCTAGTCCTAAATCCACTTCGTGACAAAGTGGGTGGCGATCGTCCTTCGGATTATCTTGTTAGGATCAATTCTGTGATCGTGTTGAGATTCATAGATTGTTTTCTATAGGAAGTTCTGGAAAATAGATTTCTTTATAATATCCCCTAGACTAGAGCTATCAAAACTGATCCAGCTATAGATTTTTTTTCCACAGGAAGTTTCTCCACAGGGTGCAGTCAGATTGTAGCTGTAGTTAGTTTGATGACTAGAGGTAACTGATGACTAACTGAATTTTTTCTTAACAGGAAGGTAAATTCGGGTTTTCAGGTAGCGGCATAATCAAATTTTTTCAGGTAGTTCTTCAGATTGGTGCTAGTCTGAGTTCGGGTTATGGGACAGCGGTTACACAGGGAGTAGTGCTGAGTAGGTAATAGTAAATTTTTCTTGTTCCATTTGTTATTTCCCCTCTTTGGGAGTTACTGCAGATTTGTCAGGTAAGATGGCTGAATTGGTCAAGCTACTTGCTGCATGGAGGGAGGCAGCTAGAAACATGGGGATGGATGAGGCAGAGACTAAGGCCTACATTATGAGGGAACAGGACCAACTGGCAGAGATGGACCTGCGTAAATTGGAAGCGGAGAAAGAAGAGAGGGCCCGACTGGCAGAGATGGACCTGCGTAAATTGGAAGCGGGGAAAGAAGAGAGGGCCCGACTGGCAGAGATGGACCTGCGTAAATTGGAAGCGGAGAAAGAAGAGAGGGCCCGACTGGCCAAAATGGACCTGCGTAAATTAGAAGCAGAGAAAGAAGAGAAGGCAGCAGAGAGGCAGCATGAACTTGCCATGCGGTCTCTGGAACTGCAAAGTAGATCTTCAGAGGGCAGTTCAGCGAATGGAGAGTCACCCAGTGCAGTGGCGTCAGACACTCCAGGAAACGGAGGCTCCCGGATGGTGGCTATGAATTTTCCAATGGACTCTTTCCCTAACGGGAATGAGAAAATTGATGTATTCCTGGAAAAATTCCAACGGATGGCAAAAGCGTACGGGTTGGATGAGAGTTTGTGGTGCCTCAAATTATCTCAGTCGTTGAAAAACCAGGCCTACGACATCTATAGTAAGATGCTCAGTGACGAACAAAATAACTTTGAGGCCCTTCGTAACGCACTGTTACAACGCTTCCAGTGGACCCCCCGTAAGTGCCAAGCTATGTTCAGGGAGAGCAGGCCGGAGAAAGGAGAAAGTTTTCCCCACTTCGCAGAAAGGCTGAGGAATTATCTCACTCGTTGGAGAGAATTGTCGGGTCTGGCAAAAACGTTTGAAGGACTCGAAGAGCTTGTCATGTGCGAACAAGTGAAAGCAAACATGTCTCCTGACTTGAAGAGGTATCTGGCGGAGCAGGGCGCCCAGCAACTGGACCAGATCATTCTTTTTGCTGAAAGGTTCCAGACAGCACAGCCCGAAGTACTGGGCCAGAAACGAAAACACCCAGACCTGCCAGCACCGGACAAAGGAGCATCAGCATCGCAGTCGTTTTCTTCGTCTGCTCATCAGCAGCAGGGGCCGTCTCGCAAGGAGCCCCATCCCAGTCATAACCTGCGGCCCCAACCGCATAACAGAGCACAGGCGACAATGTCTCATGAACCCGCTAGAAACAGGGGAGAAAACGACAGGTACTGTCGCAATTGCCGTACCACTTCTCACTGAACTTTTCGGTGTGTAAACAAACCACCCACTCACCATACAGCGTGTTTAAGGGCGGTGAGAGTGAAAAAAGGGAACAATTGGGAACCTTTCAAATCAGAGAAGTGTTTCTCTAACAGTGGACCAGCAGTAGTGAATGGGACTGCTACCACTTGTTTATTTGACAGCGGGCTTACTTACCCGAGTATAGTCGCCCGACATTTGGTACAACCAGGCCAAATGACTAAGGAAAAGGTTGATATTTGTGGAGTTTTGAGGGGTGGGACCTCACAGCGTCTGCAAATAGCCAATATTAAGGTGGAGAGCAGGTTTGTGCGTGGCACAATCAAAGCTGCTGTAATGGAACAGCCAGCTTATGACTTCATCTTGGGGGCCCCATATATAGTTTTGGGAAACCCCCCAGCCCCGATCCTTGCTGGTGCAAGGGGGCCTACTACAGGCCAGAGAAGTGAAAAGGGAGGGTCCCCGATTCACGGAGCCCCACGAGAGCTTAACCAGCCACGCCTTGAGATGGAGAGGTTAAATACCTCCAAGGATAGTGGAATGGTTTTTGCAGAGGCGTATCCCTCTGACAGCCCTGTTAAGCCGAGTGGCCAAACAGCGGCGACGCCTTTGATTTTGGAAATACCTTCTTTAATAGAAATAAATTCTTCGGGAATTAGGCACTCGATGGTATTACCTCCTGTGAGCGAGGAACATACTGACAAGAGTGGTAGAACGTATGTACACGACCAGCGCAATCTTCATAGGGCAGAAGACAGCGAATCGAGCGAACATATGTTTCCAACTAGCCCTGGAGCCCCATCCGACCAGCACTTTACTCAGACGGAGGAGGACAGTGATCTGAGAAACCGTTTGCCTATAAACGGAGATGGGCCCCATCCCGCTGCTAGCTCGCTTACAGAAAGCGGCTCTCGCACAGAGGCAAGAAGCAAAAACGTACCACCAGATGCGTTCTGCTTAGTAGGGGAAACGGATGTGGCTGAGGTCAGGCGCAACCCAGTGAGAACCCCTGGTGAGAGGGTAGAGAAAGGAGCAATCTCTACGCAACCTCTAGGCAAAAAAGAGGCGAGTGAAGCGATCGGAGAATCTATGTTGGAAGCACCAGATAGTTCGCATCTTCATCGCCATATACCTGCGGTCTCAAACCCGCTGAGGCGCAGCAAGGTAGTCGCCATCGTCAGGCAGCCACAAAGCCAGTTGGTCAGGGCAGCCGACCAAGTCAGCCTTTTAACGAGCATAGCCATGGAAGGTTCAGACCCACCATTGGATGGCACAGGTCCGAAGAAAGATCAACTCTTCCACTGGAGCATGGGAGTTTGTTCAAGAAGAAGAAGGAGGAAACGTAAAAGAGGAAGGTCCCCGGACAACCATGGGAGTTGTAGTCGCCAGGGGGAAATCACCAGTCGTGACCATGATACTTCAGGACTGACCGGCAGATCTGTAGACTTATATAGGGGCCAGTTGGGAAATACAAGATCACATTAAATTAGATCGTGTACCACGAACTTAAAGAGGGGGGTAATGTGAGGAGTTAATGTGATTGCATTTACAACAGGCCCCAAGTTTCGTTTCCTAGCATTTATTTACGTTTTTCAGGGAAAGATTACGGTGGGATTTTTATCTTATTCGGTTTTTTATTTCTCTTTGCATAATAATAGAGTTTGGACTTTTTGGGTAGAGTATTAATTACGGTTTCTAGAAGAGATGGTAGTTTGAACTTCTAGACTCGCCCCAGGGTTTCTTTTTCAGGAAGAAATTCGTTCATGTAGGAATTTACAGTGTAAACATAATGGCAGAGCATTTTTGTTATTTCACAAGCGCGCTGTAATTATTAGTAAGGGTGAAATCAGATGGGGGTAGAGGGGGAGTTTTAAGCGCGTGGAAACAGGTCAGCAACAGAATTTTTCCGCTTGGTCGTAAGTTCTAAATTTAAATAATGACAGCGGGCGATTCCTGGCATGTTGGTTGGTTCAGAGATTGACCCGCTTAAGAACAAAGCCAGGGAGTGACGCACGCTTAGCGTGGTCGCCGGCCTCGGGGCTTGTAATAAAAACGCGTGGTTCCCTGGCAGAAGTCTCTCAGATTTTTAGAACTTCTACGCCTTGGAAAGAACTGCCCGTATTTCATATACAAAGCCGATTTGCTCTTTCGAGAGAAATTCGTTGCTGGTAAATATGCAGTTAATTAAGCTTTAATAGTTATAAGATTTTTGCAGAGTTGGTTCTAGGAGTTAAAGTTAATTCACAGAAGTAGAGCCATCAATGCTAAATTTTTAATTGAATAACTGACAGCGCAATTAGGTATTTGGTGAAAAGGTAGTAGGGAATTTTGATAGTTTCCTCAGAGTAGCTGTTTGTGTAAATTGGAGTATTACTGTTATTGTCAGAAGACAGGGGTATTTATTTTTCCTGGATTTGTGAATTTAAAATGGTGCAGGAAAAAAAGAAAAAAAAAGAAACACGTTTGTGAAATTAATTTTAGTTCGTAACGGACATGCCATGAGTTACCCTCTTACTTATCTAAATAATTATCAGAGTGCATTCACTCTTTTTGTGAGATAAGGAAAGCTTAAAGATTTGAGATGCAAAATATCCAAATTTTGAGATACGATGCACGTAATTTCATTGTGATTTTCGAGGATTTGAAAAAGGGGCTACCTGAGCACGTGCAGTGTATCTTTTTTAGAGGGGTGAATCTGATAACGGAAGGAGAGGGGAGATAGCGGGGCATGCATTGTAAGATAGGATTTCAGTTCCTTTGGAGATCTAACTATGTATATCTTTATCGGAATCGGGTGTAAATAATATTCCCGACACGTGGGTGAAGATTTCCCAATATTTGATTTATAATGTTGGCAGAGTAAATACGCTAGGTATTTGTGTGTGTATTTAATTGTTCTTTAAGTGTGTGTAAATTACCAGCGGACTCATTTGGGTAACGCTGTTGTTAAGAATGAGTGACTTTAACAGTTATGGTAGAAATAGGAAATTGTGTATTTTGCTCTGTGTGGGTAAAACCTACATTTTGAAGTCAGCAGTTACGGGTCTAGTTGGGATTTTTAATTAGTCCATATCCAATAGACATATGTTTATAATGGTGAATTCATGGAGACGGGAGATTATTGTCTCGGGTGAAGTCTATTGTAATGTGGTTTAGTGAGGTAACACCTCGATCATTGTTAAATAGTAGGGCCAGGAACTTTACCGGCAACCGGTTCATTCAGTAGTGGCAATGTTATAACGGGTGGGGGTAGGCATGTTTACTAATCGCTGAAGCGATACTAGAGCATGGGCCGTATTGAGCTGTATTGAAGATTTGAAACTTAAGTGTTAGAGATTTGAGACTTAAGTGGTTGAAGAGTTGGGATTTAAGTGTTAAAGATTGAGAGTTAAGGGAGTTAAGTGTTAAGGATATGGAAAATTTGTTGTGCGATATATATTTGTTATTGTTTTGTCCACAGCATATATTTTCCAGGCGCGGCAGCTAGGGCTCAGTAGTCCTTCAGCTGGCTAGAAGTTCGCCGGTCTTCTCAGGCGAAGAAGAGTCGGCAGAGCCAGAAAAGAAAGTGGAGTGGTGACAAGGTGGTCACTGATGCAAAAGTCTTTGTACCCAAGAGAGAGCAGGGAGCTGGAAGCACAGACTTCTTCAGCAAGAACAGATGTTCTTACCACAATCGGAGCTATTTACGCTCATATTAAGCACACACTGATCCTAGGCGCAGGGCCTAAAAGGTGTCGTGAATTTCGGGCATAATAATCCCGACAGCCCTGAACCCAAGAGAGGGGTATCCGGGCTACTGCAAAGTAAAAATTCGTCTATTTGGAAGCAGCAATAGACCACGTCCCGAATTTAGTTTACCAAGCAAGTCAGCAGCTACAACAGGCGGAGAAGAGGGAAAGGGTTACCATCCCTCTTAACTGCACCAGATAGAGAGAGAGAAGGAGAGTCGTGGAGGAGTTTTCTCAGTAGAAACTAGGAGTGTCAGACAGACACTGAACAGAAATAGAACTTAGCAATTCATCGTCAAGTTGTGTAGATGATAGAAGAGTTCTTTTTGTGGACACTGTTAGCATAGAAGGGTAGTTAGCCTACAGAGAAGCCGGGTGGCCACGTCATTGGTTTAGGAGAACGCGTTGGCAGACAGACGGACAGTAGAAGTTAGATTGTGGTTACATGATATTTAGTAGATTCAGAGTAAGGCGGATCTAAATGTTAGAGATCCCACTTCACAAGTTGATGTATTTCTTACCTTTCTTATTTTCAGGTTTGAGGGTGAGGGCGATTTGTGGGGTAACTTACCAAATCACATTAATTGATTATTGTGTTCTTTTTCCAGGTGTGTGAACACGAAATTTTATCCTATTTTTAGTATGTTACATGAATTTTGTGGTGTAAATAAAATCCATTGTCAATTATAGGCTGGATCAGTCACTTACTTCAACCTTTATGTTGTCTGTATAGTGGTGTCTGTGGTGTTAAGTTACTTAAACCTTATCCCAGTCTTGGTAGTTAGAGGTAGTGAAGTTATTGCAAAACATTACGTCACTTAGTGGCAAGGGAAAGTCAATTTAGGTTCTCGACCCTTGACGCCAATAGCCTCATCTCCCACAGTCACTGTCATTTTTCTTCTGAAATCTATCTTCTTAGTCTTTCTTTCCACTAGGGTCTAGTCTATTTAGGTAGACAGCCTCTAGTCCTAAATCCACTTCATGACAGGCAACTTAACCAGATATCCTTCCTTCCATTCTGCTGGTATCTCTTCCTTTTCCCAGACTTTACCAAGTAATTTATATAACATCTCTGTAGCCGTGTCGATATCTGCTTTGATGGCCTCTGCTGGAATGCCATCAGGTCCAGACGCTTTTCCATCTCTTAGAAGCTTTATGGTTTTCTTTATTTCTTCCTTCGTTGGTCTTTCACCGTTAATTTGTAGCTCTTCTTCTGCTGGCTGGATGTCCGGGGGGTTTTGTGGATCTGGTCTATTGAGAAGGTCCTCAAAATATTCTGTCCACCTCTTCATTTGCTCTTGTATATTGCTGAGCAATTTTCCATTCTTGTCTTTTATGAGGCAACTTGTTTGCTTGTATTTCCCTGTCAGTTTCTTTGTGCTGTTATACATTTCTCTCATATTTCCTTTGGCTGCAGCATCTTTGTCGTATATTTTTGATAGGGTAATTAAGATCATTTTTGGCCCAGCCAGAATAGACTAGAACAGGTGATAGCTCAGTGAGAGATCAGATAAAGAAATAGATTTTTCACGAGTGAAATGGGGAAAGGTAAAATCTGTCCCTGGATATGAAAAATAATCTATCCAGCCTATCGGTTACGACTGAGATTCTTAGATCAGACAGACCTTCCTATAAATATATATTGATATATTCACCCACTCACATCTACACACACACACAGATATGTGACGACACTTAGACACACAGACGTGAAAACTATATCTATGGAATTGGGATCTTTTGGGACAAGCTGACCGACACACGTAAATAAAGTTTATGTAAATTTTATTTATCATAAAGAATCTACAACACAACAATATCTTTGAATATCAAAATCAAATACAATGAACATAGGTTAATGAGTTAATTACAGAGTTAGACTCATAGGCTTAATCCTCCCTCCCTCTGTTGAGACACGATCCCGTTAGAGCGAAGTTATTAACCCCCTAAAGAGTCAAAGGTTTTTACGCTATGGTCTAAAATTTCCTCTACAGTAAAGAACAGAGTTATAAGTTAATCTATTCTGAAATAAAATAAAGGAGCAGCTTTAGCAAACCTTGCATAAGAAAATACAAAATAAGTACATGGGTTATATCCAAATAGAATTATTCTTCCCATGCTTTCTCTCGCTCTGTCAAACCTGTGATCACAAATTCAGTCTCTCTTACCTACAAAGGTGCTTTCAACACATCTGGAACAATTGTTAATGGCACCCACAGCCCATCCACAGTTGGTTGTTTGGCGAATTAAGCCCCAGTTTCTCCAACGACTGATTAATCAAATGTTGGGAAACACTTGGTTCACTATTATAAGTAGGATGCTGATAAAGGTCACTTCAATTTTTGTCCAGGTAGTAAAATAATTAAGAGATCTAAATGTCACAGTGTACATTAGCTTGGAATCTTCAATCGTTACATCACATGTCAGGTAAACAAATCGGTTCAGGATCAATCTTCTTCACAACACGTGGTCGTTATACAGGTATTGTCAATGTTATATATTTGGTAGCCACAACAGGCTGAATGTTTATGAAATTTGGAAAAGAAATCTGGATATTCTATAAGTCCAGTTATCATTTATTCTTAATATTATTTGGGTTGTTACTCTGTTTATGAAATGTTGGAAAAGAAATCTGATATTCTGTCTCTTTCTGGGTGTACCACGAGACCAGACAAGTCACTTTGAAAAACCCGATATTATATCAGAATGTTCTTTGATAAAGTTTATTTCCAGTTTCATATGGAATGGAAGCCGCTGGTAAGGTTTAGGGTTTGACCCAAATACTGTATAGGGAGAAAATACAAATACTTAGCATAATATAGTATAATTCACAATCCTATCCTTACCCCGCGTAACATAGAAAATATATCATCCACTTCGGTTATTTAACTGAAATTAGAAACTATAAGCTTAGAGCTAGTCTCATCGTTAAAAAAAACTTCCATGAAATAAATTCTAGTTATTTAAAAAGAATCAATCATCATGAATTAGAAATAAATACATATTTCGTCAATACTCATTATGAATCAGTGCATTACTAGTTGGTTAAAATATTCACTGACTGGTTGCTAGCAGTGAATTAAATTTTATTATAGCTTGAAGAGTTAAGCTAAAAATATTTATTTGTTCTGCTATCCACTGTATCTCAGTAAAACTTTAGAGAAATAATATAACGGACCTAACTTAGTAAATCACTCTGCACAGAAAATAACTAGTAAAATATAATTGACGATTTCAAAAGATTAAATCACTCAAACTACTAGTACAGTATTTACCTCAACACCGAGCTACTAAGACTTATCTCCAACGACTACCAAGAAATTCACTTTTACAAGTATTCTGGAATCGAAGCTAGTTTGTCTAGAGGAATCTGTGAGGTACTGGATGAATTGAGTTAGATTTCTGTGGTATATATATTAGAGATGAAAGGAGATAGTTAATTATCCCTCGAAAAACCAGAACCTACCAGATGTTTACACCTACGGTACATTCTACGTTCAGTTTTCGGCTTATACGTAATTCAAAACCGAACACCCAGGATCTTCGTTCTCGCTTCGAGCAGACATCGGCAATGCGCTAATCAGTGTGAGTTTCCTTCGTCTCTCTGCTCGTATGCAAGCGAGCAATGTCTTTAGATCTTCCGATTCACCGTGTTTAATTACTTATCAAACGAACGGATTCAGGGAAAGTTAATAAAGATTTCTCACCTAGGTATGTATATGTTTTCAATTCCACACAACATGAATAAGTGCCGATACGAGAAATTGGCATAACATCTCCTGTTCAATTATTGCAAATAGGAAAAATCAAAATAACTAATTTTGCGTGCTTGAAAAAAACTAAACTAAACAAATTAAAAAAAAAAAGAGAGAGATAAAATAAAACATAATTAAAAAAAAAACATATTTTTACACAGAAGCCGAGTACATAGAATGTAAAGTCCTATCTGGCATAAATATTTATTTTGAACTACAAAGCGCCGATCGGCGTCGTTGTTAGATCTTACGAGCACAGAAGTTAGGCGCTAATCATATTTACTATACAAAGTCTCTAATGGTTATCTGTCAAAAGTTAACAGTCAGATTATAAAATGAGCAAAGCTGTAGCGATTGGAATTTTTCTGCTGTCACTGACGTCATGGCCAACAACGATAATCTTGAACAAACTGAATATATTGAAAAGTGAACTGACAACGATTTTGAGCGGCCTCGCTTATTTTGTGGTTGTACTGATCGGAATATTTCTTCTTTTCAGACGTTATTTCAAAAAGGTTGATCCGTTGATGTATGGTAAGCTGTTTGCTTTTAAAAGTGGTTTAAAAAAAAATACACATTAGCCTAGATGTTTTAAATTTCTGAGTGGTATAGGCCTAAGTATCACCAGTGTGACAGAGAAAGCGTTCCTGACCTAGTTTAACGCTTCCCCATTTAACACCACAGTTCAGGAAAGGGAAAAACTAACAATTTAGGGCATTGCTTTTATTTTCATTGAAAAAAAAAGTGGTCAAGTGTCAGCCCATGACTTAGGAAAAAAAATAGTTTGGGTGGAATGGAGAAAAAAAGGAAAATCTAGTGACGTTTAAATTTGGTTAAAAGTTAGATTAGTTTCTTTGCCCCAACCGACCCATCCCCGCCCCCGCTATTTTAAAATTTTGAAAATAATGGTAACAGAGTGTTTAACTTTCTGAAAGTGTTGCTTTGTAAAATCATGTAACATTACAAGGTAGCCTACTGAACAGTTTGTGACTTTCCATAAATGGTTTTTTTAAAGACTTTTTCCTTACTTCAGAGTTATACTCTTGTGTCATGTAGGCTATCTGAATGTTCAGGTCCTTTGTGACAACCTGTTTTGTAAATCTATACAAGTCTCAAGTGTAAACAGTGTTATGCAGGAAGGGAAAAACAATAAAAATATGCAGCAACTATAGGCTAGGCCTACATGAAATTCAGTTTTCATCTTTGATAAGCAGACCCTATTTTATTTCTGAGTTTAGGCCCAATGTGGCCACATTCTGGCACCAGTGGTAACTTATCAGCATAGGCCTATCTGATTTTGAGAAAAGTGAAATTTTTTTTTGAAATATTGATTTTGAGATTTTTTTTTTCCTTTTAAAGAATAAATAACCCTTTCAACCCTTCTTCTTTGATCCTTAGCCGTCGACTGTCAAAGCAGTCCGTGGCCATCATGTCTTGTAGTGCAGTAACACACTGCTTCCACTTTGCTTGTTTGGCAGCCATTCTTTGTGCAGTGCCTTTACAAGATGCAAATAATGAACCATGTATTTCCCAATGCATTGAAAGCTCCTCTTGCCTTTTTTATTCTTATTTTAACATTATTGTCTTCTTCTTCTTCGTACACGCTCAGACGTCCACTTGAATGTTCTCAAAGAAAGCAGTAGTCAGTTTGAGGCTATTTGAATCCCCGTAAAGCTTTTCCACGAAAGGAGCTGGCGTCGGCCATATGCACTTTCTCTGTACCACATATAAGGGGCAACTTTGAAGCAAATGTTCAGCAGTCATTTTATCAGTGCCACAGTTACACTGATCGGTAGTTCCTATCTTTAGCTTGTTGAATAGATGGTATCTCAATCTGTTGTGGCCAGTGCGGAGTCTGAAGATTACCACTTGTTCTCTTCTGTGGAGCTGGTAGTAAGCATCATTCTGTGTGTGCCCTGGATGTTCTACATTCCATTTGTTTCTGTAACTGATTCTGATAAAACTCTTTGCCTCCTCAAAAGTTATGCTTGCATCAGGCTGAGGTAGATGTGAACCTTCTTTTGCCATTCTGTCAGCCTCTTCATTGCCGGCGATGATACAATGAGATGGGATCCACTGGATCACAACACTTTTGAATCGTTGACAAAGTTTGTGGAGCACTACTCTGAGATCATCCAGGTCTGTATTATTTTGTCTTTTCAACGTTGCAATTACTGACTGTGCATCAGTAAAGAAAGCAACTTGTCTCTCTGCTGTTTCTTCTGTCAATATAACCTCTGCTGCAGTTTTCAAGGCCTCTGCCTCTGTTCTGAAGTTGCTGGAGAATCGTCCTGTCGCCACTGACAGCCTTTTTTCTGCACCAGTGCTTAAGGTCAGAAAGACACCCCCACCTCCATTTTCTGTTGCATTTGTTGCTGATCCATCTGTGTATGCATGGGTCCAGTTGTTGCGTGGATAATGTTTCTCTATGTATTTTGTCGCTATGGATTTTCTATCTGTTGCAGTTTTGCTCTTTTTACTTCCAATTCCAGGAATGTTTTCTATCATTTTAGGGAAACGATTTTGTCTGACCCTCCAACTCTATATTGCTGCTAAGAAACATGCCTGGTTCTATGTCTTGTAGGGATGTTTCTTCAAATACATTATTGTTGTTGTTTCCTGCATTGATTCTCATTAGGCCTATCTGTCTTTTTCCTGTGTATTTTCAGACCCACTTGCTGTGACCTCTCATCAAGTATTTTCATATAAATTATATTAAAAGGCAGTTATTCTTGACCTCGCAGTCTGACGTGCTTTAAGGGATAATTTTAAAGATTAAGTGATATTTTCTTTTATTTTCAGCATTCAGCCTGTTTTGTTTGGATGCTACATGTAGTCTTGGCACTGCTCTGGAACTGGATGGCTATTTCAAAATTCCAAGTTTGTCTAATGTATCCTCAGTAGAACCCTATCTGGAGACAGCCCATGGAATAATGATATCTTACTGGAATGGGGCAGTGCATTTTGTCTTGAGTCTTGCAGCCATAGCACTTTACACAAATAGGTACAGTTTGCTAACGTTTGAATTTCTAAATATGTGTTACTATAAGAATGATCAATTTGAAAATTGGATTAGTGAAAACTGCTGTTGTCTTGTGCGTGTGTATGTTTTTTTTTTCCTGTTTGTTAATATTAACACTTCGACTACTGTGGGTGTATATTTACATCCCATTTTTAGCACCTGCAGGGATGTATAAATACATTCTTCAAAGTTCATCATTTAATTATTCTTTGATGTATTTGGAATGGTGCAGATACTAAGTTCTACAATTGTATATATTATTGTCTTATGTCTGTGGTTTGGCATGAAGCAGGTTAAGTATGTACAGTGAATTTTCATTACTATGTTCGTGCTTAGCACTCTTTCTTCTTCTCTTCCCCCCCCCCATCCTTACACGAACACACAGTAGCATGATGACTTTCAGAATTCTCATTCCATTTAACCATTTGTACAGGGATCACATATTTCAAAATGAGCACATTAAAATTTCCTTCATGTGTTATTAAGGCCTTTGATTCTTGTGGTTCTTGGAAGTAGCTCTGAATGCTATGTGTGCTCTTGCTTACCCTGGAAGTAAATTTTATGCGATGATGTGATGTTTGTTTCTTGAAAAAGTGCAGTGAAGGGAAGAGGTGTTGTTTTGTGATTTTAGCTGTCGTATTTTTTATTAGCCGGTTACCAGAATTATTCCTTGTGGTTTCATACGATCTGTGTAATATCTTGAAGAACTGTTATCCCTTTGAAGAATCAGGCACATACATTGAACACACCAGTAGACTGAAGTTTAGGTCAGTCAGAGACAGCTGATGAAGTACACAGCTTTATTTATTTGGAAAATAACATAGGCAAAGAAGGAACAAATCAGGATATCAGTGTTTCAGTAATGCAAGTTAGTTTTACCTTCAGCTGTCTCCAACCAGAACCGAACTGTGCAGCTCGTTAGTTTTACCTTCAGCTGTCTCCGACCAGCACCGAACTGCGCAGCTCTTTTCCAGGAAGATAAAGTTAGGCTGTTCAAGACAAATGTAGCAAAAAATGTTTTTAACTGCATGGTTCAGAAACACAGCGTGTCACCAAAGAGTGTCATGTACAGACATTTATCAGTATGTAATTACCTTGCATCCTCCTTGGCTAG
This sequence comes from Oreohelix idahoensis, assembly GCA_024509875.1. Taxonomy (NCBI): domain Eukaryota; kingdom Metazoa; phylum Mollusca; class Gastropoda; order Stylommatophora; family Oreohelicidae; genus Oreohelix; species Oreohelix idahoensis. The sequence goes on along the minus strand of JAMPIV010010816.1, from coordinate 445,515 downwards.
GCACAGAAATAAACACAGAATTGTAGAATGGTACCAGACATCAGCCACTACAGTGGGAGATTACAGACCCACACAGAACAACCAACCAGCATAACAAAAACAGCCATGGACTGAAATCCGCAGTAGAAGAAAAGAGTGATGAGGTTAAAGAGATCCTAGAGAAGAGTGGAAGAGAAGCCAAGACAAACAAAATCTCATGGGCAGAACTGAAGAGGACAGCCCAGAATATAAATTGGTGGTATACAACAGCAGCATCCCTGTGTCAACTTAAAGACAGCCTTCAAGGCCCCAAGTTCAAAGAATAAATATATCTTGTGGGTGGGGTGAAAATGTTGGCTGAATTTTAAAAATGTGGGCTTGGAAGTTCTTGTTAAGAGGTGACAAAAATCAATAGAAACTTGATGGTTTTGTGGAAAAAATAGGATTTTGTTCCCCAAGAATGTGCGAATAAAATTAAATAGCAGCTATGTTATATAGTTAATATTGATTGTTAGTTAAAAAATATGGAGCTTACTTTTAGAGTAACACAAATGTATATTATTATGAATTATTCAAAATTACTCTGAGGTATATCAAAAACATAAGTCTTCATTTAAGTTTAAATTTATCCATTCAATGTCAGGGACAGCCATCGTGAGGTGAGCTTGTACTGGGCAGGATCACTGTTGAACAGCATGGCACAGTTCTCCGCTAGGTGTATTTTGGCCGTCTTTGCTTTTGCTTTCCTTCTGCATAGCATGACAGTTCTGGTGATGGTATCGGGTCTCTTCTGAGGAAGTGGCCAACCTAATTCCAGCATCTGCTCACTATAATGGTGCGCATGTCTTCTTCATGGCTCTGAGTTAGCAATTCTTGGTTGGTGGTGGTGTTGGCCAGAAAATTCAAAGAATTTTCCTTAAGCAGGTTGTGTGGAAAGAGAACAATTTGGACATTTCCTTTTATGTTACTCTCCAGCATTCTACATCATACAGAAATTATGCAGCTCTCATATATTTTTAATTTAGTGTTTGTACTGTACTGGGAGGATTTCCAGATGTTGTTTAGGTTGTCGAAGGCTATTCTGGCTTTATTCATTTGGCTACTGATGTCTTTGCTTGTTCCGTCATTTGGTGTTACTATACTTCCTAAGTATGTAAATGTGTTTGTAATTTTCTAGCTCTTGGTCCCTTATTTTTATGGGTGCAGGATTTCTTACATTTAGTGCCATGACTTCTGTGTTCTTGAGATTAATATTTAGTCCCAATTTAGTGCGAATAGTGCAATGTGTATTCTAGATCCTCCAGTGTAGAGAATATTGTCCATCTTATTCCTCTAGGGGCATCCGCTGTTGTCTGATGCATCACCCAGTCTATGACAGTTAAAAACAGTGATTGGTAAGGGACATCCCTGCTGCACTCCTGTTTTCACCTTAAAAGTTGGTTGCTCTGCCCAACACTGCGTGTGAAATTAGCTTACATGTTTTTAATGATGGAGACCATGCACTTAGGGATTCCATAAGCCCTGAGTATTTTCCATTGGTTGCCCCTGTCAAATGCCTTTTCAAAGTCAACAAAATTTATTTACAGCTGCCTCTGCCATTCTGAACACTGCTCTATTATGTTCCTGAGGGTGAATATGTGGTCTGTTTCTTCTGAATCCTGCTTGTTCCTTCCTCATTTTATGGTCTAGTGCTCTTGAAATTCTTGGAATAATTATTCTGCCCAATATTTTACGGGGAACTAATAGGAGAATAATTTTATTACATTTTATTTTAAATAATTACTTTGAAAGGGAATTGGTCACAAAATGCTTAGAGTGCCATATCAAATTTATATAATCCTTCTTCATTTAAACCACTGTTAACCAGATAAACTGGCTGGCCAAGAAAACAAAAAGTTGTGGCATCAGCCATGTTAAACTGATTGTGATTTTTTAATGACAAACTGAATTAGCATTAGTTTGTAAAATATCTTCTCTTCAGGTGATGCAGTGAATGTGTCTACACTTTTCAGCTTTTTCTACATTGTGTTGCCTCTCATTGTGATCATTTACTACATTGATAAACGAGCTATTCAAGCCAGAACATTTCTTAAGGTAAGCTTTGTTGTCTTCATGTCACTGAATCACTTGCATGCAGACACAGTGAAACAAAAATATCTATATTTTTTTTCTCTTTAGTTTATATGTGTGTAGGGTATAAATTATGACCTTAAAAAATACTTTTGGAATCAGTTCTGCTTTTGCATAATAGAGGGATCAAAATTGTATTTCGTGATCACAAGTGTGTGGAAATGATGGGGAGAATCAGGTACCAGTGTAACACAATGTGAGAAAATGCTGACATTGGACAGAACAGACAGTGAAAAAACCGGATGATAGTCTGTCTTACAAGGCAGTCTTTGTTCTAGGATTCCTATGGTAAGAGAATTGGAGGGGTACAAAAAAAACTTATGGAAATAAAGAAGACATGGAAAGATCTTGAATGGATGGCACAGGACAGGAAGTACTTGACGTGTATTTGTTGCTGCACTGACAACCAAAAAGCAATGAATGAATAAATACTTTAACTATAAATTTAATTTTGTTGAACTTAGCATTCCAGGTGGGTCATGAAAAATGTTGCTCTCTATTTGTTTTTTTTGTTTTTTTTTTCTGAATCCACACTTTATTTATTTGTTGTATCTGTTTATTTGCATTTCATGAAAACCAAAATCTCATAACAAAAATACATAACCAAATAACTGAATAGAAGCAAGAAGTTTAAAGAAAACCAGACGGTGCAATCATCTTTGATCTTTATTTAAAAAAAAATATTTAATAGAGTATTATTATCTGTAGATTTGCTTATACACTATTAAAAAATCTGGAGCAAGATGTTAAGACATTCAGGGTAATTCTGAGTATTTAAAATACATTGTTATAAGATTTAGTACACTGAAAGAAATTAAAACTTTCAAAAGCAAATTTGTATAGCTCAAAAACTTTAAATTTCAAATATGTATGTCATGTCTAAGTTCTGGTCTCAACATTAAAAGAAGATTTAAAAAAATCTTTTTTAATGCCTTTGAATGTACTGAATCTTATAAAGTCAGATTTTAAATATTTGGATTTACCCAGAGAGTCTTGTATTATACTTTTATACCTTTTTAGTATGCATGGAGACATATCTGGAGTCATCCTTATTTGACCACCAGCTATGCACAATATATGTACGTGGAAGTGAACCTATGTCTATGAGGCTAATTACATCATCGTTGACTCTTGAAATCATCCACACACTTCCAGGGATTCCCCCTGTGGTGAAACTTGTTGAGAACCCAGCATTGCACGCTAAGCTTGAAGGTCACTTGAGCCCCAGGCGTAATGCTTTGGCTTTTTTTTTTTTAAACGTATGCCCGCTATTACCCGAGGCGAAATATCCGGTTCATATGTCTAACCTGGGACTGATTTTACGTGAGTATCCCTTTTTTCCCTGTACAGTGACAGGTGTCCTCTCGCCATTCAGGCAGATACTCGCCGATTTCGGAGGTACCCATTAGAGGTGGGTCGGCTTTGGAGCCGTTCAGGTTATTCCAGTCCCTGGTTGACGACACTGCTTCAAATATCCTCGCCAGGGCTCGAACCTGGATCGCCAGCGCAGTGTGGTAACCATTACACCAGCGTGGCTTCCAGCATTGCACACTAAGCTTGGAGAAGTCAATTGAGCCCCAGGCGTAATTCTTTAACTTGGTTGACTACATGCAGAAGGATCCCACTGTGGACCCAGTGATAGGCAGGGGAAGCTGAGAAGTGGCTTTGTGCAGGACGTGGTGAATTCCTTGGGAGAGCCCAGAAACAGTATTTTAGCTCTGCATAGTTCGAGAGCCCCCTTGGATGGTGGGGAATGCACATTATGCCATGCACTTCTTGCTCCTAGTTTGGGACCAGATGTGTCAATCCTTTAAATGCAAGCCAGGCTGGTTAAACTGGAGCTCATGACTTAAACTCATCACGTTTCGGAATGGCAGAAAAGCCGCAGGAAATGCCTATATCTAAAATGTAGATAATACCAAGGAATCTTCAACTTGGTATTGGCTGCGAGAAGCTCAGCAAACCTAGTTAAACAACAACAACAATGCCTTTTTAGTGCACTAAAAGAGAATCTGCAGATATGAATAAACTGCTGCTTAAATATTAATTTTTTTCATAACTTAACCAATTTAAAAATGTAGCAGCCATAATTTTAATCACAGCCTTATGTTGCATCAGAAGCCTGAGAAATGAAAAACTTTGTAATGTCATGTTATAAGATGTAGATTTTTTATGTTTCCATTTTTTTATGTCAGTGGATCATGGTTTTATGGGTACTTTTTCCTGGCATTGTGGATAGCTTTTCCATTGTGTGTCAGTTTAATTGAAAGAGGGAAGCAAAAGTATACATCGCCTCTAAAATATTTGTGTGTCTGCAGCCTAGTTAAATTGCAAACAAAAACATAAAGCTGAATGACAAAAACAGCTCTTTGATTCTCTACTTTAAAGTTGGACAGTCATTCACTCTTTGAGTTTCTAATAACACATCTTTTCTTAGAATCATGATTCTTGTCTTCTCTCTCCCTCCTTCTTTCCTCTCCTCTCAACTTAGTTTTTTAAATGCAAATTGTGATTATGATTTGTGAATAATTTGAAACATTCAATTCCTTTGAACAGTTTAACCCCATTTGGAAGAGACCAATTGATTTATTCTTCTTTGTGTACTACTTGGCAGCTATTGTTCTGGCAGTTTTCAGAGGATTGGTGAGTAAACACATTTCACCCTATATCTGTGATTTATTTTGTTTTATCCTTGATTACTATTGAGTCAGAGAGGGAAATAGAACAGCTAATTGAAGATTAATAGGCAACCAGAAGACAGACGTGACAGAAGAGGTGAGAAGGGGAGGAGATGTGATTGAGAACAGAAAAAGAATTGCCTTTACAGCAAAGAACATTCAGGATACAAAAATACAGAAGAGGAGAAAAAGTTTGAAGTAAATTTTGCTTGATATTGACTCATTTTGTAACTACTTATTAGCTCATTTATCTGACACTTGACTGTTTCTACTTTTCACTGAAGGCTGTTTTAGATGGTCATACTTCAAGAAAAAACTATCTTGACATTTACGAACCATATTTGACAGACCCATCAAATTTTCCAAAGTTTCAGGTACAAATTTCATTGTTATATTAAGGCATTATGTTTTTAATTTTAGGTTAGGAACCTCATTCTGAATTCTCAATAACGTAATTGCTTGGCATTCCAGACACAATTTCCTCTCATGGGCGTAACTAGTTACCAAAGTGGCAGAGTTAATAAAAAAAAAAAGTTTTTTAGTGTGAAAACATTTGTTTTGACTCCCAATGTCTCAGTATAGAGGCAAACATAATTTTTGTGGAAATTTATTACATTTGTGTTTTAAGTCAGCCTGTATTTATAACATGTCTTTCGAAGAGCTGTCACTTAGGTCTATGGCTATAAATTCAACAAAGTGAAATTACAGTGGATTCCTGCCTAATGCAAGATATATGGAAATGAGGACACAAAACTGAAACTGAGGACAGGGCAGCATATGAAGAGATAAAAGCAATAATCCAAAATAAATTCAAAGAAAAACAGCACAGAGAACAAATATAACAGAAGCATACTACTTTCCAAGAAGAGATCAATTGATAATTTTCAGACTGAGGACTGGTCACTGCAGACTCAAATACCATCCCACGCAACAAATAAAAAGTCAGACATGTATTCATGTGGGGAAGACAGGTAAAGTGAACATGTCCTTCAGTCATGTCACCTCAGTGAGAGAAGCAAATTTAGCAGCAAAAGCTTACCAGCCTCTTTTAGGGAGAAACTGTTAGACAGTGAGATTGGCCTGAGACAGACAACCTCCGGCTTTATGAGAAAATTAAATGTGGGTACATGAGAGTCGACAAATAAGATTTGGGTCTTCTATTTCTTTTGTCTGAGATTCTTTTGGCAGGTACAGACATTCATTCTGTTTCTAATCTCTCTGTACTCTCCCTCCCCATCATCTACTACATCAAGCTTTACATTTCACCATCTTATTTGTGTCCGAGATCTGGTACCTTACTTCTATGTTATATTCACTTAGTTTTTTTCCTTCATTATTTCAGTGTTGCAAAATCATCATTGTTGTACCACTACGCAAATCATGATTTTCAAATCTTTGACTGTTCATGTTTTTGATTTGTTACTCACAGCATGCTGTTTGTATAGTCCTTCTATATAGTTAAAAAGAAATTAAAGGCAGTCTTGAAAAAAAAGTGGCAGTAAGAGTAAATATCAGTTACTTGACTAGACATAAAAATTGCAGAATAGTCATGCTTTGTGTCTTCAATTATCAGAATAAGTTTATGGTTGTTAGGATACTTACAGAAAGTGAATGCTTCAAGTGAGCTTTCTGCTCTGTGGTTATAACATGTATTGATTGTACACTACAGTAGCTTTGTATTTATTATAACAATAGACAAAGTATCTGTATGTTATTTAGTACTTTATGCTCTGCATAACTATGCATACAAATTTATGTTGTATGCTGTTTTTAATGTGTGTGTAGGTATTAACATGCATGTTTCTTTTGTGCACCATATCTACAGGCATTAGCATATGAGTATGTGTTTGTGGTATACTATCTGGTTGCAATCTATGGCCTGATAAGTCCAGGTCAGCACTGGATGGCCGACTGGTCATTGATTCATGCCGGAGCTGCAGCCCAGGTATGTTAGTTTACTTTACTTTGGTAGCAGTTTTATGAAACTGGTAAAAGAGACTGAGCAAGACTGACCACTGGTTTTTATACTTTATTTGTGAGAGTAATGAGAAATAAGAACAAATAATTAACTCAGAATATGCAAAACAAATGCACAATAGCCAGAATCTCTTCATTTTATTCATTAATATTAAACTAAACACTGATCTTCAGACATGTTCTCCTAATTTTCAGCATTATTCCTCTAAATAATAATCTTCAATATTGTTCTCCTAAGTTATAATCATCAGGATTATTCTGCATTAATCTCCTCTATGGTATCTTCATTATTATTCCCTTAAATGAAAACCTGTATTATTCTCCTAAATGGTATTTTCATTATTATTTTCCTAAATGATGGCATTAAGTATAATTCTTCTCACGAAGTTTAACTTCATTTTCTCCTAGCACCTTTTTCACAGTTTAGTAGACATACACACACATTTTCTTTATGCAGACCTGTTTCTTACAAACTGTTCCAGTTCTTCTCAGGTCCTTCCTGCTTGTACTGCTTTCTTTCTTCTTGTGGTTCTTATATCATGTAGCATGCCATTTCCGATGTCTTTATTTTTAGTGTTATAAAAACATTTGAAATTTCTTGATTTGGTTATGATTTCTTTTGAACTTCCTGAGCATTTACTGATTCCTGGATGAGACTGCTGTGCTTCATTCCTGGATGAGACTGCTGTGCTTCATTCATCTATCATTCTTCAGCTCCCCAAGAAGCATAGGTCTTCATCAAATTTATGTTAAGTTCTTTTGTCCTGTGCCATCAGCTCAGGTCTTCCCGTGTCCTTATCACTTTAATTTCTGTCCCAGTTCTTTTCTCAGTGTGGTTTTTTAAATCTCCCTCTATCTCTCTTACCCTGGAGATTACAGAACAAGGACTACCTTGTAATGCTATCAGCAGGCATCATCAGAGTGTGTCCTATCCATCGCCAGCACATTCTCATCTCTTGTTCTGCTAGCACTTGTCTAATTCTTGCCATCATTTCCACATTGGTGAAATTGTCATACCTTGTCAGTCCCTCTGTACTGCATAAGCACCCATTTATTGAAAATATTGCATTGTTTGTTCTCACCAAATTCAAATGCTTTTTCTTAGATATCGCCTAAGATCCATTTAAGTAAAACAAGCCTAATTACAGATTTATAATGGTTTGACATGAAAGCACAAGCATCTTCCTGACATTACGTGTTTACACTGCAATTTAATGTGACCCTTGCATGGGTAGATTCTTTCATTCATTAATTTCCCTTTTCACTTCCAATTGAACATAGAGCCACTGAAGCAAGAAGCTTGCTATCAAGCAAGAAGCCAGCACCAAAGCATTCATATGTTCTTGCACCAGTGGTTTCTGCAGCTATTTCTGTTACGTGATGGAGATTGCAAGCTCCATGCACAACCCCATATTATTCACCTTATAACATCCTTGATGGAGCAATTGTCCTGTTCTTTCTTTGTCTCCCTGGCAACTACACGGGTAGATTCAGTTTATGTTAATACAGTATGGGAGGATACTGTGATAATTACACAGTTGAATGTGTAGATCCAGCATTCCTGAGTTGTAAGTACAGCTGCACAGAAATATTAACTGGTTGTTGTTATTGATCCCGCGGCGTTTGGGGGCTCACCCTGGTTAAAACAAATTAAAAAATAAAATTGAAGGCTATTTCAATACATACATATGTGCTTTCCTATACAGTTGACTCCCTGTCATGAACCTCAAGAAAAATACTACCTGTGGGTAGATAATATAGACATCTAGATAATGTCAAATACTGAACAGAATCAGTTAGGGGTGCACAAGTTGGGGATTTTTGTGTGTGCAGATTACAAGGTTCTGATTACTTTGCTGACATGGTAGATAGTGTATTACTAATGCTCTCTCACCTGTATTTCTTGAAAAGCACAAAGGAAAGATCGTTGAAACAATTATCTTTGAGTTTAATTCACATTTTACACAAGTTGATGTACATATGCCTAAAGGTTTGCTTAAATTGAAAGTTGAGAAATGCAAGAGTTTCAGCATTTTCTGGCATTATATATGATCTTTCTGGGGTGCTAGCGTCACTAGCAACACTAAATTCCAATTCAGTATCAATTAGAGCTGTTAAAGGTTAACGTGTATTTGTTAATCAGTCGTTCAAAATTTTCTGGTTATTAGCAATATATTCCACACTGGTTTACCAATCCAAAACATCAATAATCATGAACTGATGTTGGCCAAGACCTTTCTTCCCTCCTTTCATGCTCACTGCCTAATAATTATTTTCTAAGAATATATAACTCAACAATTTATTTGTTTACATTTCAGGCTCAGTTCAGTTACATATCTGGCTCTCTTCATCGTTTGACCCCAAAGATTTACCGCTCACCCAATACTGGTACACCTGCGATTGTATTTTGGGCTGTTAATCTGGCACTGTTTGTTGTGCCGCATCTGTTTGTTTGGTGGTGTCAGAGGGATCCTGAGAATTTTGGTAGAACCTACACTGTGGACCTGGCAACACCAGTGCAGACATATACTGTTAGCACCAGCAGACGTTCAGGGAGAACTACAAAGATAGAATGAAAAGCAGCCCATACTACTTATGGTGAACAGCCTGCTTTGATGGTGCTGTGTTCACATATGTCTTTTGCATAAGATGGTATAAACTAAAATTTATGTTGAGGGACATTTAACTGTCAACACTTTATTGTTCAGACTCAAGTATATTGGGTGTTGGTGAAATACTTTTGGACGGGAATCTGAGTTGTATGTAACCTGTAATTGTGTCTCTGAAATTCAAGTATTTAAAAAAAATGTGTTAGTGTTAAAAAGGTTACCAAACAGTACAATTTGCATGATTTTTTGTCTATTGCTGAAGATATAATCTTCTTTAGCTTCATCACTTTATGTTTTCAGTTGTGAAAAAATTATTCAAGTAGGAGATTTTGGTGAGAAATATGCTTGTTAGACATTATGTGTGAGAAGTTAGTCAAAGAACAGGGTTCAAAAAGTTCAATGTCACATTGGGACCAGAGGTTTTATGCCAGCAGACTTCAAGCCGCTTACCGTCAATGTATTTATTTAAACTGCTTAAACTTCCAGTACATTTTTCACAACAAATTTAAAGTAAAAAATGCAAAGTAACAATTTTGATCTAATGTAATCTGGAAGAAATTAACTTTTTACAATATAAAATATTTTACAAATAGAGTGTACTATCTTGATCATGTGATAGCTTGTGACTTACTGTATTACGTAGTGTTAAGCAGTGGCTAGTGTTTCCAGGTTTCTCTTCTTTGAAATAAGTGGCCTGCATCAGAACAGATAATTTCAACTATTGAAGGTGTCAAAGACATAACATAAAAAAAACTGGACACGTGGAATACAACAGAAATTAGTTTCTTGTCACAAATTTCAGCAATATTCCTAAACAAGTCACCAATTTCAGGTGCATTTCTTCTGCGTCGTCCTGGAAAGGACGTTTGTTACGTTATGTCGCCGTTTACAGTGAAGCTGCGATATTTGCGCCTTTCGGCCCGACGCATCCACCTTCAGCACTGCATATTTTGGGACTGGGTTTGCCTTCCCTCTTCGATCCCTACTCTTTCAGCCAGACTGCAGTGATGCAGCCTGTTTCCAGGATCACCACTTGGAGGTGGAGTAGGGTCTTGGTCAGCTCTGGTTCACTGACGCAAGCAGCCAAGCCATGAGTCGCTGACTGCATTCATCTCATTTGCTGCGCCTTCAGTACCTCAGGTGCATTTGAAATGTATTTTAAGATCATCTTTGACATCTGTTATCATATACACACATTGGGATTTTCGTGGAAAAGCTTTACGGGGATTCAAATAGCCTCAAACTGACTACTGCTTTCTTTGACAACATTCAAGTGGACGTCTGAGAGTGTACGAAGAAGAAGAAGATACATAATAGGAAAAAAAGCTAACATTTTTTTTATTATTATTGTTTTTTTTGCAAAGTACAGAATCTTATTCTTATCGAGATTAAAGGTATTTTCTCCGAACCCGAGAAGGCTAGGCATCCGATCTCACTGCCCAGGAGATCAAGGGGGGGAGTATGGCATCAGTAGGACCACTGGTTCTGAAAAAAATTTCCATAAATTATATTCCCTCTACTGGGAATTGAACCTGGTACCTTTAGAATTCGAGGCGGATGCCATACCTTTTAGCCACATCCGACCCCCAAATTTTTTAAATAGAGAAAGTGTAATGAAAACATGAATGAATATTTATTTCTATACAAAAAATGACAAGAGTTTCTAGGTGCTACTATATATATTATCATATACATTTATAACACATTCATTTTGGTGTGCTTTGCTTGTTTCCTATCATTGTAACTGTGTAATAGCATCCTTTGTTGTATTAAAGGATGATGTTTAGATGCCATATTTTGTTATTGTATGCATTTAAAAACACTTTTTGTATGATATGCTTGTAATACTAAATTCATTCTTTTGATGGCGTTTATACCTTTTGTGTTAAATTGTTCAGTCTTAAGTTTATTGTGAATATGAAATTATTTTTACATGTGGTTGTGCTTGTGCCTCTTTTCTTTTATTTCCAAAAACAAGCCATGAAGTTTGTAAACTGTACCGATTGGTAGGTAATCTATATATTCAAGCAGTTAATTCATTTGTATCATCTTGATGGTTATCAGCAAGTGACTTCTGCAGTATCAACAGTGTGTAATCAGCGTGTGACTTCTGCTGTATTATTAGTGTATTATTAGCAAGTGATTTCTGCTGTATCATTAGTGTGTTATGAGCAAGTGACTTCTGCTGTACCATTAGTGTGTTATGAGCAAGTGACTTCTGCTGTACCATTAGTGTGTTATGAGCAAGTGACTTCTGCTGTACCATTAGTGTGTTATGAGCAAGTGATTTCTGCTGTACCATTAGTGTGTTTTGTGCGATTTCTGCTGTACCATTAGTGTGTTATCAACTAGTGACCTGCTATATCATTAGTGTGTTATCAGCAAGTGACTGTCTGCAAATGAAAGTGGCTGCTGCATCACGTCACAAAAATATTGTATCAGGTTATAATATAATGTGGCAGCATTTTATCAGTAATATTTCATTCTTTGTTATATATTTCAGTTCAAAATCTGGTCCTGGCACATACAAGTACTATCATTTTATAATGAGTATATCATTGGTATTTGAGCTGTCCATTGACTAGTTTGAAGATATACATTTTACTTCATGTTTCTGTGTTTTCCTGTAAGCATATGTACTATATCTAATTTGTTGTGGTGTTATACAAACATTTTTACTGCCATCTTCATTAAGCTTATAATCACATTTACAGTTTTGCATGTTGTGTAGAATCTCATCATAGTAATAAATCTCGCTTGTATGTTAATATGTCTTTGGTGTTTTTTGTGTGTGTGTGGGGGGGGGGGGGGTCTTATGGAAGGCCCAGTGTGCTAGCTGTGATTTATTATATACAGATCTTGAAACATATTATTTATGTGGCATTTTAAAATAGGCCGACCATCCACACTTCATACATTTTTGGAAAACTGATGGCCACCTCTTTTCCCACTTTCCGTGCAGTTACTTGATGCTTTCCTTTCACTGAAAATTACTTTTCACAGCCGTTCAGTTACTTGATGCTTTCCTGTCAATGAAAACTACTTCCCACAGTCGTGCAGTTCGGTAGCATGATAGTCTAGGCCAGTGTTTCCCAAACCTGTAATAATTACCCCTTTGTGAGAGTTTAATCTTACTGGTGTATGCCTCTGGCACAGCTAATTTGGGGATAGTTTTAATAATACTATTTTATCGGCACTATCACATATAATAAATGCTATTGATATGTGTGTGTATATATATATTATATACTATATACTAAATATAATTTTTTTAAAATAAGCAAATAATGAAAGTAATAATAAAAATGAACAAATACTTGTCAGGACAGCTTTGTCTATGGTACATTTGAACCAGTCTGAAATTAACATACACTTATTAACTAGTGAAGAAAGCACATTTTTAATACTTAACTCGTCTGCTGTAAGGCAACTGTATCGCCCGTGAAGCAAGATTGCAAGGCACACTTATAAATAAACGTTTAGTTTGACAGTAAACCCTTCTCATTTATTAATGAATTAAAGAAAGTATGATAAAATAAAAAAATCTGTCTTGAATCCCTTTGGGAAACACTGGTTAAGGCTTATTTGCATGTGCACATGGTAAAGTGTGGTAATTTTTAAATTTTTTTTGGATAGCAATGTGGACATCGTTTGAGGAACACACAGTGATATCAAAATAAGGATACAAAAGCAGCTTTCACTGCACTGGGAAGTATAAGCAAATCAAAACAGGCAATCCCAATATAAAAACAGAAACATGGAAAACAGCATTAAAAAATTGAGAAGTTAGATTTTCATAAATGGGTACCTACACAGATAGAGGGATTGAAGTAGTTTTGACAAGATCACCATTGAGGAACTGGTGGAAATAACCAGATAAATGCCAGTGGAACAAGAAACTAGAGGAAAATGCTGGCTTTGGATAGGACATCCACTAGGGAAACCTGTTAATAGTACCACAAGGCAGTCCTTGTTTTGGAATCCTAATGATAAGAGAGGGAAAGACCAGGAGATAGACATAAAAGGGATACAGAAGACTTGGAAAGACCTTGAGGAAAGGAAGGCATGACATGAATTAGTCCAATGCTCATTAGGTGGCTCAAGTGTCATGACATGAATTAGTCCAATGCTCATTAGGTGGCTCAAGTGTCATGACATGAATTAGTCCAATGCTCATTAGGTGGCTCAAGTGTCATGACATGAATTAGTCCAATGCTCATTAGGTGGCTCAAGTGTCATGACATGAATTAGTCCAATGCTCATTAGGTGGCTCAAGTGTCATGACATGAATTAGTCCAATGCTCATTAGGTGGCTCAAGTGTCATGACATGAATTAGTCCAATGCTCATTAGGTGGCTCAAGTGTCATGACATGACATGAATTAGTCCAATGCTCATTAGGTGGCTCAAGTGTCACGAATGAATAAAATAATATAACATGGCAACAAATGATATTCCATTTATCTTTTATTTAATAAAAATACATTTGCTTTGCAATGCCTTGATCAAGTCATACCAAAAAAAAAAAAAAAATTCCGTAATACATGCATGATTTAAAATAACACAAGGGCAACACAGACATGCAGCAGAAAACTGCCTGAGCTTTGTTAGAGCAATAAAAGCCCACAATGACAAATAAGTACTGTATAAGACAAATAAATATATGTATGAACACATAAGCAGCATATATAATAAATAACTTGTGCTTTACAAAAATGAAGTTTAGGCTCAGTTTTGAGTCCAGTGTGGAATATATATATATATTATGGTTCTTTATATTCTCTACCTGTCCATGTCAGTGTAGAGAATTTTTCAGTAACTGTGTGTTACTTGGGGGCCAGAAAGGGGAGCAAAAAATAACCCTGTATCCGACAGACACACAACTGATTGACAGATACTATGGATTCTAATTTCAGTATTTTGTTTTGGTTTTAAGACTATTTTCATTGCACATGGACAACTCCATCAGTGCTCCAATCTCCTTCCTCAGATCATGCAAGGAGGATCTCAGCACAGTGCATAAACTCCATGGCACCGGCGAGAATCCCAACGTGTTTATATAGGAATCACATTCTATAAATATTTTTGTGGTGGGTAGGTTTCAAATTTAAATTTTGTCAGGGACCTCCTAGTTTTTCACCCTTATCCGAGAAGGCTAGGCATCCGATCTCACTACCCAGGAGTATGACATCAATCGGACCACTGGTTCTGAAAAAAAAAATCCCATATTTTATTTTCACCTACTGAAAATATACCTCACAATAAGTACTGTTGTGACTTGATTTTATCTAAGTGCCAGAACTTCCAGAGTCCGCTGGGAGGACAACACAGTAAATTTCTAACTACTAGTATCTACTATGGTACTACCAGTACCTTTTTAGTATAATCCAAGTGCTTGCATGGAAACTATCTTTTTACAAAATTATCTAAATGTCAGGCGCCATAACAAAGTGCTAAATGAGCTTGCTGCGACAATAGATCAGGCAAGAATGAAAGCGAATAGCAAAGTCCTGCCAGACACCGCAAACACATACTTTCTGAGGGCAGGAAAGTCAGCACACCCCAAACCGAGTAAACCTGGTAGCAGTTTACCATCTCTTCTTGACTGTGCAAACGACTGGGAGATGGCGGTAGACCTACCTGGACGGGGGGCATATCCAGAGTGTATCAGAAAATCGCGGAGACGGCCGGATATAGTGCTTCATTCTGCAGCAACGCTTCAGGTCATACTGATTGAACTGACCGTGCCATTTGAATCCAGATTAGACGAGCAACATTCATTCAAAGCGGCCAAGTATAGCGATCTGGCCGCGGATCTGAGACACGATGGATTCAGTGCAAGGGTCATGGCGGTTGAAGTGGGCGCAAGAGGGCTTGTGGCTGCATCAGTGTATGATTTATTGAAACTGTTGGGGCTGAAGGGACAGTCTAGAACAAGGGCACTGAAGAGGCTTAGTGAAACTGCCGAAAAGGCATCAGGCTGGCTGTGGAACAACCGCAATGGACGATGGACATCGTAACAATAAACGCTGCGGTACAGAAAACACCAAAATTTTTCTAAGTCCACCAGTTTTTTTTGGTGTACGAGTGAAAGAGATGCGACTCTGGGGCAACAGGCGATGTATACTATAGGGAGAGTGTCAGGTAAATTTCAGTGGCTTGCGGCGCGCAGCTCGTCGGCTGCGCGCTAATGTCTCAGTGTGTGTCCTTAGTTATGAAGGGCGACGGAACGAACGGAATAATTTGTCTTCTCTTTGTTACTTTCACAATTGCCTCCGCGGCTGGCGTTGTGGATTTAAAAGTTGCTACCATAAGTGAAATGGGTTCATTTTCGATACAAGACAACAGGAAGCTGAGACGCTTGGGAGTCATGACCCAAGTGGGCCCGCCCCCCTTAGAGTGTAAAGGAGTAATCGGGCCGAAACACTTGTCGGATGGGGGGACTACTTCTGATGATCAGATTGCTTCCTGTTGTATCGCTCTGTAAAGAGTTTCCTATCATCAGATAATTTAAGATAATTATACAAATATGTGCTGTTTATTTCAAATGTTGGTTCGAAATCTGAGGTCCCATAAAATCACAGATGGAAAATAAAACTTTCTGTGTTCCTATTTCTAACCAGTCGTTTAAACAATTCTATTAAAAAGAACAGCAAACAAAAAAGGTTTTTACATAAATTTCCACCTAGGGAGAAAGATGTGGAGATGGAAGTACTGAAGAACGGATATGAGTCGGCAGTGGATGACTGAGGTGGATGTGGCGTGAAATGATGGGAAAGATGATATGTTATGGACAGTTTAGCTGAAGACCGGAGACTGATGTCAGGAACTTGTGACAACAAAATAAGAACATTACCTCTAATAATGCTCAGGAGAGATTATTAGAAATATTGAACACAAAAGATTTAAATTAAAGCTATTCTTCATTTGTTATAATTAATGAAACATTGACATATATAACTGCAAAACACATATCAGTTATACATATAGCAGAAGAGCAATTAAATTGAAATATTTGGAAATCAAAATCAATCGAGGTTGGTCTCAACATTTCTTGCCTCTATTCCTGTCTGAAGCTTCAGAACACAGTAATCCAGTCATATATGGGGAACCTGTACTTCCAGCGGATAACATCCATGTTTCTGACTGGTATGGTGCACCAAAAGGTCAGCAAGAAAAACTAATGTCTTATGATGGAGTGGCCAAATCCTTAATAACCCAAATATCAGCCACATATTCTGTCAGATTTTTAGTTTTAAAAACTAAAATGAATAAAAAAAAAAGACCATTTTTATGACGTATGGTTTTCCCTTCTCCATCTAAATTATAAAAAAAAACTGTTACAATGAATTTCATTTCACCTTCAAAACGCAACTTTTCTTAACAACCAAAATCCTTAATAACCTAAATATAAGCCACATGTTCTTTGTCACATTTTTAGTTTTAAAGACTAAAAAGAATAAACAAAAAATTCAGTAAAAAATTTCGTCACAGGATGCAATTTTTATGAGGTATATGCTGTCCCTTCGCCATCTAAACTTAAAAAAAAAAATTGTACAATAAAAAAACTACTGTCAAAAACAACCTTCATAACAACTTTTCTAACATATGCAACTTATTTTCAGGCTAGTAAAAAATATATACCCTTTTATCCGAACACCCAAAAACCGAAGTATTCTGAAAATCAAAAGCTTCTTTGGGCTAATTTAGCGCGATTTTTGAACACTTTGGGCGGCATCTGAAAACTGAAAAAGCTGAACACTTTGGGCGGCATCCGTAAGCTATATCAACATGCATATTTAAAGATGTACACATCTTTACGGTATAAACTCATCAAAGACATTACAACAGAAATAAATTTTGTTACCTCTGATTTATTAGAAACTATCTTATAAACAAGTGTAGCTCCAAACAGAAACTTCGACACACATCTCACGATTTTAAAAATGCCTCACACAAGTGCACAGCAAAATCTGACAACCTGTAGAGGCACTTTGTGATAAAACTGAAGATACACATTCAAACTACTTTTATCTTCATCAACATAAAATATCTCAGGACAGAAAAAAAAAACACATCAATCTAGTATTTGCAGTTCTAGTATATTAATTGCTGTATAAAACAAAGCTTCCATTTCAAGCTATGTTTTCCAGGATATCAATATGTAGCATTAAAAATTTCTATTTCAAGCTACCATAGCAAAATAAAAGCATTTGAGTTTCAGGCCTAGCTGTGTGAAACCAGTTAAAGTAACCACAAAACTAATATAATAGTAGATAATATTCTCTATCTGCCATGTGAGTGCCAGTGTCGAGAATTTTTCAGGAACTATGTGTTACTGGGGAACCAGAATGAGGAGCAAACAATAGTAACTCTATACCCTACGAAATACACGACTGACAGATACAATGGCTTCCAATATCAATATTTCATTTTCACCCAATGAAAATATAGGGTAAAGGTAAGGTAAAGGATCCTGTTACATGCCTATTGAGGCATATTGGGAATACGGTGTTAGGCCCGTATTTTCTTGACCATCGGCACACTAGGGGTGATGTGGTCGGCATCACACCGGAATGAAAATATACCTCAGACAAAAATACGTTAGTGGGCAGATTTCAAAACTGTACTATCAGCCAAGTGCTTGAATGGAAACATTGTTTTAAGTTGAAGATTAACGAGAAAATTATCATCTGACCTCTTACACATTAATTACAAAACATATGTTTATATTACTATTCTACACTTCAAAGTATGAATGTTGATTGGCAGGGTGCTTACTTCTCAAGGCGAATTTACCAAGTTTTAAACCAGGTAGTATCACACTCCAGTCTACCCAGCTGTAAATGGGTACATGGCTGATCTTGAGTTAGGGAAGGCAAAGGCAGTGAGGAAGGGAACTGGCCATCCCACTTATTAAGGGGAGGAGCTACAGTGCATTTTAAGTCAAAACAGCAGAAACATGAAAATTGGGATTAGTCTATACTCGTATAATTTATATTTCTTACTTCTACCGTGAGGTGTAGAGGTTTGGAAGAGAGAGTGCCAGACTATCCTATCGGCTGTCTTCCTCCTGGCCTGGTTCCATTCTAGTCCTCGGTCCTTCAAAGATAATTTATATTTCCCTGAATCTAAATCTGTGAAAATTATTTGTCAGAACACATTCTAAGTATGTATATTTTGATTTTGTAAATAGTATTTTCTTCAGAAATTATGCTTTTCCTATGAAGAAAATCTAGATTTTCTCAGAACTTTGTTTTACGCTACTAATCCCAACTAACATAATTACCGATGTATGTTACGTCGGTCGGTCTCACTCAAAATAGTAACTCACGCCAGAAAAAAAGTGCGCAACGCACGGTGTGCAACTTGCGCGGCGTGGGTGTTATATAAAACAAATACTTTGGTTTTTTGTTAATTCTTTCACAAAATTAGTAGCGCTCGACAAAGTAAAAGTGCGTAAAAATTGGTGTGCATGAGCCCTCACCCGATGTACAAATCATGAAAACTTGAAAGTTTTTGTTTAAAACCACTTATTATCAGGGAACACTCTTTGAAAACAATCCACGCACTTTCACACGAAATGTTGTCGTCAAAGAACTTTTAAATTGATCTAAAATAACATAATTCTCGCCGTGTGTACGTTGGTAACAGCTGAAGAATGCAACCATGTTGAAAAATTGTATTGTTTCCATTATATATAAAAAAGGTAAAGGTAAAGGAACCCGTTACACGCCCATTTAGGCATATTGGGAATATGGTGTTAGGCCCATATTATCTTGACCGTCGGCACACGAGGGGTGATGTGGTCGGCATCACGCCGGCCGCCTTAACCTTCCCAGAGTAGCTCTGGTACCCATTTGGGGCTGGGTCGACCCAGGAGCCGTTTGTGGCCTAAAAATTTTTCCGCCTCATCTGGGGATCGAACCATAGACCACTGCGCTAGGAAGCCAGTGCACTAACCACTATGCTACCGCGGCTCCTACCATTATATGTACTCTCCCGAAAATAGTTACAATCAACAAAGAAAAGCGTTCAAATGACAGTGTTCATGAACAGTTTGATTACACTGTATAATGGAAAAAACCAAAAACACTCTAAGAATGTACTTCTATCTGCTCATCCGGGAACGGAAACAGCACACTATAATTAAAAACCCGTCAAGTCTGACAGGTTATTGCTAGTTTTCTTATAACTTCCGAATTGTTTTGTCAATCAATATCAGATTTGGAACAAATACTTTCCATAGGATAATAAAACTTTTGTCAGATCCGATTTTTGATATCTTATCAACATTTTGATTTATTGCAAATAATGTTGTAAAATTTTGAACAAAAAGGTGATTATTTAAAGATACAAACTTTAAAATTATATATCTCAAAATCTACTTATGGTATCAAAAATCCAATCTGACAAGTTTTAAAATATAATGATAAACATTTTGGTTAAATTTGGTAATGATAGATTAATAAATAAAAAAGCCTTAGGAAATTGAAATAGAACAATATAATCCAATAAGGCCACTGTTTCCATGACAACCGATGATGTAATACCTTTGATGTAGGTTAAGTTTGTGCATTTTCATTGGTAGAGAATGCAGAACTTGGGCCAATGGGAGAGCAGAGCTGGAAGTTGATCAGCTTATAAATATTAATGCTGGGGATGATGATGCCATTGTGTACACTGATGGGTCTGTAATCTGTGGTAATAAATCAGGGTGGGGCTTCTTTGCTAGAGTAAAGGGCAGAACCGTTGCTGAACATAGCAGGGCTTACATGATAACAGCCTCCAGTATGAGAATGGAGGTAGAGGCAGTTACTGCTGCCTTAAGATGGCTGTCTGAGACTTTATTAACAAAGGCAGTTATTGTATCAGACTCACAATCCATGCTTTGAAAGATCCAAAATGGTTGGCTTCGACACGAATGGAAAACCTCCATAGAAGCATAGAATCTTTAAGAACTGATATGGATCTACTGTCCTGGTCATGCCGGAGTACGTGGGAATGAAAGAGCTGACAGACTAGCTTCAAGAGCACCCATAAAAGGTGCATTGGCCATGGATAAGGAAGAAATACTGAGGGCGATTCATGTTCATCTATTAGAAAATGACACTGCAATCGATGAATCATCATGGCTAAGATTACTGGAATTCAGCATCAAACGTAAGACCAGCAGGGATGGACGTATGAGAGGACGCATCCTCCGTGTATACAACCAGTGCGCAACAGGAACAATTAGCATTCATACCCTTCGACATTTGCTGCAGGAGACTGAGCACCTATGGGTGCCCAGAGTGCAATGACGTCGATTCTGATTAACAATAACAATTTCCATTGAAATCCTGTGATTAATAATGAAAATAGCATTTCAATGTAGCTCCTCCCCTTAATGCTGAGACCTAGTAAAGTGAAATCTATAACACTTGAGTCCCCTACAGCAGTATCTGCTATGTGACTATCTTTTTCTTTTATATTTATTCATCATTATTTTCCTTTTAGCTCCCAATGGAGCATGGAACCACTATTGCACTTGGTCCCTTTGAAGAAAGCCTGCACAAAACATTCACATGCTCTTGTGGTGGTGGTTTCTGTAGCAATTTGTTTTCAGGATGCCTCCATGCATATCTCATATTAGTCGCCTTATACAACCTGCCTGAGGGAGGGGTAGTCCTATTGTTTCTTCTTCTCACAAGAGACACCCCCCCCCCCCCCCCCCCCCCCGAGAATTGCACTGGGCTATATCATTATTACCATTGTAATAATGGGTAATAAGTAATCTTCTTCACAGTTAGAAACTTGTATTAAAATATGTAAAAAATTGTATCATAACTCATTAATTGAAAATACTGATTACTAGTCAAATTATATTATTTTATGATCATTTATTGAGACAATAACTTGATCACTTTGACTACCATCAACCAGTTTGTCTTGTCTTTCTGTCCTGTCTCTCCATTCCAAATTAGCCTATGGATCTCTGCACCATTTCCTGAAAATTTGTCAGACAATAAAACCTGTAACCCGTCAGCATTTGAGAGATTGGTTATCACAACAACAACAAAAATATCCTCCAAAGACCTTTGAAGTTGTGAACAAATTATAAAAATAAAAAAATAATAATTTTAATAATGAAAAGTTGTGATTCTCTGAGAAGAGTAGGTCGGAAATGTCATAGTCTGAGACTATTGGGTTTAATGTTCAGAGTTGTACCAGCATTTCAGAATGTGTCACAGTTGAGCCACATATTTAACCCTATTCAATTCTATCCTTAGAAATCGAACGTCTACGGAGGGTAATTTCGAAGTCGCAGAAGGTGCTTCAAAACATTTGTTTCCAATGAATATCTTTATTTTATAATAAAATACTTAAAATTTATTTAAAACAAACATTTTCTTTTAAAACAAATTTTATTCGCGCTAGGGATTTAAATGGAATGTCGTAGACTAGAGACCTAATTGTTTTTTTAAACTACCATTTAAATAGTTTACTATACCCTATTTTCTATTAAAATCGTTATTGGGTAATTTCCTATTACTTGTGGGTTTTTGCTCCGCAGTGAATATGTGTAGTTATGGTCTTGTTTCGTAGCAGTTAGGGTTAGGATTAGTATTAGGGTTAGGATTAGCACTAACCCTAATCCTAACCCTAACTGCTACGAAAGAACACATAACTACACATATTCACTGCGGAGCAAAAACCTACGAGTAATAGGAAATTACCTGTTAATGATTTTAACATTTATTTTGAACAAGAATTTCTTTACTTCATTTTTTAATGGTTACCTGTCCATAGGAACGGTTGCTAAGGACATTTATATTTGCAAAGCCGAACAGATACATAGTTAAAAAAATAAAACAGACCATAAAGTGGTGGACGTTACATATTTTTTTGGATGGATAATGTTTAAAAATATTTAAAGTTTGTAATCTTTAATTTAATTTTTTGTAATTTTAAAGATTAAATTATAATATAGAATGTGTGATTAAAAAAAACAATCACCCTTAGTTTCTCAAACTGTAACTAACAGTATGTTAAATTATTTCATTACAGATCCAAAGGCTAAAATGATTTGAATGGTGCAGCCCTATGTCAGTTCTGAAGTGTCTACCCTGTTGAGAGCCTAGTGTTCATCTAAAGGAGGAAATTATGCTTTCTGTTTGATTTCTTTCATAGGTGTCACATGATTAGCTTGGTGGGTCGAAACCAGTGTTCCCAGAGTATTTGCGCGGGTTTTCGCGGTTGTGTTGGCGGAGGGGGGGGTGGTCTAAGGGTGGGGAATCTGGACTGAACGTCCGATCTTTTTTAAGCTTCGGGATTGGTATTAACACAGATGTACACCGATTCACGGGCTTATTAGGCATAGACATCTGGTAAGCAGAGTAATAGTTAAACATATCGATTGTGATTGAAACATATCATGGTCTCGGCAACGGCGATGCCTCTCTGGGAGACTGAAGTAAAATCTCCTTAGTCTAACTTCATGCGAGAACATATACGTCTAAGAATATACATTCGTATACATCCCACTGTGTCTGACTCTGTCAGACCACGGATATTCGCGGAAATGTAATCAACTCGCGATCGCCGTAGGCGCGTCTCCCGAAAGACAGGTACACAGCAACAATCGTATACAGCTACATTACTTAGAGCACGACTATATTGTCGCATTGAAGAGTATGAACTGATCTTACAGTATATACTCTGCTCTTTGAGTCATGGAGTACAAGCGTGGAGAGTACGGCGAGAGCCTGTAAGTACCAGGGACTCACGTGATTACGACAGAGCACAGGGACTCTATCGAGTACTAGTCTAATGCGAGGTGATAAGAAGCGTAAGTCTACTTTAGTCGAGACTGCACACATAAGGCACACAGGCGCATTATGTTATAATAGAATAGATCACACTAGTCAATGCTTAATGGATCAAATAACAAGTATCACAGTGGATCAGGAGAGGATACACTCTACAGTGATAGCATCTTCTTCTAGTTATCTACATTAGGATTCGTGAGTAGCGTGTGTGGGGGCAGGGTATACGGCGAGGAAGTTGACACTGTGGGTTGACAGTGATTGAGACTTTGATGGAGATTTGAGTTGAGTGTAAATTAGTAGCTGAGAGATGCTTACTGGGAGAATAGAGACGGTCTAGTTCTAATATGTTGTGGTGATAGGAGAGGTGGAGATGAGGTAGTAATGATGATCAGAAACAAGCTGTGGCGTGTCACGAGAGTATATAGGCAACACACTGTAGTCGTCAGGCTCGATAGGTGAGAGAAAATTCGAGTGAACATACAAATGTATCATAACTCCTCTCTTCTAATTGAGCTAGGTTTATTACACATCGCGTAGGGACAACTGTCACACATGTCAACTATAGCGTCGGGAGGGATACAATTTACTCTATAAAGGTGTAACTTGACTCTACCTCTACTGAACACTGTGGATAGTTAGATTTGTGGATGGAGATAAAATGGGAGGTGAAGTGGAAGTTGAGTATCGGGGGGGGGGGGAGACTGATTAACGAGGGTGCTGAGGGTAAATATTTCCCGTTACTCGGCTGATCATAACTTGACTTACAGTGCACAGAGAGACTCTGAGACTGTGAATCGGCAAAGAGCCTATGTAGGGGAACTACAGTGAGTTATTGTTGTAGGTCTCTCTCTTTCTGTATCTCATCTCTCTATAGGCATCATGGATCTCGCGTAGGACTAAGTTGTGTTGAGCGTGCAGTAGGTTCAAGGATAGCAGAGACAGGATGGAGTTCGACGACTTGTGTCCGTTATTGATGTGTGTTCTATTCGCACGGTGGGCCGGCGCGTCAGTCGGATAGATCGTCGTGAGCGCAGGGTATTCGGAGGGAGGGTAGGGAGGCTGTCAATTGTGGTGGACTCATATCTACAGACGTATAAGTCGGTCGCTTCTAGGAGTCTGTAGTTAAGTTAAGTTCATACTATTGTCTTAGTAAATTGAGCTGTATACTGCTCGTGATAGGGGCGGTCGTAGTAGTCGTAGATGAAGCATTATTGAAAACGGTATGACTAGGTAAATACTTGAGACTGATTCTCCGCGGTATGATGTCAATTGTCGGAGGTGCTTTGTTTGATTGGGGTTATGGAAGGTCTCGCGGGCGTTTTTTATTGTAGGTAGATGCGACGTCAGCGAGTATGATAAGGAGGTAATGGTTTTGACTCAGAGTATAGATTAGCTCACTGAGGGAGGGGGAGCAGTCACTAGAATATCTCAGAAGAGGGGAGGGCTGGGGTCGGTCACGTTGACTGGATGTCTTTGGTGTCTCGCAGCAGGAGGTAGGATGTATCATGAAAAGTAATGTAGTGTAGTGGATGTTAGGAAATAGTTGGTATGTGGTATAGAATTAGATGTGGATTGGGCGGGTTATGATACGGGTAACTGGTAAAACATGGCAGACAGGGATTATACGGACGCATTACTGAGACAGATGGTTGGGACAAGAGGGTAGAGGGGTTAGGTAGTCCGGTGGTTATGAGTTATACGTATGGATGACATGATTATAGGTGTTAGTCACATGAAGACACACGGTGATCACTGTGGTGACAGGGGTACATTGTAGCGCGAATGGGATATCACAATAGGACACAGAAGTAGAGAGAGCGGACTTATCTGGAGGGTATGTGCTGAGCGAGATTATTAGTGTTGTATATTATCGTTATAGTGTGGACTCAGGTATCGATCTAGGAACGGTGCTGTCTTGGTATCTCGCGTGATTGAGGGGATAGGTGGTGTGGGCGCTGGCTAAGATAGTTACGTGAGGGTGGGTGAGTGTGGGGGAAGCGTCTAGGCATCGTGGAGGTGACAGGGGTAGGGGGGAGGTGGTGTGGGCAAGGGGATTGGAGATATGATACTGTGGCGTGCCAACTGCTAGATTTGGAGATGCGTTATGTGATAGTCATGTTGGTGCGCGTTCGGAGGGAAGTGATTATTTGCAGGCACGTATACAGGAGGGAGATATGTGTGTCACATGGTGAGAGGTTGGTAGTATAGAGGAGGGCTGACTGGTCTGTGGTCTAAGTCTTTGATTGTGGTCATGTCGTACATGAGGAGGTGAGATGTGTCATTTTGGCGGGGGGGGGGGGTCGATATAGTGTCCGTGAGGTGGTGGAGGGGGGGGGGGGTTGGTTAGATGGGGGGGGGGACTACTACTAGAGGGTTTCTCTATGGGGGGGGGGGGGGGGGGGGGGGGGGGGGGGGGGGGGGGGGGGGGTGGGGGGTGGGGGGGGGGGGGGGAGGGGGCAGTCTAGGGGGGGGGGGGGGGGATCATGTACTTGGGGGGGTGGGGGGGGGGGGGGGGGGGGGGGGGGGAGTGTCATGGGGGGGGAGGTAAGTATGACATGGTGACTATCGGGGGGGGGGGGGGGGGGGGGGGCGGGGGGGTGGGGGGGGGAGAGGGGGGGGGGGGGGGGGGGGGTGGGGGGGGGGTGGGATAGGTGGTGGGGGGGGTATATAGGGGGGGGGGGGGGGGGGGGTATCTTCTCTTGGGGGGGGGGGGGGGGTTCTTAAATCATACTCTATGGGGGCGGGGGGGGGGGGGGGGGGGGGGGGAGCATATGGGGGGGTATGGTGGGGGGGGGGGTCTCTAGGTGGTGGGGGGGCACACAGGTGGTACTGTCATGGGGGAAGTGTGGGGGTACATATCGTGGGGGTGGGGGGGGGGGTTTTGTTATGTGGGGGGGTTGGGGTGGGGGGGGTGGGGGGGGGTGGGGGGGTTGGAGGGGGATGGGGGAGGGGGTGGAGTTGGTTATTGTGGGAGGGGGTGGGGGGGGGGGTTGGGTGGGGGGGGGGGGTGGGGGGGGGGGGTGGGGGTGGTATGGGGGTTTGGGGGTGGGTTGGGGGTTTGTGGGGGGGTGGGTTCAGGGGGGGTGTGTGTGGGTTGGGGGGGGGGGGGGGGGGCTGGGGGGGGGGGGTGTGGTTGTAGGGTGGGGGTGTAGGGGGGGGGGGTTGGGGGTAAGTTAGTAAGGGGGGGGGGGTGGGGGGTTTTGTAGGAGGGGGGTGGTGGTGTGGGGGGGTGGGTGGTTTATGGGGTGTGTGGGGGGGGGGGGTGGGGTGGTGGGGTGGGGGGGTGGTGGGGGTGTTTGGGGGGTGACAGGGGGGGTAGGGGGGGGGTGGGGGGGGGGGGGTGGTGGGGAGGGGGGGGGGGGTAGTGCTTTGGGCGGGCATTAAGTGGAATAATTTAAAGTTGGGGGGGGGGGGTCTGTGTTGTGAGGGGTTGGGGGGGGTGGGGGTGGGGTATTGGTTAGCCTGGGTGGTGTGGAGGGGGGTGGTGGGGTTTGGTATAATGTTGTGAGTTGGGTTGGTGTGGGGGGTGGGTGTTTTGTTGGGGTGGTTGTTGTGGGGGTGGTGTGGGGTTGGTGTGGTCTATGTTGTGGGGGGGGGAGGGGGTGGGGGGGTGTGTTGGGGTGGGTGGTTTGGTTGGTTGGTGTTGGGGGGTGGGGGGGTTTGTACTAGGGGTTGGGGGGAGTGGGGGTGGGTGGGGGTAGGGTAGATGCGTATTGGGGAGGGGGGGGTGGAGGGTTTATGGTGGGCGGGTGGGGTGGGGGGGGGGGGGGGGTGTATGGGTGGTGGGGGTGGGTTGGGTGTGGGGGGTTTTGAGTGGGGGGGGGGGCGGGAGTGTGTGGGGTTTGTGTTGTTGAAGGTGGGGGAGGGGGGGTTGGGGGGGTGTTGTGTTTTTGTTGGGGGGGGGGGTATGGAGAGAGTTTTCTGGGTAGGAGGGGGGGGGTTGGGGTTTATGTGTGTGGGGTATGGATTAGAGTAGGGGTGTTGTTGTTTGGTTGCAGGAAGGGGGAGAAGTGGGTGGTGGGGCGGTGGGTATGGTGGGAGGGTGTAGGGATGTACTTGTATTTTGCTTGTGTGAAGTGGTTTGGGGGGGGGGTGTGGGTGGGTGTGGGGGGGGTGGGTGGTTTGGTGGGGGGTGGGGTGTGTAGTGGGGGTTAGGGGTTGGGGTGGGGGAGTTGTGTTGGGGTGGGGGTTGGGGGTTGGGCGTGGAGGGGGGGTTGGGGGTGAGGGGGGGAGTGGGGGTGTTGGGCTGGGGGTATGGGGTGTGCGGGTTTTGATTTTGGGGGGTAAATGTGAGGGGAAGTGAGAGGGGCGTTTGGGGGTGGTGTTGTTGTGGTGTGTGGTTGAAATGGGTGGGGAGCTAGGTTTGGGGTGTGGTTGGGTGGGGTGGGGTTGGTTGCAGTGTGGGGTTGGGGCAGGCTGGTTTTGGTGGAGGGTGGGTGGTGTGTGTTGGTAGGTGGGTGGGAAAGTGTTGATACGTGGGGGGGGTGGGTGGGGATAGTATGTGTGTATAAACGTTGTGGGGGGGGGTTTGGGGGGGGGAAGGGTCTGGGGGGGGGGTGGTGCGAAGAAATGGGTGGGGGGGGTGTAGGTTTGGGGGGGGGTGTGGGGGGGTGGTGGTGTTTGTGTTGGTGTGGGGGTGGGGGCGGGGGGGGGGGGGGTAGGGTGGGGGGGTTGGGGTGGTGGGGTACAGGGGGTTGTTTTTTGGGTGGGGGGGTGTTGTTGTGGTTGTTTTGGGGGGTGTGTTGGGGGGGGGTGGGGTGGGGGGGGGGGGGGGGGTGGGTGGTTGGGTGGGTGGTGGTTGGGGGGGGGGGGGTGTGGTGGGGGTTGGGGTTGTGGGTGGGGTTGTGGGTGGGGTGGGTGGGGTGGTTTGGGAGGGGTTGGGGGGGTGTTTGTGGGGGGTGTGTGGGCTTGGGTGGGGTGGTTTTTGGTTTGGTGCTGGGTGGTGAGAGTATGACAGGTTTTGGGAGTGGGGGTGGGGTGGTTGTCCCTGGGTGGGGGTATGGGGTTTTATTGTGGGTTGGGGGAATGGGGGGTGGTGGCTATATGGCGTTTTTGGGGGGGGGGGGTTCTTCGGGGGTGGGATGTGGGTGGGGTGATGGGTGGTGGGGGTCGATTGGGGGTGGGAAGGCGGGTTAGGGAGATTGAGTGGTGGGGTTGTGGGGTGGTGTTGTTGGGGTGTGAGTTGTATGATGTGGTTGGGTTATTTGGGACAACTGGGGGGGTGGGGGGTTTTATCGGTGTGGGTTAAAGTGTTTGATGGTGGTGGGGGGTTGTGTCATGGGTTTGGGGGTATGATGGGATGGTGTTTGGGTTGCGGTGTTGGGTGGTATAGGTGTTTATTTGTGTGTTTGGTGGGTTGGGTTGGTTGGGGTGTGAGAAATGTATTTGTGGGGTGGGTGGGGTTTGGGCTGTGTTGTGGTGTGGGGTTAGTGGGGGTGTTGTGGGGGTGTTGGTTTTGGTTGTTGGTTTGTTGTGGGGGTGGTGTGGGGGATAAGTTGTTTTGTGGCAGTGGGGTTGGTAGTGTGATTGGGGTTGGGGATTGTGGTGGGGGGTATTGGGGCTGGGGTGGGGGTGGGGGGGGGTGGGGTTGTGGGGGGGGGGGGTTGTTTTTTTTTGGTGGGGGGATTAGGGGTTGTGTTGGTGGGGGGGGTTAGTGGGGTTGGGGGTGTTGGGGGGTGTAGGGTTTTGGGGGGTGGGGGTTTTGGGGGGGGGGTGTGGTTAGTTGGGGGGGTGTTTAGTCATGGGGGAATTAGGGTGCTGGTGGGGGTGGGTGGGTGGGTGTTGTGGTTGGTGGGGTGTTGGGTTGGTGGGGGGTGTAGTGGGGGTGGGTTGGTGTGGGGGGGGGGGCGTTTGTTGGGGGGGTGGTGTGTTGTGGGTTGGGGGGTTGTTGGGGGGGGGGGGGTTCGTACTTATTGGGGGGTGAGGGGGGGGGGGGGGTGGTGTGGTACAATGTGTGTGTGGGGGTGGTTTTTGGGGAGGGGGTGTGGGGGGTGTTGGTGGGGGGGGGGGTTGTGGGTGGGGGGGTACAAAGGTGTGGGTGGTTGGTTGTTTGGTTGGTAGGGGGGGAGGGGGTGTGATGATGTGGGGGAGGTGGGGTTTGTGGGTTGGTGGGGTGGTATGTTCGAAAGGATTGTGGGGTTTGAGTTTTGGGGTGGGTTTGTGTTTTATGGTGGGGTTTGGGGTTGTTTGGTTTGTTTGGTGTTGATTTGGGTGGTGGGGGGTGGTGTGGGGGTTGGGGGGTTTTTGGGTGGGCAGGTTTTATTAGGGTGGGTTGGGGGTTTTGTGGGTTTTTTGTGGTGATGTTGAGTGGGATGTGTGGGGTTGGGTGTGTAGGGTGTGGGGGGAGGTGGGGTGGAGTGGTGTTGGTCATTGGGGGGGTTGGGTAGGTATGGGTTTGGATGGCTTATAATCTAGTGATGGGGGGTTGGAGGTGGGGGGGGGGTGTAGGGGTTTGTAGGGGGGTTTGAATAGAGTGGTGTGGGTTGAGTTTGTGGGTCGGAGGTGGGTTTGTGAGGTGTGCGGGGTGTGGTGTTTTGGGTTGGGGGGGTGTTGTGGTGTGTGGGTTTTTGGGGGGGTATTGGGGGTGGTGGGGGGTTGGGTGTGGTTTGGTGTTTGTGGTTTGGTGTTCAGGGGGGGGTTTTGGTGGGGGGTGTGGGGGGGTGGGGGGGATTGGGGGTTTGGGGGGGGAGGGGCAAACAGGTTAAATAAATTTATTAGACGGAATAAATTATGATGGCCATATTTGATTAGTTTTCGATTATTTAACTTTTTCGACCATTTTACTTCATTTCCGCTTATTTAGTACCTGAATTTACCGTTTCTAGTTTGTCTAGCAGATCTTTGCATTGACTATTGTATTCTTGAGAAGCACATTTTAGGTGTTGTAGACAGCTTATGACCAAGACCCATTTGGCAGTTCCAAAAAGTACTAACCTTATGAATGTAGGATTTTACGCACAGAGAAAGATTGCACCACTGCCGCTAAAACAAGTATATGAAATCATTATAAGTCCTTCAAATACTGAAGTTGATTGAAAGGGATGGTTTGAACACATGACTTTCACAACGGGCGCGTGTTCAGCGTGCGCTGACAAAATAATCACATTTAGACCGCAAGCCGATCAAAAACTCGATTAGCTTTTTTGTAATACATGAAAAATGTAACTAAACATCTCTGATCTGTTCGAGAGTTATAATTTGCCACCGGAAAACACATTTTTTATTTAGTTTTAATGTGTAGTGCGTAGTACAACTAAAAACGTGATATTATTTCATATTTTTCCAGCGTTTTGAGTTTGAGTTTTAAAATCACGATGTATCTGTGACCGTGACAACAGAAGTTTTAGGATCTACAGTTAATGATGTACATTTAAAATAAATTCTGAAAAGGAATTTAATGTGTTTCAACATATGTGATAATGACGCGACGAGGATCATGAATAGTACGGATATGTGCGATCATTGATAATGGTAAATGTGAATTTTGATATAGTTTATGGGGCGCAAGCAGTTTTAAATTGTGTAAATATAAATTAAAGTTCGTGCGACACTCGCCATGGAGGCCGGTAAATCTATATCAAATGGTATAGAAGTGTCACCAAACTGAGAATTACAGTACTCATAGTTGATTAAAATATAAGTCATTTATCTTGGTGTGATGCACTAGGTGAAAGGTGTCATAAAAAAAGTTAAGAATATCAATTAGTAGACGAACTAGTACTAGAGATAATGTATTGTCAAATGGCGACCTGGTCTGATTACGGGATCCTTGAGGATTGTGTTGGCAAAGAGTGCGGAGTAAAGGATTCATGTAAGATCGAACTTCGTAGCCATGACATCTTAGCAGTACCACCGATGCATAATTGATACTGTTTTGGTTCAAGATGATGTCACGATGGAAGTCTGATCTATTGTGATTAGATCCCCGTGTAGATAGATTGGTGCAGTTTAGTCTATATGAAGATTTTAGAATTCTAGATCAGGAGTTTAAGGCGACCAGTGATGTACTTGTTAACGCTTATTGCAAGTTGCATAGACGTTTTTTTCGGGAGTTTCAGGAATTTTTTAGGGGCTCATTTTTGCTTCATGAGAGATATGTGGTGTGTGGAATTTCCCTTTTTTGCCCCGTTTCTTTGTCTAGCAGAAACGTTGTGCATCAGAATGATCTAATGTTCGATTGGCTGAGAAGCTAACGTGGCAGCGTTGGCTAATGCAGTAGCTCCCATTGGTATTAGTACCAAGCCGCGCAAGACGACGCCAGAAGTCGGCGCGGGGCAGTGAGATGCGTGTGTAATAAATAGCGCCTCGAATGCATAAGGTTCGGTCATCTAAAAAAAAATCTTTCTTCTCTAGAGACACGTCCTGATTCCTGAGTAGTTGATCGATTGACCTAAACTACAGGACCGAGAGATTCGATACATGTGTCTTCTATGCAGAGATTTTCGTGGGGCGGAGCGGTTGCGAATTTTGGACGAAGCCTTGGCCGATCAGGTATTGTACTATAGGTCGTGGACGTCTGTTACAATGTGCTGAAGGTTTTATTTCGGATCGCCAGAGCCATGCAAATACATGGCTTATATAGACTTGAGAAACTTAAGAGGTCCATTTACTTCCTTACTGCAGAGAATCACGTGAGCTTTAAGACTATAATCATATAGATCCACGGACGGGGCTTTGTATTGTAGTGCTACAAGTAGGTCGGAGAGAAATGGGGGTCTGCGATCAGTATTTGTAATGTGACAGACTCATTGACGAAGGTCTGGAGCCATTTGGTGATTTTATTGAGCAGTAAGGTCTCACACAGTTATTTAGGATATTATGCGAGTACACTTCATGTAGTGGACCGGAGCGTGGAGAGAGATGTGTTATGTGTCCTAGGCACGATGAGCGAATGATATGGTCTACTTGGTAGTTTTTATTGATACGATGTTTTCAGAGGGACGTAGGGGAGATGAAGCACGGGGTCAGATAAATTGTACACCACGTGTTTTGTAGGACGTACTGCCCAGACGGGCATTGGCATAACCATTATTCTAGATACTCTGTTGACAGCGGTATATATGCGAGCATCTGACAATAGGCGTATATGGTCACAAGATCTCGCTGCCAGCCATTGTTCTGTGAATTCAGAATGGGACGAAGTCTATTTTAGAAGGGACATATATAGAGTATTATACATCACACATCGTTTGTGATTAGCTCCATTAGAGAAAGGGAACAGTTTAGGACGATCGGTCCTAGAGAATGATATTTGTTCATGTTAACTTATCATACACACGCAGTTATGTCAGCGTAAAGTAAGTAGGCCACTGTACGCTAGCCCAGTACGGGCCGAGTGAAAATAAAAAAGGATTGTTGTTGCTCGATTAGTCAGGCAGAACCTGAAGGCAACGACGGAGCTCGAGGTGTTGTATTACCG
Source organism: Oreohelix idahoensis (assembly GCA_024509875.1). Lineage (NCBI taxonomy): Eukaryota > Metazoa > Mollusca > Gastropoda > Stylommatophora > Oreohelicidae > Oreohelix > Oreohelix idahoensis. The sequence goes on along the minus strand of JAMPIV010010816.1, from coordinate 412,914 downwards.
TGAGACGTTTATTTTGACGTTCGGATAGAGAGAAGAGACTTCTCTCGAGTTACGCTGTTGAAAGAGTAAGGAAGTTAATTGTTATTTTACGAATTCCAGAGTTAGTGGAGAGAGAGAGGGTAAACATTCTCTCTACTGAAGTCAGCACAGATAGGCAGAACTGTTAGTTTTGGTGAATCATAGCAGAGGACCGCTGCTGAAGTTTAGAGGTGCAGTTAGTTGTGTTCAGGAGATTTCATGATAGGCTGTGTAGAACCGAAGTCTGTGCAGAGATTGTGTAGACACTTCGTAGTCGTTCCAGCTATCAGTGGACTTAGAGTTAGAGTTAGAATTTAGAACAGCTAGTTTGGAGTGTAGGCGACATCAAGTGCAGTGTAGTTCATTTCAGTTAACCTTACCTTCTTTCTCCATACAGGTTGCAATTGTGGGAGAAGGGTTGGGGTTGATGCATTTTTAACTGTGCTTGATTTTGTTTCAGGTGTGCGTCCTCGCACTTTATGTATTTGACATGTATATGAGTTGTTTATAGGTGTATAATAAACTTGTATAAATTGTAGCTGGCATCAGTCATTTCATTTTAGTACAGTAGCTATATGTTGTCTGTATCTTGGTGTTTGTGAAGCTTGATATAACCTTATCCCCTTAGGGTAGCTAGAGGTCGTTGACAACTATAGCACATAAGACGTCCGAAGTGGCGAGGAAAGAATCAACCTCGGAGCCAATAGTGTCAACTGTTCACATTTCACTATCATTTTCTTCTAGATCTATCTTTCCAGTCTTCCTTCTCACTAGTGTCTTGTCACTATAGGTAGACAGTCTCTAGTCCTAAATCCATTTCGTGACAACAAGGAAGATATTTTATATAGATGGTCAGAATATATAGAGAAGCTATATGATGATGATAGAGGCGATAAACCAAACATAAGAAAAAACATGGAAGGTCCACCCATATTGAAAGACGAGGTTGAATATGCTAATAAGAAAATGAAACACGGTAAAGCACCAGGGCCTGACAATATTCCTGTAGAAATCTATGAAGCACTAGGAGAACTTGGCATAGAGGAAATAACAAAACTCCTGAACAAGATATATGACACGGGAGATTTACCCCCAAACATCTGCAGATCAGTATTCATCACTATACCTAAAAAATGAGGAACAACAGAATGCGAATCACATAGAACAATCATTCTAATGAGCCATGTCACCAAAATACTCCTTCGCATCATAATGGAAAGGACAAGAAATAGAATACGATCAGAAATTTCTGAAACTCAATTCGGTTTCGTTGCTGATAAAGGTACCAGAAATGCAATTTTCACACTATCAATGCTCATGGAGAGATGTATTGAGGTACAAAGTGATCTTTATCTATGCTTTATAGACTACTCAAAAGCTTTTGACAAAGTGAAACACCAAGACCTTTTTGATATTTTACATGAACTAAATATAGACAGGAAAGATCTTAGGAACATATATTGGGAGCAGCAATCCGCGATCAGATTTGAAGGAGAACTAAGTGAATTCAGAGCAATTAAAAGAGGAGTTAGACAGGGATGTGTGTTATCACCTGATCTTTTTAACATACAGTGAGACGATACTTCGAAACATTGAACACCTCGAGGGAATTAAAGTCGGAGGACGAAATATCAACAATCTGAGATGTGCAGATGACATAGTTTTTATAGCAGAGTCAGAGGAAAATCAACAAATTATTCTAGACAAAGAAGTGGAAGAGAGCGAGTTGAAAGGATTATCTTTGAATGTCAGCAAAACTGTATGCATGGTAGTTTCTAAGAAAATACAAATACCAGTATGCTCTTTCAGCAGCAAAAGAGAAAAAAATCAAACAAGTCAATCTCTTTAGGCTACACATTGACATCAGATGGCAGATGTGACACAGAGATAAAGAAAAGGATTGCCATGTCCAAAGAAGCCTTTACTTGGATGAGCAACATAATGAAAAACAGAAACATCACCATAAGCACAAAAATTCGCTTACTAAGGGGCAACGTGTGGTCCGTTCTTTTATATGGATGTGAATGTTGGACAATGAGTAACCAAATGGTAAAAAAACTGGAGGCAGCAGAAATGCGGTTTTTGAGAAGGATACTGAGAATATCGTGGACAGAGAAGACAACAAATGCCGAGGTATTGACAGCTGCGGGTGTTAATAGATCGCTCATCAAAACCATCAGGAAAAGACAAATGAAATGTATGGGACTTATTAACAGAAGAGGAGGAATGGAGGAATTAGTCTTATGTGGGAAAATATCAGGTAGGAGAGGAAGAGGAAGGCAGAGAAAGATGTATGTGGAAAGCTTAAACAACTGGGCAACAAACAACAGCATGGGCAACAACAACCTCATTAGACCATCAAAAGACACGGAAGATTGGAAGGTCATGATCGCCAATGTCTGTTCCAGACCAGGCACCTGAAGAAGATATGGTTATGAATTTCAAATTTTTTCTTTCAAAAATCTTAGTTTATTTTGTTTTAATTTAAAAAGTTTCCATTATTGCCCCATTCAACGTACTAATATTAATTATTTTTTAATTAATTATTTTATTGTCAGACTCTTTTAATTGTATCAAAATATGTACATTCTTGGATAACTTTTTAAATAAAAGAACATTTGTTGTATTATTTTAATGAACTCGTTTTTTAATTCATGAATATCTCAGTTTATGTACATTTTTATGATAATTCTGCAATTATCATGACCTTGGATAATTATGCTACAAATACCACAAACACAGTGTTTTTTTTTTTAAATAAAAAAATAAAATGTTGCCTTGTTTAGGCAAACCTAGTCGGTTATATTAGTCGGTAAATTTTTTCTGCATTTAATTATGTAATTAACTTGTTACCACTCAACCTAGGTAAAACAAATCCCAAAACAACTATTACTGTACTAAAGCCCATTCAATTTCAAACACTTTGATATATAATACTGATAGGTTTATTATTTAAAAATATTTTACATGCTTTTAAAAAATGTTACCTAAAAACCACACAAAAAACCTTAAAAAGTCAAGAATTGAATAGAGTTAAGCAACTGTCACTTAATTGTCTTAGAAATATTGCTGACAAAATGCCTAGTAAAATTTTTAATGTAGATGTTGAGTGTAAAAACTGCTAAAATAATTTTGTTTAATGTTCTTGCTTTCAAACATATGATATTTCCATTTTTTGCCCATGGTAAACTTCCGGTATTATGTCTTGAGGTTCGCACTAATGACCTGTCATCGAAGCATCATTTTTTGGTGATGCGTAGATGGCAGAGAGGATAGTGTGATTCGCTTGCATTGCTAGGCGGGATTGTCGCACGGAAGGTCCAGGGTTCGAATCCTGGGTAAGCCACTCATGTCTGTTGTTTTTTTGTTGTCTGGTGTTCTACTTCTTTATTTCTTGCGAGTGCCTGAAAACATACCTTTATGTTTGTCTCATATTAATTTGATTTTTCCTTAACAATGATGACATATGGGATGAAGAAAAGTGTACATTTTTAAATGTGAAGCAAGGGCTTATGTGCACAGAAATACATTGTATGGTATTCACACTGATATTTGGTATACTTTACTGGTAAGACATGGTCCCCATAGGCAAGGTTAAAATATGCTTATGACCACTTGCACTCAACTGGATGTAACAAAGTGATGTGTTCAGCTCCTCTCAAAGGCACTCGGTGATGTGTATAATAGTCTATCATTTCTGGGATTGTGCAGAACTCCTTGCTGTTTTTGCCTAAAATGTAGCAGACGCTTCCATCCTCATTTGTTCTCTGATCAATCTGGACATGGATGTATTGTCTAACACTCCTCCTCAGGAAAAAAAAAAGGGCAAGACTTAAATGAGTTAGCACAAAGTAGAACTAATTTCATTTAAATTAAAAAGTTTGTTGAATATGCATCTTCATTCAACATTTATCACCACAAAGATTGCATTTTTTTTAAAAACGTTGCATTTTAAATAATGATCATTTTATCTGTTTGCTCCTTACAAAGCAAGGAGCCACCACTGTGGCCACCAAGTAACTTTGCAACAAGAGGCAAGTGCTCTAACTGCTTAACCAAATGGACGCTCATGCTAGCTATTCATTCATTTATTCATAACCCTCCACTCCCAAAGGAGCATAGGCCTTTAACAAACACATGCCAAGTCCTCCTGTCACGTGCCATCATCTCAATTTCTTTCCATGTTCTCATCATTTTCACCTCTGTTTCCAGCTCTCTTCTCCATGTGCTTCTTGGTCTACCTCTGCCTCTCTTGCCCTGGGGGTTCCAGAACAAGGACTGCCTTGTAATGCTATCAACAGGTTTCCTCAGTGTGTGTCCTATCCATTGCCATCGTTTTCTTCTCATCTCTTGTTCCATTGGCACTTGTCTAGTTCTTGTCCTCAGTTCCACATTGGTAACCTTGTCATACCATTTTAATCCCTCTATTCTACTCAAGCACCCATTTATGAAAGTCTGTAGCTTTTTGGTTGTTGTCTTTGTTGTTCTCCATGTCTCAGAACCATACAATAGGACTGACTTCACAATTCTACATCTTGTATTGGTGTTTCTTCAAGTTCAACCCTGTTATCATTACCTGCATTTATTCTCATTATTTTTGTCTTTTCCCTGTGTATTTTCAGACCCAATTGCTATGACCTCTCATCGAGTGTTTTCAATGTGTCCTGCATCTGATTACGGTTATGGGACAGAACAGCCAAGTCATCAGCAAAATCCAGATCATCCAACTGCTTAGTCAGAGTCCACTGGATTCCATTTCTGTTGTATGTTGTCGCTGTTCTCATAACCCAGTCTATTGCTAGTAAGAAAAGAAATGGAGACTAGAGGCATCCCTGTCGCACTCCTGTTCTTATCCCAAACGGTTCTGTAAGCTGTCCTTCGTGAAGAACTCTGCATGTCATGTCTTCATATGTTTTCTTTATTAAATTAATGATCTTCAGGGGAGCTCCATAATGCCTCATCAATTTCCAAAGTGATTCTCTGTCTACACTGTCAAATGCCTTTTTGTAGTAAACAAATCCGATGTATAGCGGTGAATTCCATTCCAGACTTTGTTCAACTATTATTCTCAAAGTGGCTATCTGGTCTGTACAGGATCTGTTTTGTCGAAAACCTGCTTGTTCATCTCTCAGTTTCTTGTCTATGGACTCTTTTAATCTCTCAAGGATAATCCTATTTAATACTTTTCTAGGCACTGATAGTAACATTATTCCTCTATAATTTGTGCACTCTTGTAAATTTCCCTTCTTAGGCAACTTAACCAGATATCCTTCCTTCCATTCTGCTGGTATCTCTTCCTTTTCCCAGACTTTACCAAGTAATTTATATAACATCTCTGTAGCCGTGTCGATATCTGCTTTGATGGCCTCTGCTGGAATGCCATCAGGTCCAGACGCTTTTCCATCTCTTAGAAGCTTTATGGCTTTCTTTATTTCTTCCTTCGTTGGTCTTTCACAGTTAATTTGTAGCTCTACTTCTACTGGCTGAATGTCTGGGAGGTTTTGTGGAGCTGGTCTATTGAGAAGGTCCTCAAAATATTCTGTCCACCTCTTCATTTGCTCTTGTATATTGCTGAGCAGTTTTCCATTCTTGTCTTTTATGAGGCAACTTGTTTGCTTGTATTTCCCTGTTAGCTTCTTTGTGCTGTTATACAGTTCTCTCATATTTCCTTTGGCTGCAGCATCTTCTGCCTCTCTTGCCAACTCCTCAATATACTTCCTCTTGTCTCTTTTGATACTTCTTTTTACTTCTTTGTTTGCTTCTGTGTACACTTCTTGAGCCTTGGCTCTGGAACTTCTGGTTTTGCTTGTGTTTAAATCTGCTTTCTTGTTTTTTCTGTCTTTTATCTTATTGATGGTTTCTGTTGTTATCCACGCTTTTTGTTGTCATTCCCTCTTCCCCAGTATTTCTTCACATGTCTCATTCCATACAGTTTTGATTTGCTGCAATAGTTTTCTGTATTCTCTACATCTTCCAGCTATTGGAGCACTTGGAATTAGTTGGATATTGTGACCGCAAATTTGTCTCTTGTTTCTTAGATGTCCTACATTAAATTGTTGTCTATAATTTTGCATTGTTGCATATCTCTTGAGTTTCATTTTTACTTTGGCTATCAGAAGGTGGTGATCTGATGCCACATCTGCTCCTCTATATACCTTTACATCCTGCAATGATGATCTAAACTTGTTTAAGCATATATGATCAATCTGATTTTCTGTTCTATGGTCTGGCGATATCAATGTTGCCTTGTGTATTCTCTTATGTGGATACATGCTTCCTCCTATAGCCAGTTGATTTGAAGCACAAAAGTTTGAGAATAGTTCCCCATTTTCATTCATTATTCCTAGCCCATGTTTTCCCATGACTTCTTCAAAGCCGGTGTTGACTGCACCTATCTTTGCATTCATGTCAACCATCAAAATTGTGATGTCTCTTCTTTTTACTTTTTCTATAATTTCCTGTAGTCTAGTATAAAATGTTTCTTTCACAGACTCTTCTTTGTCATTAGTTGGTGCATAACATTGGATGACATTTACATTTATTTTCTTTTTAGCTGTTTTAAAAGTAGCTGTTATTATTCTGGGTCCAACGGCTTCCCATTCAATGAGTGCTTTTTGTGCTTCTTTAGATAACATAAGAGCTACCCCTTCACTGTGGTGTGAACTTTTGTCTTCATGTCCTGATGACAGCACCAATTCACCTGTGATGAGTTTCATCTTGTCTACCTCCTTCCACTTTGTTTCACACATTCCCAGAACCTCGATTTTATATTCCCTCATTTCTGCTGCTACTTGTGCCACTTTCCCTTGTTTGTTTAATGTCCGAACATTCCAGGTGCCAAATCTGGAAGTTCTAGAAGAAAGAAGGTTAGTCAGTAACACAGACTCCTTTCGGCTTTCTCTGTGTTGCATCATACGCCTCCCTGCGAGAGGACCATCCCCTGTCTTGGATGGCTGTGTTTTATTTTCCTTAATTGACTTGTCCATGTTTGTTGAAGTTTTTTGTGGTTTAAATTTTTTACAGGATAGGGTAACCAGCCCCATGCCCAACCCTCCTTAGTCACTTTCTACGACATGCATGGCAGAAAACAGTGTTACTATTCTTTGCTCCCCTTTCGTGCCCCGGTAACACTTTTACTGTTAGCTATTAGGGCTGAGAAATGCTTGGGTAATCACTACTAATTAGTATTTCTGATTTACAGTGCTAGCTAGAACTTAATAAAAAAAATGTTAAGATATTGTGAACCTGAGCTATTTTAATGTCTTTATATATAAGACCAAGTGATCTCTTAGAGGGTCTGTGGTTCATAAAAGTTGAGAAACTTTGTTTTAAACAGTGAGGGGATTCTTGTTAATCAAGCTTAGAGGAGAACATTAAATTTCATCATGAGAAAAATGTTGTGACCTTGAACAACTTACTTGATAGAGAGTGAATATGACCTTCTGTCTGAGCTAAGGCGGACAATGTAACTTCCCTCCTTACATACACACAGCATTTTCTCTGCGTCTTCTCTACTGATGTTTCCATGATACCAGCTGGAAGCACAAATAAATGCTGATTATTCCAACACAAACAATGTTGTCATTAAAGACACAAAATACAAATTTGGTGATTAAAAGAATTCAAACAAAATAATAACCAACAAATAGTAATTACAGCTATGATCCTTCAGGACTCAAAGACCAAGAACACAGCCAACATTAACGAAGTATAATTAAAGTATTCTGAATGGAAATACAGAGAATATAAGGCTCTCATATGAGATGTCTCAATGTGAGCAGCCCTGAGCCCATATCAGTAAGGAATCAGCAACTGGAACAGACAGATGCCTTCACATACCTAGGATGCATAGTAAAAGCAGACGGCGGAGCAAGCAAAGACATCAACAACAGAATGAACAAAGCAAGAACAGCCTTTTTTAGTCTAAACAACATCTGGAAGTCCTCTCAGTACAGCACAAGCACAAAATTAGGATTATATCAGAGCTGTGTGCTTTCTGTGCTTCTCTATGGCACGGAGAGCTGGAGAGTTACAGAGAAGGAAATGTCGAAATTGTCCTCTTTTCACACAACATGCCTAAGAAACATTCTCCGAATCTTTTGGCCGAATACCATCCCCAACCAAGATCTGCTTACTCGGAGCAAGCAAGAGGACATGCACACCATCATAGCTGGCAGACGCTGGAGCTGGGTTGGCCATGTCCTCAGAAGAGACCCCCTCTCCACATGTAAGCCTACCTTGCCGTGGTTGGAGAGCTTGAGCGCCTCAATGATCCCGGGAGCTATGCCGGCAGGAGTTTTACTCCTGGCAGGGTCACCCAAGCCGGACAGGTCCTGGGTGAGGGGCCAGACTAAATGGGCTGAGGAGTGGGTGGAACCCTATAGGTGTAGATGCAGAACCCACCGGCGAGTGGTACATGCTCTGGTCTGCACCAATCCACCCCCACTTCATGGGTTAAATGCTTTCTTGCCTCATTCTTCACTGTTTGTCGTCTATCACGCCCATGGCGACCGTTGCCTCAATTGGCTGTGTGTGGTGTACCCGGAAACGGGGCCTCCCAGTACTGAGGCAAAGTTAAGTCCCCGATGTCACTTATCGGTGCAGAATTGAGAGAGATGGCTGAGCATCACAATCCCTCCTGTGTTGCAGCATGATGAGAACCCAGCATTGCACACTGAGCTTGGGGGATCACTTGGGCACCAGACTTAATACTGGCTCTTGACTGGATGGCCGCATGCAGGAGATTTCTACAATGGAGGGTTGGCAGGTGGTGGGTATCGGGAAGTGGCTCTGTGCAGGACGTGAGGATTCCTTGGGAGAGCCCAGAACCAGAGCACAGCATTGTGCAAGCTCTGCATAGTTGGAGAGCCCCCTGGATGACGGGGAATGCACAGTGTGCTACCCCACCTATCCCCAACTGCTAACTTAGAACCAGAAGTGGGGTCCTCTGTATGCGTGCCAGGCCAGGATAAAATGCCTGGGAAAGAGACTGGAGCTCAGAACTCCCTAACTCAAAGTTGCAGGATGGCAGAAAAGCCACGGGAAAGACAGGGCTATTTTGAAGATAAACGCAACCATATTTTCACCATACGAGCTCGGACGCCGCCTCGGTAAACAAGGTCCGCGCAGAGCAGTGACACCCCCAGGCTGCTTGCGAATAGTCTACTACTGGGAACATAAACAGATTAGGGATGAGCCCACTCTCCCGTTGAACAGGTGCTAAAGTCGTAGATACTGGGCCAGAAGGCGCACCGGAAACCACAGTATCATGCAACTCGCTTTTTTTTTTCTATGGAGAGTACACCGTCAAATAAATCTCGTTCTGGTGCTCGCCCTGTGGAGCTCCACCAGGCAGGTGCAGTGCCGGGCTCTGAGCCTCGACAGAGCCCACCCTCAGCTACTGGAGGACCCTCTAGACCGTCTTGTGGAGTCAACAGACGGCGGAGGAGAACTACTGACCAAAACAAAACAGAAAAAGAGAAACCCAGAGTGCCACTTGTCATGATGCACTGGAATGCAGAGGGAGTGAACAGCAAGCAGGCTGGATACAGCAAAAAGACAGAGCTGGAAAACATCTTGTATGAGAAGCAAGTCAGTGTTTGCTGTATCCAAGAGACTCACTTGAAAGCAGATCAAACCTTTAAAATAAGGGGATATCAATGCTTCAGATCCGACAGACAAGATAGACGAAAAGGAGGAGTACTTACTCTTGTAAGGAATAACATTCCTGCACACGAAAGGAAAACCTTCATGGATGGAGCAGAATATCAGCTGCTGCAGATAAAGGTAGACAAGATGGAAATAGAACTCCTGAACTATTACTGTCCGAACAACAAACCCCTGAGTCTCAGCTCTATACAGGTACCAGCCACCAACTTTATAGCAGTTGGAGACTTTAATAGCCACTCCCAGAGCTGGGGCTATAACCATCTGGATCACAGAGGTGAAGAGGTTGAAACTTGGCAAGATGATCACTCCCTAATCCTAGTCAATAATGCCACAGATACTCCTACCTTCTACTCCAGAGGATGGCACACAACCTCAACACCAGATCTTGCCTTCTCCACACCAGATATAGCTGGATCTATTAGTAGAGAAGTAGGAGACCAACTAGGGGGAAGCGACCATCGCCCAATCTTTCTTACTGTCCAGAGTGCAACTCTCAGTACAGGCCCAGCCATTACAAGATGGAACTACAAAAAAGCCAACTGGGGTTTATTCAGGCATCAGGTGAACACGCTGCTGTCTACCCTCAAGGTACAGAACAGAGACATTAATGAAGTGGTAAAAGACTTCAACAGATGCATACTACAAGCTGCAAAAGAAACCATTCCCAAAGGATGCCGGCGTAACTACATACCATACTGGTCCAGCACACTCCAAGAACGTCAGGAAGCTATGGACAAGGCTAGAAAGGACGCAGAGTCTCAGCCTTCACTTGAAACTCACAACAATGGAAAAAGGCTGTAGCAGAGTTTCAGAGAACAAAGCTAGAAGAAAAGCGGAAAAGCTGGAGAACTAAAACGGCATCGCTGAACCTTGAGAAAGACGGCAGGAAACTTTGGAGATTAGTCAAGTCTCTAAATGAAGAGCATTCCTCACCAAGGCAGACTATCACATTGGATGAAGGTGGCAAACTTTTCAGAGGAAAACAAGCTGCAGACTTGTTTGCTAGAAGATACAGTTCAGAAAGCAACTTACCCATTAACATAGACCATCAGAGAGAGATAAGAAAAGAAATACTGGCAACCATGGGACAGACAGATACTCCTGCCCCAATGAGGGAACCCATCACACTAGGAGAACTACAGAAGGCTATTTCCAAGCTTAAGTTTCAAAAAGTCACCCGGCCCAGACAAAATCAGCAACGAAATGCTAGTAAATCTGAGCTCAGCAGCAAAGACAAAACTGCTTGAGATATTCAACCACAGCTGGTTGAAAGGAACGGTACCCCAAGTATGGAGAGAAGCCATCACAATACCCATACTAAAGAAAGGGAAATGTAAGACCGAGGCTGCAAGTTACCGGCCAATCAGTCTCACAAGCTGTGTTGGGAAGACTATGGAGCGAATAGTCAACCACAGATTGAAATGGTATTTAGAGTCTGAGCAGATCCTGGTGCCGGAACAAGCTGGATTTAGAGAATGCTACAGTATAGAAGACCAAGTTACTTACTTGTCTCAAGCAATAGAAGATGCCTTCCAGGAGAAGAAAAAGGTCCTAACGATCTGGGTCGACTTCAAGCAGGCCTTTGACAAGGTGTGGAAAGATGGCCTCATTGCAAAAACTTAGGAGAAGTGGAATCCAAGGCAACATGATGAAATGGATCCAGTCATACTTGCATAACAGGAGAACTAGAGTCACTCTTGACGGTCTGCAGAGCAGAAAAGTGTTGCTCCATCAGGGGGTACCTCAAGGAGGAGTAATTTCCCCAACACTCTTCCTTGTTTACATCAATGACCTGGTGAAAGATCTCCCTGCAGGAGTTAAAGCTGCCTTATATGCAGATGACCTAGTACTCTGGTGCGCTGATGAAAATGTCACCACAGCAAATTATAGAATGCAGCGGGCAGCAGACATGCTAGTGTCATGGGCAGAGAAATGGCTTATCACAATAAACACAGACAAAACCTCCACAACACTGTTCTCCCTCGCCCCCAAGGACAAATCAGCTAACATACACCTAGGGACAACCGTGATCAAGGAAGAAAGCCACCCCACCTATCTTGGGGTGACATTTGACCAAAGGCTTACATGGAATAAGCATATTGAAAATGCAGAAGGAAAGGCCCGAAGACGACTAGGCATACTCAGAAAATTAGCAGGTACCAACTGGGGAGCAAATGAACGAAATCTAAAGAAGATTTATAATGGAGTAATAAGACCACACTTAGAGTTTAGCTCAGCAGCATGGTCATCAGCTGCTAACTCACATCTGCAGTCTTTGGACAAGGTGCAAAATCAAGCTCTCAGGCTCATTACAGGGGCCATGAAAACTACACCAATAACAGAGATGCAGAAGGTTGCTGGATTACAGACATTGTCCCATAGAAGAGACACAAAAACCATGATCCAGATGGAAAAGTACAACAGTATGCCAATGCACCCAATGAAGGCAAGACTAGATGATCTGGCATTGGGACGTCTAAAGCGTAGCAGCTTTGTGCATCGGGGGGAAAAGACTTATAAGACAGCATCAAGAAGACCTATCCATGAAGACAACACCACTGAAGCCCACCCTATACCCTGTACCATGGGAGCAGGCCAGCAGTGCCCTCCAAATTAATACAACAGTCAGTGGTCTCACAAGTGGATGTGAGTATAATGATCTGCAAAAAAAACGAACTGCTACATTGAGTATGATCCAAGAAAGCTATCCCGATCAATCATGGATACATGCCTATACAGATGGATCAGCAACTAATGCTGTTAGGAATGGAGGTGCCGGTATCTTTATCTCATATCCTGACAACCACTATGAGACTAGGCACATTCCCACTGGTAAATTCTGTTCCAACTATACAGCTGAGGTTCAAGCTCTAGAGCAAGCTGCAAATATGATTTATAACACCAACTCTGACTGCCACCAGGTAGTCATCCTCACAGATGCACTGTCTGTCCTGCAAGCTCTCAAGGGTGGTAAACTCCCGCATCTGAGAAATGAACTAAACAAGGTAGCTGCCAAAAAAGAGAACCATACTTCAGTGGGTACCATCTCATTGTGGTGTACCCGGAAATGAAAAGGCAGATAAACTTGCAAAAAAGGGAGGAGAATGTGAACAAGAAGATAATGAAGTCACATACTTTGAGAAAAAGAGAGCTATCCAGACTATCAGAAGAGAACAGAACCAACCCAAAGACGACTATCACACTCTCGACCGGCAGGGACAGACAACTATTTTTCGACTCAGGACAGGGCATAACAAACTGAATAAACACATGCACAAGCTACGATTGTCTGCTTCACCACTGTGCACATGTGGATTAAACGAACAAATTGCTGAGCATGTTCTACAGGACTGTCCTCTGTATGACCAGTTAAGAAAGATATACTGGCCCAATGACTCAACACTAAACTCAAAGCTATATGGAGTTAAAGAGGAACTTCAAACAACAGTCGAATTCATCATGAGAAATCGTCTGACGGTGTAATCATCAAAGATGCGATCGCAAGAAGAAGAAGAAGAAGAAGAAGAGACCCCGATGCCATCACAAGAACAGCTATGCTATGGACCCCCTGAAGGAAAACGAAAGAGAGGCCGACCAAAAACAACTTGGCGGAGGACTGTGGAGGCTGAGATGCAAAGAATGAACCAGAGTTGGGGCACTGTACGAAGGATGGCCGCCGACCGAGCAAAGTGGAATCAATTTGTTGTTGCCCTACAAGACGCCACCAGGCGTAATGGCCACTGACTGCTTTGACGGTCGGCGGCTAATGATCAAAGAAGATATGAGATGTGCTTCTTACTGGTTAAGTTTGTTCCAGGTCTGTGATACCTGTAGGATTATAGTCATTATTATATGTTGTGAATGACAAAAAAATATTTTTAACGCTTGTAAGCTCTTTCCATATTTTTGTTTGGTTTGTTTTGGACAGATCTGGAACAAACTTAACCAGTAGTAAGTACGTCTGTGATATTCTGAAAACAAACAAACACACAAAAAGATGTGAATCTAACTAAGATATATTTAATGGATAATGTAAAATTTTAAAGTAAGAATAAAAAATTAACTAAACCAACTATTCAAGACCTATTAGTAACATCTTAAAATCTGAAGTCTGAGATGCAGGCAATGTAGAATGGAAATTACATAAAGAAAATCACTGTAGAAATCAGGAAAGATATATGATAAAGAAGGCATCTATGAGAAGATGGCTAGACAAAGTAATGGATCTAAAACAACTGGAAAGAGTTGATTTTTGGTTTTGTTGAGGTTTTTGTCTTCTTGTGGAAAGGCACTTTTTATTTTTTCAACCTAGACCGAAGTATGCTGGTTAAATCAAAGTGAAATAGCCATTAAATAATAAGTAAACCCTGTCAACTCAAGTAGAGCATTGATAAATACTAAGCCCTGAAAAGGACTACTAGGTTCTATCAGCTAGCATGGTTGCGATGGGTAGACAAGGTGTGTAAATCCCACAAACATCAATGTAATGCTTGACAATGACACACCTTCACCATCAAGCTCACTGTCTAGGGATAGTACATGAGAAACAACTCAGTCGAAACACACGTCAATCCCCACTTTGTATATCTGTACCTTACAACAATGGGTTCAGTGCCAGGAAAATAACAACATTATAAAATGCTAGTCACTGCAACCACAAATGGTACATCAAGAAAACCTCATATCTCTGTAGACTGACTGCAACATACAACTTCTACAATGTTCATCACACACTCTCATCAGCTGTTACAAAAATCTATAGTAATAATTTCCTGGAAAAATATACTAACAAGCCATTGGCCTTAACCTATCAGCACATCTCTCCACAACTACAGCTGACTGTGGACTGACCAAACTCACTTCAAGCAATACTCTACCCCTATTACTCACTGGACCATGTGATATCAACACACACACACTTCTCTAACTATCGTTCACTTCTATAAAATACTTGCGAACCTGAAAACTAACTCATAACATTTCTTATAGTTACAGTAGAAATGCAAGCGATTACACCAGTTAAGAGATTACATGTTTCAAAAACTAACCACATACGCATGTAGCTGATGAATGTAGTTCCCCACAGAGCAAAAGTCAATTCACCCATTCAACAAAAACACTGTGACAATAATAAAGCACTAAACAGAATTACTAGTATCTATCAGCTAGCATGATGAAGCCCTGATATAGGGCTCACCCTGAAAAGGACTGCTTGCATTAAACAGAACTACTAATATCTATCAGCTAGCATGATGAAGTCCTGATATAGGGCTCGCCCTGAAAAGGACTGCTAGCTATGCTGCTGCCACGCCCCCCAGAGGAACTAAACACATCACAGCAAGAAGTTTTCTAGACAAAAAAAAAAAAAAAATGTAGACTACATTTTGAATGTTAAAAAAGAATGTGCTAGCTGCATGTTCAGTATCAAACTTTTTTCATAAACTACACATGATCATTGTTCTTTACGTTTACTGTTTGTAACAAAAGTGACAAAAATGTATAAATGTGTACTGAGGTAACTTACTTTTGGCTAGCAAGAGGTATCATTGGATTGATGCGCTGCCCAATATTGCTGCCATGGCCTCTAGCTTTTGCTGATGTTTCACCAAAGCTGTGGTGTTCTGAAAGAAATGTTTTTCTCTTTTAATGTAATGGTTGCATCTCTCCGAAGACGGTGAGTATCTGCCTGAATGGCGAGAGTACACTTGTCAGCGTACAGGGAAAATAGGATAATCACGTAAAATCAGTCTCAGGTTAGACATACAAACCTGAGATTTCGCCTTGAGTAATAGTATGTTAAAAAAAAAAAAATAGTTGCGTCAAGCAGATAGAGACTATTTGTTAGTGAATCAGTGATACTTAGGTGGGCCTCCCTCTTCAGACTTAAACAGGACATATTGCTTCAATCACTGCACAGTGTTTACACACGCTGTCTATTACCTAAAGTTGATGTTCTTATGGCAGTGCAGGAGGAAATGACACCAGATGAACTTGCCAATAACATCAGAGATGTTTACATTACAAATGCACAGAGGTTAATTCCTAAAAGAAGTATAAAGAAATGAGAATACATCTCAGACGAAACACTGAAGTTGGTGGTAGAAAGAAGAAAAATGAAGTCCAAAAAAGACATAGGAAATCAGGAATTGTACAAGGAATACACAAAGCAGATTAAAAAACGAGTCAGACAAGACAAACAATACATAAACGACACCTGCAGGAAAATAGAGGAAATGCGCGAACAGGGATTGAGTAAGAATATGTTTTCTGAAGTAAGAACATTGAAGAACAGCAACTTTAAACCATCACTTCGAGCAATAAATGACAAGAAAGGTGACACTCTAACAGAACGTAAAGATATTCTGAACAGATGGAAGGAGTACTGTCAAGAAATGTACACGGAAATAAACAAAGCGGCAGATAACAACATCATGAATGAAGCGGAACGTGAACCAGAACCGACCATAGAGGAAGTTTGGAACGCAATCAAACACTTGAAAAGTGGAAAATCTCCTGGTTGTGATGAAATAACAGCTGAAATGATACAGGCAGGATATACCATGCATTATGCTGCAAGATCTGGCAAAGCGGAATTTGGCTCAAGGAATGGAAAAGATCAATTTACATACCCTTACCAAAAAAGGGCAACCTGAAACTGTGCACAAACTACAGAACTATAGCTCTTATAAGCCATGCCAGCAAAATACTATTACATATCATAATGAAAAGGATGCAACAAATGCTAGAAACAGAAATAAACAAAGTAAAGGCGGGTTTTCGACCAGGTAGAGGCACTAGAGATCATATATTCAATATGAGGATCATCATAGAAAAGTGTAGAGAATTCAACGTTGACCTATATACTTGTTTCATTCATTACACCAAAGCTTTCAACTGTGTACAACATCAGCAGTTATGGACCATTATGGAAAATATGGGATTTCCAAACCACCTTATACACCTCATCGCACTGCTGTACCAAGAACAACAGGCAGCCGTAAGAATAGAAGGGGAAACATCAGAATGGTTTGAAGTACAGAAAGGAGTAAGACAAGGCTGTACACTTTCCCCTTACCTGTTTAACATTTATGCTGAGAATATCATGAGAAACGTAAGAGATGACCAAGAACACACAGAGTTTGACTCATTTAACATCGGCGGGTACCAGATCCCGGAAATCAGATATGCTGACGACACAGTCCTCCTATCGACCAACCCAGAAGGACTTGAACAATTAATTCTGTCCACCAAAAAACACAGCGAGGCCCAAAATCTATACCTAAACGCCAAGAAGACCAAAGTATTGACAACAGACAAAGTAAAGACCAAACCAGAAATTGAAAACGAAGAACTGGAAAGTGTTAATGAATTCGAATACTTTGGATCAATCATCAACAGCTCTGGCGACTGTGCAGTAGAAATTAAAAGAAGTTTTGCAATTGCTTCACATAAACTAATACAGATGAAAAACTTATGGCAAGGCACAAGCAAAGAAACAAAGTTACAACTGATCAGAGCATGTATATTCCCAGTAGCAACATACGGCTGCGAGACTTGGACACTCAATAAAACAGTAGCAAAAAAGGTTACATCATTCGAAATGAAATGCTACAGAAGGATGTTGAGAATACCCTGGACAGAAAAAAAGACCAACAGAGAAGTACTGCACTCACTAAACGTAGAGGAAAATTGGCTCCTAAATACCATCGCAATAAGGAAGCTGAAATTTTTTGGTCATTTAAAAGACATAATAGTCTGGAAAAAATAGTTTCCAAAATGGCAAGGCAGTCCTACTGCACAGCAATGAAATGTGGAGAACAACAAAAATTACAACCAAGAAGTTACATACTGTCATGAATGGGTGCCTGTGCAGAATAGAAGGATTAATATGGTATGACAAGATCACTAGTGTGGAATTGTTGGAGAGATCCAGACAAAAAAACACTGTGAAATAAGAGGTGAAGGTTGTCGTTTGATAGGACACACATTGAGGAAACTGGATGATAGCTTTACAAGGTAATATTTCTTCTGGAATCCCTAGTGTAAGAGAAATACAGGCAGACTCAAAGGCACATGAAGAAGGGAATTAATGACAGACTTGAAAAGGATAATCTTCTTCTTCTTCGATCCTTAACCACCGACCGTCAAAGCAGTCAGTGGCCATCACGCCTAGTGGCGTCTTGTAGGGCAACAACAAATTGATTCCACTTTGCACGGTCGGTGGCCATCCTTCGTACAGTGCCCCAACTCTGGTTCATTCTTTGCATCTCAGCCTCCACAGTCCTCCGCCAAGTTGTTTTTGGTTGGCCTCTCTTTCGCTTTCCTTCAGGGGTCCAAAGCATGGCTGTTCTTGTGATGGCATCGGGGTCTCTTCTGAGGACATGACCAACCCAGCTCCAGCGTCTGCCAGCTATGATGGTATGCATGTCCTCTTGCTTGCTACGAGTAAGCAGATCTTGGTTGGTGATGGTATTCGGCCAAAAGATTCGGTGAATTTTTCTTAGGCATGTTGTGTGAAAAGAGGACAATTTTGACATTTCCTTCTCTGTGACTCTCCAGCATTCCGCACCATAGAGAAGCACAGAAAGCACGCAACTCTGGTATAATCTTAATTTTGTGCTTGTGCTGTATTGGGAGGACTTCCAGATGTTATTTAGGCTAAAGAAGGCTGTTCTTGCCTTATTCATTCTGATGTTGATGTCTTTGCCTGCCCCACCGTCTGGTGTTACTATGCTTCCTAGGTATGTGAAGGTATCTGTCTGTACCAGTTGCTGATTCCTTACTGATATGGGCTCAGGGTCGCTCACATTGAGCGTCATGACCTCAGACTTCTTTAAATTGATGTTCAAGCCCACCTGCTGGCTAAATTTATTAAGTCTATCCGTTTTTTCCTGGATGTGTTGATGTGAATGTGCCAGCAGTGCAATGTCATCTGCATATTCCAGATCTTCCAATGTTGAAAATGTAGTCCATCTTATTCCTCTTGGACTGCCCTCTGTTGTCTGGCGCATCACCCAGTCTATGACTGTTAAAAATAGAGTGGTTGATAAGGGGCATCCCTGTCGTACTCCTGTCTTCACCTCGAAGGTTAGGTTGCTCTGCCAAACACTACACGTAAAGTTGGCATAGAGGCTTTTTATGATTGACACTATGCAGCTTGGAATTCCATAAGCCCTCAGTATTTTCCATAAACTGTCCCTATGTATGCTGTCAAAAGCCTTTTCAAAATCAACAAAATTTATGTAAAGCTGTCTTTGCCATTCTGAGCACTGCTCTATAATGTTCCTGAGAGTGAATATATGGTCTACACATCTTCTGTTCTTTCTAAATCCTGCTTGTTCTTTCCTCAGTTTGTAGTCTACTGCCTTTGAAATTCTCTGTATAATTATCCTGCCTAGTATTTTGCTGGGAACTGAGAGAAGAGTGATTCCTCTCCAATTATTGCAGTCTGAAAGATCTCCCTTCTTGGGCAATTTGACAATTATTCCTTTGTTCCACTCTGATGGTGTTGTCCCCGTTTTCCACACTTGTGCAAATAGTGGTTCTAATAGTTCTGCTGCTAGCTCAGGGTCTGTCTTAAATAGCTCTGCATTTAAGTTATCATGGCCCGGAGCTTTACCGTTCTTTAACCCTTTGATTGCTGTGATGATTTTTTCTTTTCGTGGAATGTCTGTATTTACATCTAGATCGTTTTCAGCCTCAGGAACATTCAGTTGTGTCTCTGGTATTTCCTTGTTCAGAGTTTCTCTGAAGTGCTCTGCCCATCTTGTTTCCTGTCCCTCTGCTGTCTTAATGAGATTTCCTTGCTTATCTCTTACTAATGTAATGTTGTTTGCACCTTGTTTTCCGCTGATGAATTTAGTTATTTTGTATACTGTGCTTTGTTCATTTCTCAGTGCTGCCTCTTCTGCCTGTTTTGCAAGATCGTCTAGGAAATTCCTTTTGTTGGCTCGGGTTTGGCGTTTAACTTCCCTGTCCAGTTGACTGTACTGTTCGCTATATAGTTGCTTTAACCTGGGGGACTTCGCTTCTGTTTTCTTTCTTTTCATTTCCTTTCTCATCTTTATGGTGTTTAGTGTTTCTGGTGTTATCCAGTCTTGCTTCTTCCTTTCCTGGAATCCTAAGCATGATTTGCTACTTTCCTTATATATTGTTGAAATGGTGTTAAAATTCTGGTCTATATCGTCAGTCAATGTCTTTTCCTGGCTTTTGGCAAATTGATATCGTTTCTTAATGTCGGCCGCAAAAGCTTTTCTGGTAAGGGGGTCCTTCAATTTGCTGATGTCAAACCTTTTCTGTGTAGTTACAGTTGGTCCAGCCCTTCTTAGTTTCACTTTCAGTTTTGCAACTACTAAATGGTGATCGCTTCCCACATCTGCACCTCTTCTTACCTTCACATCTTGTAATGCATGTCTCCATCTACCGTTAACCATGATGTGGTCTATCTGGTTTCTGTCCCGACCATTTGGTGATTCCCATGTTAACTTGTGAATTTCCTTATGTGGGAAAAGTGTTCCTCCAATGACCAGGTTGTTTATGCTACAGAAACTTATTAGCTTATCCCCATTTTCGTTTGCTATTCCGCTGCCGCATTTCCCCATTGTTCTTTCATTATATGTATTGTGTGTACCAACTTTCGCATTGAGGTCTCCCATTACTATAACAAGATCATATCTAGGTGTGTCCTCCATTTCTTTCTGCAGTTGTTGATAGAATTCATCCTTGACCTCCTCATCGCTATCATTCGTTGGTGCGTAGCATTGTATTATTGTAGTGTTGGTGAATCTCCCTCTCAATCTCAATCGTATCAGTCTGTTGTTGATGGGTTTCCATTCCAGTAATGTCCTTTCTATCCCTTTCTGTAGAATAATGGCTACGCCTTCACTGTGCTGTCCATCCTCTCTTCCAGAGTAAAGTACTGTTTCTCCTGTTGCTGTTTTAACTTTTCCTGCCCCTGTCCATCTGCTCTCACTTATCCCTAGAATGTGTAACCTATAGTTTCTCATTTCTGCCGTGACCTGTCTTAGTTTACCTGTCTCGTACATTGTCCTGACATTCCAAAATCCTATTCTTGTATCCTGTTTTGCGGTCAGGACATCCATTTTCATGTCAGTGGCTTCCTTTCGGCTTTCACCACTGACAGTCATACGAGCCACAGACTCCGAATGTCCATCCCGCAGCAAAGTTTGTTCATTTGATGTTGTTTCCGTAACTTCATTATTTTTTTTACATAGACAGGGGTAAAGGGATAATGAAGACATGGAAATATCTTGAGCAGAAGATACAGGACATATAGGCTGTGTTTGTATTTGTTGATGGCCTGTGTTCCACAAAGGGATCCAAATGGCAATCAATGAAAGCTAATGTACAGGAAATTTAGATACACATCATGATCTGTGAAAATAAAGCCAGGAGCAAATTGTAACAGTGACCATATTCCAGCAGTACAAATGCAGAAGGTTTTAAAACTTAATTACACATGACACGGAAATAAGTGAGACATATAATATAACCATATAAAACAGATATAATTTCTAGGACAAATGCGGTGCAAAAATATACAACGGGAAATGGTAATAAAGTCAGTGCATCAATCATGGCACTAAACATACCTGCGGTAAAACAAATTAGAAAGTAGAAATGGATAGCCCGATAAAAACAAGCTACACCTCACACTTAATTTGTATATTTTGTGAATGAATCATGTTTTTATGTAGCTGTATTGTTTTATACTTTCTGGATGTCGCATACTCATTTTATAAAAATAGTCGTGTTCTGTGTTATGAATAAAGCACTCTTAGGAGTTGATTTTTTTTCTTTTTGAAGGTATTTCACATCAATAAAAAATTTAGGGGGCCGCGCTAGCGTAGTGGTTACAACACCGTTCTGGACAGGATCAGACCCGGGCGACGGCATTTGAGGATTTTTCGTTGACCAGGATTTGGACTGGATTAACTCGAGACCTGGCGAGGACATTTGAAGAAGTGTCGTCGACCAGGGACTGGCGGCTCCTGAGCCGACCCAGCTCTAATGGATACCTCCGAAATCGGAGAGTATTTGCCTGAATGGCGAGGGACACTTGTCTCTGTACAAGAAACAAAGGGATACTCACGTAAAATCAATGTCAGGTAAGACATTAATAATAACCTGAGATTTCACCTTGAGTATTAGTGGACGTACAAAAAAATAAAAAAAATTTGGTGTGGCCCAGAGAAAAAAGTTTGGGAACCACTGCACTAAATGGTTAAAGAGCGTAATTAGCGGCTTAATGGTGAAGACAGATTTCATCACTAACAGATATTCAAGATCTTCAATCTAAGACAAAGTTAAAACTTCATCATGCCTATATCAGTGTTCTCCCTGTACATGCATAAACGTGGAACAGAAAACAGGTGGAACTCTAAAGGTATCTGAAGGTCATGCTTTAAGAAAAAATAGTGTGAGTAAAGTGGTAAGCCAAAGTAAGAATAACAGAAATTCAAGAATGCACAGAGTACTGTAAACCATCCATGAGATCAGTTAAAGGAGACAAATCTAGACTGGCCATATCCATGCACAAAAAGTGGCATAGTGACCAAGACAAGCAAATGACTAGACTCCCCAGATGCATAGTGGAAAGAGATAAAGATATATGGAGATGAAACTGTCAAGCAATACTCTACAGGAAAAAAAAAAGAGTAGATAAAGAAGACTATGTTTGGATGGGGAGTTTTTAAACTTCTTACCCTTAGTGTGGAATGAACTGATGATAGTTACAATGACATGTCTGAGGGCAAGAACCAGTGGAACACAAGATGAGAAGACAACACTAGAGGTGGACATGACAAACATTGATGAAACCTGTTGATAGTATTACAAGGCAGTTCTTGTTCTAGAATCCCCTGGTTTAAGAGAAGCAGAAGAAGACCGTAAAACACAGGGAGAAGAAAACTGAAAACAGAAATGAAAGGGATGAGGTAGACATGGAAAAAAACCTTTATGCTGATGGCATGGGACAAGTAGACTTGACATGAGTTTGTTGAAGGCATATGCTCCTTGGGCAGCTGAAGGGTCAAGATGATGATGATGTCTGTAGACAAAAAAGGCTAATATAAAACAAAAAAGACTGATATGTTCTTAAATGAGTTATCCTACACCCGCACACATGTACATTTTTGTGTACATCTTTTGTTATTAAAGACATTCGCCCCATAGTTGTATAAGTGACAGGTGCTTTCACTTACTTCCTCTAGAAATAGAAGTATTTGATTCAGTGTCTCCCTCAGGTGTGTCTTGAGCTTCAGAGCTCGATCTCTGCTTGGTCAATTTCTCTTGATCTTTGCTCAAACGTGGAATGGAGACGTTTCCACACAGCTTAGACTGCAGCTGCTTTTGTTGCTTGCTTGAATCCCATGGTTCTTCATATATGGCTGAAACCTGCATCTGCATTTCTCTACAATATATGCAACAAAAATAAAGAGTTCAAAATGAAAGAATGCAGCATTTTATGATGCTTTATTTAAACATCTTACAATGTAAAGTTGCATCACACAGTAAAATATCGTAAATAAACTATATGAACCGTAACTCATTGCAACACTGTGGCTATTTAAACTGGGTGATATACCTTTCAATATTTCTTTTTATTTATTTTCTCATGTCTCTTACTACCACATATACTTTTGAGAATAAGTTGATCTAAGTTGACCCCTAGACTTTTGACCCAAAAAAGCACCCAAAATGAATGACCCGATTATGAGTTGAAATTTATTGATCGTTTGAATCCATTTCGAGTGTATATTTTTATTTTAATAAAACCACGATTAACAGCCTAATAAAACTGATTTAAACATTTTTGGTTGAAATGAATAATAGTGGACTCTGTGTTTGATACGACCTTATAAAAGAATTCAGAGATGCAGTAAAAAAAGGGCTAAGGGTTATGGTTAGGAATCCTAAACCTAAACCCTAACCTTAATCCTAATGACATTGGTGACTTACAAGAGTGGTATTGAAGAACATGTCCCAATGTTGTACATTTAAACCCATTTTTTAATGTATTACTTAAGGTATTTTTAAAAAACATTTAATGATACAGCATGTTTATATCTGAAGGATACCAATAGGTAGTGGGAAGGGCAGAGGGCAACACTGATCGGTTTCATGAATCTTTAATTTTTTTGACTCGACTATAAGTCGAGGTACTGTTTTTTAAGGTAAAAAATTGGGTTAAATTTCTCGACTTATACTTGAGTATATACAGTAGCTCGTATCTTCTTTCTTTTCCCCGATGAAGGCCTTGTGGCTGCAACATTGGCAATTTACTTTGCCTTTAGTCCTAGTAAGACACATTACCTTTTTCAATTTTTTTTCTTCTAAAATAAACACACCCTTCACCATGTCTTACTGCAGTCCCACTCATCTTCTTATAAATAAACCATGAATATTTCAACTATGCACTCTTGAAGTGAAGTTACCTGATGCCTGATACTTACATAACTGAATGGCTAATAAAAAACAACTAGGTTTTATTTTGTAAATGATAACCCACATGGACTCAAGCCAAGTAAGAATGTGTGTGAAACATCTTTAAATCAATTAATATTATAAATATTCCCAGATGAATTATGGACATAACTAATAATGTAAGCATGTACAGTCCATTTGTCTGTGACAATATGTTGCACTGGTTACATCAATGTAACAGTTTCCTTGGTATCAAATGCGTTAGGAAATTTGAAAAGACCAGCTGCACCATCTTTCGGGGAAAATACCTTTGCCTTGCATGAGATGTCAGGTAAGGCTTGTGATAGAGTACTGTAATTTTGTTTTTCCACAGGCCCCATGTTTCTTCTCCTTGTATTATTTACATTTTTCATGAGAGATTACTGTGGGGTTTTATTTTATCCGCCCCACGTTTCTTCTCCATGAATATTATTGGAGTTTAGTCTTTTTTTGTAGGTAATTTATTGCGGTTTTTTCATGAGGGATTACGGTAGGTTTATTTTATACTCGCACCAGTTTCATTTTCTTTAAAGTAAACGTGATCACGTAGTCCCATTTTCTTTGTTAAAATAATTGCGGCTGAGCATTATCTCCCGACGATTAGGCGATAATTCCGTACTACCGTACATTCTATGTTTAAACGGGGGTGATGAACCTCTACCCAGGTACATACGAACGGGCGCTACAATGAATCAAAAGTTAATTTTGCTCACGCCAACAGGTAACGTTGTTTAACATGATGCAATTCTTGGACACGCGGGCAGTAACAAGTATGACTCACGAGTACGCTTACAACCTAATTGGCGGAGGTCACCGTTGTTAGATTTTGTAGTGATTCCATTGGTTATAGTGGGACGCCAAGCCATGACGTAGGGCGTAGGTCAGCGTGGGTTTTTTAAATGATATATACTCGCGCATATTCATAAGCGGCTCTCTTTGTCTGCAGATATTTTCAGCCGTGAAAATCAAAGTCATATCGCTTGCTCTTAAGTGAGATATTCGATAAAATTGGGTATGTCTAAAATTTAATTAGCGTTGTACTTAAGTTAGTTTCTTTAATAGAATCTTAGCCCGATACGTAAGTTTCCATTCTGGGAGTTTAATTTAATTTCGTAACGAAAGTGCCATCAATTACTATCTTCGAGAAAGCATTTAATGTAAGAGGTGCATAGAATTCTTTCTATGACAAATAGCAGTATCTAGGAGTGATTAAAGAGTTTGAGATATTAAGTGTGTGCTCTGTAATATTTAAAAGAAGGTCTGTAGATTTACACGCATCTTTGATTTATGATAAATTACAGAATATATATACGGGAGAGGATTTTGTAATTTTAATCACGTGGTTACTGTTATTAAATTGAGTATTAATTCGGGACGGTAGTTGGATGGAGAGGGGTGTATTTAAATATTTCCTTATCTGTTGATCTAAAATATTTGCAGCGTAAATACGCCTGCGAAATTAATTGTAGAAGGTTAAGTCCTTAGACTTTATCTGTACGGTAATTGCGAGGGTCAGATATATATATATATATATATATATATATATATATATATATATATATATATATATATATATATATATTTAATTATATAATTGCAGTATATATAATATATGCTTGTAACCTCGATTTAAGTAAGCAGTGTAAATTTTGGTATTGTGTGAATTTAATTGATTGGGCATTAATTAGTTGTGCTAATTTTGTAATGTAGTTGGAGTGAGGAGTGTAATTAATTTTACGGTGAAGGAAATTTAATTATTCCTAGAGAGGTATAATTTTATATTGTGGGATGCGATGGGCATCAAAGTTCAGCCTGTAAAAATAAAGTAGACCAAGGAATTCAGTACAGGAGTTCTCCGTGCATGAATGTTTTGACGCTGAGACAAGGCGAGACGGACGTAACAACAAAAGATTTAGGTCAGTCGTGTCTGGGAATTTATTACCAGAGTGATGTTAACTTCAAAACAGGATAGAGAGATCAGAGAGGGGATTGCATGGGAGACTGACCTTTTGGGGCATAAATATTTAAGTAACGCGGTGCCTAGTTGAGTAGGTGATAGACGGGAGAGGGATGTATTTAAGGGAGTTATATGTTAGAGATGTGTAAATTTTGACGTGTTATATAGCTGTTGTCATTTATTTGTTCTACAGCAAGTTTTCACGGCAAGCAGATAGGGGAGTCATTTTGCCATTACAGCTTGCAAAAGTTGTCGGTCTTCTCAGGAGAAGAAGAGTCGAGGCAGTGCCAGAGGGAAAAGATGATTGGTGACGCGGTGGTTTACCGGCGCCAAGTCCGTTGGCACCAGAGAGAGAGAGCAGTTTGCTGGAAGCGAAGCAGTCTTCAAATAGAAAGGATTTCTTAAAAAAATCCTGAGCTCTACACTCATATTCACACACCGAACAAAGGCACGTGGCCTGGTGTTGTCGTTTGAAGTCGGTCATAATAATACAGACGGCCCTAAACCCAAAGAGGGGTAACCGGGCATGTAAATTCAGATTCGTCAGTAGTAAAGCAGCTACATTCCGAGTCACGTATCCAGTCTATAAACCCAAGTCATCAATTACAAGATTCGTTTGGAGGAGAGAGAGAGAGGGTCAAAATTCCTTCCGAACGCACTAGAGAGAGAGAGAGAAGGGGCGTAGCGGAGAAGTCTCTCGGTAGACACCAGGAGTGTCCGACAGACACTGAACATAGATAGAATTCATCAATTAATCAGTCAGTTCGTGTAGGACTTTAAAAGGTTCAATCAGCTTCCGGTGTAGACAGTGGTGTTAGTTAGTGGCGGGTATATCATGACTGAAGGGGCTATTATTATTATTAGGAGTGGTGGATCTGATGTTAGAGACCCCACCAAACAGGTTGTTATAATCCTTAACTTTCTTCTCTACAGGTTGAGGGGAGGGTGACAGTGTGGGGTTACCATTTGTAATCATTTTAATTGTTTGTTCTGCTTTCCAGAGGTGCGGACTCACACGTTATTCATTTTATTACGTTATCTAAATTTTTGTGGTGTAAATAAACTATAAACTTTGACTGGATCAGGCTTTCTCACTATACAGTACATATATGTTGTCTGTATAGTGGTGTCTGTGGACTTGTAGTTAAACCGTATCTCCTTTTGTAAAGGTAGTCAGAGGGGGTGAGTCTATAGCTATTATTGAAGTCACAAGTGGCAAGGGAGAGTCAATCTCGGTTCTCAACCCTCGTAGCCAATAGTCTCATCTGTCCACATTCACTATCATTTCTCATCTAAATCTATCTTCTCAGTCTTTCTCATACTAGGGTCTTGTCTATATACTCATACACACTCTAGTCTTAAATCCACTTCGTGACAAGGCTGTATAACTGCACTGCTTTTAAAAAGTGGCTACTGTTAAAAACAAGCTGACTCATGTGTGGCACAAATTTCAGTTTTAAATTATTTATCATGCTGTGAAAATCTGCCTCAAGGGAACCAAAAGTAGAACAAAAAGTCACTTCAAGGATCTCTTACTGCTGGTAACTCCATAATTAAATCAACATCACAGTTTAAATAGAACAAAAACTAATTTCAAGAATCTCCTCAAAATATGCCTCTATATACTCTATAATTAAACTGACTTTCCAGTTTTAATTTATTAATCATTTTGTATGTTTGTTTTTTTTTAAAAAAAGTCATTTCAAGGATTTCCTCACAATATGCACTGCTGGTAAATCTAAAATTAAACAGGACACAGCTAAAATTACTATGCGCTTGAGTGGTAGATAACAAGACCCATCTTCTCTAATAATTATCTTGCTTTGTCCCAAACTACATGCAGGCACGAACCGCAACATTTTATAACCTTCAATCATGTCATATTCTACTGTAAATTTTTGTGTGTCTTTCAAACTGCATGCAACATGTTTTCAGATATACCAAATGCAATTTGTCTTAATACTAACAAAATATTTGCTATTTATTATTCTCTGTCAATTTCTCTTCAATTTGATATATAAATACAGTAGGGCCTCGCTCATATAGCGGGTTAGGTTCCAGACCCCTGCCATATAGAGGAAATCGTCAAAAAGCGGAACATAGCCCTTTTAAACTTGCAAATGCACATAAATTACTGAATTACCTACAATAAAATGGCACCCAAAGACATTCTTTAAATCTGCTGCTGAGCGTGTCATGCCAAAACAGCAGAACAAGCGCTGAACATAACGAACATGTTGTTACGGACTTTTATAAATATATCTGTAAACTTTTGCTTTCCACTATAAAGTTTCTTGTCCCAACACACACACTGTAAAATGTCAGTCTGTAAAGAAGTATCAGTTGTATACTGTAAACCTTCTGTAAAGTGTGGTGTGTTCTCCTTCCTCTGTAAAGCTCCACTATCAATCACTGTAGCATGTTGTTTGTGGTGCCACTACTGTATGTGTCCATTGTAGTGTACAGAGTTGTTGAGATCAGGCATGCTCCAGTCTACCCAGCTGTAAATGGGTAACTCACCCTAGTCCTAAGTTAGGGAAGGCAAAGGCAGCTGTAAACAGTAGTTTCCCTCTAAGGCTCCAGGGGAAGCAGGCCCTAAACTTGGTCACTTCAACCGACGCAGGATGGTGTATATATGGGTAGAAGTGTAGAGTGTGATTAACGCGAATGGTGTACTGTTCGTGTTCTGACCAATCTAAACACTCATTCACTTGTGTCTACAAGGCACCAATGCAGACTGCTGGAATCTTTGTTTACACAGTTTATTTAGACTCACACACTGGGACATTACGAGTAAATCATGGGTATGTTGACATATCAATTTGCAGGCATACATAGTAGATCCTATGTCATGGCACATTCATAAATAATAGGTAGTACATCAATGGCCGCATCCCCTATCTGACTAAGCGCGTCAGTGAAGGCGGATCGGTAAGTAACTAAAGTTGCTTTACGTCCATAGTTTATAGCATATTATGAAACCACGATAAGGGGTTTCTATCAAAATTGAGATCTCCTTGCCACTGTCCGAATAATAAGATACATGCCCCGTTCTTTAGACAGTGATCCAAAAATACGATGACAGGAATGTAACATGGCCGCCTCCCTGAGTCGTCGCTCACTCACTCACAGGAGGGTATAGATAAGCCAAAGTTAATTTGAAATACATATGCATAATTTCATAAAGTTCCTCCATACAGATCTACAGTAATCCAGTTACCTCACGTAGACATAATTACAGTATGGAGCCCGTCATCTCCGTCGATACAAACTTGACCCTAGCGTTGCGAAGCACAAAATTCCAGCTAGGCCTAACCGACCTGAGATCATCAAAAACAGGGACTGGAATTACCTGGAGTCCGAATCATACATGGTACCGTACATTAGGAAAGTCTCTAACACAACTCTTGTAGAGACACAATCTCCTATAGAAGAAAAACCACTTCGTAAGTCATTTTTACAGAAGAATATACCAGCCCTGGAAAAATGCGTACCCGCCATTGTCACGGTACATCGGAACTCATCACGACTAGACAAGACAACTCCTACTTCCGCTAGAGCGGTGTAACAAGAATATAGTCCTGCCTACCCATCCAAAATATACAATATAGGACTGATTCTACTTGTACTAATAATATGTAATACATATGAATTCAGGCCATAAACATAATAAGCAAATTAATCTATTTTCTGGCCCTAAGAAATAGGTACGGACAAGGGTGTCATATCCATGCGCCGAATTAATATCAAGAACGGTTACTCCTATAATCAACAGGTTAAAACAATTATGGATTATCTAGCCTTCCCCATAGACAGCATTTTCATACATGGAATAGTGTGATGACTACGTTGTATGTCTAGGGTATGTGTATGATGAAGTGTAAGTCATAACAACAACAGACAGATAAACAATTTAATTTATTCCACCACACTTGACAACACTGTGACACTCACATACATATAACACTCTAAAGGATATCTTAAAGGAGTCACTGATAACTTTTCAAATAACAATATGTATTCATTGCTGTTATGAATGAATATGTGTCCTGATTCAAATACAAAGGGAACCAGGAATCACAATCAATTTTAATTACAAGTTATATGTACAGAATTTCTCAATATGAATATTGTAGTGACATATATTATTAAAAGTATCCTATGTGTGTCAGTTGTGTAGTAGTAATATGAGGTAATACTGGTTTTGTTTTGTTCAAGCTCTGTTGGTATTTGTCATCATGACTTCAATAGTTTGTCTTTATGGGAGCTAGTATTGGAGATGTTCTCAGTTCCTGTTATTAAAACAATTTACTTCCCCTCTTAAGTTTATGTTACAATGTTATTTTAAGATGGGGTACATAATTTTGAGCTCAGCTGGCCACATCAGCTTATCTTGCGTGATGGCGGCAGGAAAAGACTCCTCTGCTCGATTTCTCCCCTGTGCTCTGGAGACACCTCACTGATAGCTAAATGGACCAAGGAGTAATCTGTCCGACTCTGGATTCAGCAAAGCTCTGACCAGGTGCTGCTCAATACCATCAAGACCACGGTCCCACAATTCATGGAAACAAACACAGATACGTTGATTAGCAATGAATTCTGGCACAAATACTAGCACAAATTCCCATCTGCTTATGTTCCAGGCTTTTATTTTAGCAAAAATGTGAGCTGGCTTCAACGCACTGTTGCTTTATCAAGCTTATTTGAACTAGTGGTCTCGAACTAACGCTCCTAAGTGAGTATATCAGCGAGTCTGGCCAATGAAGCCACGTTTCGACAAGGGTTTGAAAAAATTTTAACTTCCTACGTCTCCCCTAACAACCAAATATAGTATTTATAGTCCGACCAATCGTGTTTAGTCTTATATTTGTTGCGCTCCAATCAATTTGGAGTTTACATGGTAGGCTATTTCCGTACGCAAGGTTTTTTCAAACACGTTATAAAAAAATTTTATGAGCAGAAATGATTTCATGCTGTCAGGCATCCCCAATATTTTATTTTGGTTATAACTTGTTAATTCCTAGACTATTTGCGTAACGTTTTACATATTCTTTGTCAGCAAACCCTAAGGAACCCAAATATACAAATTTAAAAGAGCTAAGTGGCTGCGTTCAAAATATGCAATTTCTTCGACCTCCTGTTTCGAAGATGTGCTGTCTGGGTACTGTAATGTTTTCAAACGTAAACCCATCTAATGTTATCTTTTCTAATAAGCGTTTTTTCGTGATTTTAAAAACCTAACTCTGGGAAGGGTAGTGTATTTTATCACTGTCCGTCTGAAAAAAAAGTTAGTGCATGTGGCCTTACACGCGTGATAGTAGTAATTGTGTATCGCGCGACGCGTGTTGCATGCGTTCCTGATTTTCAGCCCTCCCTCTCTCTTTCTATTTGAGTCCATCTGTTCGTTCGTTTTGGTAACGCAGTATAATTAATGTTAGGATTAATTTAGGTCATTACGCAGTCTGCCTCTCAATGTTTTTCCAAGAAATACAGCACACGTTTCATTGAAGAAAGCGGGTAATAATATAGTAGGCTTTTACTATCAACGTGAAAGCGTTACAATTTGCAGACGAAGCATAAAACAAAAGGGGATTTCGAGTACATTCCTTGTGACAGCACTGTTATTTTACCATTGCTCTTTTCTTTATTAGAATTTATTTGTTACGCTTTACATTTACCTTTTAATTTATATATGTGGATTAGAATATTCCACGACACAGATTACCACACCCCTCGGGAAAAAAAAAATGGTACATTTTTTTTTTTTTTTGAAATACATCTAGGAGCAACATACAATAGGCTCACAATGTACCAATAACAATGCGCAGATGATAAACATAAGTTTTCTGACCTTAGAGAAAGTACTTCTCTAAGTATAAATATTTCCAGAGAGGTGTCACCAACGCATACTACAATATTAGCAATGACACAATTTCTACATTAGTTTATACATAGATTTCATCTAAGAATCTTAACATCATGATCATCAAAGACGAAAAAACATTGAAAGATCAGCGGTGAATAAATATCAATGAACCGCTAAGTAGTGTTACAATCAATATATGATATTACATATGTGTACACATTTCAACATAGAAACAACTGTATCAAAGTTGTATAACAGTTATGAATCATGTAGGCATCTAGACAAAATATCTGCCATCACATTTTCTGACCCACGGATAGCTCGCACCGAAAAATGAAATGGCTGTAGAGCAATCGCGTATCGCGTTGATCTCGCGCTCTTCAGATTTTTACTCTGAATAGCTGTAAGAGCTTTCTGGTCAGTTTCCACAATGAAATGCGCGCCAAGAAGAAATCTTTGCAGTTTAAGGATTGACCAAACCATAGCCAATAATTCACGGTCTAGGACCGAGTAATTCTTCTCTGCGGCATTTAATTTCCGAGAAATATACATCACAGGATGCAGAGTTCCAGAGTACTCTTGCATTAGTGCTGCTCCAATCCCGGTGGATGAAGCGTCACTACGAAGAATAAATGTCTTATCCTTAGAAGGCAATACTAGGATAGGTGGAGTAGAAAACATAGTTTTAACCTTATCCAAAGAGGATTGACATTCTTGAGTCCAATGGACTACATTAGGAGACCCTTTCTTTAGCAAGGAAGAAAGAGGTGACATAATGGAGGACAGATTCGGGATGAATCGTCCATAAAATTGTATTAGACCTAAGAGACTTCGCACTTGCTTTTTAGTCTTAGGAATAGAAATGTTAAGTATCTTACTTGTATTATGGTCTTCTGTTTTTAGGAACCCATGACCAACACGGTGTCCTAAGAAAGATATTTCGCTAAAACCAATACATGCTTTCGATGGTTTCGCTGTCAGGTTATGCTCGCGTAAGATAGACAATAGTTCATTTATACCATTATAGTGATCGTTCCAAGTATCACTGAAAAGACAGATGTCATCAAGATACGCAATGACATCTGAGCGATGAGATAGGATTCGACGCATCATGCGTACGAATGTTGCAGGGGCGTTCATAAGACCGAAAGGCATGAAATTCCATTGGAATAGACCCCTAGGCGTCGAAAAAGCAGTAAACGGTTTGGCGTGTTCGGATAATGGAACTTACCAATATCCCTTAGACAAATCGAGTTTAGTAAAGAAATGAGAATTCGATAGTCTCGTAAGTAGCTCTTCTAGCAAAGGCATAGGTTCAGCATCAAATTTAGTCACTTGGTTCAATTTGCGATAATCCACGCAAAGACGTATGTTATTGTCTTTTTTTCGTACAATAACCATCGGCGAAGAATATGCTGATGTGGATGGTTCAATAATTTTTAACCCTATCATCTCATCCAACTCTTTCTCTACCTGTGCTTGAAAATGTATCGGGATAGGATACGGTCTGACTCTTATAGGACTATGGTCAGTAAGAATAATGTCATGTTGAATGACATCAGTTTGACCAGGAATGTCAGTAAGGACATCCTGAAATTGTTCTAACATAGTAGAAACTTGTTTCTGCTCTCCTGGAGATAATTCTGGAGAAATTGCAACATCTTTCCATGATTCATTAGAGTGAAGAGGAATCATTGGAAAAGGTAAATTTACATCCGAGAAACTCGTTTCCTCATCCTGTATTACTGACAGAGATGAGTACTGTCCATGTTGGACTGGAAAATCGTCAGTTGCCTGGAAAACAGGTTGTAAATAATCCGGACGTTCATGGAATTCCGTGAGCATGTTGATGTGGAAGGTTTTACGCTTCCCGTCAATATCGACGATATAGTCAACATCGGAAACTTTTGATATTATATCGTACGGACCTTTCCAAGAAATAAGAAGTCTATTTTCCCTACAAGGTAGCAAGACAAATGCTTTGTCACCTGGACAAAGTTGTCGCAAACATCTCTTTTTATTGGCAAATTCCCTTGCCTTCTGTTTCGCAAATTCAGAAGAAGCAGTTGCCAATTTGCATGCTTCAATAATCTTGTGTCTAAGTGCGATGACATATTCATAAGAGGATTTTGTGTCATCGACAATATTATCAGCAGTTATAAGATCATGAAGTAAGGACATAGGACCTCGCGGTTTCGCGCCAAAGACAAGTTCAAAGGGAGAAAATCCTGTATGTTCGTTGGCGACCTCTCTATATGCAAAGAGAGCCGCGGGTAAAACCCTATCCCAATCCTGAGGATGATCTTCTGTTATCTTACCTAGTAGGTTTTTCAGAGTTCTATTCAGACGTTCCACCATCCCATTGGACATAGGATGATAAATACTACTCAGCGATCTCTCTATCTTAAGAGTTGACATTACTTGAGACATGGTATCCGATATGAGTTGGGTACCATGGTCGGATAATATTTCTGCTGGAAATCCCAGACGAGAAAATATTAACCAAAGAGCATCTGCGACATCAGCAGTAGTTATGCTCTTTAGAGGAACAGCCTCCGGCCAACGTGTGCACATATCAACACACGTCAAAATAAATTGGTGTCCTCTAGCAGACTTTATCTTAAATGGACCAATGATGTCTATCGCCATTTTTTGAAATGGTCGAATGGGAATGTCTGCAGCCTGAATAGGTGCATCATGGCGTGGACCTCTGGATTTAATCTCTTGACATACTTTACAAGATCGACAATAGATTCGTATGTCCTTATTCACAGCAGGCCAAAAGAAAGATTGAAGAACTCTAGCTTTAGTACGGGAAAAACCCATATGTCCAGCACACTGCGAATCATGAGCGTGCTGTAAGATTTTAACTCTCATATTTTTAGGCACAAGGATTTGAGAATGAATGGACTTAGCGGAGTCTTGTACCATACGTACAAGTACGCCATTCTTCATCGTAATCCAAGATTTACGATTTGTATCCTTATTCGGATCACCTTTTGTTGCCAGAGTAAAGAATTTCTTTAGAGTAGGATCATCTTCCTGCTGTTTTATAAAGGAATCATGGGAAATCTCCAAGGGATCATCTTGGATCTGCGCATCATTATCTTCAGAATGTGAAGATTGCGGCATATTAAGAGCTTGAGCCCTAGTGATTACTGCATTAGCAGATTGCATATTAACATTTTCCCAATTAGAAATTTGCTGTGGAGTGCATTCTTTCACTCCATGAATGCGACCGATGATAAGATCAGCGATCGGATTCGGCAAGAGACATGCTTGCACCTCTCCTGTAAAGAAAGGTGTAGCAATATTGATAATGGCAGTGGAGTACTTCTCCAATGTGCCACCAAATGTTACACATTTGACTATATTGCCTGTAGCTCGAGAAGGATTTACGAGTGATTGCCTCACTCCGATGGTAGTGCACCCCGAATCGAAAAGAATTGATACCGGAGTACCATCTATTAGGCCCCTATTAAAGACAAGAGCACCCCTTCCATTATGCGCGATTGACGCATGGAGCGCGGGAAGCGGGTGACCGCAGCTTAAAGTAGAAACTGTGGTTGGATCGAATAATGTTTTGCATTGCGAACACTGAGATGCTCTAGCAAAATCGAAAGCGGAATTTGCTACACTGTTGGAGTCTTTTTTATCATTATTCTGATTATCGGTGTCGTGGAACTCCTGTTGTGCAGAGTTAGCCTGGTAATACGATTTACCATGTCTTTTGTGTTGTGATCTACCTCGGTTATAATTGTCTCTATAATTATTATTGCCTCTGTTATAACCCCTATTTGGGTTTGAATCATAATATTCATGATCATAATCATCACGCTCATTATATTGAGTATCCCTGTAATATTGGTTTTTTTGTCTCCATGAAGCACTTGGGTAGTTCCTATAGCTACTCCCTTTTCGAGAATTTCTAACATTATGGGTACCCCTCGCGTGTCGAGGACTATCAGCCCGATTCCAGTTCTTCGAAGAAGAACCCTGATTTGAGTGGTTATCTTGGTTTTGATACTTATTCCAATTAACCTTTTTATCAAATTTATTTTTAGCTCCTTGGAATTTGTGTGAGTAATTCTGATTATATTCTGTTGCCGAAGCAACTGGCATACTCTCTTTAATATTAGAGTTACTAAGAATCATGTCAGGGTGTGCTGTGGCATACTGGTCACAATATTCTTCCATTTGCTTTATTGTACTAGGTTTACGCTCATGTAAAAACTCTAGGAATGATTTATTTACCGAAGACATGACCTTGTCTCTTAGTAATAAATCCGTAAGACCATCAAATGTTTTCTCTATTTTGGATAATTCAATCCATCGTGAAAGTGTAATTCGTGCTTTTGAGATGAATTCTGAGAATTCTACACCTACCTCAGGTCTCATTGTTTTAAACAAAAGACGATAACCTTCCTCAGACAGCTGATATCTCTTTATCAAAGCTGCCCTAATAGCATCATAATTATCCTTGTCAGCCTCTTCAACGAAATATAACTTACTCAGAGACTCCCCTTTTAGATTTTCAGACAACTGATTCACATACTGTGATTTGTCAACATTATGAGCACGACAAGCACGTTCAAATCTATCAAGCCAGAATGCTATATCATCACTGGCAGAGTTGAACGCTGGTACCTTGACCTTGTACACAAAGGGTTTACCATTACCACTAGATGTCTGATTAACATTACTCATACTTGTCAATTTTAATTTCTCTAATTCAAACTCATGTTCTCTTATTGCTTTTCTCTCTTCAGCTTCTCTATCTAATTTTTTTTGTTCTGCGGCAGCGGCAGCTTCTAATTTTTTCTGTTCTGCAGCAGCTTCCAATTTTTTTTGTTCAGCTGCAGCAGCAGCTTCTAATTTCTTCTGTTCTGCATCAAATCTCCTTTCCTCCACTTGCATCTGCAATTTCTTTAGTTCAGCAGCAGTATCAGCTTCTTTTTCTAATCTTTTTTCTTCAGCTAGAGCTTTTCTCTCTTCAGCAGCAGCAGCAGCAGCAGCAGCTTTTCTCTCTTCAGCAGCAGCAGCAGCTTTTCTCTCTTCAGCAGCAGCTTCTAATTTTTTTTCTTCTATTTGAAGTTTTCTCTCCTCAGCCGCAGCTTTTTTTTCCTCAGCAGCAGCTTTTCTCTCTTCAGCAGCAGCAGCAGCTTTTTTCTCTTCTGCAGCTAATGCTTTGTCATATTGAGCAACAGCCCATTGTTCTAAGTCTTTCCCAGTCTTATCAAGGGATTTTCCTTGTGCTATAAAGTAATCTAATGTAGACATTTTGTCTTCTTAAATCAGAAACCTGAAAAAGTAAATAAATTACCTTATTTCACTTTAATGGGAGACAAGTCTATACCATAGACTTAGTCTTAGTGAAAACTTGTATGGTTTATAATAACCAATGATAACTTGAGTACCTGTGGACAACAATAACTGTCTATCTCAAATACTGTGGGAGACAAGCCTTACAAAGGTCTTGTATACCCTAATGTAATCAATGATCACTTGAGTACCTGTGGAAAATCCTCATAAAGTACTGATCTGTACTATACTATAAGTGTATACAACTATACCTCCTATGTCATATGTCAACTAAAGACATTACAAAAGACAAACAAGAAAAGACAATCTGAAAACATTTGCAGAGATCAAATTAAATTAAATAGGAGAAATGAAAAAAATGATCACAGAATCTGTGATGATAACTGCAATAAGATAACAAGACAAATAACGCCACAGTGTATAAACATAAGGGTGTAAAGAACTAAAATGAAAGGAAAGATGAGACCTACAATTATACAAACAAATCAAACAAAAATAAAGAACAGAAAAATGTTACAAATACAAATATGAAACAGTCGTCACAACTAACCAAATATTTGCAAACTATGTTGCATGCAAATTTCAATTAAGAAATTGCTCCCTATAGAACGCCAGAACAAGACCAATATCACTCGGTAATTCCTGTTCTAGTCACCTCCCATCCAGGCCCGCAAAGACATAACAATCACACATATAAACAAATAATATATAAACATAAATATATATAAATCATCAATGTGTGTATCATATCATGCAATGTGTTGTAGTTGCAATGTATTGTACTGTATGCTCAGTTTTAACAAATTAGACTACCACTTTATTGAGTAATAGATTTGCTTTCTAATTGTTACACTGTTCAATTTTTTTGAGCACATAAGAAGATCCAACGATGAAATTTGCACATTCTGTTCAACATTGCTCTTCTATTACAGCAGGCTAAACACTCACTAGTTTAGGACACTGACTGTACTGTGCCAAATGTCAACAAGTGCTGACCCAGATATTGCTACACTTGTCAGAACAGGTCAAGCTGACATTGATTGTATAGCTGTCCTACTGGTGTTGATGTGGTCAAACAAATGTTCTTTCAACTGTAAAATGTGATTCTCAACATAAGACTGCGTAGGCTGGACCCAGGGATCTGGCCACCACTGTAAACTTTGCTTTCCACTGTAAAGTTTCTTGTCCCAACACACACACTGTAAAATGTCAGTCTGTAAAGAAGTATCAGTTGTATACTGTAAACCTTCTGTAAAGTGTGGTGTGTTCTCCTTCCTCTGTAAAGCTCCACTATCAATCACTGTAGCATGTTGTTTGTGGTGCCACTACTGTATGTGTCCATTGTAGTGTACAGAGTTGTTGAGATCAGGCATGCTCCAGTCTACCCAGCTGTAAATGGGTAACTCACCCTAGTCCTAAGTTAGGGAAGGCAAAGGCAGCTGTAAACAGTAGTTTCCCTCTAAGGCTCCAGGGGAAGCAGGCCCTAAACTTGGTCACTTCAACCGACGCAGGATGGTGTATATATGGGTAGAAGTGTAGAGTGTGATTAACGCGAATGGTGTACTGTTCGTGTTCTGACCAATCTAAACACTCATTCACTTGTGTCTACAAGGCACCAATGCAGACTGCTGGAATCTTTGTTTACACAGTTTATTTAGACTCACACACTGGGACATTACGAGTAAATCATGGGTATGTTGACATATCAATTTGCAGGCATACATAGTAGATCCTATGTCATGGCACATTCATAAATAATAGGTAGTACATCAATGGCCGCATCCCCTATCTGACTAAGCGCGTCAGTGAAGGCGGATCGGTAAGTAACTAAAGTTGCTTTACGTCCATAGTTTATAGCATATTATGAAACCACGATAAGGGGTTTCTATCAAAATTGAGATCTCCTTGCCACTGTCCGAATAATAAGATACATGCCCCGTTCTTTAGACAGTGATCCAAAAATACGATGACAGGAATGTAACATGGCCGCCTCCCTGAGTCGTCGCTCACTCACTCACAGGAGGGTATAGATAAGCCAAAGTTAATTTGAAATACATATGCATAATTTCATAAAGTTCCTCCATACAGATCTACCGTAATCCAGTTACCTCACGTAGACATAATTACAGTATGGAGCCCGTCATCTCCGTCGATACAAACTTGACCCTAGCGTTGCGAAGCACAAAATTCCAGCTAGGCCTAACCGACCTGAGATCATCAAAACAGGGACTGGAATTACCTGGAGTCCGAATCATACATGGTACCGTACATTAGGAAAGTCTCTAACACAACTCTTGTAGAGACACAATCTCCTATAGAAGAAAAACCACTTCGTAAGTCATTTTTACAGAAGAATATACCAGCCCTGGAAAAATGCGTACCCGCCATTGTCACGGTACATCGGAACTCATCACGACTAGACAAGACAACTCCTACTTCCGCTAGAGCGGTGTAACAAGAATATAGTCCTGCCTACCCATCCAAAATATACAATATAGGACTGATTCTACTTGTACTAATAATATGTAATACATATGAATTCAGGCCATAAACATAATAAGCAAATTAATCTATTTTCTGGCCCTAAGAAATAGGTACGGACAAGGGTGTCATATCCATGCGCCGAATTAATATCAAGAACGGTTACTCCTATAATCAACAGGGTAAAACAATTATGGATTATCTAGCCTTCCCCATAGACAGCATGTCAATATCCATATCGTAATAATTTTTGGATTTCTTCTAACTTCAATTATGTCTATTAAATGCTGCCGTAACATTTAGGTTCATTAATGTTTTCATAGATGTTGTATGAACGAATGTTTCCATTTCTCTTCTTTTGTGTTCAATTCGTTTGTGACGTTTTGTTTCATTCTATATTCATATTGATGTAATGAAGATTAGTTCGTTCAATACGTTGAATGATAACACTTGATTGTCGAACTGACAGAACTATGAAAACTTCTTGTAGTGAATCTCATCAAACTTGGCAATCAACACAAAGTCTTCTGAAGACGACATTATCCATTTAGTTATCTGAAGACATATCACATTATGGAAAACATGAACGAAATACGTGGTTCCCATTTCAAAATAAGGAATGACATCACAATCTCATGCATTCTCAACTATTTGACCCTGAGCGGTCATATCAACCGACGGGACCAGAAGACGCAGCAATAGAGACAGCAGTCAGCGACTCATAGCTTGACTGCCTGTGTCAGGACCAGCGAACCAGAGCTGGTCAAGACCATGCTCCACCTCCACGTGGTGGTCCTGGAAACAGTCTGCAGCACTGCAGGCTGGCTGAGCGAGCATGGATCGCAATGGGAAGGCAAACCCGGTCCTAAAAATAGCTGTGCAGAAGTCAGATGTGTCGACCGAAAGGTGCAGATATCACAGCTACGTTGTAAACAGACACAACGCAACCACCGTCCTTTTCAGGGCGAACAAGGAAGAAGAAGAATATCAACCGACGACCTTCGTCTAATTTTCTGTGTTCATATATTTCAGTTGAATACTATTCTATTCAAATTGTCTTGACATTATCATATCACATATTATGCCTAATCGTTGGCTTTGTATTTCTATTAAGACATCTTGTTTATTTCATAAAATCACAGGCTAAATCAATTATTCTCAGTTTGGCTGTACAAGCCACAATTTAACATTATCGTTTTCAATAGCGCATTGTATAATACACAGCGTTCTATCTAGAATATCGCGTGTAGATCTGCGTTTTAATATCAACGCTTTCACAAATTCTCGGGACTCAAAAGTCCTTATTTATTACTTATTCCATTAACTAGGAAGCCTGCACACTGACGGTTGAATATATGAGTTAAGACTCAACATATATTAGTGGACTGACACACATTATCTAAACACTGCTATTAGCCCAAAGGCTACATCAATACTCTCCCGTTACTAGGCTTAACGCGTCATCCAACAAAATTTTGTCTGTCTCCACTTTCTCTGCAGAACTGCTTTCCTGAAAAATCCAAAACA
Organism: Oreohelix idahoensis; assembly: GCA_024509875.1. Lineage (NCBI taxonomy): Eukaryota > Metazoa > Mollusca > Gastropoda > Stylommatophora > Oreohelicidae > Oreohelix > Oreohelix idahoensis. Next base: position 371,590 of record JAMPIV010010816.1, on the reverse strand, counting down.
AAAAAAATATAGCAAATTATATAAATTTTCTGTCTTATATAGTAACCTCCTTTTATCCTAACTGACTACAGGAAAAATGCACTCTTGAGGTGATAGCCCTGAGCAGCTTTTTTAGCCTGGTGCTCCTTTCGTCATGTTTGTTTCTTATCTGCTTGTAAGAGCTTTGTTTTTTGCCAATCTTCTTCTTCTTCTTCTTCTTCCTCGTTCGCCTTCAGACTTCCACATTTATGACTCTAATAAAGGCAGCAGTCAACTCAAGGTTCCCGACATCTCCAAACAGTTTTTCGTTGACAGAAGTAGGTTGTTGCCATATGCTACCCCGTTCATTACTGTAGGTTGGGCAGTACTGCAGCAGGTGTTCGACTGTCATCGGGCTGGTACCGCAGGTGCAGAGATCTGTTGCACCAATTTTGTATTTGTGGTACAGATGGTATCTCAATCTGTTGTGCCCAGTGCGCAGTCGAAAAATGATGACCTGTTCTTTTCTGGATAGTTGATGATATGCGTCATTTTTCAAATGTCCCGGGTGCTCTCTTTCCCATTTGGACTTGAATGTAGCCTTTATAGTGGTCTTTGCCGTTGCGTAAGTTGTCTCTATATCATTTTGCTGTAAGGCACCTCCTTCTTTAGCAAGTCTATCTGCCTCTTCATTTCCTGGTATGTTGCAATGGGCTGGTATCCACTGGATAGTGCACTTCTTGAAGCATTCGGCCAGTCTTTCAAGGGAGATTATCAGATCTTTCAATCCTTTAGTTTGGTGGCTCTTCAGCGCTGATATTATTGAGAGGGCATCTGAAAAGATTACTATCTGTTTTTCTGCCTGTGCTTTGCATTCAATAAGAGTTTCAGCTGCCTGTTTCAGGGCTTCTGCTTCAGCACAGAAGTTGTTGCAGTATTTTCCAGTGGCAATTGCCATAGAGTGAATTCTATTCTTTAATTTTATGAGGATGCCGGCACCCCCATTTTCAATCTGAGGTGGCGTCATAGGGAGCATCACCACCTAATGTGATCGATAGCTTCATCTTTCCTGGATGCTGAATTTAAGTCCAGTGCCTTCATGTCTGTCTTGAATGCATCTTTGAACCTCATTTGTGGTTTTTTTCTGGCCAACTTCCATCTTCTGTGTGTCAGACATGGCCAAGCCAGTGTAATCTGCGCTGTCTTAAGTTACCCAAAACCAGTAATGAAACATTTATGAAATCTGTGAATTCCTCCAATACTTGTAAGTTTATATATCGATCATATCCTATAATACTTTCCTTACTTCGTCCTGTGACCTAAATGGACGTTGGGATTATCACTTTTCGTTCAATGCTTTATTGATTTCACACCTACCTATCTTGTACGAGTGTCTGTGTCTCTAATTATCCTATGCATTTCTGAATATTGTCTACCCAGTGTGTCTTTGCCCTTTGTAGTTCCTAGGGCTATCGGAGAAGACACCAGAAAGAATAGGACTACTACTACCTCAGGCATATCGTAAAAGGCGACTAAGATGAGGTTGTGCATGATGCTGCCAACCTCAGCATATAAAATATATTGCTATGGATCCATCACTGCAAAAGCACACAAATGCTTTAATGTAACCTTCCTGAAATGGGACCAGCGACAGTGGCAACATAAGATATGTTTCTGTTCAGTGAAAAAAAATATGACTTTGGTTAGCCAAGGATAAGTTCATATACTTCAGGATACTTTATTTCTACTGAGCGTCCAAATGGCAGAGTGGTTAGTGCGCTGGCCTCTCACGGCAAAGGTACCGGGTTTGAAACACAGTGGTGTCTCACTCCAGTCTACCCAACTGTAAATGGCTACCTGACTCTTATCACAAAGGCAGTAGATCACAAACTGAGGAAAGAACAAGCAGGATTTAGAAAGAACAGGAGATGTGTAGATCATATATTCACTCTCAGGAACATTATAGAGCAGTGCTCAGAATGGCAAAGACAGCTTTACATTAATTTCGTTGATTTTGAAAAGGCTTTTGACAGCATACATAGGGACAGTTTATGGAAAATACTGAGGGCTTATGGAATTCCAAGCTGCATAGTGTCAATCATAAAAAGCCTCTATGCAAACTTTACGTGCAGTGTTGGGCAGATCAACCTAACCTTTGAGGTGAAGACAGGAGTACAACAGGGATGCCCCTTATCAACCACTCTATTTTTAACAGTCATAGACTGGGTGATGCGCCAGACAACAGAGGGCAGTCCAAGAGGAATAAGATGGACAACATTTTCTACATTGGAAGATCTGGAATATGCAGATGACATTGCACTACTAGCACATTCACATCAATACATCCAGGAAAAAACGGATAGACTTAATAAGTTTAGCCAGCAGGTGGGCTTGAACATCAATTTAAAGAAGTCTGAGGTCATGACGCTCAATGTGAGCAACCCTGAGCCCATATCAGTAAGGAATAAGCAATTAGTACAGACAGATACCTTCACATACCTAGGAAGCATAGTAACACCAGACGGCGGGGCAGGCAAAGACATCAACATCAGAATGAATAAGGCAAGAACAGCCTTCTTTAGCCTAAACAACATCTGGAAGTCCTCCCAATACAGCACAAGCACAAAATTAAGATTATATCAGAGCTGTGTACTTTCTGTGCTTCTCTATGGTGTGGAATGCTGGAGAGTTACAGAGAAGGAAATGTCGAAATTGTCCTCTTTTCACACAACATGCCTAAGAAAAATTCACCGAATCTTTTGGCCGAATACCATCACTAACCAAGATCTGCTTACTCGTAGCAAGCAAGAGGACATGCACACCATCATAGCTGGCAGATGCTGGAACTGGGTTGGTCATGTCCTCAGAAGATACCCTGATGCCATCACAAGTACAGCTATGCTTTGAACCCCTGAAGGAAAATGAAAAAGAGGCCGACCAAAAACAACCTGGCAGAGGACTGTGGAGGCTGAGATGCAAAGAATGAACCAGAGTTGGGGCACTGTACGAAGGATGGCCACCGACCGAGCAAAGTGGAATCAATTTGTTGTTGCCCTACAAGACGCCACTAGGCGTGATGGCCACTGACTGCTTTGACGGTCGGCGGCTAAGGATCAAAGAAGAAGAAGAAGAAGACTCTTATCAGAGGAGGCTAAGCCAGCAAGAAATGAAACTGGTCATCCCACTTCTTGAAGCTGGACCCAGTATTGTGAAGTCTCTAACACTTAACTCCTCAATGGCAGTAGAGGGACTGCATTTACCTTTATTTTACCTAAGGCATTCCTTTGCCCTAGTTATGACTCACCTACCAGTAAAAGCTTGTTGTAGCAGTTGACTGTAGACAATTCTAATAACAAGACAAAACAATCCTTTATCCAGTAATTTTAATGAGATGATAAAACCACTGTTTCCTGGCCCTCTAAATAGATGATGTATGGTTTTCCTCCTTAGAACTAATGATGTGTCATTATTTGCTACTGACTCTTTGACTCTTTTTTGAAAAGTGGAATATTTCCTTACGCACCTCTTCACAGTGTGATCATCTTCTCATGCATGTTAAGCAGTGACTATATCACCTCTACCTATGTTTCAGTATAAATATATTATTTATCAGATATGACTTTGTGTCCACAAATATGTGTGAACGCCTCTGCAATTGCATCAGCTGGTTAAGTCAACAAACTTAGCCCTGTGACATCTTGTTCCTATTTCTCTGTCGATTCTGTCATCGACTGTGAACCTCAAGTTATTAGAATCCCTGAACTGTTTGAGTAAGGTATTGCTGACATGAATGTTTAGTACACTTCAGGTTTTCCTGAACTTTGATGCTTCTGTCTATTAATGTGAGTGCATTTGTTTGGTCCTGCAGTGTGTTTATGTTGTGCAACAGGTCTGATTGTCTGGTGAAAGGGGGACTAATTGATAGCATCAAATCTAACGTTGTTTCTAATGAAAAGACTTGGCTTAAACTAAGATAACACAACATGTAAATAAGAAAATGCATTCTTGATTCTGAAGATTTAAATGCACACATAAGAAAATGCAATTTATCAAAAACCTCAGTTAAAATGAATAATGCTGATGGAGTGTGCTGAAGCAAGTACTTGATGTTTCTTTCTAGAAACATGCGACTGTAGCGCTCATGCTAGCAAAAAAAAATTTTTTTTAAACATATACATAATTTACATTTCACTTTATATGGTATATATCCAATATTTATAATTTGGCATTTCTAACACTTTATCTTGAAACTGACAAACAGGCATGATTTGCAAACTCAATCTTCTTATGTGTACTAAGCTTTTGAGATGTGATCTCTCTCTTACTGGCGGTTCGTTTAACTCTAATAAAATGAAGCATCACTGATCATAAAATTGCGCATTCAAATCTTTAACAAAAGCTCCCGAAAAAGCCAGGAAAAAATTTAGTGTGCAAAGAGGAAATAAACTGACTGCAGTAACCAACAATGGCTAACGAAAAATGCCACAAATGACCAAAGACACGCATGCATCCAACTTTCACTTTATTTCCCCCTCTCCCCCAATTCTGATGTGGTTTCATGGTTTGTATCTTTTCCTCCCATTTTTCAAGGCCTTTTCAGGCCTTAAAATCTTTTCTAGTTGTTCCAGGTTTTTCGAGACCGCTCAAACCCTGTAAATACTTTCTCCATAGATTCTTCTTTGATATTTTTCGCACACAGCAGTAGATAATATTCATGAAGTTTTCTCGTTGTTGGCAGCGTTGAATGTTTCTGATATTATTCTTGATTTCATTGCTTCCCACTCTATAAGTCTTCTAAGCCTAGCTGGGAAGCATTAGGGTCATACTTTTACAATGCAGTGCACCATTATTTATCCTGTGTTTAGATTTCATTTATTTGTTTCTTTAAGTTTTATTTCACATAGCCCTAAAAAACTAAAATTAATAGCTTTTATTTTTGTTGCCATCTGTGCTGTTCTACCTTGTTCTGTCCTGTTACGGTGTGCACTTGAAGATTCGTGCGAATGTGCGGGTGCGAATGGTTGTTCAACTGATACATGCATAAACCGTACACCACAACTAATGAAACTGCAAGTCAAACTGTGATATCAAAATACGGCTGAAGACTGTTCACGATTCAAAACATTTAATGATACTTCTCCACAAAGGGCAAAGGTTCCATAATTATTCATTCACAAAGATCAGTGAAATATCCTGCCAACGTCTCAGTCCGTCCTCAATTATCAATCAGCCCGGCAGAGTTCCCAACGGTCAATATCGTGTTCGCCGTCCATTACATTCATCATCCTCTGTCTTGACGGAATATTAATATAACATTTGAAAATTACTTCTCTCGAAGAAATGCCTCCAGCATCAGCATAAATATACGAAGTGTCGGTCTTCAATCAGATCTGTGAACACTTTCGTAGAACATTACTTTAAAGATCCATATTCTGACGGACACATTTGAGGAGCCTAAACACACACGTCCGAACTAGTCGGAGGACACAATCAAAAAGCTCATGAAGGTTAACCGTTGGTATCCAAGGCAGACGGTGATGACGTCATACCTTGATACATCATAAATATATTAAATGGTGCGCGTTTACAAGTAGTGCATTATCGTGTCCGCTCATCTTGCTCACAACCATATCTTTCAATAGAGCATATGACTGTGTGCAAGAATGAGAGGTAACAAGTGCCATAACATTCTAGGCGCCGATTTTGGAATTTCTCTAGGATGAAATAAGTAGGCCAGTGCAATCCAGGCCCTTTTGGCTTTCTCTGTCCCATATCATAACCCATGCGAGACGGCTGTCTTCCATCCTGAATTGCCAATTTTGAATGACTTGAGGATTTACTTCTTTAAGTTTTTATAGCTATCAACACGTCTAAATGATGTGGTAGCTAGCACCAAGTCCCACCCTCCTCAGTTGCTTTTTAAGACATGCCTAGAAGATCACAGTTGAATGGCATAAGGCAAATGAAGAAAGCAAATTATGCAATACAAAATAAATAAAACATGTATGATTGAAGACTGTTTAATTATACTTACTTACTTACTTAGTCGTTCCCCTTCTACAGTAAGGTGTAGAGGTTTGGAAGAGAGAGTGCCAGACTATCCTATCGGCTGTCTTCCTCCTGGCCTGGTTCCATTCTAGTCCTCGGTCCTTCAAAGATTGTCTAATGTTGTCCTCCCAGCGGACTTTGGGTCGTCCTGGGGGTCTGGATCCTTGGCTCTTTATTTCCCATGCTTGTCGTGGTAGCTGGTCTTCTCCCATTCTGCAGACATGGCCAAACCATCTTAGTTGGGACTGTTCTACTTGGGTCTGCAGGGGGCGGGATTTTAGGCCTTGACGTATCGTCTGGTTGCGTACCATGTCTCTTCTTGTTACTTCAACCACCTTCCTCAGATACCTCATTTCTGAGGTTTGGATCTGGCTTTTGTGGGTTGTAGTCATTGCCCATGACTCGCATCCATATGTCAAGACTGGGACATAGGTGGAGCGGTATACCCTGTTTAATTATACTAAAGATAAAAGAAAGATGACAACTGAATGAATTTAGACAAATTAAAAGAGTAAATAATAAATGGAGCAGATGGATAAAACGATACGCTATTATGTTAACTGTTACTACCTTTTGATCAGAAAAACTGTCCAAGGCATCATGGAATACTTCAGCTTCAGAAGTTTGTGACATGCTTCGAGCATAGCTTAGTCTTTCTTCAAGTTTTTGCTGCTGTCTAGGGCTGTCCCATGCATTTTCATAGACTGCTGCAGTTTTCTGAATGCCAGGCAACTTGTCAGATCTCTTTGCTAGTTTCTTCACTTTCTTTTCTTGCTCCTGCTTCAGTCTTTTCATTTTCAAATCCCATGGCTCCTCATAGGCAACTTCAGTACCTCCTGGAGGGGCAACAGCTTGACTCATGTTGTAAGCCACTTCTGATTGTGGATGCTGTGACTGAGGAATGGCACAGGCTGGATTTACAGATACAGAATTCAGAGAGTTATCTTGTGGTTTTGTATTTGTAAACTGGGTTGATATATGTGGTTCTGACTTGGCATATGTGTCATGGTTAATACTGGCTTTGTTACTGCTTTGGTCTTGATTTGACAGACTTCTTGATGAAGGTGATTCACCAGGTTTGTTAAGACGAATTGCCGAAGCCACTTCGTACTCAATCTCTACCACCTTCTTACCTGGTCTCTTCTTCCGGATTTGAGTTTTAACATCTGAGTCAGGAGATGTTTCTAAAATGTCTTTGCGAGTGATTTCTGCAGTGGATGTATCTATCTCACCTCCTGTCTTCGGCGATGCAGAATTCTGGTGTTGTGGAGTAGCGTGTTTAGCAGATCTTGGTTTGGGAGATGGTTTTTTCTGTGGAAGCACATTACAATCCTCTGAAGGTTGCTGTGCTAGATCGTATACATCACCATCATCAAACTCATTAGGGACTGTTCTATGCTTCGATTGTTTCACCTTTTTGACATCTATGGCATCTGAAATTATATTAGAGTGAGTGAATTAAAATATAATGATAGTCTTAATAGCAAGAAGTGAAAAGGAGCTGCAGGAAATGGTTGATACAATAGTGACAGAAAGTAAAAATAAAGGCCTCAGCCTCAATAGCAAAAAGAAACAAGTAATGGGCGTCTAAAAGAAAATGGGTCCCCAGATTGCACTATCAAAGTAAATACAACAGTTTTAAAATAGCTCAACAGATTCAAATACCTGGGCACATTAATAACAATGGATGGAAGATGCATCTCAGAAGTGAAGAGCAGAATAGCTCAGGCAAAAACAGCATTCTATAAAATGAAGAGTATTTTATGCAACTATTCTTTGTCAATGGAAGTAAGAAAGAGAGTTCTTCCGTGTTATACAGAACCAATTCTGAAATTTGGGTGAGTCATGGACAATTAGTAACCAAGTAGGGAAGGCACTAGAGGCCACAGAGATATGGTTTTACAGAAGAATGCTCCATGGACAGCCAAAAAGAGTAATGAGGATGTCCTGAAAGAAGCCAATGCGCAAAGGAAACATTTCACAAGTTAGACAGAAGTAATCCACTTTTTTGGGGCATGTTATGAGAAAAGAAAAGCTGGAATATATCGTAACAACAGGTAAAATTGAAGGAAAAAGAGATAGAGGGAGACAAAGAGAGCAAATACTGGACAGTTTGACATTGCGGCATGGAAAGAAGTCAACAACAGAATTGATAAATGGTACTGGAGACAGGAAGTTGTGAAGAGACATGATCTCCTACGCCACTAGGCATGGTATTTGAAGAAGGTATTTTTTATTATTTAATGAAACTTTTAAATATATTAAACATATTAGTTTTCTTAAAGCATTCACTTGTGTGTGTGCGTGTTGTTGTTGATTAACTAGGGCTGCTGAGCTTGTCACTCTTTATCATTAATGCCAAGCTGAAGAATTTACATGTGTTCTGCAGCTGTTGAGTGGTGCTGTATAGAGTGTTTGTGATTGTTGCTGGAGTGTTTGTTTGAACCATGCTTGCTCCGAGTTTTGCTAGTCTGTCTGTTTTATCGTTGCCTGGTATGTCTGTGTGCCCTGGTATCCACTGGAGAGTGACTCTGATGTTGTATTTTGTCAGCAGGTTGTCAATTGTTTTGGACAGCTGTATTATTTCTTTATTTTCTTCATGAGGCTGGGTCGACCCCGGAGCCGTTTGGGGCCTAAAAAATCCCACCTCAACTGGGGATTGAACCATGGGCTAGGAAGCCAGTGCACTAACCACTGCTCCTTATGATATCTGAGGGCATATGGATTTCTTGTTTGAATTGGCTGTCTATTGGCTGTCTATTGGCTTTGAGTGTGGTGTTTATTGCTGTAATCTCTGCTTGGTAATTAGTAAAGAACTCTCCGTACGGTTCATATATTTCTAGTGTGCTGCCATTTGGGTATTTCACATATGCTCCAAGTCTAGCATTTATGGTGGCCTTGAATGCTGAGCCATCTGTGTATGCATGTATTACTGCTAGGGTAGCTGTCTCTAGTCTCTAAAGTAGCTGTTTTAAGTACTGTTGGGTTCGTGTCTCTTGTTAGTGTGCTATCCATGAGTGTGGTTTTTATTACTGGAAGTTTTAACTCCTTTCCGGGATAAATGACTGGGTATTGTTCAATTATTTCTCGTGTCTGTGGGAGGTGGTGTTGTTCTGCTATAGTTGTTGCTACTTGTAGTGGTGATTTTTGTTTTAGTCTGCTAATGGGCTTCCAGTTTTCAACCAGTTGTCTGTTTGGGTGATCTTTTCTCATTCTTCTACAGTGCACTGTAGCTTCCAGAACAGTACGTTTACATCGTAGGTCCATTGGTTTTACGTTTGCATCAATTTCACAAGCAGATGTTGATATGGTTCTCATTCCTCCACATATGAACTTTAAGCTTGGTTTTGGACTTTGTCCAACTCTGCTTGAGTGGTTTTGCTCATTGCAGACTGCAGCAATAGGTTGTTATCCATGACTGATCGGACATATCCCAGGTACAGCTGTCTGAGATTTCCTTTGTCTGCTCCCCAGCTAGTGCTTGCAAGATATTTAACTAGGTTCAGGCGTCTACTGGCCTTATCTTTCATTTTGTGAATGAAGGTATTGAGGAGTAACTGTCTGTCAAGCTCCACTCCTAAGTAAGCTGGATTTTTTTCTCTGGACAGTAGTTGTCCATCGAGTTTTAGTTGGTACATCTTGCTTTCCTTGATGCTCCTTGTGAAAATTGTGTATACGGTTTTCTGGGTGTTTATTTTTAGTTTCCAGAGCCTGCAATACACAGCTATTGTGGCAAGGGCTCTGTTTAGTTTTTCTTGCGCCAGTTTTTTGTATTTTTCTACTGTCCTAATGAGCGGGTCATCTGCATAGTGTTTTTGATACCTTCAAGAAGGGAGGAAGGTCATTTATGAAGATAAGGAAGAGGGTGCAACTTAGTGCTGATCCTTGCGGCAATCTCTCCTCTAGTGTTTTCTGGGATGATTTAGAGCCTTCTACTGTTGTTTGTATTGTTCTGTTACTTAGGAAGGCTTTAATCCAGAGATACATTTTTCCACTTATGCTCATTTTTGTCATTTCGGCGAAGAGCCCCTGTCTCCATACTGTGTCGTATGCTTGCTGCAGATCAATGAATACAGCTGTTGTGTGCTTACCCTACTGGAATGCATCTAAGGTTTTTTGCACAAATTTAAAGAGTTGGTTGTCTGTTCTTCAACCTTTTCTGAAGCCTGCCTGACTATCATTGATGACTTTATTACTTTCCAGCCACCAGTAGAGCCTGTGATTAACCATTTTATCTGCAAGTTTTCCAATTGCTGAGGTCAGTGAGACTGGTCTGTAGCTTCCAGGTTCTTCAGCTGGCTTGTTTTTCTTTAGAATTGGTTTGATATTTGTAGTCAGCCAAGCTTTAGGGAGTGTGTTTCTTTCCATGTTCTGTTAATGAAGTTTAAGAGTACTAACTTTGCAACTGGTCCTAGGTTTAGTATAATTTCATTGATAATTTTGTCTAGTCCTGGAGGTTTCTTGGTCTTTATAACAGTATAATGGCAGTGTTCATATCGTGATTATAAGACGTGTACAGTATTCATCTGTACTTTTTTGTGTTTAGGCCCAATGTTACTTATTTTTGTGCTTTAATATATTCATAATGGGCCCTAAGTGTAGTGACAAAAAAAAACACCCATAAGTAGAGGACGCAATTGCATACTGGGAAAGGGTCGATCCGAATTTCGACAGAAGTTCAAAAGTAAATAATAGTGGGCTAGAACACCAAATAGCCTGTTACAGAGAACTTCTTAGGGAAAGGAAGAAGACATCAATGAGGCAAACGTCTTTGCTCTCCTTTTTCAAGACGCAACCGCCACAACCAGCTTCAGTCACCCCTACCCCTAACCCTTCAGATTCTGAGCCATTTACATCAGCCCCAGCCCCTGTTAGATCTCCTTCAAAGTCCCCTTCTCCTAAAAGAATTAGATTGAGTTCTTCCAGTTCTGAAGATGAGCCTCAATTGTCTCCATCTGATTTTCTAAGTCTAGATTCCCCCTAAATCACCAACATTCAAAACTGTACATACTGTATATATTCATCATCTACTTGCTCAAGAATGATTTTAAGGTAAGATGTTATTTACATATTTTTAAATTTATTACTGTATTTTCTTTATTCTTGTTTATTTAGGTGTTGCGCGCATTCGCAAGTGTTATATAGTTAGTTATTTACGTTCTTTGGCAGCCCTAATGCATTTGCAAGCTAAATAAAGGCTATGCTTCGACTTTCGTCGATTTTCGTCAGTGCTCTGGTCCCTAACCTGTTGAAACAGTGAGGTATGCCTGTAGTACAATGCTTGCTTTAGCAGCTCCCTGTTCTGTTTTTGTTATGTTCTTAATTGTTTGTCAAGCTGTTTTCTGTGATTTGTTTTGCTGACATTTGCATAGTATTTGTTAAACGTTTCTGCCTTTTTCTTGTTGTTTGTTAAGATGTTTCCTCCAGTTCTTAGTGGTTTTGGGTTGCTTTCTTTCCCTTTCCATCAAGACAGTGCAGGAGCTTCCATGCTTTGTGCCCTTCATTCTTTAAGTCCAGGCTTTCACATGTTTTTGTCCATGCTTCTTTCTTTGCTTTCTTAATGTGATATCTTACCTGTGCTGTGAGTTTGTTATAAATTATTTTCTTGGCTCTGGTGGGTTCTTTTTCCACCTTTCTTCTGGCTTGTCTGCACTCTTTAACAATCTTTTCTAGATCTGGAGTCAAAAAATGGCTGAAACGTTTGTGGTTGCCGTTTGGTATTGTTATGTTCGCTATTTCAAGTATAGTCTTTGTGATATTATTGTATGTATTCTCTACTGTATCTAATATGTCAATGCTGCTGAATCTGCTATCTGAAGGTGTTGCATATGTTGTCCAGTTAGCCTTTTTGTAATTCCAGTAGGGCTTTCTCTTTTGTCTGGATTTATTCTATCTATACTAATTAGTATTGGCCTGTGGTCACTTTCAATATCTTCCATGACTGTGTAAGTGCAAGTGTCTGCAATGTCAGCCGATACCATGGTAAGATCAGGTCTGCTGGCCATGCCTGAAGCTCTGTGCAAAAGAGTGTGTTCTGACCGTGTGTCCTGTTGTAGGATCAGGTTGGACGTGTTGCAGATTTCTTCTACTTCCCTGCCTCTTTTGTTGTATGTTTTATAGCCCCATGATGGTGAATGGGCGTTGAAGTCTCCAGCTATTATAGTTCTCTGATATGTGGTGTACTGGATATTGATGTTAAACATTATAGATGGTGTATTTGTTTCCTCTGAACCAGCAGTGAACTTGCTGCATGTCTATGTCACCACTGCAGGGGATGTTTCGTACATCTGCTTGAATGTCATTTCTTATGAGTGTCATAAGTCCTTGGCATTTCTTGTTTATGCAGCGATACTGAGTGTATCCAGGGATGTTAAAGGTTTTTCTGGGTGGAATGATTTCCTGAAATACTGCAATATGGATCTTGTATCATTTAATGTTTTAAGCAGTTCTTCCTTCTTGTTTTGTATGCCTGCAATGTTGATTTGTAATATGTTTATGTTCCCAGTAGTAGACTTTTCACAAGTAGCCTGGGGTGTCACTGCTCTGCGCTGACCTTGTTTACCGAGGCGACGTCCGAGCTCGTATGGTGAAAATATGGTTGTACTTGGCATTATCTTCAAAATAGGCCTAGGTATTTCCTGTGGCTTTTCTGCCATTCCGCAACATATTGAGTTGGGAGTCCTGAGTTCCAGTCTCTTTCCCAGGCATTTTATCCTGGCTTGGCATGCATCCAGAGGGCCCCACATCTGGTTTTAAATTAGCAGTTGGGGGATAGGTGGGGTGGCATACTGTGCATTCCCCGTCATCCGGGGGGGGGAAGGCCTCTCCAAATATGCAGAGCTTACATGAGGCTGTGCTCTGGTTCTGGGCTCTCCTAAGGAATCCTCACGTCCTGCACAGAGCCACATTCTAGCACCAGTCACCTGCCATCTTTCCATTGTAGAATTCTCTTGCATGCAGCCATCCAGTCAAGAGCCAGTATTAAGTCTGATGCTCATGTGATTCCCCCAAGCTTAGTGTGCAATGCTGGGTTCTCAACATGCTGCACCACTGGAGGAATTGTCATGCTGGACATATTTGATGCAGCTTTAGGGTCCTGGGTAGGCTACTAGATTAGAAGACTGACCCTGGGATTCACCTGAGAGCATGGTGAAATCCTATGCATCTCCTTGGCTGTAATGCTGGCGTGCCTGAGGGTTTCCTGCACACCACAGACAGGAGCCAGATATGCACTGTTTTAGCACTTGGGAGGGTAAGAGGAGTGTTTCTGCATCTCTCTGAGATATGTAGCCAAGGTAGGGTTCACACTGCTCAATCCCCGCAACCAAGTAGCCAGCTGGTTATGCCAAGATCTCTTGGGCTCTAGGCATGTGACCAAAAGTTCACGGCGAAAGGATTGTCACGTCCTGAAAATTTGTGCATTTACGATGGGTTCCATTCATCAGAGAGCAACGCTTACTAGTTCCCATTCCCCCAAGTCTGTTCAGTATAGCTCTGGCTCCCTTCTTACTATGGACGGGTGTGTATGGTGTTAGTGCACCAGGTTTATTATCGAGGTTTGCTCCTCTAGATCCGTTGTGTTCAGCTGGGGATTCATACCCTAGTGACCAGGACCACCTCGAGGAGGGTGTGGTTCATCACCACGCACAACGATTTTGGGTTTGAGAGGTTATGCTAGACCAAGAGGCTGACACCACAGAGGATGCTCCTTTCATGAAAAATAATTCACTAGGCCTAGGGTGAAGCATGGAGAGAGATCCATATGGAGGAAGCTCCACTACCCACAACACTGACACATCATACTGTGATACAGACTTGGCCCCGTGTGTGTGTATGAGTGCATGCACTATAGGCTCTAGCTGCTTATTCTTACTGAATTTTAAAAAAAAAACCATTCCAGAAATCTCATCATCGTCATCAATGTCCTTTTCACTCCTTATTTAGCATGGGGGCCCCAATGTAGCCGGTCCCTTTGCAGGAAACCTGCACCAAGCATTCACATGCTCTTGCAGCGGTGGTTTCTGTGGTAATTTGTTTTACATGACGAGGTTGCCAGTCTCATATACTGTCCCATATTAGCCGCCTTGTATGACATGCAGGGCCGGCCCCCCGGCGCTTCCATGACAAAGACATTAAGACTCAATAAATGCTGAAGAGACTGAAAATTCAATTTTCTTCCTGGCCAGACTCCACTGAAATGCATGCAGAAAAACGTTGGTAAGACAGGCAAACATACTGAACTCTAGGTCTATGTATGACACTTCCAGTCACTCACTTACCAAAGAAAACGTGTTTTTTTTTTTTTAACAATTCGGATTAAAGTCGAACATGTCAGATATTGAAAATTACAAAAAATTTGACTAAAGACGACTGAGGCAGTGAAAGGGCTGCCTTGTAATGCCACCAACTAGTTTTCTGGGTATCCTATCCAATAATAGCATCTTTTCCCTCACCTGATGTTCTGATCGTTTACTCACCTGTTCTTCCACTCACGTCAGGTTTTTTTTCCCATTAATTAAACTGATAATAGCTACATATGGAAATGAAATGAGGCAGATGCACTAAAACTGTACAACAATGGCAAATTCAATCAATTTCTGGAAAAACTTTATGGTATTGTGGCCGTGCGTGCTGATGGCGTGTGATGATGATGTGTATAGTGGGTTCGTATCACTGCCATAAACAGTAGGCAGTTGGATGATGATGTTAAGTTACTTCTGATGACCACTTTGACGATTACAACAGCTTATGATAGACATATGGTTGATGGTTTAAATATCTGGTAAACATACTTCACGCCAACAGCGGTGAACGTAATACGAAGTTTATTTCAGCAACAGTTGAAATGAGATGTTCTGCCCAAACTGCCACTTGAGGCTGGTAACTTTTGTACAGCAAAATTTATTTCATGATGCAAATTCTAAAACGATTCTCCTTATATTCTCTTAGGGACTGTCACTGCTTCTGTATTTGTCTACTGACTCTGGTAATCAAGATGGTTGTGGCTTGGGAACCACTGTTGTCATTTTAAAACTTCTGTCATAGCAATTATCTCAGTCCTCGTTTTTCTTGCTGCTGCTATTGTTTGCTCTGTTGTGCTTTTATCTTTTTAACATTTGAGTCTTAGTGTGATTACTTGGTGTATCTTTAAAAAAGACTGGCCTAACCGCCAGGGGAAATAATTTCTACCAAATGTCTTTCATTACACACTTCTCAATGGCTAGCTGCTGCCTATTGTTTTTCTCATTATTCTAACTGGTTATCTAATTGTCGAGATTCGACATACCTGGTCGTCTGGAGAAGGTGTACATTTTCTTCAACATGGAACACTGTCTCTCTTGTCCAGAAATACTCGTGAAACAAACTGACACGTGTGAATGTGACATGTGGGCGGTCGAGAGCCTACGTGAGTAGTTATGTCTTTTCTGTGAACACAGAAGCAAGCCAGACTGATGGCCTTCTCACGCGATGGTAACTCACGACTGTGCCCATCACCTATAAAATAAATACTGTCTTACACTCTTTGGAGAGAGCCCATATTTCCCAACTTACGCTTAACGCGTCTGGATCTGAACTGCTTAAACCTAGAACCCTGATTTACCATTACAATTATTTACGAACTTTCTAGATCAGACTTTGTCACAAACCGTACATTCGCTTCTACAAAATCCCGTGCAAATCTTACTTCGTTCGCATTGCCCGAAAAACCAAGCTCACTTTATCCCTCAAGGGATGTAATTATAAATTATCGCCCTTTGCTTCCAAATCCACAAGTCATAGTTTTATCGTCCTCTAATGCAAACTCAAAGCCTGCTAAATCAGTTTATGCAAATTTATGAAACCGGAATTTCTAACACACGACTCCCTATTAACTAAAAGCACGACTTTTTCTCAAGAGGCGTGATTAAGGAGTTAGCGCCCTTTACTTACAATTTTGCTGCCATCACCGGTGTCAATACCTTGTCAAGGTATGGCGGCTTGCGTACCCTGATTACCCCCAGAGCTATGCCAGCTGGAGTTTTACTCCTGGAAGGTTCTACCAAGCTGGACAGGTTTGCGCGGGCAGGGATCAGACTAAAGCAGACACCCTGGTCCTCCAGGTTGGGGGTTTTAGCATAGGGCCCACACCCCTGTCTATGTAAAAAGAAATGAAGTTACGGAAACAACAAAAATGAACAAATTTTGCTGCGGGGCGGACATCCGTATGACTGTCAGTGGTGAAAGCCGAAAGGAAGCCACTGACACAAAAACGGATGTCCTGACCGCAAAGTGTGAAACAAGAATAGGATTTTGGAATGTCAGGACAATGAACGAGACGGGTAAACTAAAACAGGTCACAGCAGAAATGAGAAACTATAGATTACACATTCTAGGGATAAGTGAGAGCAGATGGACAGGGGCAGGAAAAGTTAAAACAGCAAGAGGAGAAACAGTACTTTACTCTGGAAGAGAGGATGGACAGCACAATGAAGGTGTAGCCATTATTCTACAGAAAGGAATAGAAAGGACATTACTGGAATGGAAACCCATCAACAACAGACTGATAAGAATAAGATTGAGAGGGAGATTCACCAACACTACAATAATACAATGCTACGCACCAACGAATGACAGCGATGATGTCAAGGATGAATTCTATCAACAACTGCAGAAAGAAATGGAAGACACACCTAGATATGATCTTATCATAGTAATGGGAGACCTCAATGCAAAAGATGGAACACACAATACATATAATGAAAGAGTAATGGGGAAATGCGGCAGCGGAACAGCAAACGAAAATGGGGATAAATTAATAAGTTTCTGTAGCATTACCAACCTGGTCACTGGAGGAACACTTTTCCCACACAAAGAAATTCACAAATTAACATGGGAATCACCAAATGGTTGGGACAGAAACCAGATAGACCACAATATGATTAACAGTAGATGGAGACATGCATTACAAGATGTGAAGGTAAGAAGAGGTGCAGATGTGGGAAGTGATCACCATTTAGTAGTAGCAAAACTGAAAGTGAAACTAAGAATGGCTGGACCAACTGTAACTACACAGAAAAGGTTTGACATCAGCATATTGAAGGACCCCCTTACCAGAATAGCTTTTGCGGCTGATATAAAGAAGCGATATCAATTTGCCAAAAGTCAGGAATAGACATTGACTGATGATATAGACCAGAAATTCAACACCATTTCAACAATATATAAGGAAAGCAGCAACTCATGCTTGGGATTCCAGGAAAGGAAGAAGCAAGACTGGATAACACCAGAAACATTAAACACCATAACGTTGAGAAAAGAAATGAAAAGAAAGAAAACAGAAGCGAAGTCCCCAGGTTAAAGCAACTATATAGCGAACAGCACAGTCAGCTGGACAAGGAAGTTAAACGTCAAACCTGAGCCAACAAAAGGAATTTCCTAGACGATCTTGCAAGACAGGCAGAAGAGGCAGCACTGAGAAATGAACAAAGCACAGTATACAAAATAACTAAAATCATCAGCGGAAAACGAGGTGCAAACAATATTACATTAGTAAGAGATAAGCAAGGAAATCTCATCTCGACAGCAGAGGGACAGGAAACAAGATGGGCAGAGCATTTCAGAGAAACTCTGAACAACGAACCACCAGAGACACAATGGAATGTTCCTGAGGCTGAAAATGATCTAGATGTTAATACAGACATTCCACGAAAAGAAGAAATCATCACAGCAATCAAAGGGTTAAAGAATGGAAAAGCTCCTGGCCATGATTTTAAATGCAGAGCTATTTAAGACAGACCCTGAGCTAGCAGTAGAACTATTAGAACCACTATTTGCACAAGTCTGGAAAACAGGGACAACACCAATGGAGTGGAAAAAAGGAATAATTGTCAAATTGCCCAAGAAGGGAGATCTTGCAGACTGCAATAATTGGAGAGGAATCACTCTTCTCTCAGTTCCCAGCAAAATACTAGGCAGGATAATTATACAGAGAATTTCAAAAGCAGGAGACCACAAACTGAGGAAAGAACAAGCAGGATTTAGAAAGAACAGAAGATGTGTAGATCATATATTTACCCTCAGGAACATTATAGAGCAGTGCTCAGAATGGCAAAGAAAGCTGTACATTAATTTCGTTGATTTTTAAAAGGCTTTTGACAGTATACATAGGGGCAGTTTATGGAGAATACTGAGGGTTTATGGAATTCCAAGCTGCATAGTGTCAATCATAAAAAGCCTCTATGCCAACTTTACGTGTAGTATTGGGCAGATCAACCTAACCTTTGAGTGAAGACAGGAATATGACAGGGATGCCCCTTATCAACCACTCTATTTTTAACAGTCATAGACTGGGTGATGCGCCAGACAGCAGAGGGCAGTCCAAGAAGAATAAGATGGACTACATTTTCTACATTGGAAGATCTGGAATATGCAGATGACATTGCACTACTAGCACATTCACATCAAGGAAAAAATGGATAGACTTAATAAGTATAGCCAGCAGGTGGGCTTGAACATCAATCTAAAGAAGACAGAGGTCATGACGCTCAATGTGAGCAACCTGAGCCCATATCAGTAAGAAATCAGCAACTGGAACAGACAGACACCTTCATATACCTAGGATGCATAGTAACAGCAGACAGCGGAGCAAGCAAAGACATCAACAACAGAATGAACAAAGCAAGAACAGCCTTTTTTAGTCTAAACAACATCTGGAAGTCAGTACAGCGCAAGCACAAAGTTAGGATTATGTCAGAGCTGTATGCTTTCTGTGCTTCTCTATGGTGCAGAGTGCTGGAGAGTTGCAGAGAGGGAGGTGTCGGAATTGTCCTCTTTTCACACAACATGCCTAAGAAAAATTCTCCAAATCTTTTGGCCGAGTGCCGTTACTGGCCAGGGTCTGCTTGCTCGGAGCAGGCGAGGGGACATGCACGCCATCATAGCTGGCGGACTATGGAGCTGGGTTGGCCATGTCCTGGGGGGGGGGGGGGGGAGGTGCCATCGCAGGAACAGCTATGCTGTGGACCCCTGAGAGAAAACGAGAGAGAGGCTGACCAAAAACAGCTTGGCGGAGGACTGTGGAGGCTGAGATGTGTGGAGTGGGCCGGGGTTGGGGCATTGTACGAGGGATGGCCACTGACTGAGCAAAGTGGAATCAATTTGTTGTTGCTCTACAAGACGCCACCAGGCGTGATGGCCACTGACTGCTTTGACGGTCGGCGGCTAAGGATCAAAGAAGAAGACTTACAATTCAACAAGTCATAGTCTTATCTCCCCTTCAGTTAAACCCAATAGCCTGTCACTTTCTGTATGAAAATTTCCTATCACAGCATCATAATATATTGGCCTTTGATGTTTTCCTCAAAACAATACAAAACGAAAAACAGAAATGGAAAACAAGGAAAAACACATTAATAGTAAACTTCTTACTGCAAACAACAGTAAAATTTCAAAAGCTGTGCATGCTGCATATGTTTTTTTTAAACACATAAAACCCTACAAAACACGTCATTCATCAGTTAACTGCAACCAATACAAAGAAACCAGACATTGTAAAAAGGCAATAATTAAAAACAGTTTTTCCAAATATACAGATATACAACCTTGAGGTTGTGCATATCCTTTCTCTGGATCAGAACTGTAGTTGTCTTTGTCCTCTGATAAAACCCTGGGAAGATTTCGACTGTCGACAGGTTCACAGTATTCAGCTAGTAATGCCTGGAAGGTAACATTATAATGTGGCTATTAAAACTTTTGTGTGTGTTTCACAAAGGTTTTTAGAACTTCAGCTGCCTAGTTACTGTTTATCGCAAAAGACAGAACCAAAATTATAAGGCTTAAGTTCCATTTTTTTTCTTTATACTTTTGAATGTTTGTTACTAACATTTTGGCTTGAGTCACTATAGCAATACTCATGGGTAGTTTTGAGTTTCTCTACTTATCTGTGTTAACGTTTCCTGACAGTCCCAAGTAAACCAGATCTGAGTGCCACTTACTGTGCTTTTATTCCCCATTAAACTATATTTACATTATTTTTTTTGTGACTGCATGCTGTTAGTTTTTGGTTTCAACTGTCCCATATAATGACGCTGCCTGCAGATATTATTGCTTGAATTTATCTTGTTAAACAGAATTGATACTTGAAAGGAATTTGTCTTATTAACTATCTAAATAAATTTTGAGTGGTTAGTCACAATTCACTCCTGTAGCGTATAAGTATAGCCAGCAGGTTGGTCTGAAAATCAATCTGAAGAAGACAGAGGTCATGACACTCAATGTAGGCAATCCAGAGCCAATAACAATAAGGAACCAGAAGTTAGAACAGACAGACACATTTACTTACCTAGGATGCACAGTAACACCAGACGGCAGAACAAGCAAGGACATTAACAACAGAGTGAATAAAGCGAGAACAGCCTTTGCTGGTCTCAGCAACATTTGGAGGTCTTCCCAGTACAGCACAAACACCAAATTAAGTTAGGAGCTACGTCGTGTAATAAACTAAATGTTGTCTAAACTTTCTACTTTTGAAGACTAGCCTTACGTTTTGAAGACTGTTTAAAAAGTTGGACTGAAAGGCCTAATGAAAATTATACCCTAGACAGGCTGGACACTAAAATCCAGCTACTGAGGACTCTAAATGAACTCGGAGAGGGAAGATAGATCTAAACCATCTACCAGATGAAATTATCCCTCTTCAATTATGGGGTTCACAAGCCGATGATCGCATAAAATCTGATCAAAGACTTTTCGTCAGCATTTTTGCTATGAAAGCCTGCTTCATCCCAGTTTTTCAAGATGGCGCACCTGTCGTCTGCTAGAGTCTGAAAAGGCTGGAGGACAATTTTCACTTTACAGTTCTTCATTCCTGCAAGTTTTTGAAAGAGCCAGTATTCAAGAACATTATATCTGCATCCATGATGTATGAAATCATCAACTTTTCTGCCGAAGATGGCGTTTTGTTTCTGACATCGATGAATTAAGTGAATTCTGAATCGTGTCAGCTGTAGCAACGTGTTGGACCTAGTGAGCAGTCTTTGTATCCAGTTCGCATTCAGTGCTGGGAGGAACAGCCATTGGAACTAGGAGGGTTTTGAGGCCTGGCATTCAGATAAGTCACGTTTGTGTTTCATACAGCATGTGACTGTATTATCTTTGTTTGCCTGCGTATTTTTTCAGAATTATGTTCCATGTTTTAATGGTGTGTTGTAGCTAATCTGTGGGCTGTAGGTGGGACTTGTGTTTCTATCAATACCGTTTTGGCTGGTCGATAGATTCATAAGCGTTTTCTATAGGGTTTGGAGTGTGATTGTTTCAAATAGTAGGGCTGGCATATACAAAGCTGCGGGTATACTGCTACTATTGAAATAATCATAACCTGTGATTGTTAGCTGTGAAGTTTTGTTAAGTGTACCATTTGTAATTGTTGTCCAGTCAAATATTTTTTCTTCAGTTTTCTATAATTATTGTTTGTGAAACTGTGCTTCTTCCCTGGCTATCTTTGATTTAATAGATGTGATTAATGTTGTAAAAAAATCGTGATGTATTGTCATATGTGTGAATAGAGCTACAATTTTTTGTTTCATTGTTCTATTTCATATAGTTCTGCCTTAGTTTTTCCATTTGCATTATCTTCTTTTGGGCTCTGATCATTGTATTCTGTCTTCTGTTTGTACCTTTCTTTTATGCTCCATTTTTAACATCCGTATATTTTGCTACTAATGCATCAAGTTGAGTGAATTTGAGGTGGTGTTATAATTATTGAAAATATTATTCATAAAGAAATAATATTATAAATTTACTTTATTGGTTGCATTGAAAAGCACAATAATTGTAAATCATGTCTACTGCAGAGTATTTCCTCAAACTTGGGAAGGAGTTTGGAATGGAAGGTGAGATTTTGAGAAACTATGTGGAAAAGGAACTCAGAGATCAAAGACAATTAGAAAGAGAAGAAAAAACAGAGGAAATAGCTCGTGATGAGAAGAGAAGAAGAAGATAAAAGAAGGGCAGAAGATTTAGCTCTTGAAAAGGAAAAATTAAAACAAGCTCAAGAAATCAAATTAGCTGAGATTGAACTTGAGAAATTAAGATTGCAACAACCTCAGGTGAATATAAGAAATATGGATGATGATAGAACAGATCACAACAAATATATCAAGGTGACTTTGCCTAAATTTAACTCTTCCATAGACGATATCAAATGCTTTCTGAGTAGATTTGAGACCTTTTGTCATGAGTTTAATATCGATAAAGCTACATGGCCTAGTAGGCTCATGAACTTATTGGTTGGAGATGCATGTACGGCTGTGTGTACAATGGATGACCAGTCGAGAAATGACTATGATGCTGTTAAGATATTATTACTTAAGAAATGTCAATTGGATAAGGATGGCTATAGGCAAACATTTAAATCACTGGTACCTGATTCTACTAAAGACTTTACAGAATTTATTGCCTCAATAAAAATGTACTTTTCGAGATGGATTGATCTTACTAAAATTGAAAAGACATTTGAAGGTTTATCTGACTTAATCCTCAGAGATAAGGTTTTGTCTTCCATTAGTGGAGATTTTTTATCCTTTTTACAGGAGAGAAAACCAAATAAATTGGCTGCGTGTGAAACCTGGGGTAGACAATATCAGGTTGCACATCCTAATAAGAATTTAAGCAGAGATATCTTTAGAGATTCTCTTCCAGCAGCTTCAGCCAGAGTGATGAATTTTAACAATGCTAAGCAGAGATCCAACAGCATTGACAGGAATTATAGATTCAATCAAAACGTTCAGTATGGCAACCATAGAGGCAAATATAATTTTAATAAGAAATCTCATCAGCCTCAGAGATATGACAACTATAATAATAACAATGATTATTATGGTCCTCAATCATCTTACAAACAAAATTATTACCAAAATAGAGGAGGTTATGGTGCCAAATCAAACAGAGGTAATAGATCATTCCACAGGAATAATGATAATTACTCAAATAATAGAGGTTCTTTTCAGAACAATAATTATCGTCAGTCAAGAAACCCAGAACGTGTTAATGCTGTCGTGAATGTTGATAACAATAGGGCAAATCAAAACGATGTTCCTATTGCGCACGCAAATGCTTGCAGTGTTGATTTAGCTAATAGTACTAACTGTACTCAATGCAGTTCTTTGTTTCAGCCACAGAGTGTACCAAGACTTTTGTGTGGACACCCTTTGCCTGTTATGTCTTCTGTTGAAAACACAGGTTCCTTGGTACTGGATAGGGGTTTTGTCAATAATAAATTAGTGTCTTTGTTGCGTGATACAGGTGCAACAACGATTGGAATACGAAGATCGATGGTGGACCCATCAGACTATACAGGAAATGAAGTTAAGTGCATTACTTTTGGTGGAATGGTAGAATACTATCCCACAGCGGAAGTATTTCTGGATACACCGTATTTCACGGGTAGAGTGCTTGCATGTTTATTAAACGAACCTATTGCTAGGATTATACTTGGAAACATCCCAGGGATCCATGAATGTTCCAGACAGGACATTGAGAAGTGGGAGAGAGAGCACTTAATAATGGCTAATGCTGTTACTACAAGAGCACAAGCTCGCGAGGAAAGGTTAAGTCATATTGGTGATGATATTATTTTAGAAGAAGTTACCAATGATGATGAGCACATGAATGATGTCATGAGTGATGTTAATGATGACATTGATAATGATGAGGGTAATGTTGATGAACATATTACTCTTGTTGATGAAGATGATGACTTACAAATTGAATTGATTGAGAAAGAATCTTTCATTCAAAGACAAAGAGAAGATGACTCTTTTAAAAAAAAATTTAAGTTGATTCCATCAAGTAAGGTAATTACCAATGATAAGGCAAAACATTGGTATACCTTAAACAACGATATTTTGGTCAGGAATTTTCAGGATACCAATTCTGTTAAGAAACAAATAATGGTACCTATTTGTTATAGACCAGTGGTGCTACGACATGCACACGATATAAACGCTGCGGGTCATTTGGGAATTGCTAGGACTAAACAGAGAGTTGTGTCTCATTTTTTTGGCCTGGTGTGACCAAAGATGTCAAGGTCTTTTGTCGCACGTGTGTAGTTTGCCAGAGTGTTGCAACTAAAAGGCCTGGTCATAATGCACCCATTCAAGCAGCAGACATATCCTTGCGTCCATTCGCAAAGATGTCTATTGACCTTATTGGTCCTATCAAAGTTACTTCAGCTAGGGGTCATAGATATGTATTAACGTGTATCGATATGTGTACTCGTTGGCCCGAGGCTATTCCATTGAAAAATATTTCCAGTGATGACATAGCTGATGCGCTATTTTTAGTTTTCACCAGACTGGGTTTTCCCGAAAACATACAGTCTGACAATGGTTCGCAATTTGTTTCCGATGCCATGAAAAAAGTAATGAACATGTTTGGAATTGAAAGATCACTCAGTTCATTATATCACGCACAAGCGTCCGGGAAAATAGAAAGATTTAATAGGACATTAAAGCAAATGCTTGATAGAGTCACAGTTAAATATCCGCAAGATTGGGACCGTATCTTGCCAGCTGTTCTGTTTGCATACCGAGAAATTCCCAATTCTAGCACCGGATTTTGTCCCTTTGAGTTAGTTTATGGTGCAAAGCCACGGGGTCCCATGGCTATTTTAAAAGAACTACTTATTGGTACTGATATGAACAAGGAAGTTCAATCCTCTTATCAATACGTCATAAATTTAAGGCGAAAGATTATTGACGCATGCCAAATAGCAGTGCAGTCATCGGAAAGGGCAAAATCAAAGGCTCAACTGTTTTTTAATCAAAACAGGAAACTGTGCCAGTTGTGGCCAGGAGACGAAGCTTTTGTGTTGCTTCCGAACAAGGAAAATAGATTGTTGATTTCTTGGAAAGGTCCTTATAAAATCATAAATAAATTATCAGATGTCGACTATGTTGTAGATGTGAAAGGAAAAGAAAAATTTTTTCACATAAATATGTTACAACAATTCTATACTAGACCACCACATCTACGTCCTATCTTTGAAGCCATTGACGAATCTATTGATCGTCGTTCTTCCTTGGCAGTAATCCAGGAACAAATTTTTGACTTCGATGATGATGGTGAACCTATTCTGTCGTTGCCGGATATTCATATGTTAGCGACTGAATCATGGAAAGATGTTTCCATTGATCCTACGTTGAATCCTGATCAGAAGGATCAGATTTCTAACTTACTTCAGTATTTTTCTGATGTGCTCACGGATATTCCTGGGCATACGGATGTCATTGAACATGATATCATGTTAACAGACTTTAGGCCGATTAAACTAAAACCGTACCCTATTTCAATTCATTTGCAATCTCAGGTACAAGATGAGATAAAACAAATGATTAGATTAAACATTATAGAACCGTACAATTCACCATATAGTTTTCCTATGGCGTTAATTAGGAAAAAGGACAAATCTATAAGAATTTGTATCGATTATAGACGGCTAAACGCAGTGTCCATTCGAGACGCGGAACCTCTTCCCGTGCTTGAATCACTTCTTGACAGACTTTCTACTGCCACCTTCTTTACTAAATTTGATTTATCAAAGGGTTACTGGCAGGTCCCGTTGTCTGGCAAATCTAAACCGTACACAGCTTTCGCTACGCCTTTAGGTTTGTTCCAGTTTAACTATATGTCTTTTGGTCTTGTCAATGCTCCTGCGACTTTTGTACGCATGATGAGGAGACTATTTTCTAATCGTGAGGACTTGATTACCTACATAGACGATATATGTTTATTCCATCAGTCTTGGAATGATCGTATCAACGGTATCCACTCTTTATTAGATACCTTACAAAGTCATAACATTACAGCTCAAACCTTCTAAAACGAAAATAGGTTTTTCGGAAATTACCTTTCTCGGTCATAAGATTGGAGGTGGGTTCTTAAAACCTGAAGATTCTACGGTTTCCAAAATTATCAATCTTTATATCCCTCGAACAAAAAAACAAGTTCGAAGCCTTTTAGGTCTAATAAACTATTACAGAAGATTTTTACCAAATTTTTCTGATTTAACTACAGTGTTGTCCGTGTTGTTGAAAAAAGATGCGGCAAAGAAAATAATCTGGTCCCTTGTTTGTGATGATGCATTAAACTTGATTAAGAATGCCTTTTCAAAATCTCCAATATTACGTTTGCCTGATATTCGAATACCTTTTACTCTCAGAGTAGATGCCAGCAATGTCGGAATAGAAGGAACACTAATGCAAGAGTTTGAAGGTCACATGCATAGGAGCCGCGCTAGCGTAGTGGTTATCACACCGCTCTGGCGACCGGGTGATCCAGGATCAAACCCGGGTGACGGCATTTGAGGATTTTTCGTCGACCGGGATTTGGACTGGATTAACTCGAGACCTGGCGAGGACATTTGAAGGAGTGTCATTGACCAGGGATTGGCGGCTCCTGAGCCGACCCAGCTGTAATGGGTACCTCCGAAATCGGAGAGTATTTGCCTGAATGGCGAGGGACACCTGTCTCTGTACAAGAAAAAGGGATACTCACGTAAAATCAATGTCAGGTTAGACATAAAATAATAACCTGAGATTTCGCCTCGAGTATTAGCGAGCGTACGAAAAAAAAAAAAAAAACCATGCATCCCATCATGTATGTGAATAGGAAGCTTACCACCACAGAACAAAGGTATCCTATTGTGGAGCGAGAGCTGCTCGCTATCATTTTTTTCCTTCAACAAACTGCAACGATACCTCTTGGGAGCTCACTTCACGCTTGAAACAGATCAACGAGCCTTGGGTTATTTACAGACAGCCCATTTTACTAACCCAAAGGCAGCTAGAGCCAGCCTGGCTTTACAACCATATGACTACAGCATCAGATCTATAAAGGGAAATCTTAACGTGGTCGCCGACGTGCTGTCTAGATGCACCAAAGACGCTCCGTCTTCCATCGCGTCCACAAGTTCAAGTTATCAACATAATGCTGTGTAGTCCTGGCTACATTCACAGAGCCGACACTTAGAACATTTCGCATCAAGAACAGTTTACTTCGATTATATCACCATATTGTACTTTTGTTACGGTGATGTTACAGTAATGCCACCCGCAGTCACATGATGATGCTTAATGACAGATCACTTCAGGGCGTGTGAGATATCTTTTTGCTCTAGACATTGCATAGACACAGTATACATCAATCTCTAGATGCACATTTCAACAAAAGGTTGTCAAGAAAGGAATTTGTACAAACGGTTCCAGTCATTCAATTTGGAACAGTTTGGAAATTACACTCAGTGACATTCAAATAACGTTATATGGTATTGACAGGGGAGATAACAAGTTAATTGGAACTCATACCAAAATCTCAAGGGAGTTAATCATGACATTCTATACGCATCTGATCTGTGATTTCGCTGCAAAGTTCGCGAACTTATGCAATTTGTGTCTGATACTATTAAAGAGACAACAATCATGGACACATTCAAGATGGAATTTCTACATGAAACCTCACGCACTATATGATTGTGTGCACAGAATGGACTTGACTTTATTTTAATGATAGCTTATTTCCTTACAGGAGCAGAAAAGAGATATTAACCTACCATATTAATTGACTTTTCAATCCAACTAAATAAAAATTAAACAGCAAGAACTAACACACCTTGTGGAACCCAACGCCCTAATATCTGGCCTTTGGCTAGGATCATGTGTCTAGACACAGGGACTGGTACAGTGACATTCATGTGTCATTAGGTCCCTTGTGTGAGAACACAGAGGATCACTACAGTGACACAGTTTGTCATTAGGTCTTCTTGTGTTGGGACATGTGGTCTTGACCAGAGCCGGGTTTGGGGTGGGTGCCAATGCGACCTCATGCGAGGAAAAAATATGCGACCTCATGCGAGGAAAAAAAAAAGCATTAACAAAAAACTAACTACTCATAGGACAAGGAAAGACAACCAGGTATAGAAAAAAAATAGGGCAACAACTCAAAAAGAACAAATGCCAATACAAATTAAAACCAAGTGTAAAGGACAATAGTTATCTATAAACAACACAAAAGAGAAAATAAAATGGACAAATACTAATATAAATAAAAATCAGCAACCGTAAAAGACAATAGATATTTAAATTGAATACAAAACTAGAAAATAAAATGACACTAAATACCCCAATTATAACCAACTTTCAGGTTTAACAGGGTAGACCAAGATGGAATGAGAAGAGGCAAGAATGGACAGATGATAAGAGCCCGATCTCCACCCATCAACGCATCAAAACAACAACAACAACATTGACTTTTCAACACAAAAGAATTTGACACTTATGTGTTAGATATTACAGCGCTTTGTATGCTATTATAAGATTAATTCGTGATTCATTAATCATATTATGTATATGATACAATTTGACATACCATTCACTACCACACAAAACTTTATGTATTTGACAATGTGTAGCAGTCAAACATTTTGTGTGTGTCAAGTGTCTGTCTTATATCTTCTATGATTGAATATAATTATTATATGCACTTAGCAGTAATGATTATTTTAAATGACATTAATTGACTAGGTGACATGACAATGAACAGTAAGGTGTTCTCTGACTTACGAAAGTGTGAGAATGCATGGTATATATCATTATTAATGTTCTATGTTGACTGACGTTTGCTATTCTTCTTCTTCTTCCATCCTTAGCCACCGACCGTCAAAGCAGTCAGTGGCCATTACGCCTAGTGGCGTCTTAGGGCAACAGCAGATAGGTTTTCTTTGCCATTATTTCCCATCACGCCTAATGGCGTCTTTAGGGCAACGGCAAATCAACCCATTTGCTGTTGTTTCCGTAATCGAAGTAACGTTTGCTATAGTACCTCATTATTATGTTAAATTGCTTTGAGCTGTTTGTATGCATTGGTATTAGCATTTCATGCTGATTTTCCACACCTTGTGTGTTAAATTGCCTACATTTCGGCACAAACATAGGTCTATGCATGGTCATAGCAACAGTGACAGGTAATGTTACCTTTTTCTCACCTTAGTGGTGTTTTCTCATATGGCAATAATGTCAACTTCGTTGCCATTATTGGCCCGAGGGGGGGGGGGGGGGTAGTTGTTATGTGTAAAATCACAACAGGCTCTATCGCACTCGACAGGGTTTGTGTACTCATTTCCTTGTTGATAAGCGTTGCCCAGATTACCCTGGAAGTACGTCATATAGTCTGCTGTTTTTGAGCAGATGATACTTTGCCGGCTTTAGGTCGAAGATTCGATCTTGAAGTCGGCCTCTTTTGCTGTGTATTCTCCGTGTGAGAAAGACATGTTTTGGACGAGCTCCAGATAGTGTACTCTTGTTACAGAGTTTTATCATTTATATCAGCTAGGTCATCCTACAGTTGGAGCCTAAGCTTGATGATATTTAAACGGACAAGTCATTGCTGAAAGGAGAGGAATGTGTGTGGAACTATATATATTAAATATTTCAGCAATATGCCTCTGACATTGTTTCCGTAGTCTACGTGACGATAGACTGATCTTATGGACTGGCTAGAGATTGCCATTGACTATTTTATGGATGCCTTCAATTAGGAGCTACGTCATGTAATAAACTAAATGTTGTCTAAATGTCAACCAGGCATTATGGAGTTTTCTACTGTTGAAGACTAGCCTTACGTTTTGAAGACTGTTTAAAAAGTTGGACTGAAAGGCCTAATGAAAATTATACCCTAGACAGGCTGGACACTAAAATCCAGCTACTGAGGACTCTAAATAAACTCGGAGAGGGAAGATAGATCTAAACCATCTCTTCATCATGTGACGTATTCTTTCCAGAACGTTGTCTCCATTACAGCTACTCTGAACGCATCACGATTCTGGGCAAGTCGACCTGCATCAGCCAAAGACAAGTTCAGACTCTCTGTGATGTCCTGGGTCCACCGTCGTCTAGGTCGACCCCTTCCCCTTTTTCCAGGGACCATGCCTTCCATCACTGTTTTTTCCAGGCTATTATGTCTTTTTATATGACCGAAAAATTTCAGCTTCCTTATTGCGATGGTATTTAGGAGCCAATGTTCCTGTACGTTTAGTGAGTGCAGTACTTCTCTGTTGGTCTTTTTTTCTGTCCAGGGTATTCTCAACATCCTTCTGTAGCATTTCATTTCAAATGATGTAATCTTTTTTGCAACTGTTTTATTGAGTGTCCAAGTCTCGCAGCCGTATGTTGCCACTGGGAATATACATGCTCTGGTCAGTTGTAACTTTGTTTCTTTGCTTGTGCCTTGCCATAGGTTTTTCATCTGTATTAGTTTATGTGAAGCAATTGCAAGTCTTCTTTTAATTTCTACTGCACAGTCGCCAGAGCTGTTGATGATTGATCCTAAGTATTCGAATTCATTAACACTTTCCAGTTCTTCGTTATCAATTTCAATTTCTGGTTTGGTCTTTACTTTGTCTGTTGTCAATACTTTAGTCTTCTTGGTGTTTAGGTATAGATTCTGGGCCTCACTGTGTTTTTTGGTGGACAGAAGTAATTGTTCAAGTCCTTCTGGGTTGGTCGATAGGAGGACTGTGTCGTCAGCATATCTGATTTCCGGGATCTGGTACCCGCCGATGTTAAATGAGTCAAACTCTGTGTGTTCTTGGTCATCTCTTACATTTCTCATGATATTCTCGGCATAAATGTTAAACAGGTAAGGGGAAAGGGTACAGCCTTGTCTTACTCCTTTCTGTACTTCAAACCATTCTGATGTTTCCTCCTCTATTCTTACGGCTGCCTGTTGTTCTTGGTACAGCAGTGCGATGAGTTGTATAAGGTGGTTTGGAAATCCCATATTTTTCATAATAGCCCATAACTGCTGATGTTGTACACAATCGAAAGCTTTGGTGTAATCAATGAAACAAGTATGTAGGTCAACGTTGAATTCTCTACACTTTTCTATGATGATCCTCATGTTGAATATATGATCTCTAGTGCCTCTACCTGGTCGAAAACCCGCCTATACTTCGTTTATTTCTGTTTCTAGCTTTTGTTGCATCCTTTTCATTATGATTTGTAATAGTATTTTGCTGGCATGGCTTATAAGAGCTATAGTTCTGTAGTTTGTTTCATCTACCAGATGAAATTATCCATTTACAATGTATTACTCACAGAAAGTACACAGCTCTCATACAGTCTTAATTTCTGTGCTTCTCTATGGTGCGAAATGTTGGAGAGTAACAGAGAAGGAAATGTCGAAACTGTCCTTCTTCCACACAATCTGCCTAAGGAAAATTCTCCGAATCTTTTGGCCAAACACCATCAGCAACCAAGAACTACTTATTCGGAGTAACCAGGAGGACATGCACACCATCATAGCTGGCAGACGCTGGAGTTGGGTTGGCCACGTCCTCAGAAGGGACCCTGATACCATCACAAGAACAGCTATGCTATGGACCCCCGAGGGAAAGCGAAAGAGAGGCCGACCAAAAACAACTTGGCGGAGAACTGTGGAAGCTGAGATGCAAAGAATGAACCACAGTTGGGGCACTGTACGATGGATGGCCGCCGACCGAGCAAAGTGGAATAAATTTGTTGCTGCCCTACAAGACGCCACCAGGCGTGATGGCCGCTGACTGCTTTGACGGTTGGTGGTTATGGATCAAAGAAGAAGAATGTATTACTCATTTATTAACTGTCTAGAATGTGAGTGAACTGACTCTGATATCTAAAGACTCTGATTCTCTTTTTTGTGTTTCCGTAATTTTTTTTTTTACTTTTAGTCACACCTATTTTACCATTCTCCAAACTCTCTTATTTTCACTCCTCATCTTTCCAGAATGTTGTCTCCATTACAGCTGCTCTGAACGCATCACAATTCTGGGCAAGTCGACCTGCATCAGCCAAAGACAAGTTCAGACTCTCTGTGATGTCCTGGGTCCACCATCGTCTAGGTCGACCCCTTCCCCTTTTCCCAGACTATTGTCTTTTTATATGGCCGAAAAATTTCAGCTTCCTTATTGCGATGGTATTTAGGAGCCAATTTTCCTCTACGTTTTGTGAGTGCAGTACTTCTCTGTTGGTCTTTTTTTCTGTCCAGGGTATTCTCAACTATTTCCACTCCTAGACCACTTCATTTTCTTATCTAAACTTCTGACCTAAATGCTCTGACTCCATTTTCTATTCATATCACTTCTGATACAAGCAGAAATCAAGTGACAGTTTTTAAACTGAGAACTACCAACAGCAGACTAAAACACCATCTGTTCAACAAGTTAAAAACTTGAAAGACAGACAGAAATGTGTCCATGTAGGGAAGACAAACAAATAGCAGAACATGCCCTCCACAGCTGTCAGATCCATGGGAAGAGCACACTGACAGCATGGCCTTCACCAACCAATTTGAAGGAGAAATTGTATGGTGATGAGAGAAGCCACAGGCAGACTGCAAATTTTATGAAAGAAACAGATGCCGTCATGTGAGAGTGAATGAAGAAGACTTTTGAAACAATTCTCCTTGCTCCCAATCTCCTCTTTTTATAACTCCTACACCCGGTCAAATTCAAATTCTTATTGCAGTTTCTGTACTTTAGCTTCTTATTCCCCTCCAAATTCAATTTTTGTTTTCCTAGTATAATTTCCAATACATTGTAATATTTTGTACTATCTTCTTTTATTAATTCCTACTCCTAGCCCAATTCATTTGTTTAAAAAATGTCATATTGGACACTTTCAAACCCAATTATTTAGCTCCACAATTATTTTCCCTGTCTTTCGCCCATTCCAGACTCAATTCATTTTTTTAAAAATTCCAGCATCTGACCCAACATCTCTTCATCTCACTGTAACCCATTCTCTGATTGCATTCTACTTTTGAAACAACTCTTCGTACTTTTTTAACAGCTGACTCATATTTCTGTCTTGTTTCCAAACACATAACATTTAAACTGACTTTATTAAAATTTCCCATCTAACTAGTACAACTGCAGATGCTCTTACATATGCAAATACAAATGTAATGAAATATAGTTTTATTTCTAATACATGCACACACAAACAAGTAACACTGCAGCTCTAGATACTCAAAATAACATAAAAACAATTTAATCTAACACACTGCCATAAATGATAAAATTCCTTACTACTTTCCCTGGATGTTGTCTCGCTGGAATAGCTCTGGAGTAGCTATCAAGCTTATACTTCTGAAGAAACTCCTTCTTTGTTTCACTATTCATCATTTGTCTTCTAAGTGAACCATTCCTTGAAGTGTTTTCCTAGCTGGGTGAACATTTATGAAGTTAAAAATTCTCAAATTACGTAATGCAGAAAACAGAAACAATGCAAAAACTTGGTAAAGTAAAAAAAAAAAAAAATAACTCTCAGAATTTTATTTAATCATGAAGAACATTAATGACAATGAGAAAACTGAATGTCATCATCATCATTAGATGCCACCTTCACATTGAAGGTCGGCTGCAATGGACCTCAAATGCTTTGTCTTTTGTCTTGATGGTACACTCTGATAGACTCTTTCCTGTCCATCACTTGATGTTATCTTCCTACTTATAGAGCAGTCTTCCTCTTGCACATTTGCCTTCAATTCTGCCTTCTTTTATGGTCTTCAGTAAGATGTTGTCTTTTTACATGGTCAAAATATTTTAGCTGTCTAATTTTGATCTCCTTTATCAATTCGCTTTTCATTCCTGGGTTTTCTTGGATCTCTTTATTTGTTTTCTTCTCTTTCCACGAGAATGCCCTATTCATCTATATATACACATCTCAAGGGCCTCAATTCTTTCTTCTAACTGCTTGTTCATTGCCCATGTTTCTGCACCATATAGTAATGAAGAATACATATAGCATTTGATGATTCTCATTTTGAATTTGTGAGTATCACATGACATTATATATAATATACGTTCTAAAATCATATTTTAAAAAATAAATAACACTGGCTAACAAAAAAAATTTTTTTTTTCTTTCTCTAACATTTCTATATTTTTCTGGTCAATTTCAATGCGCTGTTTTTAAATCTGCAAACCGTTTTTCTCTATCAGGTCGGGATCTCTAGAAATACGCAATTGAAGTTTTTTAACAATGCATACAGTATTACAACATCATTCGTACAAGAAGTATAACAGTTATGTAGGCTTGAATTTTTTTGCAGTCGACTTTCGTCGGTGAATGGCATGTGGTACATCGCGATGAAGCATCCAACAATAATCGGCAAGCATGGTCACACTCCACCGTCCTTGATAACGTGACTCCATTACGGTGATATCTTGATGGAATCGTTCTCCATGTTCATCGCTGACTTCGCCAAGGTTGTCAGGGAAAAAGTCAAGATGCGAATCGAGCAAATGGATTTTGTTACAGCCCATAATTCTGTATGCATCTATGCACTGCTTAACAATATGCACATAGTCGACAGGTTTGTGATTTCCCAGAAAGTTATCGACGATCGATTTGAATGCCATCCATGCGCGAAGTTCACTACCATGTAACAAGTTCTCGAATTGTTTGTCTGCAATAACTTTCCTAATTTGAGGTCCTACAAAGGTACATTCCTTTATCTTTGCATCGCTAACTTGCGGAAACTTTTCTCGAAGATAAGTGAAAGCTTTGCTCATTTTATCTAACGCTTTTACGAAATTCTTCATGAGCCCCAACTTTATATGTAACGGTGGTAAAATGATGCTGTCTTTGTTAACTAATGGCTCGTGTATTACATTTTTATGCCCGAGCTGCATACGATCCCTGATAGGCCACACCTTTCTTGCATAATGTTCCTGTCTGTTGCGGCTGTCCCATTCACAAAGGAAGCAACAAAATTTAGTATACCCAGTCTGCATGCCCGTGAGAATTGCAATGATCTTTAGGTCTCCACAAATCCGCCATTGGTAGTCATTGTACTTTATTTTTGCCAAAAGTATAGCCATATTGTCATAAGTTTCTTTCATACGAACAGAGTGGGCGACTGGAATTGATGAAAATAAATTTCCGTTATGCAATAACACGGCTTTTAGACTAGTCTTGGAAGAGTCGATGAAAAGTCGCCATTCTTTGACTATGTGCTCATGACCGAGGTGCACCATTAGACCGTTTACATCTTTACAATAGCAAATGTCATCATCCATCTCAAAGTATTGAACAAGTTCTCTGTGTCTATGACGAAATTTAGATATTGGAGTATTGGGCGCTAAAAGATTCCATTCTTTGAGTCGCGAACCGAATAATTCCGCTTGTCCTTTGGTAAGAGCGAGATCACGTATTAGATCTGAAAGTTCTGAATGGTTAATTAAGAGAACACCATCATTCACCGGTATATAATCCGAGTCAGAATTAGTTTATAAAGCAGGTAAACTATCACTTTCTGATGGTTCATTCACGTCCAACGGATATTGTTCTGGTGGAACTGGGATCGGACACGTGATTGGATCATGAGGCACTGGTTTCGAAACCGATTCAATATTTGGATAAACCACAGACTTTCTAGTTTAAAAGTGAAACCATGGATATTTGTCAAGCAGAAGTAACCATCAGTAGCGTGATTTGTCGGTTCACGCCATATTACTGGCACTCCAAAAGGCATCGACTTATGCTTCGGCGATTTTCATAACCAACCTGCCAATGTATTTGCACAAGTCGAACAAACTGCATTTGGCTTCCAAGATTTATTTGCATCATCAACTTTAGAATCGAAATAAAGTTCATATGCTTTCTTTAGTAATGGTGTAAAGTTTTTCTGGTGAACACGATCGGTAAAATATCCGCACACGTAACAGAACAGATCAGCCGAATTTCTACAACTTCTAGAAGCCATATTTCGCTCAGAATTATTTCAAAATACAGTAACTATTTGAAAAATAGCGTAACATATGCCATGCATCTTTTAGCAGTATAAAAAGTAGAATTAGTTTGCATTTTATTAATTTTTAATAAGTTATATAGTGAAAATGAAACGGAGCAAATAACGGTTTCCCAAAAATATATTTATTCACAAATATCTTAAGAACCCCATGTGATAGAGATAAACGGATTTCAAATTTGAAATCAGCGCAAGAAACTGACCTAAGAACACTTATTCTTATATAAGAAAGAAAAATGTTGTTTATCAGTGTAATCTGAACATTTCATCCCCACCCTTTCCAAAGTTATGAATATGAGTTGTATATCTTTGATGGTCACTGACGGAGCTGAGACCCCTGCACATATGCAACAATCATGTTGATGCAATGATTCTACTGAAGTTGTTCATGAGTATGTATAGGAATGTTCAGCGTAAACGTCACTTAGTTTAAATTGCTCCAAAATCACTTTATTCAGTAGGAAATCAGCATATACATCTGGATTTGAATATATGTTCTTTCCAATGCTTACTGAGTGCATTTAGTTCTGGTGTCTTCCCACAACATGATCACTGCCAAATAAAATGAGGTACAGTTATACATCCTAATGTACATGTGATGTAACAATGAGGCCAAGGGTCTCCATTGTGGTGAAATTTTTTATGGACACTGTTTCACCAATCCCGAATCTGGAGAATATGCACCTGTATGAAATGACTTTCTGCTTTGCCTTTGGCATTATGAGTTATAAATGTGTTCTTGATTGTTGTCAGTATCTGCTCTTTATTATTCTCAGGTCTTAGCTATCAGTGTTCATGCCTTCTAACATTTTGACAGCCTCACATTTCACCCTGTCAGATGCCTCCAGGAAGTCTATAAAAGCATAAGTACAAATCTATTTTTACTTCTATAGCTCTTTCTACCCATGTTCATATAGTACATATGGCATTGTTTGTGCCTTTACCTACTAGAAATCTGCACTGTACATTACCAATGACTGGTTTTATATAGTGCCCATTGATTCTTCTGTGTGCCAAATTCAGGAAATGATGTTGTAATGCACTGAGGAACTAGTGTTGGTACTGGTGCTGTAGGAGAAGTTAAGTTGCTCTTGTTCCAGTCTGTTAATAGATTTAAATGTTCCTGCTGTTCGTCCATTTATTCTAGAAGTAACTTAAAAGATCTGAGTCATTACAGACTCATGAGATGGCCACATGATTGCAGGTTCCATGACTCCTTATACAAATATAAAGCAGCAATGTGAGTAAGATGCTTCTTTGACTAAATGAAATTATGCTGGTAACTTGCCATTGAAGTGCTGACTCCAAGTAAATTGCCAAAATGAAGTGTTCATCATAGTGGATAAATGGTTGGGAAGCTAATGCTAACTGTAACACAGAAAATAGGAATACTGTGAAAACTTGATACAGTGTTAATGTAGAATAACTGGAATTTATTTAAGCAATAGAGTAAAAGCCCTCATATGAAGGGAATTAAATTAAAAAGCACCAATAATTAACGGCAATTTTATTTATTCAAATACTTGTGGAAAAATGTTAGGTGTGAACATCCCATTGTCCATCAGAAGAGCATCTTGATTTTCTGTTGTTTTTGTCACAGAATGGATTGGGACGACCCCTTCTTCCTGTCGTGGAATATTCTAATCCACATATATAAATTATCAAGTAAATATAAAGCCTAATAAATACATATAATAAATAAAGGAAGAAGAATGGTAAAGAACAGTGCTGTCACAATGACAGTACTTGAAATCCCCCTTCTTTTCTACTTCGTCGGCAAATTGTAACGCTTTCACGTTGATATTAAAGGCCTTCTGCAACATACACGCGTTTCCCAAACACACAATAAAATGTGCTGCCTTTCTAAGAAAAACCTTGAAATATGCAAGTTGACCTAAATTTTAAATTCCATTCATGTCTTTTTCTACACTATGTTACCAAAAACAAAAGACAGATGGACTAAAGGATAGCGAGAAGGGAGAGGCAGAAAGCCGAACACTAAACACGCGTCGCGCGATACACAAATGCTGCCATCACGCGTGTAAGACTACATGCACTAACTTTTTTTCGGACGGACAGTGATAAATTCACTACCCTTCCCAGAGTTAGGTTTTAAAATCACAAAAAAACGCTTATTAGGAAAGATAACAATAGATGGGTTTACGTTTGAAAACATTACAGTACCCAGACAGCACATCTTCGAAACAGGAGGTAGAAGGAATTGCATATTTTGAACGCAGCATATTAGTTCTATTAAATATATATATTTGGGTTCCTTAGGGTTTGCTGACAAAGAATATGTACAACGTTATGCAAATAGTCTAGGAATTAACAAGTTATATAGCCAAAATAAAATGATGGTGCTGTCAGACAACACCCAAAATCAGAATCGCTCAGTGGTAGATTTTTTTAAATCCACCATTGTACGGGAAATGGGCCACAAGTTACATTTGAACGGATTGGCTGGAATGATATGTAAGGCTAAACACGATTAGTCGGGCTATAAATGCTATCCTTGGTTGTTAGGGGAGACGTAGGAAGTTAAAATTTTTTCAAATACTTGTTGAAACGTGGCTCCATTGGCTAGACTCGCTGATATACTCACTTAGGAGCGTTAGTTCGAGACCACTAGTGCAAATAAGCTTGATAAAGCAACAGTGCGTTGAAGCCAGCTCATATTTGTGTTAAATAAAAGCCTGGAACATAAGCAGATGGGAATTTGTGCCAGTATTTTGTGCCAGAATTCATTGCTAATCAACGTATCTGTGTTTGTTTCCATGAATTGTGGTAAGCTTGAAACATTCAGTATCTTTTAATGAAAATTGAATGTGAATTGTTAATTTATGCCTGTATATATGTGTAGTTCAGTAGCAAACATGATATAAAGCCTATAATGCTCCAGCCTGAACAGAAGGTGTCGGAGGAAAGTAAAACTGCATGGAATGGCCAAACAGTACACTGACACCTAGATTATTGATTAGACAGAAATAATGCTGGAAGTGCAGAGGCGTGGTAACCATTAAGGAGGTTAATGCTGGTATAAAGTATTTCAGATGAAGCTGACAGTTGGCCTAACGCTCTGAACTCAATGTTTGTGATGTATTGTGCTCAGTGTAAAAAGAGAGTATAAATTAGTTATGAAGTAGAAGGTACATCCTTCTTGTTTTCAGGGACCGTGGTCTTGATGGTATTGAGCAGCACCTGGTCAGAGCTTTGCTGAATCCAGAGTCGGACAGCATACTCCTTGGTCCATTTAGCTATCAGTGAGGTGTCTCCAGAGCCGAGGGGAGAGTCGAGCAGAGGAGTCTGTTCCTGCCGCCATCACGCCAGATAAGCTGATGTGGCCAGCTGAGCTCAAAATTATGTACCCCCAGCTTAAAATGACCTTGTAAAAATAACATTAAGAGGGGAATTGAATTGTGTTAATATCAGGAACTGAGAACATCTCCAATAATAGTTCCCCTAAAGACAAACTATTGAAGTCATGATGACAAATTCCAACAGAGCTTGAACAAAACAAAACCAGTATTACCTCATATTACTACTACACAACTGACACACATAGGATACTTTTAATAATATATGTCACTACTATATTCATATTGATAAATTCTGTACATATAACTTGTAATTTAAATTGATTGTGATTCCTGGTTCCCTTTGTAGTTGAATCAGGACACATATTCATTCATGCCAGCAATGAATACATATTGTTATTTGAAAAGTTATCAGTGACTCCTTTAAGATATCCTTGTAGAGTGTTTTATGTATGTGAGTGTCACAGTGTTGTCAAGTGTGGTGGAATAAATTAAATTGTTTATCCGTCTGTTGTTGTTATGACTTACCCTTCATCATACACATACCCTAGACATACAACGTAGTCATCACACTATTCCAGAATAATTCTGACTGAGATATATATATATGTGGCAGCAAGTAAGGTTATCTATAATACACTACACTTATTAGATATAGATACCTTCACAGCTGATCTCAGTCAGTACACTAAGTCCCCTATAAATATTTATAACATCCCACTTCACCACATATATTGGGGTCTCGCTCTTGGGATTTTGAATCTTTCCCTATTAAAAAATATTGGGGGTAATTCACTTCAGGGAATATAAGAATTAAAAGGTATCCTTGGGTGGAATTAAATAAGGTTGAGCTCACGGTGCCTGTGTTGTCCATTAGATATATTTAGAGATTAAATTGTTGGTTAGACATTGTAGAAATTTACCTGATAGACAATGGCGGACCTGGCCAAGTTTCGATCTGCTGCTGTACAGACTGCAAAAGAGTTAGGATTAGATGGGCAAGTTATGGTTGCCTATGTCACTACGGAATGTGACAAATTTATTGAACGCGAAGAAAGAAGATTAGAAAAAGAGGCCGAAAGAAAGTTAGAGGCTGAGACTAAGAGGTTGCAAGCTGAGGCTGAGACTAAGAGGTTGCAGATTGAGGCTGACAAAGAGGCTAAGAAATTGGAAGCAGAAAGAGAAGACAAAAGATTAGCTGCAGAAAGGGAAGAGAAGAAATTAGCTGCAGAAGAGAAGAGATTAGCTGCAGAGAGGGAAGCAGAAAAGGAGGAGAAAAGATTACAAAGGGAACATGAATTACGACTAAGGGAGTTTGAGTTTCAGGGCCATGCTCCTGAAAATGGTGCCAGTCCCTTTGCCTCTGATGCCACTGCTAGCCAAGGAGCCTCAACCTCAGCTATGAATTTTCATTTAGATCA
Source organism: Oreohelix idahoensis (assembly GCA_024509875.1). Lineage (NCBI taxonomy): Eukaryota > Metazoa > Mollusca > Gastropoda > Stylommatophora > Oreohelicidae > Oreohelix > Oreohelix idahoensis. The sequence continues at coordinate 331,023 of JAMPIV010010816.1, read as the reverse complement.
TTTTGTTGAGAAAGACGATGATATAGAGAGCTACCTAAATAGGTATGAACTATTAGCTACCACTTATGGGTTAGAGAGAGAAAGGTGGAGCTTAAAGTTATCTCAGGGACTTCGTGGGGCAGCTTATGAAGTTTTTGCAAAAATGAGCAGAGGTGATCAGGAAAATTATGACATGCTAAAGCAGGCTCTTTTGTTAAGATATGAAAAGAATGCAGAATTCTATAGGAAAAAATTTAGGAATGCTAAACTACTGTCAGGTGAAACCTATCACCAGTTCTCTGCACGAATAGAGACATACTTGGAGAAATGGACTTCTCTGGGGAAAACCCAAGATCTTAAGGAAATGGTCCTTATAGAGCAATTAAGAGAGTCCATGGCTCCAGACCTGAGAAAGTTTCTCATGGAACAAGGTGCAGAGAGGCTGGGTGAGTTGCTAAATGTTGCTGAAAGGTATCAAGCAGCTCAAGCAGAGGTAACAGGTAATAAAAAGAAACAGGTGGACAACTTTAGGGCACCACAGAACTTTAATAAATTTGATCCTAAGGATCAAAATAAAGGTAAGCACCAATTTGATAGGCCACGGTATGAAAATAAAAATAAATTCCCACAATTCGATGAAAGGAAATATAATGAAAGAAAATCTTTCAACCAAGGAAAAAGGTGGTGTAAAAATTGTCAGATGGACAATCATGACACTGACCGTTGCAGAAGGAAACCTGTGTATATGGCAACCCTTCAGGTCAGGTCGACCTCAAGACAGGAGGAGGATATTATGTTGGATACCACTCCAGAAGAGATGAGGAAGGCACAGGCTGGGGATAAAACACTCAAGCCTTGTTTCAGAAAATTGTCAACTTGTCATACAACTCCAGGCAAGGGAGATTTTTACATGAAAAACAAGTTGATGTATAGGAAGACTGGAGCTAGATCCAAAGGTCAGGGACAGCTGGTACTTCCTAAAAGATATAGGGCAGACTTAATAAGGAGCCTACATGTGAAACCAGATGGGGACCATGAGAAGATAGGTACCATCATTCAAAAGGTGGCTCACAATTATTATTGGCCCAAAGCAAGATGGGACATTGAGAATTTTGTAGAAAGGTGTAGCATAGCACATGAGGGAACACCCACAAGTCGGAACATGGATCAGGACCTGGACACGCCCCGGGGAAAAATTAGGCCTGATAATAAAAAGAAAATTAGATTTGATAAAGTGGACCAAATGGAATGGGAAGCCCCTTTTCACGGACAAGCTTCACTTAACTGTTTTACAATGGCCACTATGCGGAGAGTGCAAAGAGATGTCTTACCCCAGGATAAGCCGACAATCCCTCAATCGGACTTAAACAAACTGGAGGAAGAGGATGTAGAGAGGAAATCTCTCATCAAGAATTTTAAGTGGGGAGAAAGCCCCAAGACAAGAAAAATTGGTAGCGGTCGTTTTGTGAATGATAATTCTGGGAGGAAAAATCATCACTATAAAGCTTCGAGTGGAAGAGACCATACCGGTGCATGGACAAATAGGTCCACACAATTAAAGGTCCATATGTAGCTTTGTTAAGAACGTGGACTGATGAAAAGGCAGAGGAAAACATTACATCTTCATACCAATATGTGAATGAGCTGACCACTCGTTTGAAAACTGGCTGGAAACTTGCCAATGAAAATTTAAAACAAGCCAGGAAGAAACATGCTGCCTATTATAACAGGAAGGCGAAAGACAGAGATTTGGCTGTGGGAGAGAAGGTACTGCTTCTTTTGCCCGGGAGTCAGAATAAGTTACAAATTGGATGGCAGGGTCCATATACAGTTTTAGAGAAGGTGTCTAGAACAAATTATAAGATAGATAAGAAGGGGAAAGAAAAAATCTATCATGTGAATCTCCTGAAGAAATATTTGGAAAGAGAACATCAGGAAGAGACACACTTGTTGACCTTGTCCATCGCCATGGAGATGAAAAAGGAACCACTTTCATCATTTGAGTATCCATTACACCCCTGTGAGACAGCAGCACAGGTAAAAATCAGTACACATTTAACGAAAACTCAGAAAGAGAGAGTGCAACAGGTTCTAAATAATCATGCAGAGGTGTTAACAGACCGACCAGGGCATACAAACCTATTGGAATATGATATGAAACTGATAGACCCCACACCTGTCTGTATGAAACCATATTCAATTCCGTTTGCTAAGGAGAAAGCTTTGAAGGAAGAGATAGACTATCTGTTGAAGGAAGGAATTATTTCGCACAGTGAATCCTCATATAGTTCCGGTGTGGTACTCTTAAGGAAGCCCTCTGGAGAACATAGACTCTGTATAGATTACAGGAGACTGAATGCTATTACAGAAGGACAGGTGGATCCATTGCCGGATACAACTCAGCTGTTTGCCAGACTAAATAAAGCTAAATATTTCTCAAAAGTGGATTTGAGTAAAGGATACTATCAGATTCCAGTAAAGCCTGAGGTTAGACCATACCTAGCTTTTAGTACTTCAGAAGGACACTATGAGTTTAATAGATTGCCATTTGGATTGAAGAATGCGCCTAGTGTCTTCTCTAGAATGATGAGAAAATTATTGGACCCTCTGAATAATCCATGTATAACAAATTTCATGGATGATATCCTGATAGCAACAGAAACATTTGAGGAACACATTGACTCTCTGAACATGCTGTTTAATCGACTTAGGGAGGCAAATTTAACAGCCCGACCCACCAAATGTTGCGTTGGATGTAAAGAATTGGAATTTTTGGGACACACAGTTTATCAGGGAAACATGACCCCTGACCCAAAGAATTTAGAGAAACTACAGAAAGCCCCGAGACCACAAACCAAGAAGGACGTGAGATCCTTTGTCTCATTATGTGGTTTCTACCAGAAGTATATCAGGAACTTTAATTCCATATGTGCTCCGTTAACTGATTTGACACGTAAAGGACATCCAGATCGCATTAAATGGACCCCACAATGTGAAATGGCTTACCAAGAATTGAAGGAAAAGCTCACAAGTAAACCTATTTTGAAATTACCTGACTTAAGTCAAGAATTCATAGTAAGGACGGATGCAAGTAATATTGGGTTAGGTGCAACTCTACTACAGAAATCCGATGCATTGGATGGGGAATTAAGCCCAGTGGCATATGCTAGCAGAAAATTGAATAAAGCCGAAATCAATTACTCAACTAGCGAAAAAGAATGTCTTGCAGTAATATGGGCAATAAAGAAATTCAATATTTATCTGTATGGGAAGGCCTTTAAGTTGCAAACAGACCACAAACCTTTATCGTTTCTAGCACAGGCTAGGCATGAGACCTCCAGGTTACTCCGATGGTCTTTACTTTTGGCTCCATATAATTTTAGCATTGAGTATATATCTGGAAAAACAAATTTGGGAGCGGATTTTTTAAGCCGCCATCCATGTGATGAGAATCACCGTAAACCCCAGAACTAATAATAAATTTCTCTATGTGTATATAGAATAAAGGACTGACATATAATGTCTGTTTTAAGAGGGGAGATGTCGTGGAATATTCTAATCCACATATATAAATTATCAAGTAAATATAAAGCCTAATAAATACATATAATAAATAAAGGAAGAAGAATGGTAAAGAACAGTGCTGTCACAATGACAGTACTCGAAATCCCCCTTCTTTTCTACTTCGTCGGCAAATTGTAACGCTTTCACGTTGATATTAAAGGCCTTCTGCAACATACACGCGTTTCCCAAACACACAATAAAATGTGCTGCCTTTCTAAGAAAAACCTTGAAATATGCAAGTTGACCTAAATTTTAAATTCCATTCATGTCTTTTTCTACACTATGTTACCAAAAACAAAAGACAGATGGACTAAAGGATAGCGAGAAGGGAGAGGCAGAAAGCCGAACACTAAACACGCGTCGCGCGATACACAAATGCTGCCATCACGCGTGTAAGACTACATGCACTAACTTTTTTTCGGACGGACAGTGATAAATTCACTACCCTTCCCAGAGTTAGGTTTTAAAATCACAAAAAAAACGCTTATTAGGAAAGATAACAATAGATGGGTTTACGTTTGAAAACATTACAGTACCCAGACAGCACATCTTCGAAACAGGAGGTAGAAGGAATTGCATATTTTGAACGCAGCATATTAGTTCTATTAAATATATATATTTGGGTTCCTTAGGGTTTGCTGACAAAGAATATGTACAACGTTATGCAAATAGTCTAGGAATTAACAAGTTATAGCCAAAATAAAATGATGGTGCTGTCAGACAACACCCAAAATCAGAATCGCTCAGTGGTAGATTTTTTTTAATCCACCATTGTACGGGAAATGGGCCACAAGTTACATTTGAACGGATTGGCTGGAATGATATGTAAGGCTAAACACGATTAGTCGGGCTATAAATGCTATCCTTGGTTGTTAGGGGAGACGTAGGAAGTTAAAATTTTTTCAAATACTTGTCGAAACGTGGCTCCATTGGCTAGACTCGCTGATATACTCACTTAGGAGCGTTAGTTCGAGACCACTAGTGCAAATAAGCTTGATAAAGCAACAGTGCGTTGAAGCCAGCTCATATTTGTGTTAAATAAAAGCCTGGAACATAAGCAGATGGGAATTTGTGCCAGTATTTTGTGCCAGAATTCATTGCTAATCAACGTATCTGTGTTTGTTTCCATGAATTGTGGTAAGCTTGAAACATTCAGTATCTTTTAATGAAAATTGAATGTGAATTGTTAATTTATGCCTGTATATATGTGTAGTTCAGTAGCAAACATGATATAAAGCCTATAATGCTCCAGCCTGAACAGAAGGTGTCGGAGGAAAGTAAAACTGTATGGAATGGCCAAACAGTACACTGACACCTAGATTATTGATTAGACAGAAATAATGCTGGAAGTGCAGAGGCGTAGTAACCATTAAGGAGGTTAATGCTGGTATAAAGTATTTCAGATGAAGCTGACAGTTGGCCTAACGCTCTGAACTCAATGTTTGTGATGTATTGTGCTCAGTGTAAAAAGAGAGTATAAATTAGTTATGAAGTAGAAGGTACATCCTTCTTGTTTTCAGGGACCGTGGTCTTGATGGTATTGAGCAGCACCTGGTCAGAGCTTTGCTGAATCCAGAGTCGGACAGCATACTCCTTGGTCCATTTAGCTATCAGTGAGGTGTCTCCAGAGCCGAGGGGAGAGTCGAGCAGAGGAGTCTGTTCCTGCCGCCATCACGCCAGATAAGCTGATGTGGCCAGCTGAGCTCAAAATTATGTACCCCCAGCTTAAAATGACCTTGTAAAAATAACATTAAGAGGGGAATTGAATTGTGTTAATATCAGGAACTGAGAACATCTCCAATAATAGTTCCCCTAAAGACAAACTATTGAAGTCATGATGACAAATACCAACAGAGCTTGAACAAAACAAAACCAGTATTACCTCATATTACTACTACACAACTGACACACATAGGATACTTTTAATAATATATGTCACTACTATATTCATATTGATAAATTCTGTACATATAACTTGTAATTTAAATTGATTGTGATTCCTGGTTCCCTTTGTAGTTGAATCAGGACACATATTCATTCATGCCAGCAATGAATACATATTGTTATTTGAAAAGTTATCAGTGACTCCTTTAAGATATCCCTGTAGAGTGTTTTATGTATGTGAGTGTCACAGTGTTGTCAAGTGTGGTGGAATAAATTAAATTGTTTATCCGTCTGTTGTTGTTATGACTTACCCTTCATCATACACATACCCTAGACATACAACGTAGTCATCACACTATTCCAGAATAATTCTGACTGAGATATATATATATGTGGCAGCAAGTAAGGTTATCTATAATACACTACACTTATTAGATATAGATACCTTCACAGCTGATCTCAGTCAGTACACTAAGTCCCCTATAAATATTTATAACATCCCACTTCACCACACTTCCTAATCTCTGTTTAACTACGGCAGTAATCTGTACATTTTGTATTGATTTTATTGCGATTTTTCCGAGTCGCACCCTTTTCTTTCTCTGCGTACTGGAGCAGATATTTTGTATCTACATTCTTTCGCTACATATAGTATACTGTGTCTTGTCTGTTTATCTGACACTCCTGGTGGATGATAATACTAAACATTTGCAGGAGCGGCTGAGAGAACATTATCAACAACCAAGCTGGTTAATTGCAGGCGCGGCCGATATCAGTACACAGATTAACACGTACATCGCCCAGCGCAATCTGCTTAATCACTGATAAGGCACGGGTGCGTCTCCGCCAAGGTTGTAAAGAGACAGATTTTGTGTGTGCTCAAGCAACAAATAAGACACTACTTTAGCGAAAGTAATAATTTGTTACATCTGAAACGTCATATGAGGTTAATGACGTGTTCGTGAGTCGGTACACAGTGCAATCGGATGTTTACAGCCAATTTTCAGAAAAGTAATGTTTGAAATTTTGCACTAGGTGAGTCACGCAAAATGTTCAAATCAGATTGGCTGATAATCTCAGCTTCATAATAACGAATGCGTGGGAAAGCAGTGAATATAACCTGATGCTTCAGTCAGTCAAAACTACTGTGAAGATCCCTTGCCAAGACACCAGACCTTGCCAGAGTGAAGCCTAGCATTCAGAATTCCATTTTATCAGACTGGGCACCTTTTTTTGAGTATTTATCAGGACTTACAAAAACAGCCCAGGAAATCTCTATCATTTTAATAAGGAAAGCCACTGTCTGAGGAAACTGAAGGAAACACACAAAGTCAGAGAGGGAACTTATTAAATTAACGACACCCCAGACGCATGTAAGAGGCCGATTCAAGTCTCTTTTATTCATCTGAGCAAAAAGTATGTGAGCCAGGATTGTCGTAAATTGTGATTTTACATTCTATATTTCATTACTAACATGTGAACTAACATATATATGTATATTGCCATGTGAATTTTAATGTGTGAAAATTGCTAGTGGATGTCTGTTAAAAAACGAATATTGATATGTTTTGTATTGTTGCCACACATAGGCTTATTGCCATTACTTTTGAGGAAATATGTCTCTTTGTGGTAACTCGTGTCTTTGCACGGTTTTTAACTTATATTGAACGCTGCATATTTTATACGTCACCAGTTGTCAATGACGTAACGCATTTGCACTAATTTATTCTAACGGCTAATATTCGTGGCCTTTCGTTACTTCAAGTCGTCCTAGTAAGACGTGTTTTTTCAAGCTCCAAGAATTGCGGAGGAAGATATCTATTTAAGTGGCATAACTAACTTCGAAGGCCGCCACTATGTTTTCTAAGATGGTCTTGAACTTATATAGAAGTTCCACCTCTTATTGAGTAATATAAATCAAGTGATTGTAATCTTCACGTCGTTTGGTCCACATTACTTGGGTGTTCATGGTAATGCGTGCACCTTTAGTACAGCGGCCAGGACTGAATGATTGAGATGAGACAGACCGAAGATTAACCACTATGTATGCCTTGTATGTACATTGATCATGAAGATGTTTTCCTGAAGTAAATAAATGTTGAAGATATTGTGGACCCTCTACCCGACGTCTTGTGTTCTTCGGCCAGTGATGTCCTGTGGTGACCATACCCGTATCCATTCATTTTTTTTCAGCATGATGCATGAACGTTTATAATTCTGTATTCTACTGAAACCCAAACAACAAAGAGGAAAACCACACGTAACAGTGTCCCAGTCAATTGAGGCTGGCAACCTCAGCATATAGAATGATGATTCATGAATCACCACTGCACAGGCTGGTGACTGCTTTATTGCTAGTTTCTTAAAGCACATAAAGAGTCCCAGGTTCCAAAAGGAGCAGGGAGGGAAAGATGAAAGAAATGATGTACATTCTAAGTATAATACTTACAGTTTCAAACCAGTGTAAATGTCTATGTGAAATTATTCATTTAAAAATTAATAGAAGTTTCAAACTTTTCAAATCAGTGTAAACATAAATGAAAATATATTCAATTTATATTGTGAACACTTTTCAATCAGTGAAAATGTAAATGTAAACATATTCTATTTGTACTATTAAACTTTTCATTTAAATGTAAAGTAACTGTAAAAGCTATTCAATTTAAATGTAAAGAAAGTTTTATCCCGAGGAATGAAATTTAATTCTCATCGAGGGTAAATTCTGAGTTAAATGGGATTGTGGAATGGGAAGATAGGGAACCATAACCATGGGTTGGAAAACGCAATACTCAGAAGAGCGTTTCGTTTCTATTCGTTACCATAGTTATTGGTGATACCAGCAGAAAGTACTATCTCTGGAACAAGAAGGGAACAGTGGTCTGAGCTTTAAGATGAAGGACGAACTTTGTAGACTCTCCCTGACATTTCTGGGAAATGAACTACACCTGACAGCCTTGACCAGTGACGAGTGTGAGCAGTGTAAAAAGAACCAACCCATTAGAAGGAGCAGAACTGTCACAGTTTTAATTTGTACTTTTACACTGTTGTGATTTATTGATAAAGACAATGCGACTTACAGCTGTCCGTGAGAGAAAACTGACTCAATCAAGAAAATATTGTTAAACTCTAAGTGATTATTAAACATGCTGATCTATAACTTTAAAGATATAGTTGGATTAATCACTATTGAAAGAGATGGAAAAGCAGCTGGACCTGATGGAATTCCAGCAGGCCATAAAAGCAGATATCGACACGGCTACAGAGATGTTATATAAATTACTTGGTAAAGTCTGGGAAAAAGAAGAGATACCAGCAGAATGGAAGGAAGGATAACTGGCTAAGTTGCCTAAGAAGGGAAATTTACAAGAGTGCACAAATTATAGAGGAATAATGTTACTATCAGTGCCAGGAAAAGTATTAAACAGGATTATCCTTGAGAGATTAAAAGAGTCCATAGACAAGAAACTGAGAGATGAACAAGCAGGTTTTCGACAAAACAGATCATGTACAGACCAGATAGCCACTTTGAGAATAATAGTTGAACAAACTCTGGAATGGAATTCACCACTATACATCGGATTTGTGGACTACGAAAAGGCATTTGATAGTGTAGACAGAGAATCACGTTGGAAATTGATGAGGCATTATGGAGTTCCCCTGAAGATCATTAATTTAATAAAGAAAACATATGAAGGCATGACATGCAGAGTTCTTCACGAAAGACAGCTTACAGAACCGTTTGGGATAAGAACAGGAGTGCGACAGGGATGCCTCTTGTCTCCATTTCTTTTCTTACTAGCAATAGACTGGGTTATGAGATCATCAACAACACACAACAGAAATGGAATCCAGTGGACTCTGACTAAGCAGTTGGATGATCTGGATTTTGCTGATGACTTGGCTCTTCTGTCCCATAACCGTAATCAGATGCAGGACAAATTGAAAACACTCGATGAGAGGTCACAGCAATTGGGTCTGAAAATACACAGGGAAAAGACAAAAATAATGAGAATAAATGCAGGTAATGATAACAGGGTTGCACTTGAAGAAACACCAATACAAGATGTAGAATCGTACACATATCTTGGCAGCAATATAGACAAAGTTGGAGGGACAGACAGCGATATCAAAATAAGAATACAAAAGGCAAGAGGAGCTTTCATTGCATTGGGAAATATATGGAGATCAAGAGAAATTGGATCCAACACGAAAATAAGAATCTTCAACTCAAATGTGAAGTCAGTCCTATTGTATGGCTCTGAGACATGGAGAACAACAACCAAAAAGCTACAGACTTTCATAAATGGGTGCTTGCGTAGAATAGAGGGATTAAAATGGTATGACAAGGTTACCAACGTGGAACTGATGACAAGAACTAGACAAGTGCCAGTGGAACAAGAGATGAGAAGAAGATGATGGCGATGGATAGGACACACACTGAGGAAACCTGTTGATAGCATTACAAGGCAGTGCTTGTTCTGGAACCCCCAGGGCAAGAGAGGCAGAGGTAGACCAAGAAGCACATGGAGAAGAGAGCTGGAAACAGAGGTGAAAATGATGAGGAGAACGTGGAAAGAACTTGAGATGATGGCACGTGACAGGAGGACTTGGCATGTGTTTGTTGAAGGCCTATGCTCCTTTGGGAGTGGAGGGTTATGATATGATGATATATATATATGATAATCACTATTGAGTGAATTATATGTCTGCACCTGTATGACTCATACTGTGTTAAGTAACCTAAACATATAGAACATGGCTGTTTGCCCGCTATTAAAAGTCGTTACTTTAGTTCTGAGCCTGTTCGGTTGACCAAATTTCTCGCCAGCGAGGTCACAGATTTTTCAGCAGCAGGAAATACCAGTTGATTTTATTCTAAAAAAAGAGTGAAATTTAAATCATCGTACGCGCATTCCTGTTACCTATAGCACTAAAATAATTTTGTACAAGTCTGAACATGCACGCCGTTCAGAGAGAGATGTTATTGGCGCATGCAAACTGTCCTTTGTGCATTCTTCTTTGGCAAGTGTTACAATTTTCCGGAGCATTACGAATGGACAGAAAGAATTGGGAAACTATACATTTGAATGATAAACACTAATGACAATGACAACTTGTAGTGGGTGCATGTTAGGTTTCGGGAGTGTGGGTGGCGGCACTGACGTGGAGTAAGGGGGAAGGTGTCACGAGTTGGATTTAAGTTAGAGTTATGCCTGAGGCAAGCTGTGTATAATCAGTATTTGATCAGTGAGTCTGGATTTTTACTAGACAGACGGGGTGTTGTCGGGAGTAGTTGACCCAGGGTCAGTAAATATTTATGTATCGTGCACAAGATGAAAGGGGAAACAGGGGAGCAGTCTTCGTTTCGGGTGTTTACATGTTTGTGCTAAGATATGAGTGTGACTGAAGCAGCAACTGTATACGTTCTAATATGTAAGTTATTATATGAGAGCATTTGAAGTTGTATACATAGTGGCATTTCTTGTGTCCACAGCATATGGTCACGGCCTTTAGTTCGGGTTGCCAGTAAATCTTGTTCCTGACAGCAGGCGAAGGTAGCCAGTCTTCTCAAGGAGAGAAAAGTCAAGGAAACGCCAGAGGCGTAAGAGCTTGTACTGCGGTGGGTATCGGCTCTGAATATATTGGCCCCAGAGAGCGAGAGAGAGAGAGAGAGAGAGAGAGAGAGAGAGAGAGAATGAGAAAGAGCAGGTCGAGACAGCGACGCAGTCTTCAGTGAAAGGGTTTTCTTAAAACCTAGAGCTCTAAGCTCATATACACATCCATCAAACCCAAGCAAGTGAGCTGGTGTGTCGTTTATAGCCTCGGTCATAATAATACCGAAGGCCCTCAAGCCCAAATGAGGGGTAACCTGGCAAGTGAAGATCAGTTTCGCCAACAGTGAATCCTCTACAGTGAAGTCTAGCACCTAGTTAATAGTTTTCAGAAGTCATCCGAGTAGAAGTCAGAACCAGGAGATAGGGTATCATTCCGGTTGCTGAAACGAAACGAGAGAAGCAAGGCAGGAGAAGGAGTGAGACAGAAGCAAAATAATATATCAGGGACCTATAGAGTCTCATGTTATTCTTAGAGGGTAGCCTCTGAGCCTTAGAGTGGAAAGTCTATTAAATAGCAGCGCAGAGTGTGACTTAGTGGCGTATATCGCTGACAGAGTTAGCAGCTGTGCAGATAGGCTTCATGCAGTGTCAGCAGCCATTGACAATAGATATAGTAGTGTAATAGATCGTGGTGGCTACAGTTGATGCGCCACCAAATTAGACGGTAGCAAGAAACCAATTAATCATTCTGATTTTCCTCCAAGCAGGGTGAATGAATGAGTGAGAGCGGTTGGGTTCATCTTTGTTGTGTTTATAAATTTAATTGATTCTCTTTTGTTGTTTCCAGGTCAGTGCAACCTTGCACGATATATTATTTTGTTACTGTGTTATGAATTTCTGTTGATTTGTATAATAAACTTATTAATGTTACCTGGATCAGCTTCTTTACTATATAGTCCTTAAATGTTGTCTGTATAGTGGTATCTGTAGTATTAGTTTACCCTTATCTCCTTTAGTTTGTTAAAGGTAGCCAGAGGGCGGTGAGTTTATAGCAATTCTTGAAGTCACGATTTGGCGAGGAAGATTTAATCTCGGTTATCATCCTCGAGCCAATAGACTCACCTTACTTCATTCACTGTCATTTCTCAACTAAATCTATCATCTTAGTCTTTTCTCATTCTAGGGTCTTGTCCTGCACTCAGGCATAACTCTAACTTAAATCCAACTCGTGACAAAGTGGGTGGCGATCGTGCTTGGGATCAATTCTGTGATTTTATCGTCATTCATAGATTATCTCGGTAGGAAAGTTCTGAGAAATAATTTCTTTATAATATCCCCTAGACTGAGCTATTAGAACTGATCCAGTTATAAGTTTTTCCACAGAAAGTTGTTCCACAGGTTGCAGTCATTTTAGATATTTATAGCATAGTTAGTTAAGGACTAGAGGTAATTGATGGCTAACAGATTTTTTTCTTAATAAGAAGATTTTTTTCAGGTAGTTAATCAGACTCGGTGCTAGTCTGAGTCGGTTTTTGGGACAGAGGTTTATAGAGGAAGTATTACTGAGTAGGTAACAGGTAGTTCCTTCCTGTTTCTTCTTTCTGTCATTCTCTGTATTTCTGAGCTACAGCAGTTTCAGGTAAGATGGCTGAATTGGTCAAGTTGCTTGCTGCATGGAGGGAGGCAGCTAAAGACATGGGGATGAATGAGGCCGAGACTAAGGCCTACATAATGAGGGAACAGGACCGGCAGACGGAGAGAGAGAAAAGGGAAGCGGAAAAAGAAGATAGGGCCCGACTGGCCGAGATGGACCTGCGTAAAATGGAGGCAGAGGAATGGCAAAGGGCAGCTGCCAAAGAGAAAGAGGAAAAGGCTCGGCAGGCAGAGGAGAGGGCAGCAGAGAGGCAGCATGAACTTGCCATGCATTCTCTGGAACTGCAAGGTAGAGCATCGGAGGGCAGTTCAGCGAATGGAGATTCTCCCAGAGTAGGGGCAATAGACACCTCAGGAAACGGAGGCCCCCGGATAGCAGCCATGAATTTTCCGATGGACACTTTCCCAAACGGGAATGAGAAAATTGACGTATTCCTGGAAAAATTCGAATGGATGGCAAAGGCATACGGGTTGGATGAAAGTCTTTGGTGTCTTAAATTATTGCAGTCCCTCAAAGGTCATGCATATGACGTCTACCACAAGTTGCTCATAGACGACCAGAACAACTTCGAGGCACTACGGAACGCGTTGTTGTAAAGATTCCAGTGGACCCCCCGTAAATGAGTATGCATTGTGTACATCCGGCGGCGGAAGTCATTTTTCTGTTCAGCCACGCGCTTACAAACAGACAGCGATTTTGATAGAATTTCGGTTCTTGCCTTCAGGGAAGTACCCAGTTTTTATTTTATTTAGTTTTTATGTGTCCTATCTAGCCTTCACTTTCTTTCCTTTCCTGACGAAGGCCTTGTGGCCGTAACGTAGACTATTTTCTTTGTCTTTTGTCCTCGTAAGACGAATCACCTTTTTTCGATTTTTTTTCAAACCCATCCATCGTATTCCACGTCTTACCGCAGTTCCCCTCCACTTCCTCGTAAATGCCAAACCATGTTCAGGGAAAGTCGTCCGGAGAAGGGAGAAAGCTTTCCTCAGTTTGCTGAAAGGCTGAGGAATTACCTCACTCGCTGGAGAGAGTTGTCAGGACTGGCCAAAACATTTGAAGGATTAGAAGAGTTAATAATGGTGGAACAAATCAAGGCAACGATGTCTCCAGACTTAAGGAGGTACCTGGCAGAGCAGGGCGCCCAGCAACTGGACCAGATTATTCTTTTTTCAGAAAGGTTCCAGATGGCACAGGCCAAAGTACTGGGCCAGAAACGAAAACACCCAGACCTGCCAGCCCAGGACAAAGGAGCTTCATCGTCACAGTCATCTTCTCATGCTCACCAGCAGCAGGGGCCTTCATGCAAGGAGCCCCATTCCGGTCAAAACCTGCGCCCCCAGCCTCACAACAGATCACAGGGGCCAAACTCTCAGGACCCCGCCAGAAACCGAGGAGATAATGAGAGATACTCTCAAAATTGTCGGACCACTTCCCATTGGACCTCCAGGTGTATGAATAAACCACCCATGCATCATGCGGCTGCCATCAATGGTACCTATACCTTGTAGCGGTATGGCAGCTTGCGTACCCTGACAATCCCCAGAGCTATGCCAGTGGGAGTTTTACTCCTGGTAGGTTCAACCAAGCTGGACTGGTCTGTGTGGATAGGGGTCAGACAAAAGCTGGTACCCTGGTCCTCCAGGTTGGGGGTTTTAGCATAGGGCTGACACCCCTGTCTGTGTAAAAAACAATGAAGTTACGGAAACAACAATAAATGAACAAACTTTGCTGCGGGATGGACATTCGGAGTCTGTGGCTCGTATGACTGTCAGTGGTGAAAGCCGAAAGGAAGCCACTGACATGAAAACGGATGTCCTGACTGCAAAACAGGATACAAGAATAGGTTTTTGGAATGTCAGGACAATGTACGAGACAGGTAAACTAAGACAGGTCACGGCTGAAATGAGAAACTATAGGTTACACATTCTAGGGATAAGCGAGAGCAGATGGACAGGGGCAGGAAAAGTTAAAACAGCAACAGGAGAAACAGTACTTTACTCTGGAAGAGAGGATGGACAGCACAATGAAGGCGTAGCCATTATTCTACAGAAAGGAATAGAAAGGACATTACTGGAATGGAAACCCATCAACAACAGACTGATAAGATTAAGATTGAGAGGGAGATTCACCAACACTACAATAATACAATGCTACGCACCAACGAATGATAGTGATGAGGAGGTCAAGGATGAATTCTATCAACAACTGCAGAAAGAAATGGAAGACACACCTAGATATGATCTTGTTATAGTAATGGGAGACCTCAATGCGAAAGTTGGTACACACAATACATATAATGAAAGAACAATGGGGAAATGCGGCAGCGGAACAGCAAACGAAAATGGGGATAAACTAATAAGTTTCTGTAGCATTAACAACCTGGTCATTGGAGGAACACTCTTCCCACATAAAGAAATTCACAAATTAACATGGGAATCACCAAATGGTCGGGACAGAAACCAGATAGACCACATCATGGTTAACGGTAGATGGAGACATGCATTACAGGATGTGAGGGTAGGGGGAGGTGCAGATGTGGGAGGTGGTCGCCATTTGGTGGTGGCAAGGCTGAGGGTGAGGCTGGGAAGGGCTGCACCGGCTGTGGCTGCGCAGAAGAGGTTTGGCGTCAGCGGATTGGGGGAGTCCCTTGCCGGAAAGGCTTTTGCGGCCGACGTGGAGAGGCGATGTCGGTTTGCCAGGGGTCGGGAGGGGACGCTGACTGATGATGTGGACCGGGCTTTCAACACTATTGCACCAGTATACAAAGGGAGCAGCGGGTCATGCTTGGGATTCCAGGAGGGGAGGAAGCGGGGCTGGATGGCACCAGAGGCGTTGAACACCATGGCGATGAGAGGGGAAATGAGGGGAGAGAAGGCAGGGGTGGGGTCCCCCAGGTTGGGGCAACTGTGTGGCGAACGGTGCGGTCAGCTGGACAGGGAAAGTGAACGCCAGGCCCGAGCCAACGGGGGAAATTTCCTGGGCGATCTTGTGGGGCGGGCAGAGGGAGCAGCGCTGAGAGGTGAACAGAGCACGGTATACAAAGTGACTGAATTCGTCAGCGGAATGCAGGCAGTGTTACATTAGTGAGAGATGGGCAGGGTGGCCTCATCGCGACAGCGGAGGGACGGGGGGCGGGATGGGCGGAGCACTTCGGAGGGGCTCTGAACGGGGGGCCACAGTTGGATGTTCCTGGGGCTGAGGACGATCTGGATGTGGGTGCAGACATTCCGCGTGGGGAGGGGGTCATCACAGCGGTCAGGGGGTTGGGAAGCGGCAGGACTCCGGGCCATGATAATTTAGGTGCAGAGCTGTTTGGGACAGACCCTGAGCTGGCGGCAGAGCTGTTGGAGCCACTGTTTGCGCGGGTCTGGAGGGCGAGGGCGGCACCGTTGGAGTGGAGCAGGGGAGTGGTTGTCGGGTTGCCCAGGGGGGGAGATCTTGCAGACTGTAATGGTTGGAGAGGGGTCGCTCTTCTCTCAGTTCCCAGCAAAGTGCTGGGCAGGATAGTTGTACAGAGAGTCTCAGGGGCGGTGGGCCGCGGGCTGAGGAGGGAGCGGGCGGGATTTGGAAAGAGCACAGGATGTGTGGATCGTGTGTTCACTCTCGGGAACGTTGTGGAGCAGTGCTCGGAGTGGCGGGGACAGCTTTACATTAGTTTTGTTGATTTTGAGAGGGCTTTCGACGGCATGCGTGGGGACAGTTTGTGGAAAATACTGGGGGCTTGTGGAGTTCCAAGCTGCATGGTGTCAGTCATAAAGGGCCTCTGTGCCGGCTTTGCGTGTGGTGTTGGGCAGAGCGGCCTGGCCTTTGAGGTGAGGGCGGGAGTGCGACAGGGATGCCCCTTGTCGGCCACTCTATTTTTGGCGGTCATGGACTGGGTGGTGCGCCGGGCGGCAGAGGGCGGTCCGGGAGGAGTGGGATGGACGGCATTTTCTACATTGGAAGATCTGGGATGTGCAGATGACATTGCACTGCTAGCACATTCACATCAGCGCGTCCAGGAAGGAACGGATAGACTTGGTGGGTTTGGCCGGCGGGTGGGCTTGGGTATCAATTTGGGGAGGTCTGGGGGTCGTGACGCTCGGTGTGAGCGGCCCTGGGCCCATGTCAGTAGGGAATCGGCAGTTGGTGCAGACGGATGCCTTCGTATGCCTGGGGGGCGTGGTGACACCAGACGGCGGGGCGGGCGGGGACATCAGCGTCGGAGTGGATGAAGCAGGAGCGGCCTTCTTTGGCCTGGACGGCATCTGGGGGTCCTCCCGGTGCAGCACAAGCACAAAATTAAGATTATATCAGAGCTGTGTGCTTTCTGTGCTTCTCTATGGTGCGGGGTGCTGGAGAGTTGCAGAGAAGGAAATGTCGAAATTGTCCTCTTTTCACACAACATGCCTGGGAAAAATTCACAGAATCTTTTGGCCAAACGCCATTACTGACCAAGGTCTGCTTGCTCGTGGCGGGCAAGAGGACATGCACACCGTCATAGCTGGCAGACGCTGGAGCTGGGTTGGTCATGTCCTCAGAAGAGACCCCGATGCCATCACAAGAACAGCTATGCTTTGGACCCCTGAAGGAAAACGAAAGAGAGGCCGACCGAAAACAGCCTGGCGGAGGACTGTGGAGGCTGAGATGCAAAGAATGAACCAGAGTTGGGGCACTGTACGAAGGATGGCCACCGACCGAGCAAGGTGGAATCAATTTGTTGTTGCCCTACAAGACGCCACTAGGCGTGATGGCCACTGACTGCTTTGACGGTCGGCGGCTAAGGATCAAAGAAGAAGAAGCATCATGCGGCTTGCTTAAGGCCTGTGACAGCGATGAAAGGGAACACCTGGGAACCCATTCAGTTGGAGAAGTTGTTCTCCAAAAGCGGACCAGCAGAAGTGAACGGGACTGCGACTACGTGTTTATTTGACAGCGGGCTTACACACCCCAGCATAGTTGCCCGACATCTGGTGAAGCCCGGGCAAATGACAGGGGAGAAAGTTGATATTGGTGGCATTTTAAGGAAAGGGACCTCACAGCGCTTTCCGGTAGCCAATATTGAGGTGAAATGCAAGCTTGTGCGTGGCACGATTAAAGCTGCTGTAATGGCACAGCCAGCTTACGACTTCATCCTAGGGGCCCCACATTTAGTTTTGGGAACCCCAAGTACACCGATCCTTGCTGAAGCAAGGGGCCTACTACAGGCCAGATAAGTGAACAGGGAGAACCCCTAATTCACGGAGCCCTGAGCGAGCTCGAACAACACTGTCTTGTTAAGGAGAGGTTAGGAGCCTCTAAGGACAGCGGTATGTTAACTGCAGAGGCGTATTCGCCTGTCAGCCCTGTTCAGCCTAAAGGCCAAACAGAGGTGACGCCTCTGATTTCGGAAATACCCTCTTTGTTGTCGGGAATTAGGCCCCTGATGGTATTACCTCCTGGAATCGAGGAACATACTGACAAGAGTGGTAGGACATATGTCAACGACCAGCGCACTCTTAAAAGGGCACAAGATGGCGAATCGAGCGAACGTATGTTTCCAACCAGCCCTGGAGCCCCATCCGACCAGCACTTTACTCAGACGGAGGAGGACAGTGATCTGAGTGACCGTTTGCCTATAAACGGAGATGGGCCCCACAAATCTCATATCTCGTTTACAGGAAACGACCCGCGTAAGGAGGAGCCTGAAAAATTGGCTATATTTTCCAATTTGTTTCAAGGAACATTGGAACCAGTCACTGAGTACTTTATCTCAGATACTCCGCGATATAACGGGATCCTAAACCGTGAAGCGTCACTGCAGGACACAGCCCAACTGACGCCATTAACTCTCGACGGGAAGGGCAAGGTTGAGGGCAGAACCAGGGTGTTAGACGGAGGACTCCCGTGGTCTACAGTTACCTCTCACGAACTTTTCAGGCCAGAAAAGAGTGAGAAAAGCGGCCTTACGAATTTGCAAGGAGCTAGGTTAGAGAGCTCGGTCCCTCTTCATGTTGGTAGGGGAAGAGCGATCACAGAACCACTGCCAGGGGCAGATACTACCTATCTTGTTCCAAAGATAGAAGCTACTGGGATCAGTAAGGATTCTGTAGACAACCAGAAAATGATCGGAAACCCAGTGTCAGAAATACACGAGATTTCTCAGGTTCATTGTAAAGTACCAGCGGTCACAACCCCGCTGACGAGCAGCACCGTAGTCGCCATTGCCAGGCCTCTACAGAGCCAGTTGGTCAGTTCAGCTGATCAAGTCAGTCTGTTGAGAAACATAGCCAGGGAAGTTTTTGACCCACCACTGGATGGCACAGGTCTAGAGAGAGAACAGCCCTTCAACAGAAGCATGGGAGTAGATAAGGAGAGAAAGAAGGAGAGAATTGTGCACGGTTCTTTGAACAACGGCGAACAGTTACGCACGGTTACGGCGATCTCTGACCCAGTCAGTCAGCCAGATACCAGTAACAATACCTTACCGCGCACCGTAAGGACATTACGTGGGAGAACTCGCAGGAGAGGAAAGGTGAAGAAAGAACTTGGGAGTGCGGTTGCCAGGGAAAACCCCAGTAGTGACCCTGAAACTTCAGCGATTACAGACATCTCCTTAGACATAGATAGGGACCAGTCTGAACCACCAAGACCATAGTAAAGTAGATCGGCAGGCACCGACCTCGAAGAGAGGGGTAATGTGAGGAGTTACTGTGATTTGGGTTTCAACAGGCCCCATTCTTGGTTTCTCTTTGTAACTATTGAGTTTGCCATTTTTGTCTTCCCTCTGTTAAAGATTGGGAAGTATTCTTTTTCTCTCTGAATAATAGGGGTGTTTAGTATTGGTTTGTAGGTAAAGTAATTGCGGGTTTTTTTCTAAAGGGATTAACGTAAGTTAGTACTGCATGGCACCAGTCTTCCCATTTCTAATAATCGCGATCTTGAAATTCCATTTTTGAGTGGTTAAATTTATCGCTGCCATTTTATCGTGGGGAAGGGAAGATGACCCCTACCCAGGTAACGTCCAACTTAATCACATTTGATTCTACTCACGCTAACGGACGATGTTAGGTAACGTTACGTAGCCGAAACGACGCGCGGTTTAAAGTAAGCAGGTTACCCAGATTCTAAATTTAGAAGATGAGCTCAGGGAAAATTTTAGATTTATCACTAATTCTATTGGATGTAATGAGACGCCAAGCCTCAAGTAGGTCTGGGGTCAGCGTGGTTAAATTAAAGATATATAGTAGCGCTTCTCAATTAAGCAGCCTCTTAGTCTGCAGAAATTCCTGGCCGTGCGCCCATGCAGTATTGTCTGCTTCTGGAAAATGGAAGAAACGCAGTATTGGTATGTCTGTAATTTAAAGTAGCATGGTAATTAAATCTAGTTTCTCTAATAGAGCCTTAGCCCATTCTAGTGTAATTGATTTTAAAACTAATGTAATGCGTAACGCCATCAATTATTTCTTCGAGGATAGCAGTGTACATGAGTGATAAAGAGATGTTAAGTATGGGGGCTCTGTAAGATTAAATAGAAGGTCGGTAGAAATACACGCATCCTTGATTTAGGTTAATTTACAGAATATTCGGAAGCGCGTGTATTTTATTCATTGAGAGTTTAATTCTGATAAGTCTCATATAAAAATACGGGAACGGATTTCGTAGTGGTTACTGGGATTTATTTGAGTAGGAATTCTAGATGGATAGAGGAGATAATTAAATATTTTTCTATCTGTGAAAGTATAATAATTGCAGGGTAACCACGTGGGGTAGAGGTGAAAGGAAATTTATGGTGCATTAAGTGGCTGTGGAATTAACTATTATGCAGAGTAGTATTTGATTTTTGTGTTATGTGATTTAATGAGTTCTAGGAAATATAGTCTATAGAGATATATATTTCTGTGCATAGAGATGTAATATATAAATGTATTGGTGAAGTTTAATCATTGATGTGCAGTTAATTGTTGTGCATTTTATTGTATGGGGGAAACGATGGTAGCAGCGTATAGATGGATGGGTTTGAAAAAAAATCGAAAAAAGGTGATTCGTCTTACGAGGACAAAAGACAAAGAAAATAGTCTACGTTACGGCCACAAGGCCTTCGTCAGGAAAGGAAAGAAAGTGAAGGCTAGATAGGACACATAAAAACTAAATAAAATAAAAACTGGGTACTTCCCTGAAGGCAAGAACCGAAATTCTATCAAAATCGCTGTCTGTTTGTAAGCGCGTGGCTGAACAGACAGCGATTTTGATAGAATTTCGGTTCTTGCCTTCAGGGAAGTACCCAGTTTTTATTTTATTTAGTTTTTATGTGTCCTATCTAGCCTTCACTTTCTTTCCTTTCCTGACGAAGGCCTTGTGGCCGTAACGTAGACTATTTTCTTTGTCTTTTGTCCTCGTAAGACGAATCACCTTTTTTCGATTTTTTTTCAAACCCATCCATCGTATTCCACGTCTTACCGCAGTTCCCCTCCACTTCCTCGATTAGCAGCGTATACCGCTTACAAAATTAAAGTAGGCCTAAGTACGGGATGTTTCCCTACCTGTTCTAAATGGTTAATGCCTGAGGCAAGCTGTGTATAATCAGTATTTGATCAGTGCATCTGGATTTTTACTAGACAGACAGGGTGTTGTCGGGAGTAGTTGACCCAGGGTCAGTAAATATTTATGTATCGTTGTGCACAAGATGAAAGGGGAAACAGGGGAGCAGTCTTCGTTTCGGGTGTTTACATGTTTGTGCTAAGATATGAGTGTGACTGAAGCAGCAACTGTATACGTTCTAATATGTAAGTTATTATATGAGAGTATTTGAAGTTGTATACATAGTGGCATTTCTTGTGTCCACAGCATATGGTCACGGCCTTTAGTTTGGGTTGCCAGTAAATCTTGTTCCTGACAGCTGGCGAAGGTAGCCAGTCTTCTCAAGGAGAGAAAAGTCGAGGAAACGCCAGAGGCGTAAGAGCTTGTACCGCGGTGGGTATCGGCTCTGAATATATTGGCCCCAGAGAGAGAGAGCGAGAGGGAATGAGAAAGAGCAGGTTGAGACAGCGATGCAGTCTTCAGTGAAAGGGTTTTCTTAAAACCTGGAGCTCTAAGCTCATATACACACCCATCGAACCAAAGCAAACGGGTTGGTGTGTCGTTTATAGCCTCGGTCATAATAATACCGAAGGCCCTCAAGCCCAAATGAGGGGTAACCGGGCAAGTGAAGATCAGTTTTGCCAACAGTGAATCCTCTACAGTGAAGTCTAGCACCTAGTTAATAGTTTTCAGAAGTCATCCGAGTAGAAGTCAGAACCAGGAGATAGGGTATCATTCCGGTTGCTGAAACGAAATGAGAGAAGTAAGGCAGGCGAAGGAGTGAGATAGAAGCAAAATAATATATCAGGGACCTGTAGAGTCTCATGTTATTCTTAGAGGGTAGCCTCTGAGCCTTAGAGTGGAAAGTCTATTAAACAGCAGCGCAGAGTGTGACTTAGTGGCGTATATCGCTGACAGAGTTAGCAGCTGTGCAGATAGGCTTCATGCAGTGTCAGCAGCCATTGACAATAGATATAGTAGTGTAATAGATCGTGGTGGCTACAGTTGATGCGCCACCAAATTAGACGGTAGCAAGAAACCAATTAATCATTCTGATTTTCCTCCAAGCAGGGTGAATGAATGAGTGAGAGCGGTTGGGTTCATCTTTGTTGTGTTTATAAATTTAATTGATTCTCTTTTGTTGTTTCCAGGTCAGTGCAACCTTGCACGATATATTATTTTGTTACTGTGTTATGAATTTCTGTTGATTTGTATAATAAACTTATTAATGTTCACTGGATCAGCTGCTTTACTATATAGTCCTTAAATGTTGTCTGTATAGTGGTGTCTGTAGTATTAGTTTACCCTTATCTCCTTTAGTTTGTTAAAGGTAGTCAGAGGGCGGTGAGTTTATAGCAATTCTTGAAGTCATGATTTGGCGAGGAAGATTTAATCTCGGTTATCATCCTCGAGCCAATAGACTCACCTTACTTCATTCACTGTCATTTCTCAACTAAATCTATCATCTTAGTCTTTTCTCATACTAGGGTCTTGTCCTGCACTCAGGCATAACTCTAACTTAAATCCAACTCGTGACAGAAGGTTAGGGTTAGTACATGACTGCATTTTCGTTTTTTTTTTTTGTTTTTTTTTTGGGGGGGGGGGGGGGGGGAGGTGCAGGTTAGGGTATGGGAGGGAGGATGGCAGCACTAGTGCGGGGAGGGGTGGTTAGAGGTTAGGGTTAGGCATATGTCTACATTTTCGTTGGAAAGAAATTTGTAAGTGCAGAGTGTAGGTTTTAGAGTTACATGTCATTGGTTGATAAATTAGGTCATGTCTCTGTGTGGTGTGTTATCGATGCAGTGTTTTAGTGCGTAACATAAATTGTCATGAGCATGATTTATTATGAAATTAGAGGTATTGTATATCACATTTATAACCTATCAGAGGATGAAAGGGATATTTTTCATTCATTAACCAAATTTAAAAAAAAAAGAAGTTAAATGTGAATGAGTTACTGCCAAAGCGCGCGTTATCATTTGTGCTGAAATGTACATTATTTAAATATTTGTTCACTAAAGGAAACAGTGTCTGGAATTGCATATTCGTGTTTCAATATGGATTTCATTCACACTTTAAAGAGTAGTGGAAAGCTGTGTGTAGTAGATTTCTGTTTCTTCTTCTTCTTCCTCTTCCTCGTTCGTCCTGAAAAGGACGTTGGTTGCGTTGTGTCTGTTAATGCCGGAGCTGTGATATCTGCGCCTTTCGGCCAACACATCCGACTTCAGCACGGCATTTTTTGGGACCGGGTTTGCCTTCCCTCTTCGATCCCTACTCTCTCAGCCAGACTGCAGTGATGCAGCCTGTTTCCAGGACTACCACGTGGAGGTGGACTGGGTCTTGGTCAGCTCTGGTTCGCTGACCCTGATGCAAGCAGTCAAGCTATGGGTCGCTGACTGCATTCTCTATTGCTGCATCTTTGGGTCCCAGATTTCTGTTTGAAAGTAGGTTTAATTTCTAATAGTTAGGAATGTCCCAAGTGTAAAAGAAGTAGAAATTTGAATAACTGGATGGAAGGGGATTAATGAGAACACATGGATATGCAGATGTAGGGGATTGAATGTGCGTACTATTAAATGATCTGTGACAAAAAAGATCTTGGTTTTGTAGGAAACTGGATATTTGTGAAATTATGGTGATAACATTCATGGGGGTCAAATGGGCTACTACTCAATTTATCCCCGGTATGTGGTGATTTAAAAAAAATTGATGTTTCTTGCCGACAAGGCCCAAACGGTATTGATAACGGAACACATCTGCTTTCATTTTGACACACTGTAATTTTGCCGCACTTCTCGCACTAACCTTGACTAAAAACACGATCCTCTTTCAAGCAAGCAACGTTAGGGGAAAAAGCCTCTAAACTGATGAGTTTGCCCGCATGGTCAAGCAGAAATAGGGCGGGGGTGTTCGGGTTAGCGTTAATAGTGAGTATTTTACATTGTGTCGAAGCAATAGTTACGTTTTCTGTTTCAATAGCGTTCAGACAACAATGGCAGACCTTGTTCCGCTATCGTTCCTATTTACTAAATAAGTCACCAGCGTCGTTAGGGTTAAGATTAAGGTTAGGGCTAGGCTTAGGATTCCTGAACCTAACCCATACCATTGTTACTGCGTCTCTGGATTCTATTTTGAGGCCATAACAAACATACAGCCCGCTGTTCTTCCTTTTAATTACCTAACCTCAACCATGTTTCGTGCTTTGTCAAACAGCTAGCCTTAACCTAACACCAGCCCGGTAATCTTTACCTTTGGTGCCATCGAGTATGTATAAAATGTGTGTTTGGGACCCAAAGATGCAGCAATAGTGAATGCAGTCAGTGACCCATAGCTTGACTGCTTGCATCAGGACCAGCGAACCAGAGCTGGTTAAGACCGTACTCCACCTCCACGTGGTGGTCCTGGAAACAGTCTGCAGCAGTGCAGTCTGGCTGAGCGAGTATGGATCGAAATGGGAAGGCAAACCCGGTCCCTAAAAAATGCCGTGCTGAAGTCGGATGTGTCAACCGAAAGGTGCAGATATCACAGCTACAGCGTAAACAGACACAACGCAACCACCGTCCTTTTCAGGGCGAACGAGGAAGAAGAAATGTGTGTTTTCGTACCATTCAGAGTTAACCCTAACCCTAATCCTAACCCTAACTCAATACACATATTATACATATTCGACGGCACTAAAGGTAAAGATTATCCACCAGCCCTGTTTCTAACTTTGTCAAAATTAATAACGCCCGACAAAAAGAATAAATAAATAAAAAATCCAACAGCAAGTGAAATTCTGCAACTTTTTTGGACAACATGGCGGCCTTCAGCCTACTGTTACCTACAAGGATCCAACCAGGTACAGATATACAAGGTATCAGATGCACACAAAAATACATCAACTAACAACGTGAAACTAATTTGCCGCCGCACTCACTGTCGAGTCTTCTAATAACAAGAATATTGATAGGCCTCATCATCATGTAGCATGTCCTTTGCAGTACGTCGCTCTCATCACAGCCCGCCTGAAAGACTTCTCGATCTCTAGCCAGCCCTCCTGCCTCCTCCAATGTCATGTTCAAGGTGTCTTCAATGTCCTGTGTCCACCGTCTTCTTGGTCGGCCCCTGCCTCGCCTTCCAGGTACCATACCCTCCATCACTGCTCTCTCTAAGCCACTATGGCATTTAATGTGGCCAAAATATTTCAGTTTCCGGGACATGATATTGTTTATGAGCCAGTTTTCCTCGATGTTCAGGTCGTGTAGGATGTCTATATTTTTCTTCTTCTTGGTCCACGATATTCTGAGAATTTTTCTGTAACACTTTGCTTCGAAAGATTCAATTTTTTTCTTTAATGTTTGAGTAATGGTCCATGATTCACATCCATATGTTGCTACCGGAAAGATGCACGTTCTCAGAAGTTTTACTTTTATTAATTTGCTGGTGTTATGCCATAGGTTCTTCATTTTATTTAACCTCTGCATTGCTATGGCCAGTCTCCATCTGACCTCTTTTGAGCAGTCTCCATTGTTGTTAATTATGGAGCCAAGATATTTAAAATTTATGACATTTTCAATTTCCTCATCATTGATGGTAATTTTTGGTTGGCATCTTGTTTTGTCTGTGGACATAATCTTTGTTTTTTTTTGTGTGTTCAGAAAACGGTTCTGATCCTCACTGTGTCTTTTGACAGACAGGATTAACTGTTCTAGTCCCTTGGCACTGAAAGAATAATTGTGTCATCTGCGTACCTGAGTTCTGGGATCGCATTTCCACCAATTGTGAACGGATCGCAATGTTCACTTTGATAGGCCCAGCCTATATAAATCTGAGTATTTACTGAATCTGCGTGTGACTTTTAAAAATGCTAATAAATAAATAGATATGAAACAAACTGCTATGATATTATTCTATTTATGTTTTGTTTTTTAAATACGCACCAGAACACACACTTTCCTGGATCGTCTTCCGTCTCAAGCCTAAGAATGGTGATCTGTCCAGAATTGGTCACACTCTCTAGTTCCTGGAAATTACTATAATGAAAAAAGAACAAGGACATCCGGTGTGAACTACGTTACTTTATACCCCCCTAAATTACTTATCCTCAAGGTAGATAGGGCTCGTGATCCTTGGTTGGTAGCTTATCTAAGAGAAGGAACTCTGAATTCAAATAAACCACAGCAAGCAAAGCTGCAATTAAATGGACAGGCAGTACGAGGAGATGAAACACCAACATACTTAGGAATCACACTAGACCGCCGAATGACATGGAAATCACAGATTAACAAAATACAGCTAAGGGCAAAACTTCGCATGGCCATCATGAAAAAGTTAGCAGGTACCACATGGGGTGCTGATGAGAATATCCTCAAAAAGCTGTACACAGGCAGAGTCAGACCTGCTATGGAATATGGCATCACAGCTTGGTCGACGGCAGCAAAGTCAAATTTTGACAGAGTAAACAGACTCCAAAACCAAGCAGCACGTATTATAACAGGGGCCCTAAAGTCTACACAAATCAACCATATGGAAAACATCACAGGGCTACAGTCAATGGAGGATAGACGTGACAGCAGAGTCTTAAAACAAGCTGAAAAATTTAAGAGGCTCGAAGGACACCCCATGTACCAAAGAATGAATAGGCTAGGAAGAGGCAGGCTCAAGCGAACTAACTTTGTCGCCCAAGCAAAAGAAAAAATTAACAATAATACCATACTAGCTAGCTCAGTTGCAAAGAAAATCCCAACAAGCTCAACTATCCCACTGTGGAAAATAAGATGCTTTCCTGAGTTAAAATCTGATATTCCAGGCATTGAAGGTAAGGGAACACAGACAGAAACACAAAGAAAGTGTATAGCAACCAAGTATATTGACCAAAGATTTCCAGCGAAGCTTTGGACACATGCATATACTGATGGTTCGGCAACAAATGCAGTTGAAAATGGGGGTGCCGGCATCCTCATAAAATTAAAGAATAGAATTCACTCTATGGCAATTGCCACTGGAAAATACTGCAACAACTTCTGTGCTGAAGCAGAAGCCCTGAAACAGGCAGCTGAAACTCTTATTGAATGCAAAGCACAGGCAGAAAAACAGATAGTAATCTTTTCAGATGCCCTCTCAATAATATCAGCGCTGAAGAGCCACCAAACTAAAGGATTGAAAGATCTGATAATCTCCCTTGAAAGACTGGCCGAATGCTTCAAGAAGTGCACTATCCAGTGGATACCAGCCCATTGCAACATACCAGGAAATGAAGAGGCAGATAGACTTGCTAAAGAAGGAGGTGCCTTACAGCAAAATGATATAGAGACAACTTACGCAACGGCAAAGACCACTATAAAGGCTACATTCAAGTCCAAATGGGAAAGAGAGCACCCGGGACATTTGAAAAATGACGCATATCATCAACTATCCAGAAAAGAACAGGTCATCATTTTTCGACTGCGCACTGGGCACAACAGATTGAGATACCATCTGTACCACAAATACAAAATTGGTGCAACAGATCTCTGCACCTGCGGTACCAGCCCGATGACAGTCGAACACCTGCTGCAGTACTGCCCAACCTACAGTAATGAACGGGGTAGCATATGGCAACAACCTACTTCTGTCAACGAAAAACTGTTTGGAGATGTCGGGAACCTTGAGTTGACTGCTGCCTTTATTAGAGTCATAAATGTGGAAGTCTGAAGGCGAACGAGGAAGAAGAAGAAGAAGAAGAATTCAAACCACCGCTGCCGTGCGGGAATATCCATTTATGGAATTGGCTTCGGGAGTAAACCCTGAGGATAAATCCGGAGTCGGAGTCCCTAAGGCAGTCTAATGTCGATTCGACATTATTCTGGCAACTCCTGCGACATGGCTGGTACCAAACTGTATCGGCTACTGCCGTTCCTTTGGATCTACCGGCTGTGTGGAGAGTAGGAACATGCTGCATGGGCAACAGCTTGATCTCCATATAACTGTGCCCAAGCTCGCGCCCTGGAGAGGACACTCCAGCTTCACCCTATTGGTGTCGGCAAAACACGGGAAGTAGCAGTTACCGGTTATAAGCATTTTGCCCAATTGGCGTAGGGCATGGCGCCAGGGGCTACTTCCGACAGTGGGAGAGGTTCTAGGATCTCACTGGACAGCTACCGCCCGCTTCAAGCTGGGCAGCCCCCAGTCAATAAGGTGTTGTCCCGCCACTGTCTGCTTTCCCCATTGGGTGCATGGGGATTAGGGTCAAACCCGAACTGTGGACAGAAAATTTTGCACCAAGCAATTATCGAAAAAATAGAAATAAGCAAACTCTCAGATTGGGATGCTGGAACGTCCGGACTATGTTGACTGGACTATCCGAAAACCTACAGGATGTAAACGATGTAAGGAAGACAGCCATAATTAATGATGAGCTTAAACGACTTCAGGTGGATATAGCTGCACTTCAGGAAACGCGATTGGCGGGCTCTGGAACGGTGAGCGAGAAGGACTACACATTTTATTGGCAAGGGAAAGATCTTAATAAAGCTAGAGAACACGGAGTAGGTTTTGCGGTCAAAAAATCGCTAACTAAAATGGTTGAACCAGGCGAGAATGGATCAGAACGCCTGTTAACGCTCCGCCTGCAAACTAGCACAGGTCCCATCACCCTTGTCAGTGTGTCAGACTCTGTACTCTGCCTCAGAAGCTAAAGATGAGTTCTACGAGAATCTAACAGCAATTATCAAAAGCATACCTAGGCAAGAACAGCTTGTTCTCCTTGGTGACTTTAACGCTAGAGTGGGTGCCGATAATGTTTCATGGCCTTCATGTCTGGGCAGTTTTGGTATTGGCAAGATGAATGAAAATGGACAACGGCTCTTAGAGTTGTGCGTCCACCATGACCTCTGCGTGACCAACACCTACTTTCAGACAAAACCCCAGCATAAGGTGTCATGGAGACACCCACGATCCAAGCACTGGCACCAACTTGACCTGATTCTCGTCAGAAGGCCACTCCTAAGGTCTGTGCTCTCCACGCGCTCATACCATAGTGCAGATTGTGATACAGATCACTCCTTGGTTTGCTACAAAATCAGAGCACAACCAAGAAAACTCTATCGTTTCAGACATGAAGGGAAACCACGCATTGATACCAGCAAGATGTCAGACCCTTTCATGATCGCTCAATTCACTGCGACCTTCGAGAAAGTGCTTAGTAGCCCTCAGCATGGTGAAATGAACAATTATTATTATACAGATAATTTTGGAACGAGCTGACCAACGCACTGGAATAAGTTTACGAGTAGTTTATTTTATCAGAATAAACTTCTCTCACAACATATAAAATTACATCATATCATATACAGAAAGTAAAAAAAAATCAAGGTACTGCTATAAGAATGATAGACCCGATAGTATGATCTTTCCCCTCGATGTTTAGCCCACAGCCCCGTTAGAAGGAAAGATGATAGCCCTATAGAGTCACAGATACATATGATTTGGTCTAATATTTCCCCCTGTTGCAAGTGGATTTATGGAAGGGAAGTAATCTTTAGAATGTTTTTTTAGACAAATTAAATTTCGAGTTGCAACGCTTGATTAAGCGGATACTTGTTTGACTTTAGGATAGAATTATCTTTTCCTATTTTTCGGGTGACAGAGTACAGATAAGCGTGTGAACGCTGTTTAATGTATTTATTCTGTACTGTTTTGAGTCATGTGAATAGCTCGCTAGTCTGCATGTGTTATCGAGAACGGTGTTCAAGACAGCCGAATCTCGTGACGGGTTTTTTGGCGGGACTAGTGTGTGATTTGGGAGTTGTGTTTTGGGCGTGGACCGTGTAGGTCGAGTCCCAGTGTTTTTGGATAATGTATGCCTACGTAGGATTTGAGAAAATGTCGACTTATATATTTCGCTGTGTGTACAGCCTATGTGATACACTGCAGTGAAGATTTGTTTAGGCCATATGAACCTTATTATAGCTGCCGTGTGATGCAGGCTTCGCTGTGTATTAAGGTACTTTTGTAGGCCATATTATGTTTGGCTGCAGTATGAAGATGTATGAAGCTATTAAGCTATTATAAGTCCAGGATTAGGACAGGCCTATTATATATTAACTGCAGTGTGGAGATGTATGAAGCTATTATTAGTCCAGGATTAGGACAGGCCATATTATATATTAACTGCAGTGTGGAGATGTATGAAGCTGTTAAGCTATTATAAGTCCAGGGTTAGGACAGGCCATATTATATATTAACTGCAGTGTGGAGATGTATGAAGCTGTTAAGCTATTATAAGTCCAGGATTAGGACAGGCCATATTATATATTAACTGCAGTGTGGAGATGTATGAAGCTATTAAGCTATTATCAGTCTTTATGATTAGGATTTGTGTAGGCCATATTATATATTAACTGCAGTGTGGAGATGTATGAAGCTATTAAGCTATTATAAGTCCAGGGTTAGGACAGGCCATATTATATATTAACTGCAGTGTGGAGATGTATGAAGCTGTTATTGCTATTATAAGTCCAGTGTGTAGGCCAGGCCATATTATATATTAACTGCAGTGTGGAGATGTATGAAGCTGTTAAGCTATTATAAGTCCAGGATTAGGACAGGCCATATTATATATTAACTGCAGTGTGGAGATGTATGAAGCTATTAAGCTATTATAAGTCCAGGGTTAGGACAGGCCATATTATATATTAACTGCAGTGTGGAGATGTATGAAGCTATTAAGCTATTATAAGTCCAGGATTAGGACAGGCCGTATTAGGTATTGATGCAGTGTGGAAATTATATACTATGATTCGTGTTTTGCTGTCGAATGTGTGTCATTTATGTCATCGTATCTGTGTTGTAACGGAATAAACAGTATCGAACTGTTCCAGTCGTTTGCAACCCTTCTTGACTCCTGCATGTACCCTTATGTACGTACTGTGGTGTGCGAACATATCAACACACACCCAGGTCAACATTCCAGACACAGTGACAGGTCAGCAGCACACATATATTGAATTAGCCTGTGTGGCGATGATATAGACCAAACCACTACACTCGCAACAGTGGGTGTAAACAGACTAATAACATTAACGTTTAATTACATTTATTGGAAATCAGAGTAAAGGGGGGTGTATCAGTTGGTGGTTTTCAGTTAACAGGATCTGACATCTACGACTATTCGCGTCGATAGCCTAAGTGGCGTAGTTTTGTATCATTGGATATGATTTAAGATGTGCCTGGGTGGCGTATACGATTAAGAAATTGTTACCTCTACAGTGATATGTACTTGAAGCAAGAGGGTAAAGTAAATCAAATTTTGTCCACCAGACCATAACATATCTAGAGGATCAGTCACTACAAGTTGGAAATAATACATATGACTTTCACGTGACAAGAGTGTAGAACACTTGACTGTGTTATAATTAGCCTTATGTAGGCGTGGCTTGAATCTCCTGTACTTCAGAACTGTGACCTAGTTATTGTCTGCGTGGGTGGCGCATTTGAGAAACAACACACGCTTTATTTGGTAGAAGGCAACTTTACACCAGTAGCAATTGACGTCCTATTTCGTGCCTATAGACTACAACAACGTCTGCAGTGGTCAAGGAAGTTCAATTAGACTTGGACAGTATTTGTACCAGCATTTGTACGGGTTGTCACAGATTTCTGCAATATTCGAGTTACCTGTGCCAGTTATCACCATCACAAGTTCGAGATGTTATGATACACGGGGTTGCCGTGTACATTTCAGACTACAGAACAGTCAAGAGTTGCAGTGTGAGCTGTATTATGGTTCCTGTCAACTTGTGCATTGTTAAGCACATATCATATTGACGAAATTACCTGAAGAGAAACGAATCAAGTTGCAGTGCTTTCCCGCAGTGGAGGTTTTAGCAGTCTATGTGATATCCAGTGTCGTGGCGGAAAAGAAGCGGGATCATTGACAGATAAGTGATTGTGTCTTGTGTAAATTGTGTCACTTCATATATGTCGCTAGGCCTCCCTAATTGCTCATTTTGTTATTATTGTTGTTTATGTCTAATTTGACATATGATTAAGATTTGATGCATAGGTGTTAATGGCTGTTGACATATGTCGATTTTCCTGATAATGATGTGACTTGATAAAGGTGCTATAAAAAGGATTGGTGATACAGAATTGAGGAATAAGCTCATTTCTTGACAGATAGTTAACTTTGTGAGCTGGAAGGGTGATTGTCCCAACTTTTGTAGACAGTAATTTGTCATAACTATATGTGATTACTAGATATATTGATTTAAGTAAGTGAATCACTATGGATGATGATGATATAGATCCTGAGGATATGAGGCCTGTATTGGCTTATTTGTGGGAAGAAGGTAGAGATTATCAACAATTAAAAGGACCACAGCTTGAGGAACATGTGATGGACAAATTTTTGGTCAATGCATCAAGTGCCCTAAGATATTTTGCTGAGGAGAATTTTCACTCTCATCCTCATCTAAGGATGGCTAAAGATTTAGCGCAGTTACTGCTTATGGATCTTCGATTGTTTTCGTACCACTATATGGGTGTTGAGCGCGATCAGATATTGAAGAGTATACGTAAAATAATGCTCAACGACATTTCTGTTGATCAAAAGAAGGAGTTAGAAGATGAGGAGCAAATAAGAAGGAACAAACGGAGTGCCCTACAGGAAAGGGACAGTTGTGTAAAGAGTACTGCTGAAGTAAGTAAGCTACATGAAACAGTGTCCAGACTAACAAGTGATTTAGATAAATCAAATTCAGAACTTGCTGGTGTGCAGGCAAGTTTGGATTTAGCATTGTTGAAGATAAAGCAATTGGAAGTCCAGATGAAAGATAAGCAAATTGAGGTAGAAAATATTACACAGGAGGTCCAACAAAATAAACAGATTTATGAGAATTTGAAAGTTGAGACCGATAAACGTGATAGAGATTATACAGAGTCACTTCTTGATTTAATGGATGATATTGCGAATCTTGGTCTGCAACAGGAAGAAAAGAATGAGATGATTCCAGAAAAGATTGATGAGCTTAATAATAGCAATGATTATATTAAGATTCAGTCACTACAACTAGAGTTGACTCAGTTGAGAGCAAATAAAGAACAGTTAGAGAAAGAGACATTAGTTGAGTTGACGGCTGAGAAAGAGAAGGTCGCTAAGATTGAAAATTTACTAGCAGAAGAAAGCGACAAAGTTTTGGCTGTTAAGGAGTTAAATAAAAGGTTAAGTGAAACGATTTCACTTAAAGATAATGAAATTGCGGAAGCAAGGGAAAGAATATTTGGCTTGCTAGATATGGTTTTGAAAAACAAAAGGTGCTCTTCTGTCAATGTTCACAATGATAGACAGAAAGTTGCGAAAAGTCAGCCCCATACACTTTTTGCTCAGAGAGATTTCATTCATGGTAAAGATAGATCTTATCGTGGTAAATACAACTTTAAAAGTTCTAATATTACTGATAGTTCCAGTGATAATTCTTGGCGTCAGAACAACAAAGATTCTTGTGTAACAACCAGTTCTGTTGGTCAGGAAAAGAAAAGTGATAAATTTCAGGTCAAGACTCATAAAAGCAAATATTTCTCGACTATTGGAAATACTCAGAAATTAATAGCGGGTGTTGAGACTATTACTACTTGTTCCAAAGATGAAACCCATATGCGGAACAATAGAGATACTATTGTTTCTGGCAGTTGTCAAACTCAGCATAGTCATTTTGAAACTATTGGTAAATATATTCCCATAAGGGAGAAGAAAAACAGTTCTAGAAAGAGAGATAACCCCAAGATTAAACAGTACCAAGGGAGATCAGTAAATAATAATTTTCCCTCTCGTAGATACTGTAGACAATTTAACAAATCTCAAAGTTTTGATTGTAAGAATGTTGGAAAGTATGATAGAGATAATAGCTTTTCAAATGTTGCTTTACATCACCAGAGTAATGTTCCTAAACAAAAGACTAAAGTCATTTTTTGTAAACAAGACAACGGTAATAATAAGTATTGTGATCATAGAACAAATAATAAGCGCAATTGTGCTAATTTTGTTCAACATGAGCCCAGAGTCATTTATAATCAAAGTAAACAGAGTAAAAATAACAGTGGATGCTTGAATACTATTGCTTGCTCTACTTGTTGTTGTGAATGTTAGACTTTGTTTCAGCGTAAGGCAGCGGCGACATTCAAGGTCGGTCATGTTGTCCCCAAGAATTCTATGATATCTACATGTGATAGAGAGAGCTAGTGACATCGTGAAGAGACCGGGTTTTTACACAAGCCGGTACTGGGTAATTGTAAACGTGATTTCTACGTTTTTTTCATTAAATTTCACTATTGAGTAAAATGGAAATTTTCATTTGTATTTGTTGACAGAAGCTACGTTACGATAAGGGTCAAGGCTTCTGTGACATATTGACGGTCAGAAATGTGAGTCAACTTTCCGCTCGAGTAGTCAACCGAAACCTGTCAGCGTCAAACTAAATCTGAGGTGTTGCTTTCTGAAGGTCAAGCATGTTTACAAGAGAGTGGGAGACTTCGCGTCTGATTTATTTTTTTTTAATGTGAAGATAGTAATATTTTTGTATTCTATATTAGTACATGACATGTTGTTGTTTTGAAATAACATATAATTTTGTTGTAATGATTATTTCTATGCATCATTTGATTGCCATAATTTTTTTAATTGTTATTTATATGTCTGTATTTTGATGATGTATTAATACATTTTTATGCTATTTATATATTATTGTGTTGATAATGTGTAGTATGTAATTATTATCCTTTATACTACTCTGTTCAACTTAGAATTTTTGCAACTGTGTTGTTTAGGATAGTTTTGTACATGATGAGATTGCACAAACTCATTTATTGTGTTGATGTAGTGGTTACTTTTAGATAGTCCTGAGTGTTCGTTATTCACTTAATTTATATTTTTCTCATGTTTTGATGTCATGATTAATTAATATATAGAACATACAGAGAAGATGTGTATTATCTGGTATGTTGTGAAATGTAATTTTGAAAATAGCTTGCATGTATCATACATGATCTTGTATTTGGATTTGTTAACTTTTTGTGAAACTTCGATTTTTCCAAAACTTGATTTTCTTGCCAGTCAGGCATGCAGATTATTTTCTTAGCAGATTATTTAAAAAAAAAAAAAAAACTTATTTTTTTTGTAGATATTTTTATAGAACCTTTTGCATATTTAATCTTAGCAACAAAGGGTAGATTTATTTATAATGTACATCTTATCGATTTGAATAAGAGATAGAGTTATAGCTAAATAGCATTTTACTGAGCTGAACGTAATTGTCAGCAGAAAGAACTTAAAGAATAAATTAAATTTACATGTGTTGATTTAAAGGTTTCTTCGAGATAGGATTTTTGTTTTATATTTCACTCATTTTGTTAAAATATTGATTTCATTATTAGGCTTTACTTAAAGTATTACTGAATTACTTAAAAATTAAATACTGTTTTTATGTAACTTATCGAGAAAAAAAATGTTTGTACGGTACTGTTGAAAAAAATGATTTTTTTTTTTTTTGGCATTGTAATTTTTTTGTTGGGTGTGCCCAGCATTTGACTTCGTGATATCATTGATATGTAGATTGATTAGTTCTTGTAAAAAGTTGTTTTTTATGATGATGTATTTTTATTTTAGCGCTTCATTGTGCGTTGGTAGTATTAGTTATAGCAATGCTATTACTTGTTTGTTCGATGCCTATAATTTATTTATGTTAGTTTTGTATAACTCTTATAACTTAGTTAAATTACTTATTAGGTTTTGTTTAGTTATAAATTATTTTTTGGTGGTATTAGTATAGATATACTTTGATATTTTGTGTTGTGCCTTTCGATCATGTTTATATATTTATTTTTGAATAGGTTATCTGATCAAAACAGTTATTAGTATGTACTGTTATTGACTTTCTCTGTGTTCGTGCCTTTGCTTTCTATCTGTCTTTGGTAACTATTCTTCATTTCATTCCTTCTTTTCTGTTGTCTTTTCGGTATGGATTTCATATCTTGTTTATACTTTCGTACCTCATCTTCGTTTTACTTGATTCTTTTTGTATACTTTGTCTTCTTTCAACACTTATACCTCTATTCTTTGTATTGTTGGAGTGGTTATATGACTTGATATAACATATCTACTTATGATAGTTGTATTTATTTTACATGTAATTGTCCAACTTAATTATGAGTATATGGTATTGTTGAGTTCTTACTTTCCTTTTTTTACAGATCATTCTTCTTTTGATTGATCTTGTGTTTTCTCTTTCGATTGGTTGTTTTCGGTTTGGTTTGTACTAAATATACGTAACTTAATTTTGGAACTGATCATATTTGTATATTTAGCTAATTACTTTTTATACTTAGCTGGTTATGCTGTATGCTTTAATTGCCACTTTTCACTTTAATGCTGATATTTCTTGTAAATATCTAATTTTGATTTAAAATAAGATATTTTTGTAGGCATATGTTAGAGCTTAATTGTCTTCTAAATTTTTCGTTTTTGGGAGTTAATTTTTTCAAAAAAAATGATAGAATCATTTTTTTTCCCGGAGCGGGTGGTAACTGTTGCAAGTGGAACTTATGGAAGGGGAAGTAATCTTTAGAATGGTTTTTTAGACAAATTAAATTTCGAGTTGCAACGCTTGATTAAGCGGATACTTGTTTGACTTTAGGATAGAATTATCTTTTCCTACTTTCGGGTGACAGAGTACAGATAAGCGTGTGAACGCTGTTTAACGTATTTATTCTGTACTGTTTTGAGTCATGTGAATAGCTCGCTAGTCTGCATGTGTTATCGAGAACGGTGTTCAAGACAGCCGAATCTCGTGACGGGTTTTTTTGGCGGGACTAGTGTGTGATTTGGGAGTTGTGTTTTGGGCGTGGACCGTGTAGGTCGAGTCCCAGTGTTTTTGGATAATGTATGCCTACGTAGGATTTGAGAAAATGTCGACTTATATATTTCGCTGTGTGTACAGCCTATGTGATACACTGCAGTGAAGATTTGTTTAGGCCATATGAACCTTATTATAGCTGCCGTGTGATGCAGGCTTCGCTGTGTATTAAGGTACTTTTGTAGGCCATATTATGTTTGGCTGCAGTATGAAGATGTATGAAGCTATTAAGCTATTATAAGTCCAGGATTAGGACAGGCCTATTATATATTAACTGCAGTGTGGAGATGTATGAAGCTATTATTAGTCCAGGATTAGGACAGGCCATATTATATATTAACTGCAGTGTGGAGATGTATGAAGCTGTTAAGCTATTATAAGTCCAGGGTTAGGACAGGCCATATTATATATTAACTGCAGTGTGGAGATGTATGAAGCTGTTAAGCTATTATAAGTCCAGGATTAGGACAGGCCATATTATATATTAACTGCAGTGTGGAGATGTATTATATAATAACTGCAGTGTGGAGATGTATGAAGCTATTATAAGTCCAGGATTAGGACAGGCCATATTATATATTAACTGCAGTGTGGAGATGTATGAAGCTATTAAGCTATTATAAGTCCAGGGTTAGGACAGGCCATATTATATATTAACTGCAGTGTGGAGATGTATGAAGCTGTTAAGCTATTATAAGTCCAGGATTAGGACAGGCCATATTATATATTAACTGCAGTGTGGAGATGTATGAAGCTGTTAAGCTATTATAAGTCCAGGATTAGGACAGGCCATATTATATATTAACTGCAGTGTGGAGATGTATGAAGCTGTTAAGCTATTATAAGTCCAGGATTAGGACAGGCCATATTATATATTAACTGCAGTGTGGAGATGTATGAAGCTATTAAGCTATTATAAGTCCAGGGTTAGGACAGGCCATATTATATATTAACTGCAGTGTGGAGATGTATGAAGCTATTAAGCTATTATAAGTCCAGGATTAGGACAGGCCGTATTAGGTATTGATGCAGTGTGGAAATTATATACTATGATTCGTGTTTTGCTGTCGAATGTGTGTCATTTATGTCATCGTATCTGTGTTGTAACGGAATAAACAGTATCGAACTGTTCCAGTCGTTTGCAACCCTTCTTGACTCCTGCATGTACCCTTATGTACGTACTGTGGTGTGCGAACATATCAACACACACCCAGGTCAACATTCAAGACACAGTGACAGGTCAATCCAGAGTCACAGTGTGGATTCCGAGCTGGCAGATCAACAACAGACATGATCTTCTCTCTCCGCCAGCTTCAGGAAAAATCAAAAGAGCAGAAAAGACCATTATATATCGCCTTTATAGACCTCACAAAAGCATTCGACCTGGTTAGTAGGGATGGACGCTTTTAAATCCTCCTGAAAATAGGCTGCCCTTCTAAAATGCTGGAAATGATAAAGTCATTCCATGACGGCATGAAGGGAACAGTCCAATATGCTGGAAGCACGTCACAGCCCTTTGATATACGAAGTGGCGTTAAACAAGGCTGTGTTCTGGCTCCGATCCTCTTCGGAATCTTCTTTGCCTTACTCTTGAAACATGCATTCAAAGATGCAACTGAAGGAATATGCCTTCACACTAGGTCAGATGGCCGTCTGTTTAATCTTTCAAGGCTGAAGGCAAAAACAAAAATCAGAAGGGTCACTATAAGAGACTTGTTGTTCGCTGATGATGCTGCAGTCGTCACTCAAAGCCAACAGGAGCTTCAGAGCTTGATGAATCGCTTCAGTAAAGCATGCAAGGACTTTGGCCTGACAATAAGTCTAAAGAAAACGAATGTGCTGAGTCAGGATGTGGGTGCTGCACCAGTTATCACTATCGATAACTATGAATTGGCAGTGGTGCACCACTTCACATACCTAGGGTCTACCATCAATGACAAACTCTCACTGGATACAGAAATCGACAGCCGCATTGGCAAAGCTGCAGCTACCTTTGCCCGCCTCACATCGCGTGTTTGGGGAAACTCTAAACTCACAATGAAGACCAAAGCTGCGGTATATAATGCCTGCGTCACCAGCACACTCCTATATGGCAGCGAGACCTGGACGACCTATGCTAAGCAAGAAAGAAG
Source organism: Oreohelix idahoensis (assembly GCA_024509875.1). Classification (NCBI taxonomy): domain Eukaryota; kingdom Metazoa; phylum Mollusca; class Gastropoda; order Stylommatophora; family Oreohelicidae; genus Oreohelix; species Oreohelix idahoensis. Next base: position 291,848 of record JAMPIV010010816.1, on the reverse strand, counting down.
GCTCGATACCTTCCATTTGCGGTGTCTACGCCGCATCCTCGGCATTTCGTGGAAAGATAAAGTGACAAATGTCGAGGTGTTGTCACGTGCTGGCCTTCAAAGTATGTATACGCTTCTTAGACAGCGCAGACTTCGCTGGCTTGGCCATGTTCGCCGCATGGAAGATGGTCGCATCCCAAAAGATATCTTCTACGGACAATTAGCAGATGGCAAGAGAACAGTTGGGCGACCACAGCTGAGGTTCAAAGATGTGTGCAAGAGAGATATGAGGGCACTGGACATGGATCCAGCAACATGGGAGGATGAAGCTGCCGATCGCACTAAGTGGCGATGCTATTTACGGCGCCACGTCAGATTGGGCGAAGAGAGGCTCACACAAGAAGCAGAGGTGAGGAGAAAACGTCGAAAGGAGCACCAGGAAAATAAGCAGCTGAGGGCTGTCACCTCAGGGGCGCATTCCCATAGTCAGTTATGACTGAAGGGGCTATTATTATTATATCCTCAAGGTAAGAAAGGTAGATGGAGACCAAGAAATACAACGGAGAAGAGAACTAGAGATAGACATGAGAGGCATGAAGAAAACACGGAAAGACCTTGAACTGATGGCACGTGACATGAAGACTTGGCAGACGTTTGTTGAAGGCATATGCTCCTTGTGGGGCTGAAGGGTGATGATGATATTAACAGTAACACGTCAAATTATGTCGGAAATTCAAAATGGTTGTGATACAGTGGATTCCATTTCCCTGTAGTATACGGGATAATGAAGGGATTGACTGACAAAATTAGAAGGAAAATATCATCAAACCAATAACAGTGGTTATTGTTGATCAGAATCGCCATCACCGCACTCCGGGCAAACCCATGGGTGCTCAGTCTTCCTCCGCAAGTGTTGAAGGTTATGGCTGATTGTTCCTGTATTGCGCTGCTTGTATTCACGTCTGTTCCATCCTCTCAAACGCCCATCCTCCCTAGTTTTATGTTTGATGCCAAATTCTGTAAGTCTGAGTCGTGTTGAATCATTGATTGCAGTGTCATTCTCTAAGAGGCAATAGTTAATTATCATTATTATAGCTCCCTTATCCATGGCTGCTGTAGCTGGTACAATCTCCATTCTCATGCTGGAGGTTTTTGTCAGTAAATTCCCCTCTGTTCTGAAACGACCCTGCCCTTTACTCTAGCTGAGATGCCAAATCCTGATTTCTTACCACTGAGAACAGACCCATAGTATAAACCGATATAAATGTAATACATGTATATACAAAATCCAATGGGCTTACCAAGAGATAAAAACAAGTAGGAGGAGGAAACTTCGGGCCACTAGAAAAACTATGCACTTAACTAGCTCCACAGAAAAGAAATTTGCTGTTGTTGATTTTAGGACCTTGCAAAAACCATTGGATTTTGTTTTGTGCATGGGGTACCCGGTTCAACCCCATTGGGGTTGTAATTTGGGTATATAGTGTTCCGTTTTCTATAGAGTACATCGCACATGCAACAGATTGTCATCTGTTTAATATATGACAATAAATGAGGAGGCTGCTGTAAAACTGGTAAGGAAACAAATATATAAATTAAAAAATAAAATGGTTTAAAATCAGTTTTACAAGTTAACGGTACACAGGAAACGTGTTTCCTGTGTACCGTTAACTTGTAAAACTGATTTCATACCATTTTATTTTTTAATTTATATATTTGTCATCTGTTTAACAAGCCAAGAAACTGATGAGAGTACCTGTCGCGCTAAGTGACTACTCAACATCTGCTGCAAAAGTGCTCAATATTCGACGAACGGAGAGAGCGCAAAAGGTCATTTTTGTCGAATCATCGGCACTAGCCTAGGACAAGCCCTACAGAGGAGTCACCAGCCTTAGACCCACATTTGTGCTTTCTTCGGTGTCGCGGCTGAAATTTATTTTCCACGAAGTAGAGCTTTTCTCTCTCTCTCTCTCTCTCTCTCTCTCTCTCTCTCTCTCTCTCTCTCTCTCTCTCTCTCTCTCTCTCTCTCTCTCTCTCGCTCATCAGATGTTGTTGCATTATATTTGTTACGTGCAGTCTTTGATATCTTACAATATTATACATTGGTATACTTGTTATGTTCGCAAATATTTTGTAAACAAAATAGATATTTTTTAGTGCTTAAGGGAAAGTCATTATTGAGTTACTTCCCTTGAAAGTTGTGCCGTCTCCTTCGATCGAACTCCGCGGATGAATCCAGTTTTACTGCGATTTATTCTTTGTTTGGGTAGTAATAGATTGTTCTTGCTTCAGAATATCTATGGCCTGAATTTATGTGTATTGTTTGTCTGTGTAGGACGAATCTGTCTTATATCTGTATATCTTTACATATCTAAGTCGAACTATATGTTCTGTTGTCTCTAGAGAGGTCAAAGGCTGTTCGGCGGATGTGTCGCGAGAGAGGTGTGTTTTGGCTTCGCCCTGATGATGGGCTGTGTTTTTCTATGTCGGCTTGACGCCGGGGAAAAAGTGATCTCAGTGGTTTTTGGGGAAAGTGATAGTCGTCTAGACCTATCGTGTATGCTTTACCCCAGTGTTCATTCTTATTGCCAAGGAATGGCAAAATCATATTTCTGAAAACCAAGGTAATAAAGATACTCTTTTGAACTCTCGTACGAAGCCACCGTTTTTCGATAGGGATGATTTGTACGTCTGAGAGGATACATCTAACTAGATGAAAAAAAACGATTCTGATTCCTAGCAGCACTATATCCTGTAGAATGCAGTCAATTGTTCATGATCAAATCTACAGAGCAATGAAATGTTTAATGAATGACTAACTTTAGGACAGATTCATTATCTGTATCCAAACGTGAGTGACAGCTCACGAGTGAAGCCATCTTGGAACCAAACATGTAGTGACTTTTAAGAAGAGAAAAGGGATGCCCGTATTATCGCTTGATTAGTCCAGAGATCACTGCTACACATGAGAACCCATTGCTAGCGGTTCAATATAATTATATGGAAAAATCTGTGCTGGACATTATGTTAAGGAATCTTCGCTAGACGAGATTAGGTCTAGAAGCCATCTTGGATATTGTTTATAATCTGACGTGCTTTGTCAGTAAACTCAGTTGATATATATATATGGGCAATACTGAGTGCTTGGCTACTGACAGTCCATTATACTATTATTCTACATGAGTGCCCATGTAACATAACATTGCAAGACCATTTATCCACTGTACCATGATGTATTATGCCAACCTGTGATTTGTCACTATCTGTGCTGTCGAGTGTGTACGTCCAATTAAACTTTAGTAAAGGTACACAGTCGTTGGTGTCGATGACTTCCAGCCATACATGAGTGTGAGAAAAGAACATTTGTCAACACCACGAACTCTTCCTATCATTCGCACATTATACACTCCATCTATGTCTACACACCACTGCGTAGGTCAAGTTGACATTCCATACTCGAACCACGAGCAACACAACAACAACACAGTATTTAACTCTGGTGATGTTCGAGCGAGCTTCAGATTTCTCAGCATGTCTCTTGCTCAGGGCAAGGGTCTTGTATTAAGAGTTTATCAACTGATGATGATGATGTCTGCTTCCATCCACTTATATTTATCATTTGGTGGACATCATTAATAAGAAAAAGATTCTTATCAACTGGTGGACCAGCTTTCTGGGTTTGACCTCGCAGAAGTTCAGAAGTCAACAGATTACCGATACCAGACCGTTTCCTGTGGCTGATACGACACACTTGCAGTATTGGTTTGCTCTTTGTCAACACTTCGTCACGTGACCTGTCAAGTGAATGCAGTATGTAGGTCAGCGTTGTTGACATTTTTACATTAGACATTACAGAGTTTCACAGAACAGTTGGATCAATTCTTGTCAATGTTAACAGGAAGACAGTATTATTGAACTAAGAAGTCCTATTTTCATCGATGGATCTTCTTGTTTTCTATATATGAACTTTAATATTTAAGGCCAGAATATATATTTCAATAAAGTGGCAGTTTATTTATTTTACAAGAATAACTTTGCCATTACTGTAAAACTGAGCCTATTTTGCAACACATTACACACATGATATATGTATTTATGATATGTTACATGTTACTTGTTTGTATAGTATGTTAGTTTATATGTCAGCGGGTTGTGTTTAAGGTTGGGCGGCGTCCTCACAACAGAATATCCCACGTCATAGAAGGTCCGTTGTGGGCGTTTTCTATAGGTGCAATTTTCTTGATTGAAAATTTGCTTGCGACAACTGTTGCTTTTGTGTTAGCTGTGAAGTCTGTAATTATTGTTATTTTTGTAATATTTCTTTGTTCTTTAGTTTTGTTTTGAATTGTTTGTAATTTGTTGGTCTACCCTTTTCTATCTTTCAGTTCTATTCACAATTTATATTCATATACTGTGACGTCATTTGTGTTGTTATTCTTTGCAGATTCAGTGATTATTTTCATTGATTTCCCTATTTGATTTATTTTGATTTCTGCAAACGTTCTTGTATTGTCAGTCCTATTTGTACTTTATGTATTCTGTTGGTTGACATATGTTTTATATAGGTATATTTCATAAGACACAATTGCCTGTGCACTGCACTTGGATTATGGTATAAACCAGTACCTGATTATTATTACTGTTATACAAGACCTTATTAAGGCTTGTGACCCACAGATATTGGGATAGTGTACTGATTAATCAAGTCATTAAGAACTTGTGGTATTATCATTGTTTCAAGTGATTAGTATTATTGTTAGACATCATGTCTACATTAGAATACTTCATTACACAAGGGAAATCCCTTGATAAAACTGGTCAACAATTAGAAGAATGGGATGTTGCTCAATATGACAAAGCATTAGCTGCTGAGGAGAGAAAAGCTGCTGCAGAAGAGAGAAAAGCTCTGGCTGAAGAGAAAAGATTAGAAAGAGAAGCTGAGGCTGCTGCTGAACAAAAGAAATTGCAGATGCAGGTGGAGCAAAGGAGATTTGAAGCTGAACAAAAAAAAATTAGAAAGAGAAGCTGCTGCTGAACAAAAAAGATTAGACAGTGAAGCTGAACAAAAAAAATTAGAAAGAGAAGCTGCTGCTGAACAAAAAAGATTAGACAGGGAAGCTGAACAAAAAAGATTAGACAGAGAGGCTGAAGAAAAAAAAAGCAATAAGAGAACATGAATTTGAGTTAGAGAAATTGAGATTGACAAGTATGATTAATGTTAATCAGGCATCTAGTGGTAATGGTAAACCTTCTACTTACAAGGTTAAGGTTCCACCGTTCAATCAGTCCAGTGACGATATTACATTCTGGCTGGATAGATTTGAACGTTCTTGTCGTACACATAATGTGGATAAATCACAATACGCTAATCAATTAGCAGAAAACTTGAAAGGTGAATCTTTGACTAGATTATGCCTTGTAGGAGAAGCAGATAAGGATAATTATGATGTCATTAGGGCGGCTTTGATAAAAAAAATACCAGCTAAGTGAGGAAGGCTATCGCCTTTTGTTTAAGACGATGGTGCCTGAGACAGGTGTAGAATTCTCAGAATTCACTGCAAAGGCACGTCTCACAGTTGATCGTTGGATTGAGCTTTCCAAAACAGAAAAAACGTATGAAGGACTTATGGATTTGTTGCTCAGAGATAAGATTATGTCATGTGTGAACAAACCATTCCTTGAATTTATACATGAGCGTAAACCCAAATCTCTAAAGGAAATGGAAGAATATTGTTCCCAATATGTCACTGCACACCCCGACGTGACTTTTGGCAACACTAAGATTAAGGAGGGTATGCCAGTTGCTTCAGCAACACCATACAATCCCAATTATTCACACAGATTTCAGGGACCTCAAAACAGATTTGATAAAAAAAGGTAACCATAATAGTTATCAAAACCAAGGTAACCAATCATTTCAGGGTTCTTCTTCAAAGAACTGGAGACGAGCTGATAGCTCTCGACACAGGGGTGGTCATAATTATAGGAATTTCCGTAGAGGAAGTAATTATAGAAACTATCAGGGTTATCCGTCTTGGAGTCAACAAGATCATAATTACAGAGATACTCATTATAATGAATATGATAATGGTAACCAAGGGAACTATGACTCAAACCCAAATAGGGGTTACAATAGAGGTAACAATAACTACAGAGGTGATAATAACCGAGGTAGATCTCAAAACAAAAGACATAAACCACATTTTCAGGCAAACTCTGCACAACAAGAGTCCCATGAAGCCTATAAACAGAGTAAAGATAATAATGATGCTAGTAATATGGCATGTGCCGCTTTTGATTTTGGGAGAGCATCTCAGTGCCCCCAATGCAAAACGTTATTTGAGCCAACCACAGTGTCTACTTTAAGCTGTGGCCATCCTCTTCCTGCTCTTCCGGCATCAGTCGCGCATGATGGAAGAGGTTCTCTTGTCTTACATAAGGGTTTAGTGAATAACAATCCAGTCTCTGTGCTATTTGATTCTGGATGCACCACAATTGGTGTTAGGCAGTCACTCGTAGATCCTTCCCGTGCCACTGGACAAGTAGTCAAATGTGTAACATTTGGCGGCACATTAGAGAAATACTCTACTGCTATCATTAGGATTGCTACTCCTTTCTTTACAGGAGATGTACACGCATGTCTTCTCCCGAATCCGATCGCTGACCTCATCATCGGTCGCATTCATGGAGTCAAAGAATGCACTCCGCAACAAATTTCCGCGTGGGAAAGGCAAAACATGCAGATTGCTAACGCTGTAGTCACTAGAGCTCAGGCTCTTAATATGCCTCAAACTTCATCTACTGAAGATAATGAAGTGCATAACCAAGATGATCCCTTGGTAATTTCTCGTGACTCCTTTATAAAACAGCAAGAAGATGATCCCACTCTGAAGAAATTCTTCATTCTTGCAACTAAAGGTGATCCGAATAAAGACACAAGTCGTAAATCGTGGATTACAAAGAAGAATGGCGTACTTGTACGTATGGTTCAAGACTCCATTACGTCAAGTCATTCTCAAATCCTGGTTCCCAAGAATTTGAGAGTTAAAATTTTGCAGCACGCTCACGACTCTCAGTGTGCTGGACACATGGGTTTTTCCCGTACTAAGTCAAGAGTCCTTGCGGCTTTCTTTTGGCCATTGGTAAACAAGGACATACGGATTTATTGTCGATCTTGTAAAGTATGTCAGGAAGTTAAATCCAAAGGTCCACGGCATGCTGCACCCATTCAGGCGGCGGACATTCCTATTCGGCCGTTTCAAAAAATGGCCATAGACATTATTGGTCCATTTAAGATCAAGTCTGCCAGAGGACATCAGTTTATCTTGACATGTGTTGATATGTGCACACGTTGGCCAGAGGCTATTCCTCTGAAGAGCATTACTACTGCTGATATTGCAGATGCTCTTTGGCTTATATTTTCTCGTTTGGGTTTCCCCGGAGAGATATTGTCAGACCATGGCACCCAACTAATATCAGATACCATGTCTCAAGTAATGTCTACTCTGCAGATAGATAGATCTTTAAGTAGTATCTACCATCCAATGTCTAATGGTATGGTCGAACGCCTTAATAGAACACTTAAAAACTTACTAGGGAAGATAACTGAGGATCATCCTCAAGACTGGGACAGAGTTTTACCTGCGGCCCTCTTCGCTTACAGAGAGGTACCCAATGAACATACAGGATTTTCTCCCTTTGAACTCGTCTTTGGCGCGCGTCCGCGCGGCCCTATGTCGTTGCTTCACGATCTCATAACATCTGACAATATTGACGATGACACAAAGTCATCCTACGAATATGTCATCGCGTTGAGACAAAAGATTATCGAAGCATGCAAATTAGCAACTTCTTCTTCTGAATTTGCGAAACAGAAGGCAAGGCAATTTGCCAATAAGAAGAGATGCTTACGACAACTTTGTCCTGGTGACAAAGCATTTGTATTACTACCTTGTAGGGAAAACAGATTACTTATTTCTTGGAAAGGTCCGTACGATATAATATCGAAAATTTCCGATGTCGACTATATTGTCGATATTGATGGGAAGCATAAAACCTTCCACATCAATATGCTTACTGAATTCCATGAACGTCCGGATTATTTGCAACCCATTTTCCAAGCAACGGACAATTCTCCAGTACAACATGGTCATTACTCATCACTGTCCGTGATACAGGATGAGGAAACAAGTTTTTCAGATGTAAATCTTCCTCTTCCAATGATCCCACTTCATTCTAGTGAATCATGGAAGAACGTTACTGTCTCTCCTGATTTGTCTCTAGGAGAACAGCGACAAGTTTCAACTATGTTGCAAACATTTCAGGATGTACTCACTGACATCCCTGGACAAACGAATGTCATTGAACATGACATTGTTCTAACTGACCATACTCCTATTAGGGTTAGACCTTATCCTATACCTATACATTTTCAAGCACAGGTCGAGAAAGAGTTGGATGAGATGATAGATTTGAAAATAATCGAACCATCCACCTCTGCATATTCTTCGCCGATGGTTATTGTGCGTAAAAAAGACAATAACATACGTCTTTGCGTTGACTATCGAAAATTGAATCAGGTAACGAAGTTCGATGCTGAACCTATGCCTTTACTGGAAGAACTACTTACTCGACTCTCCAAATCTCATTTTTTCACTAAACTTGATTTGTCTAAAGGATATTGGCAAGTTCCTTTATCTGAACGCGCCAAACCTCTCACGGCTTTTTCAACACCTAGAGGTTTGTTCCAATGGAATTTTATGCCTTTCGGTCTTATGAACGCACCAGCTACATTCGTACGCATGATGCGCCGAATCCTATCTTATCGGTCAGATGTCATTGCATATCTTGACGACATCTGTCTTTTCAGCGATACTTGGGAAGATCACTATTCAGGGTTAGATGAATTGCTGTCTACTTTGCGCGAGCACAACCTGACAGCGAAACCCTCTAAAGCCTATATTGGTTTTAGCGAAATTTCTTTCCTAGGCCACCGAGTTGGTCATGGTTTCCTAAAGACAGAGGACCATAATACTAGTAAGATACTTAACATCTCAATCCCTAAGACTAAAAAACAGGTGAGAAGTCTGTTAGGTCTTATTCAATTTTATGGCAGATTCATTCAGAATCTATCCTCTATCATGGCACCTCTTTCAACACTTCTAAAGAAAGGTTCGCCTAATGTGGTCCACTGGTCTCAGGAATGCCAATGCTCTCTGGATAAGATTAAAACATTGTTTTCAACACCACCTATTTTAGTGCTACCCACTAAAGATAAAACATTCGTTCTTCGTAGTGACGCTTCATCCACTGGGATTGGAGCGGCACTAATGCAAGAGTACTCTGGAACTCTGCATCCTGTAATGTATATTTCCAGAAAACTTAATGCGGCAGAAAGGAATTATTCGGTTTTAGACCGTGAGCTATTAGCTATGGTTTGGTCGATCCTCAAACTACAGAGATTCCTTCTGGGCGCACATTTCATAGTAGAAACCGACCAAAAAGCTCTTACTGCTATACAGAGTAAGAATTTGAAGAGCTCGAGGTCTACTCGATATGCAATTGCTCTTCAACCTTTTCATTTCTCTGTGCGAGCTATTCGTGGATCAGATAATGTGATGGCAGACATTCTGTCAAGATGCCCACATGATTCCACATAACTATTAGGGCTTAGACTTCTTGATATGTCTAGTTCTATAGTAGTTCCTTTTCTATATCATGATAGATACAAATTTGTAATTTAATAATATAATGATTGTATCACTACATAGCGGTTCATTGATGTTTATTCACCGCTGTGCTTTGATGATTTTTTCTTCATAAATCATAAATGTAAGATATCTAATACGAAATGATGGTATGAATTTTTTAGGCATCGTGTAATTGCCAGAATTGTATTATACTTTGATGACACCTTCCTGGAAAAATTTACTTGTAGAGAAATAATTTCTCTCAGTTTATGAGACACATTCTCACCAGTCGCTCCATAAGTCGACTTAGCCTCATATTAGGCGTTATATGTATTCCTGATATTTTCATCTGCGCATTATTCATGCGTTGTGAGCCTATTGTACGTTGCTCCTAGATGTATTTCAAAAAGAAAAAAAATGTTCCATTTTTTTTTCCCGGGAGGTGTGGTAAGACTGTTACGTGCAGTCTTTGATATCTTACAATATTATACATTGGTATACTTGTTATGTTCGCAAATATTTTGTAAACAAAATAGATATTTTTTAGTGCTTAAGGGAAAGTCATTATTGAGTTACTTCCCTTGAAAGTTGTGCCGTCTCTTTCGATCGAACTCCGCGGATGAATCCAGTTTTACTGCGATTTATTCTTTGTTTGGGTAGTAATAGATTGTTCTTGCTTCAGAATATCTATGGCCTGAATTTATGTGTATTGTTTGTCTGTGTAGGACGAATCTGTCTTATATCTGTATATCTTTACATATCTAAGTCGAACTATATGTTCTGTTGTCTCTAGAGAGGTCAAAGGCTGTTCGGCGGATGTGTCGCGAGAGAGGTGTGTTTTGGCTTCGCCCTGATGATGGGCTGTGTTTTTCTATGTCGGCTTGACGCCGGGGAAAAAGTGATCTCAGTGGTTTTTGGGGAAAGTGATAGTCGTCTAGACCTATCGTGTATGCTTTACCCCAGTGTTCATTCTTATTGCCAAGGAATGGCAAAATCATATTTCTGAAAACCAAGGTAATAAAGATACTCTTTTGAACTCTCGTACGAAGCCACCGTTTTTCGATAGGGATGATTTGTACGTCTGAGAGGATACATCTAACTAGATGAAAAAAAACGATTCTGATTCCTAGCAGCACTATATCCTGTAGAATGCAGTCAATTGTTCATGATCAAATCTACAGAGCAATGAAATGTTTAATGAATGACTAACTTTAGGACAGATTCATTATCTGTATCCAAACGTGAGTGACAGCTCACGAGTGAAGCCATCTTGGAACCAAACATGTAGTGACTTTCAAGAAGAGAAAAGGGATGCCCGTATTATCGCTTGATTAGTCCAGAGATCACTGCTACACATGAGAACCCATTGCTAGCGGTTCAATATAATTATATGGAAAAATCTGTGCTGGACATTATGTTAAGGAATCTTCGCTAGACGAGATTAGGTCTAGAAGCCATCTTGGATATTGTTTATAATCTGACGTGCTTTGTCAGTAAACTCAGTTGATATATATATATATATGGGCAATACTGAGTGCTTGGCTACTGACAGTCCATTATACTATTATTCTACATGAGTGCCCATGTAACATAACATTGCAAGACCATTTATCCACTGTACCATGATGTATTATGCCAACCTGTGATTTGTCACTATCTGTGCTGTCGAGTGTGTACGTCCAATTAAACTTTAGTAAAGGTACACAGTCGTTGGTGTCGATGACTTCCAGCCATACATGAGTGTGAGAAAAGAACATTTGTCAACACCACGAACTCTTCCTATCATTCGCACATTATACACTCCATCTATGTCTACACACCACTGCGTAGGTCAAGTTGACATTCCATACTCGAACCACGAGCAACACAACAACACAGTATTTAACTCTGGTGATGTTCGAGCGAGCTTCAGATTTCTCAGCATGTCTCTTGCTCAGGGCAAGGGTCTTGTATTAAGAGTTTATCAACTGATGATGATGATGTCTGCTTCCATCCACTTATATTTATCATTTGGTGGACATCATTAATAAGAAAAAGATTCTTATCAATACAACATAATATTAAAACTCTTATTAAAACAGAGTAGACATGACAATTTTAAATCCTGGATTACCTAATCTATTTTTAAAAAAAAACAGTATTGCACGGCACTCAACGTAGATAGTGGTATGATCGAGAATACCCATGCTCAGAAAACAAGTACGGTAACCAAATTCTCTTGGCAGATCATGATTTATAAAATCTGCGTCTGATTAAGTCGGGCATTTTCGCAGAAGATATTTGGTCATATCCGGAATGCTATTTTAAAACATTAGATGACGTGCTTTAACTGAGATATGAAAAAGATGGGAGAAGAACTGATGGCAGACACAATGAAAAATAAGATATGAAAAGAACTTGATGATATTGTCCTAGACCAGGGTTTCTTAGCCTGTAGTTCACGGACCCCTTGGGGGCTCATAATTGGCTTCTAGGGGGTCCGTGTACATAATCTAAAATTTAAATTGTTTTATTAAGCTATGTATATATTTTTTTTCCATCCAGGTCAATGGAAAGGGTCCATAGCCTTCATTGGACAATCAAAGGGGTCCATTACACAACAATGGTTAAGAGGCCATATCCTAGACAAAATGGTTTAGAGAGAGCTTGTGCTCCACTGAAAGTTTTTATGCAAAATAGAAAAATTATAAATTATAAATGCATACACGCAGTATTTGTTTTGGAGGGGAATACAATACATCACACAATAATTTAAATTATTACACGGTCGTTAATAATTAAACATGCGCCCTAATATAAACCTTGGTTCTTGCGTCTAAGTTGAACGCCCCGACAATACTAAAAAAAAATCGATAAAAAATGTCGGTTTCTCATGTCAAAGCCATATGCCCTTTGCGATTTGACTGAGATCTAAACAAATACTTACGGGGAGATGCACATCGTCAATTCTTCAAATCAGTGAACATTAGCAACAAAATTTAGTAGTAGATACATACCAGTGATTCCTACTTGGGAGCTCAAAAAACCAAACATTGACTCTCATCTTTCAGATATAATAAATAAAAAAGCAAAAAAAAAAAAAAAAAAAAAAGACATTAAAATCACAGCCAGAGAATATATAGAACAGATAACTAAGGGTAGCTTGAAAGTATACACTGATGGATCTAAGATAGAAAATGAAGAACTTGGAATAGGAATACACATACCAGCCTGGAAGCTGAAGAAAAGTTTTAGTTTAACTGAAAACGCATCAATATTCACGGCAGAAATAGTGGCAATAGCAAAAGCACATGAAATAATTACTGACAAGCCCCCCAAAAAGCTAATAATCCTAACTGACTCACTGTCGGCTCTTCAAGCACTAAGAAACCCACATGAATGTAACCGTTCAGACATAGCAGAAGAAGTGTTGCAACTTAGTACACACCTAAATAATAGGGGCTGCTCAGTATTATTAGCATGGATACCCTGTCACGTGGGAACAGAAGGAAACGAGGTGGCCGACAGGGAAGCATAAACAGGAAGAAGCAGCCCAAACCACATAAACGCAGGGTTAGGCACAACAGAGATCAAAAGTATAATAAGAAATATTATAACAAAGGAATGCAAAGAAAACTGGAAAGAGAGCCAGAAAGGCAGGCACGCCTATAAACTGCTAAAAGATCCAACCCGGACATGTCAGATATCTAGAGAACAAAAATACCATGCAACAGAAAACTGATTAGACTTCAACAAGGAACAGGCTATTTCATGGTGGAGGAACCCTACTGTGCAACATGTCTGGAGGAAAACACCATAGCACATTATGCGTTAACATGCAAAAGATACGAACAGCACAGAAAACCACTAATGGGATACTTGAGAACCCAAAACTCGACATCACTGTCACTGGAAAATGTACTGAAAGTTGACCTACCCAGGGAGCTACACAACATAATAAAATGTTATATTACCAAAACAAGAACCAACATACTCGTATAACAACTATAACAAATTAGAATGACCGGGGGGGGGGGGGGGGGGGAAGTCCATTCAGTATCAGTAGAAGAATTAAATTAAAAAAACAAAATAAAAAACAAACAAACAAAAACCACCAATCCAAAACCAACAAAAGCCCAGCAGATAAAAAGGTGTCAATAGCGAGAGAGAGAACAATATGGTATCATGGAAGAAGATAGGCCTACATTACAACCACCATAGACATTGTCACAACAAACGGCAGATAAATTACAGCCTGAAAGAGCCAACACACAAGAAAAACAACAAAGTAATACACTATATAGAATGATGAACCCAAATTATAACCCACATGGGTTGAACCTGGTATCCCTTGCACACAAAAACACCAGTTTTCAAGTGCGGGGTTCAAAAACCAAACCAATTAGCTTACTGATTACAAGGTAAAGGTCGCCACACGGCAGATACTGCCCTAGGGAAGTGGTGTCAGAGACTTCACGGTGCCAGATCTCAGCTTTATGAAGCGGGGTTGAGGATTGCCGTCTTCGCTGCCTTTGCCTTCCCTAACAGAATCAGATACCCATTTACAACTTAGTAGGCTGAGCGTAAAGCTATCAGGTACTGAACCCGATAATACTGCCGCGCGAGGCAAGCACTAACTTTTAGTAGGGGGACCCTTAAATCTAAAAGGCTCCTTTGCTGCATTAAAAAACAAAAGCAGCAGAAACCATTAGAAGTAATATATAAACTCGCCAAGTAATTATGGATACGGTCAAGACCGCATTCTCTAATAAGCACATTAAGTACGTGCTTATGACACCAGGCGCACCAAGACCAAAAAAAAAAAAAAAAAAATTCAGAATTATTGCTGATGAAAAATTTTATGAATTATATATATGACCACTTCGATCTGCATGTTCGAGTACTTTGATTAGTAGTGATGGTAACGCTAGTATTTCTCCACTGTTTTAACTGTTCAGCTTTTCGTTGCCCAGTCCAGGGATGTCCGTATTTTCAGAAAATTTTCTTCTTCGTTCAGTTTGTAGTCATGCTAAATCTGCAGGCCTGTCGCCAGGACGAAGAGTAGTCTTTTCCAGGTCAGCGTGGCAGCCCCATGGATCATCATGGGTTGGGCAGTTTTAGAGAACGTGTTCAGGGATCTGGATTCCGGTTCCACGTGGACATTCATTCGTATGAGATATACTGAGGCGATAGAGATGGCCTAGTAATCTGCAATGGCCAGTTATCAGGCGGAAAATGATGGTCTGCTGGTGTCTATTAAGCTGGTGGATTGGGTCATCTATGTTGTATATATCACCTGCCTTCTTTCACTGGTATGTGTACTTTCAAAAATAGTGCTGAGTGAAGAAATGTAACACACAGGAACTATAACAGAAATGTAACAATCCACACTTCGGAAGGTCCGAAGTAGATGGCTCTGGCGTGAATGGAAAACCTCTATAAAAGTTTCGAATCTTCAGTGACTGGTGTGGATCTACTGTCCTGGTCATGCAGTGGTACGCGGCAATGAAAGAGCTGACAGACTAGCTTCAAGAGCACCCATAGAAGGTGCACTGGATATGGATAAGGGAGAGATACTGAGGACAATTAATGATCGCCTGTTAGAGAATGACACGGCAATTGATGAATCATCAAGGCTTAGATTTTTGGAATTTGGCATGAAACGTAAGACCAGCAGTAATAGAGGATGCATCCGGCATGTTTACAACCAGCGCGCAACAGGACCAATTAGCATTCTTACCTTTCGACATTTGCTGAGGGAGACTGAGCACCTATTGGTTTGCCTGGAGTGCAATGACGTCGATTCTAATCAACAGTAACATTGATACTGCTTGCTAAATTATTGGGACATCGTGGATTCGCACTTAGAAAGTGGAAAAAGAAGTAATTTTAAATCAAACATTTAATACTAGCAATAACCCGTCAACATTGACAGGTTATTAATTATAGTGTGTTGTTTCTGTTACATGTATTACAGACGGTACTATCACTAATGTGGTCATTTCATTGCAGGCGACCGTCATTAGATATTTGTAGTGAAAATTATATGGATGTATTAAATATGAAGACATAGAGTAACCTTCCTAAATGACACGTGGAGCAGTGATAATGATCTAATGGACCGTAAATTGACTAAATAACTAGCATTTCTTTTATGACAACATGTCTCGCAATTGTTCGTGCATCTTTTAAAATCTTGCCCTGGTCGACTTACTGCCTCTGAGAAGCCATGGTCGACTTACTGTTTCTGAGAACAAAGTTTAAAGATTGGCGAAACTCCAGTTCATGTACTGTTTATCAATCGTGTTGTTGGCTTCTTTCCACAATCAAACGGTTCATGAACACCTTCATTTGCGCACTTTTTTTTCTATTTTCGGGAGAGTACATAAGGGGAAACTATACAATTATTGTCTAACTTTCAACCACAGTTGCACCCCCTTAGCAGTGGTTGAAAGTTAATGTACTCTCTCGAAAATAGAAATTGTGCGCAAAATGTGACTGACCGACCGAAGTACTTACGGTGGGTATTATGGTATTGATGAACTCCGCCTAGGCCGGTCCCAAGCCCGGCTGAAAAAGGAGGAGGGCGGCCTGCATGGAGGCCGTAAGGAGGTAGCCCCTCCACTATGCAAAGGCACAACAGGCCAATCACCTTTTGCTTTAAACTTTTGATTACGAGAACTACAAGAGAGAAAACCAGACTGATTCTAAAGGCGACGAACTGGAACGGACTACGACTTATGGAACAAGGAACACAAGAAGTATAAATGGGAAAGAAGAGGAGCTAGTGGAAGAGATGAGGAAAGCAAAACTAGAAATCCTGGTTATAACGGAAACAAAGAAAAAAGGTCAAGGAGTCATGGATCTCGATGGCAACACGCTGCTCTACAGTGGTGTACCCACATCTGAAAGAGCTAAAGGGGGCGTGGGTTGCATTGTGGCCAAAAACCAAAAAGATAGTATCAAGGGATGGAACTTTGTCTCGGAGCGCATTATGGTTGTAAAACTAGAGGAGGGAGAGGCCGTGGTCGGCCTGGTCGTGGTGTGTGGGCCAGGTGAGGATGAGAGAGCAGAGGTCAAGGAGGAATTCTTCGAGCTGCTTCAAAGGACAGTGGATGACTGCCTAGATGAAATTGTCATGCTCGAAGATTTCAATGCCGGGGTTGGAGGTGGCCATGCTGGATGGGGTGGAGTTATAGGAAGATATGGAGAAGATGCTCTCAATGACAGTGGAAAGCGACTCCTTAGATTCTGCAGTGAGCGGAATCTGATCATTACAAACACAAAGTTACCCCATAAGCGCATACATGCATACACTAGATGTGGGCCAAATGGGATGAGAGGTCAGTGATCGACTGTGCCATTGTTGGGAGAAGCTCATTCAAATGTGTCCGGGATGCTGGGGTCTGGAGGGGCCAGAGATTGGAAGTGATCACTGCCTGCTTGCAATTAAGGGAGCAGCTGGGGGAGTTGCTCGGCCTGGGAGCTGCCCAACATCACGCAAGAAACTAAGTAAACGAACGGGAGAAATGAGCATTGGGACCTACAGGCTGGGAGAGCCAGAGGTTAAGACCAGATGTCAGGTGCTTGTTGCTGCAGCGGTGAGTGGCACAGAAGGGCGGCCTGATGGCTTGGAAACGCTCTGGCTTAAATTCAGGGACATCATGGGGCAGCTGCTGCAGAGGCGTGTGGTGAGGTCCGGCTTGGGAGCAAGAGAAAGAGGGCGCCTTGGTGGACAGGTCAGACAGAATGTGGCATGGAGACAGTACTTGGGAGCTAGAAACACGACGGGACAGGTGGAGAAATATGGAGAACGTGTGACGCTCAGAGCGGAGGCAAGGAGCGGGACAGAGGTCCTGGGAAGAGTTTGGAGAGGGGCTAGAAGGGGATGCGCAGGAAGGCCAGAGATTGTTCTATGGGACCATGGGGAGGGGGGAGCAATCTTCTCTCGGATTTATAGGGGACAAGCGGGGCAGGTTGCTTACTGCCCCGGGGGAGGTAATGGAAAGAATATTTCTCAGAACTCCTGGATGGTGAGCGTGGTGAAGCATCGGAAATGATAAACGTTAGCACAGAGGAGAAAACCAATGATGGTGAAGATGACATAAAGATGGAAGAACTGAAGGCAGCACTGGAGAAAATCAAGATGGGCAGGGCAGCAGGCCATGATGGTATAACACCAGAAATGGTTAAGTACATGGGAGCATCGGGCGACCTGTTGCTCTTGAGGGTCCTACGGGCAGCGTGGTGCAACAAGACCATACCAAAGGATTGGGAGATTGCCATCATAACACCAATTTTCAAAAAGGGTGACAGTCGACGGTGTGGAAACCATAGAGGCATATCCCTTCTCAATGTCCCTGGTAAAATCTACTCTAGAATCCTAGAGCAGAGACTCCGACGCCTAGCTGAGCCACAATTGGATGAGGTCCAGTGCGGATTCCGAGCAAACCGAAGTACTCAAGACCTGATCTTCACACTCCGACAGCTGAGTGAAAGGGTGTCGTAATTTTTCTCTGAGAGAGTTCTGATGGATATTGGTCCCTTTAGAGTGTAGAATGATAGTGAAGGCTCTGTGGGAATAAGGATTTAGGAAAGTCAGGTAGTAGATTCACAAGTGCTGGGAAGAGTAAGGACAGTCTCTTATTACGACAATATTTGTCTCTCAAAAACTATTCCTACCAAACTTCTGAACAAACAATTGTTTGTCAGTTCCAGTCGCTCAGGCGCACACCCCGATTTGGCGATTCTGACGCTCAACGTACATGAATACGGACTACAATAACAAATATGGGAAATGTTTGATTTGGGCCAGCCGACACCAATGCTAATAAAGTTTTAATACTTTTATTATCATAAAAATCAAGTCACAAATAATTATCAATTTACAGTCAGAAATCAAAGGTTACAGAATGCAAATATGACAAGGGGGAGGGGGGTTTTGAGGAGAAGTATCCCATACACCTTTTCCCGCTTGTATTTACTAACAGAAAAGACCCCGTCCCAAAGACAAGGAAAGGGGGGGGGGTGATGATGATGATCAGAGATAGGCAATTTAACCCAATGGTAAATTTATTACTCTGAGGCAAGAGGTTACAGTGATAAGGGGGTAGAGGAAAAGCTAGGGTTCTCAAATGTTTTCCTTTATCCAACAAATTTTACGGGAGGGGGAAATTAACACAGTTAAACAATCCCGCTAGGAGAAATCCCGTACCATGAATACAGTACACCTTATACTAGGTCGAACTAATTATAAGGGTAAAAAAAAGATTAAATCTCCTTTCATTAAAAAAACACGCTTGGCTTGCCAGCACACAGGCACACACACAGACTTACCAAATGGTGAATTCTGGCACTTCCTGGGAATTTTACAACAGCAGATAATACCGTAGAACAATGGAAATTGTCTTTTTATTTCTTCTGTGTCAGGCCCCAGATTTATCGAGGTGGGCTGGTAGCTAATAGTCTCAAAAAATCGCCAGACGGTGAAGCGTAACGGCTACTGTTGTTGTTGTTTTTTTGTTGTTGTTGATAAAAAGTTCCTAATGAATGGCACAGGACTTGGCTAAGTGTGAGGTATGGTGTGGTTTCTAAGATGGGCACAGCTGGTGGAGATAACTTTCTTTTGCCGTAATGTCACAACTACAAAACACTGAGATAGGTTCTTCTTCGGGGCGGGGGGGGCGGGGGGGGGGGGTTAAAATCCACTGAATATACTTGACAGACAGTGTTCAGGTAAATCTATGTTCTTCTTCACAAACAGAGAGCATGAGTAGAATATTGCTACTGGTGACTGTTCTGCTTCCAGTTTTAACGACTTTATGAATTAGTATTTTAAAAGTATTTCTTGGGTGGCTTTGTTCTCAGTTAAATTCAGAGGAGCGAGACCCGCAACAGGTCGCCACAAGTTTAGCTTTAAAAAAGTTCATGTCACTGGAGTAATCGAACTGGGTCGGCAAGGCTCTATATATATTCTATTGCTGCGCAATGGCTGCTTAAATGCTGCCTAATTGCTGGGATGTGAGGTCAAAAGATCAATTCTGGATACAAATAGAAAAAAACATGAAATGCAATGACATCATATTAAAATCTAACGCGCGATACATTTACGTTAGACTATTTTCTGCGCTCGCGTCTTTAATTAATAAATCAAGAAAAAACTCTCCGTGAGGTTAATAATTTTAAAAGCACATCTATCTATACAGAACTAAACTGTATTAAAGTCACAATTCCCTTAACAGTTGCAAAATTAATTTACGCGGCTATTGTATTAGGAAATTAACCTATAGATGTAACATTTAGTTTGCACTGGAACTTTGAAAATGGGTTTATTTAATAAGTTTAAATTTACACCACAATCCAGTGAAATAAAAATGAAATAACTAGACCACTGATCACTCGAAGCTAAAGTATAAATTACCGTCTGCACAGAAAAGAATTCACTCCAATAGCCAACAATTTAGATGAAATCTAGCAGGAATTTAAGTATATGCTAGTGAATCTTAGAATGCTGTCAGAACGAATGATAAAGTTGCCCTTTTCAGATTCTGTATATATCTAACGGGAATGTAAGTTAAATGGGTCGTGTGAAAATTTCGCGCCTCTTCAGATCCCAGGGAAAGTCGAAGTTATTTAGCCGCCATGCTAACCGCGATGGCCCTCCGATCTTCGTTCGTCTCAGGCTGCTCGCGCGAGGATGCGAAATTTCTGCGAGACTAGCCTCGTTCGCGGTGAGTTTCCTGATTCCTCAGATCGTATCCGCTACGCTGAGCGCTCCGTCTCTCCCGTTCCATAGTCTTTCGGGCAAGCCTGCCAGTTGCCACAGAGGTGCGAAGTCTGCAAGAAGCTTTCTTCTGACCGCTCGTGTCCATCTTGCGAACGGTTCAGTGTTCGCACGGAGATGCTAAATTTCTGCTTCTCTGTTCTGGGGATCGTCTTTGACTGCTTTGATCATAGTCGCTACTCTTCGTTGATGAAAAGTTACAACAATACTGATGTTCAGGGGTTCTAATGTTATGAAAAGCTAAAGTCCCTTTAATCATCCATCAAATCAGTCTTGTCAAACTAGACGTACGTCACAAAGGGCCCTTGAGTATAAGAGTGAGATCCATCTTTGTTTCATAGATCTGGAAAAGGCATTTGACAGGGTCCCCTGGAGCAAACTTTGGGACTGTTTGGCAAGGAAGAACATTCCAGCGCCTCTGATTCATGCTATACAGAGCTTCTACGGGTCTTGCAGAAATTATGTGAGAACAGCAAACCATAAGTCAGAGGAGTTCAGAACCACCACTGGTGTAGGACAAGGTGATATCCTGTCGCCTTGTCTTTTCATACTCCTTATGGACGATGTCATCAAGGCATGTAAGGAGAGAACAAGAAAGTATTCAGTGGGTACTAGAAGATGAGACAGGTCTGTATTTCAGAGCTGGCATTTGCTGATGATGTTGCCCTGATTGCTAAATCAGAGGCTCATCTCCAATCCAACCTGCAAGTCTGGAAAGGGAAGAGGGGGGGGGGGGGGTGCTGGAGAGGAGATGGATGGTCATGGGCAGCTCTAGAACAAAATCCATGGAGATGTCACGAGAGGAAAGAGGACATCGGATTAAGCTGGGAGAACAGGTCGACCACTTTAGGTACCTCGGAGCTGTTATTGTTATAGACCGATGGGGGGGGGGGGGCGTCGGAGAAGAGTTGGCCACTCGGGGGGGGGGGGGGGGGGCAGCTGGGAGACTTTTTCAGGCCATAAATCGAGGATTCCTCAGCAAGATAGAGGTTGGTAAGAAAACTAAGATGGCTGTATACCGCTCCACCTATGTCCCAGTCTTGACATATGGATGCGAGTCATTGGCAATGACTACAACCCACAAAAGCCAGATCCAAACCTCAGAAATGAGGTATCTGAGGAAGGTGGTTGAAGTAACGGGAAGAGACGTGGTCCGCGGCCAGACGATGCGTCAGGGCCTAAAATCCCACCCCCTGCAGACCCAGGTAGAACAGTCACAACTAAGATGCTTTGGCCATGTCTGCAGAATGTGAGAAGATCGGCTACCACGACAAGCATGGGAAACAAAGAGCCAGGGATCCAGACCCCCAGAGTCCGCTGGGAGGACAACATTAGACAATCTTTGAAGGACCGAGAACTAGAATGGAACTAGGCCAGGAGGAAGACAGCCGATGGGATAGCCTGGCGCTCTCTCTTCCAAACCTCTACACCTCACGGTAGAAGGGGAACGACTAAGTAAGTAAGTATTATGGTATTGAATGATTGTTATTTGCAAATAATAAAAACATTGTTTGTCTTAATTTTTTAAGTTTCACAAGTTGTAGGAATGGGGCACCATAATTCAGTGTGCTTAGGGTCCTTGAAGGCATTAGTCCGGCACTTGATATAGTTGTGGGGAAATTATATAAAAAATGGGCTAACATTTATGTGCCCACTGTTAAGCACTTGAACAAATACGTGACTAGAGCTGCCGGTAATTTTATCAAAGCCTCATATCAAAAGTCTTGTTGTACTTAAGTTTGTAAGAGACATTTTAGAAAAATGTCTTCCGGGTCCGTCTTGCTACTATCCATAGTGGAGAGATTAACTTCCTTTTTAAGTAATTTTAAAACTGATTCCCTACGTTATTATAAAATATAACACTATAAATATAACCGCAGCTGATAACATTTCAGTGCTGGAAAGTGCTCTTTGTTGTATAATTAATTCCCGCTTCTACAGAGTAGAATAAAGAAGTCAATTACACTTGTTCAACGCAACGGGGTAAAGAGAAAATTAACCTAGGAACACGGAAGGGGATACACCATAAACGTTTCATACATTAGGGAACGACACAACAAATGACAGAGGAAATGCAGCCTTAAAGAACCAACATAAGAAAAACAATGTTATTGTTGATCAGAATCGACCTCACTGCACTCCGGCCAAACCCATAGGTGCTCAGTGTCCCTCAGCAAATGTCAAAGAGTATGAATGCTAATTGTTCCTGTAGCACGCTGATTGTGCGTACAATGGATGCATCCTCTCTTACGTCCATCTCTGCTAGTCCCACGTTTGATGCCAAACTCCAACAGTCTCAGCCTTGTTGATTCATCCATTGCAGTGTCATTATCTAGAAGGTGATCATTAATTGCCCTTAGTATCTCTCCCTTATCCATGTCCAGTGTCCCCACTATGGCTGCTCTCGAGGCCAGTCTGTCACCTCTCTCATAGCCACGTACCCCTGCATGACCAAGACAGTAGATCCACACCAGTTCTTGAAGACTTGATGATTCTAATGATGGTTTCCATTCCTGCCGCAGCTATCCGTTCTAAACCTTCCGAAGCATGTCTTGAGAGTCTGACAATATAACTGCCCTGGTTTCATACAGCCACCTCTGTGCTGCATTATCTGCTTCTACCTCCATTCTCATGCTGGAGGTGACAGTGTAATATGCCGTATAATATATATTTTTTGACAGCCTCTCTCGCTGTCCGCAATAGAAATTAAGGGGGAGACTATCTAGAGGGCCCCCAAGGGGGTCTAACATGGGTAACTTTTTACGAGGAATCAAATGGTGTGGTTGAAAGTTGCTAAAGTAGCGCCCCTGGTGGCCAAAATTAGACCTAATGCATATGAATCAAGAACACTATAAACCCTAAAGACAACGGCCAGTCACAGTGGAAAAATTGGGGCCTTACCACGTACGTCCTAAAGAATGCATTGGAATCACGAGAAAAAGATAAGAACAGACATGTAGAGAAATCTTGGTTCCGTGGGGAGGAATCTACTGTACAAAACAATAGGGAAGAGGCAACTCCTCCAATGAGTAAGGAAGTACGTATTGACGAGTGTTCCCCAACTTCTGTTGAAAGGGAGCATTCTGAGAAAGACCACTTAACACCTAGGAGGAGCCTAAAAATAAGAACACGGAGTGTCAGAACTCTAATCGGAGGAGAAAAGCTAGATAGTCTAATTTTAGAGGCAGTAAATATGAAACTTGATATACTGGGAGTGGCAGAGGCACGATTATTAGATACACACCTATACACTCAGGAGAAAAACACGAAAGAGGAGTAGGAATGTTAATAAAGAAGGAATTAGAAAAATATGTTATGTGGATACAGGACTCACAATGACAGAACGATGTTACTGAAAATGAGAGCAAAGCCAATTGACATATGAATCTTACAAACATATGCACCAACTAAAGAACACCAGAGAAGAAAACACACAGGAATACTATGAAGAGCTACAACACACACTGAAACCAGTAAAATGTACAGATGTGTTGATAGTAATGGGGGATATGAATGCAAAAATAGGAAAGGGTAGGCTAAATACGAGTACAAGAAAATAGTAGGACAGGATGGTGTCGTGGAATATTCTAATCCACATATATAAATTATTAGGTAGATATGAAGCCTAACAAATAAAATTAATAAAGAGAAGAGCAATGGTAAAATAACAGTGCTGTCACAAAGAATGTACTCGAAATCCCCCTTGTTTTCTGCTTCGTCTGCAAATTGTAACGCTTTCACGTTGATAGTAAAAGCGTTACTGTATTATACCCGCTTTCTTCAATGAAACGTGTGCTGTATTTCTTGGAAAAACATTGAGAGGCAGACTGCGTAATGACCTAAATTAATCCTAACATTAATTATACTGCGTTACCAAAACGAACGAACAGATGGACTCAAATAGAAAGAGAGAGGGGCGAATAAAATCAGGAACGCATGCAAAATTAAACACGCGTCTCGCTATTAATGCCACCCCCAACAAGCGTAACGCGATACACAATTACTACTATCACGCGTGTTAGGCTACATGCACTAACTTTTTCGGACGAACAGTGATAAAATACACTACCCTTCCCAGAGTTAGGTTTTAAAATCATAAAAAACGCTTATTAGGAAAGATAACAATAGATGGGTTTACGTTTGAAAACATTACAGTACCCAGACAGCACATCTTCGAAACAGGAGGTAGAAGAAATTGCATATTTTGAACGCAGCCACGTAGCTCTTTTAAATTTGGATATTTGGGTTCCTTAGGGCTTGCTGACAAAGAATATGTAAAACGTTACGCAAATAGTCCAGGAATTAATAAATTATAACCCAAATAAAATAGTGGGGATGCCTGACAACATGGAATCATTTCTGCTCATAAAATTTTTTTATAACGTGTTTGAAAAAACCTTACGTTACAGAAATAGCCTACCATGTAAACTCCAAATTGATTGGAGCGCAACAAATGAAAGACTAACCACGATTGGTCGGGCTATAAATACTATCTATCGTTGTTAGGGGAGACGTGGAAAGGTAACATTTTTTCAAACACTTGTCGAAACGTGGCTCCATTGGCTAGACTCGCTGATATACTCACTTAGGAGCGTTAGTTCGAGACCACTAGTGCAAATAAGCTTGATAAAGCAACAGTGCGTTGAAGCCAGCTCATATTTTGCTAAATAAAAGCCTGGAACATAAGCAGATGGGAATTTGTGCCAGAATTCATTGCTAATCAACGTATCTGTGTTTGTTTCCATGAATTGTGGTAAGCTTGAAACATTCAGTATCTTTTAATGAAAATTGAATGTGAATTGTTAATTTATGCCTGTATATATGTGTAGTTCAGTAGCAAACATGATGTAAAGCCTATAATGCTCCCGCCTGAACAGAAGGTGTCGGAGGAAAGTAAAACTGCATGGAATGGCCAAACAGTACACTGACACCTAGATTATTGATTAGACAGAAATAATGCTGGAAGTGCAGAGGCGTGGTAACCATTAAGGAGGTTAATACTGGTATAAAGTATTTCACATGAAGCTGATAGTTGGCCTAACGCTCTGAACTCAATGTTTGTGATGTGTTGTGATCAGTGTAAAAAGAGAGTATAAGTTAGTTATGAAGTAGAAGGTACATCCTTCTTGATTTCAGGGACCGTGTCTTGATGGTACTGAGCAGCACCTGGTCAGAGCTTTGCTGAATCCAGAGTCGGACAGCATACTCCTTGGTCTTTTTAGCTATCAGTGAGGTGTCTCCAGAGCCCAGGGGAGAATTCGAGCAGAGGAGTCCTTTCCTGCCGCCATCACGCAAGATAAGCTGATTTGGCCAGCTGAGCTCAACATTATGTCCCCTCATCTTGAAATGACTTTGTAAAAATAACATTCAGAGGGGAATTTAATTGTCTTAATATCAGGAACTGAGAACATCTCCAATACTAGTCCCAAAAGACAAACTATTGAAGTCATGATGACAAATACCAACAGAGCTTGAACAAAACAAAACCAGTATTACCTCATATTACTACTACACAACTGACACCCATAGGATATTTTTAATAATATATGTCACTACAATATTCATATTGATAAAGTCTGTACATATACTTGTAAGTAAAATTGATTGTGATTCCTGGTTCCTTTGTATTTGAATCAGGACACATATATCTTTATGACAACAATGAATACATATTGTTATTTGAAAAGTTATCAGTGACTCCTTAAGATATTCTCATAGAGTGTTATATGTATGTGAGTGTCACAGTGTTGTCAAGAGTAGTGGATTAAATTAAATTGTTTATCTGTCTGTTGTTGTGACTTACACTTCATCATACACATACCCTAGACACATAACGTAGTCATCACACTATTCCAGAATAATTCTGACTGAGATATATAGATATGTGGTAGCAAGTAAGGTTATCTACAATACACTACTCTTAATAGATATAGATACCTTCACAGCTGATCTCAGTCAGTACACTAAGTCCCCTATAAATATTTATAACATCCCACTTCACCACAGATGGATTGGGAATAAATAAATAATAGAGGAGACAGACTTATTCAGTTATGTGAAGAAATTCAGCTGGTTATATGTAACACCTTTTTTTGAACACCACCCAAAGAAACTGAACACAAGGAAAAGGCTAGGAGATTAAACTAGGAATTAAATTGACTTTATCATGATAAAACATAGATTTAAGTACAGTGTCATAAGTGCAAAGACATATCCTGGCGCTGACATACATTCAGATCACAATCTGGTCGTCATCAAAGTAAATATAAAGCTTAAAAGAACAGGAAACAAGAAAAGAAGAACCCCAGACAGAAATATCAGCACCAAAACAACCAGATATAAAACAAAAATATCTTGTCGATGTCAAAAATAAGTATGAACAGTTACTGACAGAACGCATAGAACAATACAGAAGAAAAAGTAGCCACACAATGGGAATGTTTCAAAACAAGCATACAATCAGCAAATACAAATTTACCTAAAAATGAGTTTAAGAAAAATCAAAATTGGATGATAGATGACATCTTGAATAAAATGGCAGAAAGAAAGAGAGCAAAAAACAACACTCCAGAATATAAAACAATAAACAATGAAATACATACTATGTGAAGACAAGCAAAAGAATGGTGAATAGAAACAAAATGTAAGGAAATAGAAGACATGGAGGCAAAACACATGACAAGGGATATGCATGAAGATATTATCAAATAAGTCGAGGTTTGCCTGAGGAGAAGGATGTATTAGGAACGGTGTAATTGTACTTGATGAGAAAGACATATCAAACAGATGGGCAGAATACATAAAAGAACTATTTGAGGACAACACAGGTTAAAAAAAACAATCAAAAGACTCTAATGAAGGCCCAAAAATTAGATCAGAAGTAGAGAATGCAACACATATGATACAAAAAGGAAAATCAGTAGGCATAGACGACATAAAAATAGAAATGATAGAAGCCATGGAGAGCTTTGATATAGATACAATCACAGATCTGTGCAACGATATATACAATACTGGATATATATCACATGACGACATCAGTCTTTATAACATTACCCCAAAAAACCTAATGAAACAGCTTGTTCAGAATTCAGAACAATCAGTCTGATGAGTCATGCAACTAAAATACTTCTCAAAACCATACAGGAGAGAATAAAAAGTAAAGTAGACAGCAAAGTCCAAGAAGAGCACTTTGGTTTTAGACGGAACATCAGAACAAGAGAAGCAATATTTTGCCTAAGAATATTAGCAGAAAAGTATACAGAGGTCCAAAAAAGTATGTACACGTGTTTCATTGATTATAAGAAGGCTTTTGACAGAGTTCATCATGAGAAAAAAATTGTCTCAAAGACATAAGTACTGATGGAAGAGACATAAGAATCCTCAGTAACCTTTATTGGGAGCAAACTGCTGCAGTAAGATCTGGCAGGAATTACTCACCATATCACAACTATAGAGCGTTTCAAAAAGATCGGTCGACGATTGACTTCAAATATCTCCATATTCCTTCCATTGATAAACATGATTTTTTGCATGTGGTCTTATATTTTCAATGTCCCAAAGTTTTTATAAAATTCAATGTTGCAGGTAGTGTTCTTTTCTTGCAACGGCTAATTCCTTTGATCTTTTTTAACGAAGTAATTATTTTGTCCTGGAAGAAAATAATTTACCGTAAATGACGGAAGTTGCATATTTTCGGCATAGGCGTCTATACAATTCGAATGTTAGAGGGGTTTGTTAACTGATTACTACGTGAGGTCCTTTTTTATTTCTTCGAAATATTTGAGAGAATAATAACGCCTATTCGTTGTAAATGTTACTTTTTATACTAAAACGTGAATGGATGCATGAAGAGGTGAAAGTACTGTGTATTTTAAAAATAGTAGTGAAATCGTGGAGATAAAAAGTAAATGAATTGGTTTACATTTACACATAGATGGAGAAGAAAACATATAAAACATATAAGGTATTTACACACTTATTCGGAGTCAGACGAGTGTAACATATTGATGACTATTCTCGGCTGAACGAACGACAGTCCATCTTTTTTCCAATAGTCATTTTCCTCTTTTAAGACATGGTCTTCATATTTACACCAATAATCGTTGTCTATCTGCGAGAGGGCGGCATATGTTAGTTCTTTCATATTGCATAGTTTGACAGTTTTATTTTCAGCTGCCACCTGTCCTTTAACTTTTGCCCAAACGAGTTCAATTGGGTTTAAATGTGAATGATATGGTGGCAGTCTCAAACACATATGACCATGCTGTTGAATCAACTTGTCTATATGGAATATCTTGGTCTTTTGTGATTTCTTAACAAAGGACAGTAATTCAGGTTTCAGAAACCCCTCGTTAAATGGAATGTCTTCTTTTTTAAGCCAAATCTTTATAGCATCTTTTGTACTCGAAGATGTCGGGATTTTGTCTTCTTCTGCCACAGCGTTGTGGTATGATGCGTTGTCCATTATCAGACAGGATGGTCTGTCTAGGGACGGAAGAAGAGTATTTTCAATCCACTCTCTAAATATGTTACCGTTTATCTCGGTATGATAGTCCCGGTTGTCAGTATAATTGGAAGTGAAAATAAGTTCAGCATTTTTCACTAGCCCATTATGTCTGCTGCCTGCATGTGCTATTATCAGACGTTGTCCTTTTCCACTGGGTACACAACTTTTAATTGTCATCTGATAACTGCCATTCCTTTTCACTTGTGTGGTAAGCATTGATCCAAGTTTCATCCACATACACAATATCACAATCTTGATTACGCATTTCCCGTACTTCACGTAAAATTTACTTCTCATAGATACTAAGTGCTGCTTTTGCAGATGACGTTTCTTCCACTAGCGTACTTCCTAAACGTAAAGCCAATGCTTCTAACAGTTCTCCATAATGTTGATTTCGACACATCAATGTCATTGTGTGTTCTCAGCCGAATTTTCAGTTTTCTTAGTGTCACAGTTTCTTTGGAATTGAACATTCTACAATTCTCTCTTCTAATCACATCCCTGTCAAAACTATCTACTACTTCCTTTCTTCCTTGCGTCCTGGTATTGATTGAACTGAAAATTCCATTAGCTTTGAGTAATTGATGAAATGGGCGTTTACTTAAACCCAAAGCGTGAATAGTTCTCTTTTCAGGATTTGAGAGACTCCGATACAGTTTACCACGCTTAGATTCTCTGCAGAAATATTTTTACATCTTCACTGCCATTGTATGCAGTGTAAAGAACTTGACTTTCATACCCATTGTATTACAGACCTAGAATACCGCAAGATACGCCTATGCACTGAAATACACAATCAGTAGAACGGTAACTGAACGCACCGGAAGGATCAATGTAATGTTCAAAACAGTGCGATAGTGAGCTGACACACGGAGAAAATCACCTGAAATGCGTTCAAGATGTTAAATCGAAATAGCTCACAAATATGAAGGGGTAAGCCCTCTCATTACATGGTTGGACTAGGAGGTCGTCGATTTTGTATACTTTAAATAAAGAAAATTTAAAACCATAAGTTTGTTAACGAGGAAATAAATGTCCCCCTCGGGACATAGCGATCATTAGGTCATATGCAAAGTTGGAACTGACAGAATGGCAAAAGAAGGTTCACATCTACCTCAGCCTGATGCAAGCATAACTTTTGAGGAGGCAAAGAGTTTTATCAGAATCAGTTACAGAAACAAATGGAATGTAGAACATCCAGGGCACACACAGAATGATGCTTACTACCAGCTCCACAGAAGAGAACAAGTGGTAATCTTCAGACTCCGCACTGGCCACAACAGATTGAGATACCATCTATTCAACAAGCTAAAGATAGGAACTACCGATCAGTGTAACTGTGGCACTGATAAAATGACTGCTGAACATCTGCTTCAAAGTTGCCCCTTATATGTGGTACAGAGAAAGTGCATATGGCCGACGCCAGCTCCTTTCGTGGAAAAGCTTTACGGGGATTCAAATAGCCTCAAACTGACTACTGCTTTCTTTGAGAACATTCAAGTGGACGTCTGAGAGTGTACGAAGAAGAAGAAAGTTGCAACAATTACGATCAAGTGGTTGCAGAGATATTGAATATTAAACAGCGGCAAACATTGTGGAACGCACTATAACATAATTACCGATATAAGTTACGTCGGTCGGTCTCACTCAAAATAGTAACTCGCACCAGAAAAAAAAGTGCGCAACGCACGGTGTGCAACTTGCGCGGCGTGGGTGTTATATAAAACACATACTTTGGTTTTTTTTTATTTTTTTATTCTTTCATTTCTTCTTCTTCGTACACTCTCAGACGTCCACTTGAATGTTCTCAAAGAAAGCAGTAGTCAGTTTGAGGCTATTTGAATCCCCGTAAAGCTTTTCCACGAAAGGAGCTGGCGTCGGCCATATGCACTTTCTCTGTACCACATATAAGGGGCAACTTTGAAGCAGATGTTCAGCAGTCATTTTATCAGTGCCACAGTTACACTGATCGGTAGTTCCTATCTTTAGCTTGTTGAATAGATGGTATCTCAATCTGTTGTGGCCAGTGCGGAGTCTGAAGATTACCACTTGTTCTCTTCTGTGGAGCTGGTAGTAAGCATCATTCTGTGTGTGCCCTGGATGTTCTACATTCCATTTGTTTCTGTAACTGATTCTGATAAAACTCTTTGCCTCCTCAAAAGTTATGCTTGCATCAGGCTGAGGTAGATGTGAACCTTCTTTTGCCATTCTGTCAGCCTCTTCATTGCCGGCGATGTTACAATGAGATGGGATCCACTGGATCACAACACTTTTGAATCGTTGACAAAGTTTGTGGAGCACTACTCTGAGATCATCCAGGTCTGTATTATTTTGTCTTTTCAACGTTGCAATTACTGACTGTGCATCAGTAAAGAAAGCAACTTGTCTCTCTGCCGTTTCTTCTGTCAATATAACCTCTGCTGCAGTTTTCAAGGCCTCTGCCTCTGCTCTGAAGTTGCTGGAGAATCGTCCTGTCGCCACTGACAGCCTTTTTTCTGCACCAGTGCTTAAGGTCAGAAAGACACCCCCACCTCCATTTTCTGTTGCATTTGTTGCTGATCCATCTGTGTATGCATGGGTCCAGGTGTTGCGTGGATAATGTTTCTCTATGTATTTTGTCGCTATGGATTTTCTATCTGTTGCAGTTTGGCTCTTTTTACTTTCAATTCCAGGAATGTTTTCTATCATTTTAGGGAAACGATTTTGTTTCCAAACTGGAAGCTTGTGTGCAGTGTAGATGGGTTTAACAGTGGATATTTCATCTATGGATACTGCTCTCATTTGTGGTTTGGTTGATTCTACAAAATTACTTCGTTTGAGTCTTTGCCTTCTAAGAGCATTTATTCTATGGCACATTGGGTGGTCTGTTAGTCTTTTGAATTTTTCGGCCTGTTGTTGAGCCCTGCAGTCTCTTCTATCTGTCATTGGCTGGAGGCATGTAATCTTTTCGAGTTCTTTTATAGGTGTTGACTTCATGCCTCCCGTTATGATTCTCATTGCTTGATTTTGGAGTCTGCTAATTTTATCGTTTTTCTTAGCTGTTGTTGCCCATGCTGCCATGCCATATTCAAGAACTGGCCTCACTCGCCCTGTGTACAACGTCTTAAGCACTTTCTCATCTGCACCCCAAGTTGTTCCAGCAAGTTTTTTCATTAATTGCCATTCTTTGTCTTGCTCTCATTCGATTTCTGTCAACCTGTTTTTTCCAAGTCAGACGGCGATCAAAAATAATGCCTAGGTAGTTCGGATTTTCATTTAAATGAAGATTTACTCCGTTTAGTACTAGTTTGAAGCTCTGAGGTCTAGTTGAGAGGGAAAATACAGTGTACGTTGTTTTCTCTTCATTAATCTTCATGAGCCATGTTTTGGCCCACTCTTCCAGTGATGTTAGTGCTTGCTGCATCAGAATGTTTGCAGTAGTGATACGTTCTTCAGAGATCCACAACGCTAAGTCATCTGCAAAGGAAGCATTGTGTGCTATTTGTTGAATATTGTCAGTTATTTCATTTATGTATGCAAGGAACAGTGTAGGTGACAGGACTCCCCCTTGTGGGACACCCTGCTCTAATATAAACTTTTTACTAGTCTGTCCTTGCAGCTGTACTCTGGCGGTTCTATTTTCCAGGTAGTGACCAATCCATTTGTACATTCGCCCACATACACCACTTCTCTGCAGTTTGACTTTCAATCCTTCTTTCCATACTGTATCGAAAGCTTTTTCTAAATCTACCCAAACCACTAGCGTGTGTTTTTTTTCGTGGAAGGCATCTTCGATTTCCTGAGCTATATATGTGATTTGATCCTCAGTGGATCTGTGTTGTCTGAATCCTGTGTCACAGCGTGAAGTACTAACAGGCCGCAGAAATACAGGCAGGTTCAAATCCTGGACTCACGGCAACAAAACAACCCCCCTCTTTATGGTGTCACGGCGTGGTTGTTTCTTTTCTCTATGTTGTCTCTCATTATGTACTTCTCGTTATGGTTTGTAGGCCGTTTCTATTTAGTTTATCTGAACGTTAGTGGTGAACAATTCGCTGGACAATGGGGTGGGAATGTATATTCATTTACGATAATGGCTCCTCAACGTACACTGATCAGTTTGAAAGTTATTTGCTATGTCTTTTCCTATCTCTTCCTACTTTAGATTCACTTCGTTTCTCATGATAAGTGTTCTCCTAATTAGTTCTTTATTTGGAATTAATCATCAGTTTCCAACAATCCATTTATAAAGTATCTGAATCAGTCAACTCAACAACCAGGACACTCTGAATGTCTATGAACTCAAGACCTCTTTCAACTATCACATGTATAAGTCTTAAGCCAATTAAATCTGAACAAATTTAATTGATTTCTTGGTAGCTTGGACATCGTTCCTTTGCCACTATAACATTTCGAATCTCCTATAGTTTCGAACTTCAGGTGTTAGTTACAATAGAAAAGACTATTTAAGTAATAAGCCCCTGACCTTAACCATCAAGTTCAACCGTTTGTAGTGAAATTGACCGAGATACAACGGTAAAATACTCCAAAGATAACATTTAAGGATAAAAAACATAATGCGTAAGCTGCTGATGTACATGATCGCCCGGAGGATCAAAAAGGAAAAAAATATGACTGGAAAGGCTAAAGAGACGCAATTGGGGGGGGGGGGGGGGGGGGGGGGGGGGGGGGGGGGAAATGGATGAAAGTAAAAAAATTCAAGTCCCCCAAATTGACACGAGGTACGGAATTGGACGTTTTGCGATACCAAGCCTTGATTTGAATTCAGCGGCTAAAACGCAGATGTTAGGAATATTACAAAAATTTAAAAAGTAATTTTTCTTAATATTAATGTTAGGAATATAAAAATTAGCTGGCCGGATGGCCTATTCTGAGCAGTGAACTAATATGTTCTTAATTTTACAAACGGATAGATAATATTGAAGATAATGACAAAAGACAGTGTAGTTCACATCATCGCTAGACTATATTGAATCTAAAAGTGTCACAATTTGCACACAAAAACACGACCTTGGGAACAGGTGTTCAAAGTTACTTATTATGGAGGAGAGGGGTTTTTGAGCGGTAGCTGTGTCTAAATATAACTTTTTACGACAAAATTTTAAGGGGAGAGAAAGGTTGCTTCAAAAATCAAGCACATTTTTTTTAGAAACACAAGTAGAGACGGACAGACTAACAGATAACCATCCATACTTGACTGAAGCATGACTGAAATGACTTTAGTGTAGAAATTTGAAATTTAAAGTACAACTAGGCAGTGATTGGCCACAGACAATCATATCATTAGCGCTCAGACGCGAAAGTGGGGTCATTCTTCAATAATTGTTCAGTGTTAGACACAGATTTTAAAGTGTGGTGTTTTCCCATATGAAAGACAGTGAATAAATTTAGGGACGCCATACTATAGCCAGCAGCTCAGCTGAGTTTTGCTAGCAATTCTGTGTTATGTATTCATAATCTGGTAAGATTGAAATTATTTCTTTATATATTTTGAATATTGTTTCATGTTCGAGTGATTTGATACTGCCATATCAAAATCTAGCCTTACAAACAAGTAGGGAGTTGCTCTAGACCCCCCGCCCAAGTCAGGGTCTAGGGACCAACAAGGTACATAAACTACAGCAAGGATTATGCAAGATATATCAAGCGTTGAAACAGATTACCTATCTTCTTTTAGGGCCGACAACTAATAAATATTTTTCAGAATCTATAGTCTGGGAGGATCTATCTGATGTAAACCCACCATGGTAACTGTGCTGTTTGGTCAGAGAGATCTGACCTGTCTGTATGATGTGGTTGTTGTGTCAGTGTGGTGTCCAGACGTGGGTATAGAATAGATTTTGACACATAGCCCATACTTTGATTGCAGAGCTGTGAGTTTCTATCGACAACAAAGCAGAGTCTATTCGGTGGGTGACTTTACTCGAGTGTATCTGTGCAGTTCTTGTGACAGAGACCACCATTATTGTCCGCCAGCACGGAGAGGTGGGACCGCAAGTTTTCAGCACCAGAGCTACAAAAAGATGAGTGAGCCTCTGGTCTGCTGGACATTCACCAACTATTGGTAGTGACTAATATCCCCATAAAAATTCCCACCTTTTTCTGGACACTGTGTAGTCAATATAGACAGGTGTGATGAGGCCACCCCAACAGCACAAACAGTAACTATCCTCCCAAAGAGATGACTACTCGAACATTTTAATAAAACTAACTAGTCTAGTACTTAAATATGTACACTTTTGCATTTATTATGTAACATTCCATGCATAATTTTCATAATTTTTAAATCCTTCTTTTTAAAACAAGTTCTGGTCAAAATAAAACTTGATCCAGAACAAATAAATGTAATATAATTATATCAAAAATTTTATACACGTGAGTTAGTTCAGTGTATTTTAACACTTGTTAATCTTATTAGTCTTCTTAAATGTCTGTGGGTGTATTTATAACTAACACACCACATTACACATCATTACCCTAGACACTTTACGTAGCCACATTCATTAAGAAAAAAAAAATTAAGTGTGAGGTCGTAGTGGTAGCAAGAAAGGCCTTCTGACAATTCTCAACTACATTTTATCTCAGGAGCCTTCACAGCTGGCCTCATACAATGTACATGTAGTAATAACACCATCATACAATACCATCAACACCACTACATAAATTGGGGTCTTGTCCAGGGATAATTAGCCAATATTAATATTAAGATCTCCTGGTGGGAGAAATAAAAGTAGGGAAATAAATTGTAAAATTTCCTTTAAAATTAAAAGTGTCCCTGCAGATAAAAGTTGGTGAATCTTCACAGCCAGTAATAATTAATTAGTTAACTGGTTAGTTAGATTATAGTCATAAGAATTACTTAGTGTATTTACTGGTTAGAGATTTAGCTTGTATATTATTATATTGTCTGAAAAGTATGGCTGAGCTAGCAAAGTTCCGATCAGCTGCTGTGCTCACGGCGAAGGAGATGGGAATGGATGGTCAAATTTTAATTCAATACGTAACGGCTGAATGTGATAAATATATTGAACGGGAAGAAAGGAGGTTAGCTGAAGAGAAGAGGTTAGAGGCTGATAGAGACATTAAGAGGCTGCAGATTGAGGCAGGAAGAAAAACGACAGCAAAGGGAGGCAGAAGATAAAAAGGCCGAAAGGGAGGCAGAAGATAAAAAGGCCGAAAGGGAGGCAGAGGAAAAAAGGTTGACTGCCGAAAGGGAGGCTGAAGATAGAAGGTTGCAGAGGGAGCACGAATTACGACTAAGGGAGCTGGAATTACAAGGCCCGGCCCCTGAAAATGGTGCCAGCCCTTTTGCCTCAGATGCTACGCCCAGTATGGGAGCCTCAAACTCAGCTATGGGGTTTCATTTAGACCATTTTGTTGAGAAAGACGATGACATAGAGGGGTACCTGGGACGTTTTGAGTTATTAGCTACTACATATGGGTTAGAGAGAGAGAGGTGGAGTTTAAAGCTATCACAGGGATTGAGGGGTGCTTCTTATGAAGTATTTGCCAAAATGAACAGGGAAGACCAAGACAATTATGACATGTTAAAGCAGGCTTTGTTATTAAGGTACGAGAAGAATGGTGAATTTTATCGTAAGAGATTTAGAAATGCCAAACTGTTGTCTGGGGAGACATACCACCAATTCTCTGCCAGACTAGAAACCTATTTGGAGAAATGGACGGCTCTGGGGAAGACCCAAGATCTTAAAGAAATGATCATGATTGAGCAATTGAGAGAGTCCATGGCTCCAGACATGAGAAAATTTCTCATGGAACAAGGTGCAGAGAAGTTGGGGGAAATTTTAAATGTTGCTGAGAGGTATCAGGCAGCTCAGGCAGAGGTAAGTGGTGCTAAGAAGAAGCACATAGACAATTTTAAAGCTCCACAGCAATTTAATAAATTTGATAATAGAGAGCAGGGAAATAAGGGTAGGACAAATTTTGAGCGGCCAAGAAATGACTATCGCGACAGAAACTCACAGTTCAATGACCAAAAGTTCAATGAAAGAAAACCGTTGAACCAAGGAAAAAGATGGTGCAAATGGTGCAAGAAGGATAACCATAACACCGAATTTTGTAGAAGGAAACCTTCAAACATTGCTGCAATGAAGTCGGGGACGCAAAGATTAAAGGTTAATCCTAAGGGACAACAGGAACCTTATCACCCCCCAGTTTGTGAGGATGTTATTTGTAATGGGGTCACCATAAGGTGCCTTTATGATACAGGTTTGGATTATGATTCAGTTGTGAAGTCTAGCCTAGTGGACCCAAGTCAGTATACCACAGAAACAGTGGAAATACAAGGGGCGACTAAGGACATACCACTCATGACACTTCCCATCGCAAGGATAACGGTGAAAACTCGCTATGTGGAAGGAGAAATCAGAGCAGCAGTGATAGATGAACCAATCTACCCTCTGATATTGGGGTGTAGATACGTCTTCTTGGGGAATCCCGAGAAACCTGTGATCATGGCGACAGTGCAGACCAGGTCACAGAAGAAGGAGGAAGAAGGTGAACCTATAAACGCTCATCCAGAGGAGATGAGGAAGGCGCAGGCTGAGGATAGGACACTCAAGCCCTGTTTTAAAAAATTGCCCAAATGCCACACACCTCCGAGCAAGGGGGAATATTTCATGAAGAATAGATTATTATACAGGAAGACAGGAACTAGATCCACTGGTCACGGACAGTTAGTTCTTCCCAAGAGATATAGGGCAAATTTGATAAGGAGCTTACATGTTGGAAAAGATGGTGACCATGAGAAAGTCGGTACCATCTGCCAAAAGATTGCTCTAAAATACTATTGGCCCGACGTAAATGTCGATGTTGAAAACTTTGTAGAAGCATGTGGCGTATTTCATGAGGGAACACCCACAAAGGGAAAATATGTGCAGGACCTAGAACCGCCACGGGGCAACTTTAGGCCTGAAAGGAAAACTAATTATACACGGGTAGACAAAGTGGAATGGGAGCCCCCTTTTCACACCCAGTCTTCACTTGAATGGATTAACATGGCCGCTATGCGAAGAGTACAAAGAAGAAATTTAACCCAGGATAGGATGACAATCCCTCGGTCAGACTTATATAAACTGGAGGAACAGACAAGAGAGCGAAGATCTCTCATAAACAATCTTAAGTGGGGAGACAAACCCCAGAGAAAAATTGGTAGTGGTCGATTTGTGAGTGATGATTCTAGGAAGAAAAGTCCTCATTATAAAGCTTCTAATGGACGGGACCAGATGA
This sequence comes from Oreohelix idahoensis, assembly GCA_024509875.1. Taxonomy (NCBI): domain Eukaryota; kingdom Metazoa; phylum Mollusca; class Gastropoda; order Stylommatophora; family Oreohelicidae; genus Oreohelix; species Oreohelix idahoensis. Next base: position 253,660 of record JAMPIV010010816.1, on the reverse strand, counting down.
GTTCCATGAAAAATAAGTATGATAAATTAAAGATCCAGATGTAACTTTATTAAGGACCTGGACAGATGAGAAGGCGGAAGAGACTGTTACCTCATCGTATCAATACGTGAACGAACTGACCACTCGTTTGAAAGCTGGATGGAAACTGGCAAATGATAATTTGAAACAAGCCAGGAAGAAACATGCAGCATATTTTAATAGGAAGGCAAAGGACAGGGAACTGGCAGTCGGAGAGAAGGTGCTGCTTTTACTACCCGGAAGCCAGAATAAATTACAAATTGGTTGGCAAGGTCCATATACGGTTCTAGAGAAGGTGTCTAGAACAAACTATAAAATTGACAAAAAGGGGAAGGAAAAAGTTTATCATGTAAACCTGTTAAAGAAGTATCTGGACAGACCACTCCAGGAAAGCACCCCCTTATTGACCTTAGCTATTGCAACCCAGATGCAAAAGGAACCACTCACCTCACATGAATACCCATTACATCCTTGTGAAACCGCAGCACAGGTAAAAGTCAGTAAGCACCTGACTAAAAATCAGAGGGAGAGAGTTCAACAAGTTCTGGAGGAACATACAGATGTATTAACAGATAAACCAGGCCATACAAATTTGCTACAGTATGACATGAAACTGGTAGACTCAAACCCAATCTGTATGAGAGCCTATTCTATTCCGTTCGCGAAGGAGAAGGCATTAAAGGAAGAAATAGATTATTTATTGAAGGAGGGGATTATTTCGCACAGTGAATCATCTTTTAGTTCTAGTGTCGTTTTGTTGAGGAAACCGTCTGGGGAACACAGACTGTGCATAGATTACAGGAAACTGAATGCTGTCACAGAAGGACAAGTGGATCCATTACCAGACACAAAACAGTTATTTGCCAGACTGAACAAGGCAAAATACTTTTCAAAAGTGGATCTTAGTAAAGGCTATTACCAGATCCCAGTGAAGCCTGAAGTGAGACCTTATTTGGCTTTTAGCACTTCGGATGGACATTATGAATTCAATATGCTACCATTCGGACTGAAAAATGCTCCGAGTGTGTTTTCAAGGATGATGCGAAAATTGTTGGACCCCCTGAATAACCCATGTATCACAAATTTCATGGATGATATTCTCGTCGCCACAGAGACATTTGAAGAACACATTGAAGCTCTGGAGATGTTGTTTGATAGACTTCGGGAGGCGAACTTAACTGCTAGGCCAACAAAATGTTGTATTGGATGCAAAGAGTTGGAATTCTTGGGGGCACACTGTATATCAGGGTAATATGACCCCTGATCCTAAGAACTTGGAAAAACTGCAGAGAGCACCTAGGCCGCAAACAAAGAAGGACGTGCGATCATTCGTGTCGTTATGCGGATTTTATCAGAAATACATCAAGAATTTTAACGCTATTTGTGCTCCTCTGACTGATCTGACTCGCAAGGGACTTCCAGATAAAATTATTTGGACTGCACAATGTGAACTAGCGTTCCAAGAGTTAAAAGAAAAACTCACTAGCAAGCCTATTCTCAAACTGCCTGATTTGACACAGGACTTTGTCTTAAGAACCGATGCCAGTAATGTAGGACTTGGAGGGGCTTTGTTGCAAAGATCATCTTCACCTGATGGGGAACTGAAACCAGTCGCTTATGCAAGCCGCAAATTGAATAAGGCGGAACAAGGATACTCCACAAGCGAAAAAGAATGTTTAGCATTAATCTGGGCAATAAAGAAGTTTCAAATCTATCTGTATGGTAGGACTTTTGTGGTGGAGACGGATCATCAGCCTCTCGTGTTCTTGTCTCAGGCTAAGCATGAAAACGCAAGATTGCTGAGGTGGTCTTTATTGCTTCAACCGTATCAGTTCAGTATCCAATATATCCCAGGCAAATTGAATGTCGGTGCAGATTTCCTCAGTCGGCACCCCTGTGATCAAAATTAGAGTAATGGCAGACGTGAGGAGTAATTTTACCTATGTGTATCGCTGGTTTTGGAACTTGCCATAGGCATGTTTTCAAGTGGGGAGATGTGTAGTGAAATTGACCGAGATACAACGGTAAAATACTCCAAAGATAACATTTAAGGATAAAAAACATAATGCGTAGGCTGCTGATGTACATGATCGCCTAGACCGCGGGTCATCACCCTCCATAAATTTGACTTGCTAGACCGGAGGGGAACGGAGGATCAAAAAGGAAAAAAATATGACTGGAAAGGCTAAAGAGACGCAATTGGGGGGGGGGGGGGGGGGGGGGGGGGGGAATGGATGAAAGTAAAAAAATTCAAGTCCCCCAAATTGACACGAGGTACGGAATTGGACGTTTTGCGATACCAAGCCTTGATTTGAATTCAGCGGCTAAAACGCAGATGTTAGGAATATTACAAAAATTTAAAAAGTAATTTTTCTTAATATTAATGTTAGGAATATAAAAATTAGCTGGCCGGATGGCCTATTCTGAGCAGTGAACTAATATGTTCTTAATTTTACAAACGGATAGATAATATTGAAGATAATGACAAAAGACAGTGTAGTTCACATCATCGCTAGACTATATTGAATCTAAAAGTGTCACAATTTGCACACAAAAACACGACCTTGGGAACAGGTGTTCAAAGTTACTTATTATGGAGGAGAGGGTTTTTGAGCGGTAGCTGTGTCTAAATATAACTTTTTACGACAAAATTTTAAGGGGAGAGAAAGGTTGCTTCAAAAATCAAGCACATTTTTTTTAGAAACACAAGTAGAGACGGACAGACTAACAGATAACCATCCATACTTGACTGAAGCGCTCAGACGCGAAAGTGGGGTCATTCTTCAATAATTGTTCAGTGTTAGACACAGATTTTAAAGTGTGGTGTTTTCCCATATGAAAGACAGTGAATAAATTTAGGGACGCCATACTATAGCCAGCAGCTCAGCTGAGTTTTGCTAGCAATTCTGTGTTATGTATTCATAATCTGGTAAGATTGAAATTATTTCTTTATATATTTTGAATATTGTTTCATGTTCGAGTGATTTGATACTGCCATATCAAATCTAGCCTTACAAACAAGTAGGGAGTTGCTCTAGACCCCCCGCCCAAGTCAGGGTCTAGGGACCAACAAGGTACATAAACTACAGCAAGGATTATGCAAGATATATCAAGCGTTGAAACAGATTACCTATCTTCTTTTAGGGCCGACAACTAATAAATATTTTCAGAATCTATAGTCTGGGAGGATCTATCTGATGTAAACCCACCATGGTAACTGTGCTGTTTGGTCAGAGAGATCTGACCTGTCTGTATGATGTGGTTGTTGTGTCAGTGTGGTGTCCAGACGTGGGTATAGAATAGATTTTGACACATAGCCCATACTTTGATTGCAGAGCTGTGAGTTTCTATCGACAACAAAGCAGAGTCTATTCGGTGGGTGACTTTGCTCGAGTGTATCTGTGCAGTTCTTGTGACAGAGACCACCATTATTGTCCGCCAGCACGGAGAGGTGGGACCGCAAGTTTTCAGCACCAGAGCTACAAAAAGATGAGTGAGCCTCTGGTCTGCTGGACATTCACCAACTATTGGTAGTGACTAATATCCCCATAAAAATTCCCACCTTTTTCTGGACACTGTGTAGTCAATATAGACAGGTGTGATGAGACCACCCCAACAGCACAGACAATAAATATCCTCCCTAGTAGCTGACTACCAGAACATTTTAATAAAACTAACTATTCTAGTACTTAAATATGTACACTTTTGCATTTATTATGTAACATTCCATGCATAATTTTCATAATTTTTAAATCCTTCTTTTAAAACAAGTTCTGGTCAAAATAAAACTTGATCCAGAACAAATAAATGTAATATAATTATATCAAAAATTTTATACACGTGAGTTAGTTCAGTGTATTTTAACACTTGTTAATCTTATTAGTCTTCTTAAATATCTGTGGGTGTATTTATAACTAACACACCACATTACACATCATTACCCTAGACACTTTACGTAGCCACATTCATTAAGAAAAAAAAATTAAGTGTGAGGTCGTAGTGGTAGCAAGAAAGGCCTTCTGACAATTCTCAACTACATTTTATCTCAGGAGCCTTCACAGCTGGCCTCATACAATGTACATGTAGTAATAACACCATCATACAATACCATCAACACCACTACACCGTTCATGAGATCTCCAGCTTCAGATTCTCTTTTAATCCCATGATCCCTTTTCTCGACTGAATCTCTTAACAACGTCCTTTCTTTCTACCAAGGAATGAATATAAAGGTCTAATAACTCGACCAACCTTGAAGGATTCGCACGTCGTTCTCTGAATTCTTCCTTCTTTGTTGAACACTGATCTGTGGGGCTCCATCCTGACGACCTTCATTATTTCGTCGTCTTCCTTTTCATTTTGTCGACTTGCTGTTGGAAACGTAACCCCTTGGTACTCACTTTACCTTTCAGGAATCTGTCTTATTTTATTGGAAGCCACTTCCTTTCGATCGGTTGTCATTCACTGAACTAGAATGACATTCTCAGTCTGTGGGTTAGGGTCTTCTTTCTTCCTTGCATCGTGATGGATTCCGTCTCTGCTTGTGACGTCTACGTTGTTGCCCTATGACGTAGTGGTCTCTCGAATGTCTTTTCTTTTCTGTCATCCGCATCGAGAGTACCTTTTTTTCTCCTCAAGTCGGTCCCTATTCCTTTTTATTACGTCATTTTGTCAGTAGGTCACGGCTCCTGTGACACCTGCTTGTTGATGGTTTAACAGGTGTTTGCTTTCCAGGTGCCACATCAGTTTAGTATTTATCATGCGCTCCATCAGTTTTCCTACACAACTTAGTAGGCTGATCGGTCTGTAACCATTTGGTTCTTTCGGGTCCTTGTCTTTCTTTAGGATAGGTATCAGTATAGCTTCTTTCCATGCCTGCGGGACAATTTCTCTTTTCCAACTGTAGTTAAGTACTGCCAGAAGCTTCTTTTTTGCCCTTGTGCCGAGACTTATTAACATTTCATTGGTTATTCCATCTTTTCTAGGCGACTTCTTTTTCTTTAGTGACTTTATTGCCTCTTCCATTTCTGCCATTGTCAAATTTGTCATCATATGCTCTTCAGGTGCAGTCTGTGTGTTGTCATGAATCAACTGTTCATCTGTGACGATTTTCTTACTTTCAGCGGGGACATCAATGTGATTTGCGCTAGCAAAGTATTCTATAAATGCATTTGCAGCTTTTTGGCCTATCAGCATATTGTCGCCGTGTTTCTTTCATGAAATTAGTAGCGCTTGACAAAGAAAAAGTGCGTAAAAATTGGTGTGCATGAGCCAATAACATACCAAAATGAATTGTATTTTCGGACACGGCCAGCTCTATGTCACCCTCACCCGATGTACAAATCATGAAAACTTGAAAGTTTTTGCTAAAACCACTTATTATGAGGGAACACTCCTTGAAAACAATCCACGCACTTTCACACGAAATGTTGTCATCAAAGAACTTTTAAATTGAATCTAAAATAACACAATTCTTGCCGTGAGTACGTTGGTCACAGCTGAGGAATGCAACCGTGTTGAAATATTGTATTGTTTCCATTATATATACTCTCCCGAAAATAGTTACAATCAACAACGAAAAGCGTTCAAATGACGGTGTTCATGAACAGTCTGATTACACTGTATAATGGAAAGAAACCAAAAACACTTTAAGAATGTACTTCTATCTGCTCATCTGGGAACGGAAACAGCACACTATAATTAAAAACCTGTCAAGTTTGACGAGTTATTGCTAGTATAGACATAAAAAGAGGTGTCAAACAAGGTTGCGTGCTGTTCCCCTGCCTATGTAATCTATACACAGAAATTTTTTTCAAACAAATACATGAAATACCAGAACTGAACATCAGTGGAAGGTCAATAAACAACCTTAGATATGCAGATGATACCGTGTTGTTAGCTGAAAGTGAACAGGACTTACAGGAACTAGTGAAGCAAGTAAACAGCATAAGTCAATAATATGGATTGGACATTAATACTGAGAAAACAAAAACTATGATAATTAGCAAAACAGACAATAAGCCCACACTGAAGATGAGCATAAATGGGAAAATCCTGGAACAAGTCAAGAGCTTCTAATATCTTGGTCATATAATAACAGAAGGATGGCAGATGTGAAACAAAAATCAAGAAGAGAAAAGGAATGGCCAGTTACATTCAACAACATGAGACAAATACTGACATCTAGTTAACTCACAAATTAAAACTGAGAATCATAAAGTGTTATATATAGTCTTCATTACTATACGGTGTAGAAACATGGACAACGAATAAGCCATTGGAAGAAAGAACAGAGGCTCTTGAGATGTGGATATACAAAAGAATGGTGCACATCTCATGGAAAAAGAAGAAAACAAATAAGGAGGTGCTAGAAAATCTAGGTATGAAAAGAGGACCAATGAAGGAGATCAAAATTGGGCAGCTAAAATATTTTGGCCACATAAAAAGACATAACACCTTGCAGAAGACCATAATAGAAGGGAGAGTTGAAGGCAAACATGCAAGGGGAAGACAACGCTAAAAGTGGTAAGATAATATCAAGGGATGGACAGGAAAGAGCCTATCAGAGTGCACCATCAAGACAAGAGACAGAAGATCCATTACAGCCAACTTTCATTGTAGAGACGGCAGTTGATGATGATATACCTAAATTATAACCCACATGGAGTTGAACCGGGTAGGCCTATGCCATGCATAAGATAAACACCGCTTTCCTCTTGCATGTCCCAAAAACCGAACCAATAATAAAAAAAACTAATGATAATTAAATATATAGATGAAGAATGGTAAGGAATGATAAGACACACCCCGATCTTACTCCAGATCTTATGGTAATAACTTTGAAAGTTTGGACTTTGATCTTATGACGGAATTAATGAAAATATAGGGAACTTTACTAGGTTTTTAAAAAAAAAGGTCTTACGTAATAGGGTGCACCAAACAGTGAAGAAGAGAACAAATCTTCTTCAAGTACCATGCCTGGTGGCATAGGATATCATGTCTCTCCATAACTTTGTCTCCAGCACAGTTTACCAATTATGTTATTGACTTTTTCCATGTCATGATGTCAACAAGTGAGTATCTTCGCTCTTGATTGTCCTCTATATCCTTTCCCCTTCAATATCTTCGCTCTTGATTGTCCTCTATATCCTTTCCCCTCAGTCTGCACAGTTGTTCTTCTACTCATAACATGCCCAAAGAAAGTGGATTACTTCCATCTAATGTGAATAATAAGTTTCCTCTGTGCACAGGCTTCTTTCATTCCATTACTATTTATCGTTGTCCAGGATATTCTTCACATTCTATTATCCAGAGCATAAGATCTTTTATATTTGGACATGCGCCCTAATATAACCAACGGACACTGTGTCTAGGATGAATGTGGCGCACCTCACCAAAATGAGGCAAAATTTTATTTAAAAACAAAGAAACATTCTTCTGTACAACCACATCTCTGTGGTCTCTAGTGCTTGTTTATTAATTGTCCATGACTCACTTCCATATGCCGGGATCAGATTTATATAACGATACATGCCACACGCTACGGATTACCTGTAATCTGTACAAGATGTTTGCATTTTCAGATATGTACGCCCCGTACATAATTTCTGTACAGGTAATTATTAAATATATATATATACCGAAGCACATTAAAAACGCACCACCTGTATAATCCAGGAACAGAGTGTGAAATGTAAATATAAGTGTTTACAAGTTTACATATTTGGAATCTTTATTCATTTTCCTATGAATCCATGCTGGTCATTAATTTGTAAATTTGATTGCAATGAAATTAATTGCATTCTGTGCAGGAAAGGGAGAAAACCAAAAATACAAAAAAATGCACGTGCGTTATCCTGCTGGAGAAGCTGCAAGTCTGGATAAATTGTGAACGCAGGAGCAACCAGTGCATCCAGAACCTCATCTCGATATGTCACAGCATTAACATTTCCACGGAAGACGTGAAGAGGCAAGCGATGGTGAAAACTGAATCATCCCCAAATGTGAATACTGCCACCTCCAAATCGGTTGACACAGCAATCTGCAAAGCGCTCTCCACACCGTCGCCAAATCCGCATACGTCCATCAGCAAAGGATATGTTGAATCTGCTCTCGTCTGTGAATAGGACAGCATTCCACTGCAGTCTAGTCCATCTGACATGTTGCTCTGCCCATTGCAGGCGCTGCTGACGATGTCTGTGAGTCAAGTTTGGCCCAACATAAGGTCGTCTTGCAGTAAGGCCTGTATCTCTGAGTCGTCGTATGACTGTCATTCAAGAGACTTGCCCATGTCTACCCACTATTGCTCTTGCTGTTTGACTTGCCGGGAGAGTACGATTCCTTAGGTAACTCAGCACAATATGACGATCTTGCGCAGGGGTAGTAACTCGTGGTTGGCCACTCCGAAGTCTATCCCGGGCACTGACAGTGGTTCCGTAACGTTCATTGAGACGTACAATAGTGCTGTGGTGGCAATTCATCCTTCTGGCAATGGCCCGCGAGCTCATTCCGGTCTCCAACATACCAATGGCTCGTTGGCGGTCGTTTTCAGATAGTCGTGGCATTTCAAGCACATGTACTGGGCGTTTTGTCTCAACGGCCTTTTTATACCGAGTATACTGCCACAACGTGTACACATTTTCAGGGTCATAGCTGTTGGGAATCGTGTTGCATGTGTAACTTTCATCGTTTTCATGTAGTCTGTACACACACCCGTGGGTTGAATCATGCACTTTCCATTCCAGCAGCCATTCGCTCTCTACCTCTTGGCAAACACGGGGAAAATCCATTCCCACACTTTTTTTTTCCATCTTCTCGGCATCAGTATATATAATAGTGGTGCGTTTTTAATGTGCTTCAGTATATATATAAATTGATCGTCTTGCCGATATTTGCGTCGAAAGATTCTGCGAGATGTTAGGCCACGTAAATAACAAATCAACCAATGAAATCAAGCTGCCTATTTTTTGAAAGATGCAGGATTTGCGAAAGTCCGCTTCGTGTGTCGTTTATTTATCATTTTTCGTTAAAGCTGACGGCATCCAGCACATTACAGATTATTTTAACAATTACATCACACTGAGCATAATTTATTATTTACGGCTGCTTATAAGCAACCAAAAAAAAAAGTGGATACCACTACATATTACTTGATTTCACTAAAACACATCGAATCTGCGATGTACATTTTAATAATAATATAAAAAGAAATGAAAACTAGAAAAAAAAATCATGAAAGCAAGGCAAATTTGTATCTTAACCTGATCGGAAAACCCTGGAAAAGTTTTTCTGGAGTTACTTGTCTTCTAAGTTTTACTGTCCTTTCTTTAAAACATTTTGAATTTTCTTTGGTAGATATATCATTATTACGATCATCCAGAGTTATTTTTATTAAATAATTAATTACTATCAATGTTTGCCGTATTGACAATAAAGTCATATGTGTATTTAAAACTGCCAATTAGGCTAAAACAGCTATTTTCATTTTTGAAGTTTGGTAGAGAATAAATTACGCTAGGTCTAGCGCCAGTTTATATTTTCGTGGCAAATTATGAGCTTTTTTGTTTTAAAAAATTAATATAATAACGAGATTTTATTATTTTTAAAATTACATCAAATATTTATTGAAATAATTCGAGACCGCACTAGAAACCTCTCCATACCATTTCATATAACAAGATAATATAGTTTAGTTCAATTTTTCTCTTTGCACTAATAATAATAACGAAGTAGTAAAATTAGTTGTGAGAACAGTGGGATATCTTCTTCGATGTCATCCTATTAAGCTGCGAACTTCGTTAGAGTTAAGATTAAGGTTTGGGTTCAGGGTTAGGATTTCTAACTCATACCCCTTATTACTGTGTCTCAGAATTCTTTTATAAGGTCTAATCGAAAACACCGGATTTCCCAGTTTATTAGTGATAATTAAGCGCAGAAATAGACTTTATGATGACTCGATCACTCATTTTTACAGTGTAAAATAAACTCAGACATTTATTGTTTGGGTTTTAAAATAAGTGAAGACCTGCTTTAAAAGGCAAAGTCCCCATGCTTCAATTATAATGCAGCCCACTGTAATTTAAAATATTTTTGCACCAATTAACTTTTGATGTTTTTTCAGTCTTTGTGCAGAGTTTTTGGATTTTTTAAAACAGGTTTTTCATATCCGAGGTGTGGCATGTATGTATAACACTGAAGAGCCGTCTTCTTACTTCCACTGAATTGTTGTACAAAATACTTTTCATTTTATATAATGCTGCTGAGATGCATCTTCCACCTGACGTTATTAACATGCCTACAGATTTGAATATATTGACTTGTTTTAAAAGTGCTCCATTTACTTTAATAGTGCACTCTAGAAGCCATTTTTTTTCCCTGACAGTGTAACAGATGCAAAATTAAAAGAAAAAAGAATTGAGTTGCTGAAGTAAATCTATGAAACAAATTGTGGTACGAGTAAAAAAACCGTGCACGAAGACACGGCAGTGATAAGATGTTTCAAACATCCGTTATTCTATTGCCCTGTTTAGTCTCAGGAGATCTCTGAGAAAACAAAGAAAGAATAGGACTGCTGTTTCATCAGACATGTTATGACTAACTGGGGCTGGCAACCTCATCATGTTGCTATAGAAACCACTGCTGCAAGAGCACGAGTGCTTTAGGGCAGGTTTCTTGCTAAGGGATCAGCTGCACTGGTGGCTCCCTAGGGAGCAGAAAGGGAAATGATGATGATGTTACAGCATCACTATCGGCAGCATGATTACTAGGAACGTTTCTTATTGTCAGTATATAAAAATAGGTCTCTATTTTGAAAAAAAAATAAAATAAAATATTTAACAATTATATAAGGAAAATATTAAGCAACTAGCATGTAGTATTTTGAGTGCCTCCAGTATTATCAGCATATTAGCTGTGAAAATAGGTGTATTTTCTGCAATGCTAGAATGTGAAAATAGGTGTATTTTCTGCAGTGCTAAATAGTAAAAATAGGTGTATTTTCTGCAATGCTAAATTCTTTTCCTATTTTCCATGCTGGAAAGTACAGCCCTATTGTTAACTTTCCATTGTCTCCTTTAGACTCATCTGTGTATAATGTAAAACTGCCCTTTGTTATTCATCATATATACTCTTATCTATAAATTTGTTGGTTTCTAATGCGAGTACTTTTATTAAGTTTTTCTGCTAATGAGAATTCAGTGTCTGACTTATATGAGTTCCCAAAGTGAACTAGTACTATTGGTGCATACTTATTTAAATAAAAAGGTAATGTGTCTTACTTGGACAAAAGATGGGAAAAACTTAAGAAGTGGCGACCAGGCCTTCAAGGACAGAAGAACAAAAACAGCAAAGAAAGTTAACTAGAGTTTTGAACTTTAAAAGAAAGAAATTTTAGTTAGCTGTTTTTCTCTTCCGTTTTTATTCAAATGTCCCTGTCGAAATCTTGTGGCCGCAACACAGGTTTTTCTCATCTTTTGTCTGAGTAAGACGCATTACCTTTATATTTTTTCCCTCAGCTCCACTGTTTACCACTGCCTTACTGCAATCCTCATTTCCGTACATAGTTACTACTGTTATTAATGGACTTGTTTAGATCTTCCTGGTTCATTAGTTCCTCCATACTATTATGATGTATATTATGCAGTCATAACACATAAGGAAGGGAAACCACGAGGCCTGTAAACAGTAAATTAATATGAAACAAATATAAAGGTATCTGTCCTGTTCTTACTGTTCTAAGTCTACTATCATACTGGACACAGTATTAAGGTCTTTGTCTTGTTGGACTGACCAATACTGATATATAGGGGACCAACAGAGGTGATTGCGTCATTAATAGGCTGAACTGCCCATGGTAAACTTCCGGTGTTATGTATAGAGGTTTGCACTAATGACCTGTCATTGAAACATCCTTTTTTTGGGGATGCGTAGATGGCAGGGAGGACAGTGTGATTCTCTTGCATAGCTAGGCGGTGTTGTCGCACGGAAGGTCCAGGGTTCAAATCCTGGGTAAGCCACTCATGTCTGTTGTTTTTCTGTTGTCTAGTGTTCTACTTCTTTATTTCCTATGAGTGCCTTATAACATACCTTTATATTTGTTTCATATTAATTTAATATTATGCAGTCACTTACACAACATTCAACAGTTCAGAGGAAAGCAAAAGTCAAGCAGGTTTCATTTACAAAATATAAGTTTGTTGGTTCAGCATGACAACAATATGTATGTACTCCATTTAACTGTGACCTCTATCTACATTCACAATGTAATTCAGCATGCAGCAGATCATTATGTTACCAATCATCTCTACAAACAAGATGTGATACAAAATGATGGCTGATGTTGAAATATATGATGCATATACAAGACAACTACAACACTGAAGGAATTCAAAAGTTAAAAATGTCTGAGGGGTTTTTTAAATGTAGAAAACATAAACATTATTTTAAAAGACAATATTTAGTTATTTAGTACATATAAGGCCATAACATAATTAATCTTTTGCATCATTCTTCTCTACTGCATAAGGTTCAGCAACTTCTAATGTTCCACAGTCTACTATAACAACATCCTCTGTGGGCCAGTCTCGACTGTCAGTTGGTGTCTTCTCAATCTTTCTCACGACATCCTGAAGAAAGAAAAATGCCAAAATATTCCAATGGTAGCATGTCACAGAAATTAACATCGGCAATTAATTGTATAAACTTTTCTTCTTTGGATCAATATTCTATTTTGAGAAAATAAAGATGACTAAGTTTAAAGTGAAATACGTTTCTTATCCTTGTGTATGTGTCTCATTCCCTAAGAAAGACCTGTATTTTACTTGCAACTGTATACAAATGTCCGATCTTAATGTGCGTCATTGTTATCTGGAAACTTTACCAGGTGTGATGGCTATATCTAGAGTTGCCGTTCAATGTTTGGTTATTTCTGCCTGCACATTTTTTTCCCTTGGCATCTTATATGTATATTGTTCAGATGTCTAATACTATTTCTCTGGATTAATGCAAAGGTTCTGGATGACTCAATATTTAAGGAATAACTATTTTCCAAAGCTTAGCGAAACATTTGTTATATAACCTAACAAATTCTGTACACCAAGAATATAAAAAGGGGTATGATTACTTTTCCTCTTTTAGTTAAATACTTTTGACACCTCTGTGAGTATATTATCCACTTCAACTGATCAAAACATCTTACTTTTTCTTCAAAGATTAGGAACTACAATTACATTTCTTGTCTCTTCCTGATTAACTAATTCAATTTTCTTGGCCCTGTCTTATAGTGCTGAATCTTTATGCGTGTCTTTTGGAATGCACTTTCTACCTCCCTCTGTATCTGCCACGTCTCTGTAATTTTTCTACAAAGCCAAACTATCTCAGCCTATATATATTTATGATTTATGATAACCAGCTGATACTTTTTATTAAAAATTTCAGTCTCCAATGATAATCAACAGATCAAAAATGAGAAATTGGGTCAGAGAAAGAAAACAATTTTAAAAAATCTCACTTCAAAGAAATAATGGAACCTACCATGCCCTTAATGACTTTTCCAAATACTACATGGTGGCCATCCAACCACGGTGTTTGAATGGTTGTGATAAAGAACTGAGATCCATTCGTGTCCTTTCCAGCATTAGCCATGGACAGCCAGCCAGCTCCATAGTGCTGGAGTTCGAAGTTTTCATCTTTGAACCTGTCTCCATAGATGCTTTTACCTGTGTACGAAATCATTCATTGAAGAGGATAGGGGTAAATTCATGTTAATGGACAATTTTATTGTTTGATTAAAAAATATATATATATATAAATAAAATAAAAAAATACGCATATCTCGAGTACTAAGATGCTTGACTTCTGAGATTTTTACTTCAGTCTTGAACTTATTATTGCTTTGTTAGTCATTATTACAACCACACATTTCTACATTGCCTCAAATACCAAGCTATATCTTCAATACTGTCCACACTGTCTTCAGTGTGCTTACTGTAAACTTCTTGCTTTAGTTATTGACACAAAATGATTTCATGCCTCTTATACTGTCATTCGCTCCATGTAGCTGCTAGCTGAGGAGATAACGAAAGAACAGGGCCACTATCAACCTCATGTATTCTGTAAAAACTAAAGTGAGGTTGTGCATGGGGCTTGCAGCCTCACAGTGTAACACTAATAGCTACAGAAACCACAAGATGTAATAACATGGACTCCCTGCAAGGAGGTACAACTGCATTGGTGGCTCCACAATTGTAAGGAATGAAAAAGGAATTGAAAGCTGTCCTTTAGGAAGTGCTGAATTTCTGCAGAAAGCAGTTTTTTTTAACCCACTACCAAACTCACATGTTGGAATGCTCTAACAATGTAAAACACGGCGGAAGACATATGGAGACTAATGTTTCAGGCTTATCTCCAAAATGAAAGAAGGACAAAACTGGAAGAAGTCCAGGATAATGATGAATGGAACATTTTTCTTCGCTTCTGTCTTAAAAGGCCCCCTAACCATATGAGCTGTTGATGATTAGAAGTTGTCTTTGGCTCACCTCCAGTACCATCACCTCTGGTAAAATCTCCACCTTGAATCATGAAGTCTTTAATTACCCTATGAAATTTGCTGCCTTTGTATGTTAATGTCTTCCTGGAGTGCCTGGAACAAATCACGACGATTGGCTGGAGCAACGTCTCGGCGACAAACACGTCTATGCAGCTCATCCCACAGGTGCTCAATCGGACTCATGTCTGGAGACAGGGAAGGGTGAGAATGTTGTTGGCAGTCAGGAACTGCGTGGTCAACCGTGCACAATGGGGTCTGGCGTTGCCCTGTTGAAACACAGACCTTTGGGCAGTCAAAAGTGGAAGGACATGGGGTCGAAGAATTTCACTGACGAATCGTTGCGCATTCAAGCCTCCTTCAATGTGCACCAATTGACTCCTTCCGTTGTAACTGATCATTCCCCACACCATTGCACCTCCACCACTGTGCGGCGAAGCTTCATCAACGCAATTTTGGGCAAAATGTTCATTTCGCCTACGTTAGACCCTACGCCGTCTATCATGACGCTGCAACAAAAAGAAAGATTCGTCACTAAACCAGACAAGTCTCCATTGATTGTCAGCTGCCCAGGGACGATGCTGGTTGGCCCAAAGAAGTTGATTTTGGCGATGGCAGCACGTAAGGACAGGTCCTCGGTGAGGTCGTTGTGCCCAAAGTCCAGCGTCATGCAGTCTATTCCGGACAGTTTGATCAGACACATGACGTCCTGCAGGCAATGACTGGGCAGTTGAGGAAGCTGTTGTAAACATGTCTCTGAGGTGATGAAGCCGAATAAAGCGATCCTCCGCTGCTGTTGTCACTCTGGGTTGTCCACTGCGATGCCGGTCTTCAACTGAGCCAGTGGCTTGGAACCGGTGCCAAAGTCGACTGATGGTACTCTGATGCACGTTTAGATGCCTGGCAACTTGACTTTGACTTTTGACTGCATGCAGTCGGCCAATAGCAATGTTCCTTAAATTTATCGATAGAGACGCCATAAATGTCTGCTTGAAAATGAACTGAATTTTTTGTGTGTAGCGTTATCCTTTTATAGGGTTTCAGTTGCGTAGTCAGTGAATAGTGTTCACCCCAAATTTTATTGCTTTCACGTGCGCGCAACATGAGCTGTGGTCAAAAATTGTGTCATAAACACTATTGACCACTGCGTTGTAACGATTACAAAAACGAACGCAATTCAGGTCAACACGTGCAGTTGACACTGTAAAGAACATTTGAGGCTGGTTTTTATATACCCTAGCACCAAATTTTACTTACAAACTCATAAAAACGCACCCGCGGATAGCTATGCGTTTCTTTTTTTTGAACAGTATAGTAACGGTCTGTGCTCCACAAGGAACTGTAAGAAAAATGGAAATTATTGAAACATATATTCAGAAGAACACAGGTGCTCTAGTCTCAGATATTTTGAACTGTTACCAACAGATGCACTGGATATAGCAAAACTTCAATTTATGACTGTACCCTAATTACATGACCAGAACCACAACTATTTATCAGATGAACAGCAACATGTAGACTTTCTAGTTGAAGTCAATTGTGGATTTATTAAGGTGATGAATTCTACTAACGTTTATACCTTTTTATAACACAAGGAGAAGAGAGGAGGCAGATACAAAAAAGCCTAAGCCTGTCTCCAGAAAACATCTGGATGATATCTGGCAGTAACTGATTATGGTAACTTAATAATTCCCCCGCCAGGCTAGTATAATTATGAAAGTTACACCATTCTACCCAGACTTTTCAGACACACTCTTGTCCTCGCTAGATCTATCAGTCAATTGTTGAAACAAGTTTCTAGCCTATTCAGCCGCCAGACAAGATGTACAAGCATTTTTTGTGGTCCTATCACTAGTTGCCACGGTAAACAGTTTTACACGATTTGGTAACTAACCCAAAACGCTGAAAAATATGAACATAATATCAATTTTCCAGTGTTCTACAACAACCATGCTTTGGGAATTTGTTTTCCGGTCGCAACTTGAAATCTCACACCAGATCAGAAAGTGTTTCAGCACATTTTTTATTCGTTTTATTACTAAACGTTAGATCGACGCTCTGAGCGGTCCAATTGATAGGATTTCAAAAGCCGGTCCCACCGTCTTGCGGTAGTTAATGTGTTCATTTACTTCAGTTTAAGTGACCTCTAATTTATTCTATATATCTCAATATGTCTTTGGCTGATGCAGGTCGACTTGCCCAGAATCGTGATGCGTTCAGAGCAGCTGTAATGGAGACAACGTTCTGGAAAGAATACGTCACATGATGATCTCAATATGTTGAGTAAGCTGAAAACATGTTAAACAAACAAGCAACTAGCATAAGCAATGTTACTTTCAGCTGCATCACCATACCTTGTGACCATCAGCCAGGGACTTGATATTTTTCACTGTGATTGGAACAGTTTTACCAAACAATCCTATCTCTATTCTTCCTGCTGGCTTTCCTCCAATCTCGATATCAAAATACACCTGAGAACAACGAACACAACAGAAGATTATGAAATCTCAACCCAAATTAAAACATTAACCTGTCAACACTTATCACAATATGGTACCCTATTATGTTTATTTATAGGTCTGTAGTGACATGGACAGATCACTCTGGAAATTTCCCTGTAAGTAGTAATCATTAGGATTACTCTCTCTCTCTCTCACATACATACAGATATTTCTATATCTGAGATTCACAAACAGGGAATCACCTAATTATTCGAGGATGAATAAAAAAACAATCAATCAGAAGTGCGGATAAAGAGCAGTGCGGATAAAGAACGAATCAAACGCAGGAGCAAGAAACCCATAGAAACGAAAAAAGGAGATTCAACTTGAGACAGATTAAACCAATCAGATTGATGCGAGGGAGATCCAATCGAACTCAGGCTCTGTCAAATTCATATGGACTGGGGAACTGCTCAGATTCAATTCTGGACTCTCAAAATTTCACTTCAAGATCTCATAGCTGACAAGACGTCCAGCGGACTGACCCACAATTGTAGAAGTCACATAGCAACAGCCCACAGCTGAGAAAAGCCAAGCTGACCTGCTTTGTGAGCAGACTTGCACAGTGATAGCCCAGATCCATAATATTGTGTCTGAAGGGTTCCTACCTGTAGTAGTTTTTGATGTTATTGTATGGTTGTTATGTTACCTAGTGTACTGAATGAGGTCAGCTGTGAAGGCTCCTGAGATAAAAGTTTATGTGAATTACAGGAGGCCTTTCCGCTACCACTTACGACCTCAAACAGACTTTGAAGTGGGATGTTATAGATATTTATAAGGGACTTAGTGTACTGACTGAGATCAGCTGTGAAGGTATATATATATCTAATAAGAGTAGTATATTATATATATAACCTTACTTGCTGCCACATATCTATATATCTCAGTCAGAATTATTCTGGAATAGTGTGGTGACTACGTTTTGTGTCTAGGGTATGTGTATGGTGAAGTGTAAGTCACAACAACAGACAGATAAACAATTTAATTTAATCCACTACTCTTAACAACACTGTGACACTCACATACATATAACACTCTATGAGAATAGCTTAAAGAAGTCACTCGTAACGGTTCAAATAACAATATGTATTCATTACTGGCATGAAGGAATATGTGTCCTGATTCAACTACAAGGGAACCAGGAATCACAATCAATTTAAATTACAAGTTATGTACAGAATGTATTTAATATGAATATTGTAGTGACATATATTAGTACAAATGTTCTATGTGTGTCAGTTGTGTAGTAGTAAAATGAGGTAATACTGGTTTTGTTTTGTTCAAGCTCTGTTGGTATGGGTCATCATGACTTCAATAGTTTGTCTTTAGGGACTATTATTGGAGATGTTCACAGTTCCTGATTTTAAGACAAGTAAATTCCCCTCTGAATAGTATTTTTATAAAGTTATTTCAAGATGAGGGGACATAATGTTGAGCTCAGCTGGCCAATTCGCTTATCTGGCGTGATGGCGGCAGGAAAGGACTCCTCTGCTCGAATTCTCCTCTGGGCTCAGGAGACACCTCACTGATAGCTAAAAAGACCAAGGAGTATGCTGTCCGACTCTGGATTCAGCAAATCTCTGATCAGATGCTGCTCACTACCATCAAGACCACTGTCCCTGAAATCAAGAAGGATGTACCTTCTACTTCATAACTAATTTATATTCTCTTTTACACTGATCACAATACAGCACAAACATTGCGTTCAGAGCGTTAGGCCAACAGTCAGCTTCATTTGAAATACTTTATTCCAGTATTACCCTTCTTAATGGTTACTACGCCTCTGCACTTCCAGCATTATTTCTTTCTAGTCCATCATCCAGGTGTCAGTGTACTATTTGGCCATTCCATGCCGTTTTACTTCTCTCCGACACCCTCTGTTCAGGCTGGAGCATTATAGGCTTTACCTCACGTTTGCCACTGAACTACACATATATATACAGGCATAAATCAACAATTCACATTCAATTTTTCATTAAAAGATACTGAATGGTTCAAGCTTACCACAATTTCATGGAAATAAACACAGATACGTTGATTAGCAATGAATTCTGGCACAAACTGGCACAAATTCCGTTCTGCCTATGTTCCAGGCTTTTATTTTAGCAAAAATGTGAGCTAGCTTCAACGTACTGTCGCTTTATCAAGCTTATTTGAATTAGTGGTCTCGAACTAACGCTCCCAAGTGTGTATATCAGCGAGACTGGCCAATGAGCCACGTTTCGACAAGTGTTTGAAAAAATGTTATCTTTTCCCGTCTCCCCCAACAACCAAGATAGTATTTATAGCCCGACCAATCGTGGTTAGGCTTTCATTTGTTGCGCTCCAATCAATTTGGAGTTTACATGGTAGGCTATTTATGTAACGTAAGGTTTTTTCAAACACGTTATAAAAAAAAATTTTATGAGCAGAAATGATTTTATGCTGTCAGGCACCCCCAATATTTTATTTTGGGTATAATTTATTAATTCCTGGACTATTTGCGTAACGTTTTACATATTATTTGTCAGCAAACCCTAAGGAACCCAAAAATACTAATTTAAAGGAGCTACGTGGCTGCGTTCAAAATATGCAATTTCTTCTATCTCCTGTTTAGAAGATGTGCTGTCTGGGTACTGTTATGTGTTCAAACGTAAACCCATATAATGTTGTCTTTTCTAATAAGAGTCTGTTATGATTTATAAACCTAACTCTGGGAAAGGGTAGTGTATTTTATCACTGTCCGTCTGAAAAAAAAAATAGTGCATGTAGACTTACACGCGTGATGGTAGTAATTGTGTATCGCGCGAAGCGGGTTTAGTGTTCGGCTTTCTGCCTCTCCCTTCTCTTTTTATCCCTTTAGTCCATCTGTTCGTTCGTTTTGGTAACGCAGTATAATTAATGTTAGGGTTAATTTAGGTCATTACGCAGTACGTCTCAATGTTTTTCCAAGAATTACAGCACACGTTTCATTGAAGAAGGCGGGTAATAATACAGTAAGCTTTACTATCAACGTGAAAGCGTTACAATTTGCAGACGAAGCAGAAAACAAGGGGGATTTCGAGTACATTCTTTGGGACAGCACTGTCATTTTACCATTGCTCTTCTCTTTATTAATTTTATTTGTTAGGCTTCATATTTACCTAATAATTTATATATGTGGATTAGAATATTTCATGACACTTCCCCTCTTAAAACAGACATTATATGTCAGTCCTTTATTCTATATACACATAGAGAAATTTATTATTATTTCTGGGGTTTACGGTGATTCTCATCACACGGATGGCGGCTTAAAAAAATCCGCTCCCAGATTTGTTTTTCCAGATATATATTCAATGCTAAAATTATATGGAGCCAGAAGCAAAGACCATCGGAGTAACCTAGAGTTCTCATGCTTAGCCTGTGCTAAAAACGATAAAGGTTTGTGGTCAGTTTGCAACTTAAATGCCTTCCCATATAGATAAATATTGAATTTCTTTATTGCCCATATTACTGCAAGACATTCTTTTTCGCTAGTTGAGTAGTTGATTTCAGCTTTATTCAACTTTCTGCTAGCATATGCCACTGGGCTTAATTCCCCATCCAATGCATCTGATTTCTGTAGTAAAGTTGCACCTAGCCCAATATTACTTGCATCCGTCCTTACTATGAATTCTTGACTTAAGTCAGGTAATTTCAAAATGGGTTTACTTGTGAGCTTTTCCTTCAATTCTTGGTAAGTCATTTCACATTGTGGTGTCCATGTAATGCGATCTGGAAGTCCTTTACGTGTCAATTCCGTTAAAGGTGCACATATGGAATTAAAGTTTTTGATATACTTCTGGTAGAAACCACATAATGAGACAAAGGATCTCACGTCCTTCTTGGTTTGTGGTCTCGGGGCTTTCTGTAGTTTCTCTAAATTCTTTGGGTCAGGGGTCATGTTTCCCTGATAAACTGTGTGTCCCAAAAATTCCAATTCTTTACATCCAACGCAACATTTGGTTGGTCGGGCTGTTAAATTTGCCTCCCTAAGTCGATCAAACAGCATGTTCAGAGAGTCAATGTGTTCCTCAAATGTTTCTGTTGCTATAAGGATATCATCCATAAAATTTGTTATACAGGGATTATTCAGAGGATCCAATAATTTTCTCATCATTCTAGAGAAGACACTAGGCGCATTCTTCAATCCAAATGGCAATCTATTAAACTCATAGTGTCCTTCTGAGGTACTAAAAGCTAGGTATGGTCTAACCTCAGGCTTTACTGGAATCTGATAGTATCCTTTACTCAGATCCACTTTTGAGAAATATTTAGCTTTATTTAGTCTGGCAAACAGCTGATTTGTATCCGGCAATGGATCCACCTGTCCTTCTGTAATAGCATTCAGTCTCCTGTAATCTATACAGAGTCTATGTTCTCCAGAGGGCTTCCTTAAGAGTACAACACCGGAGCTATACGAAGACTCACTGTGCGAAATAATTCCTTCCTTCAATAGATAGTCTATCTCTTCCTTCAAAGCTTTTTCCTTAGCAAACGGAATCGAATATGGTTTCATACAGACAGGTGTGGAGTCTATGAGTTTCATATCATATTCCAATAGGTTTGTATGTCCTGGTCGGTCTGTTAACACCTCTGCATGATTATTTAGAACCTGTTGCACTCTCTCTTTCTGAGTTTTCGTTAAATGTGTACTGATTTTCACCTGTGCTGCTGTCTCACAGGGGTGTAATGGATATTCAAATGATGAAAGTGGTTCCTTTTTCATCTCCATGGCGATGGACAAGGTCAACAAGTGTGTCTCTTCCTGATGTTCTCTTTCCAAATATTTCTTCAGGAGATTCACATGATAGATTTTTTCTTTCCCCTTCTTATCTATCTTATAATTTGTTCTAGACACCTTCTCTAGAACTGTATATGGACCCTGCCATCCAATTTGTAACTTATTCTGACTCCCGGGCAAAAGAAGCAGTACCTTCTCTCCCACAGCCAAATTTCTGTCTTTCGCCTTCCTGTTATAATAGGCAGCATGTTTCTTCCTGGCTTGTTTCAAATTTTCATTGGCAAGTTTCCAGCCAGTTTTTAACCGAGTGGTCAGCTCATTCACATACTGGTATGAAGATGTAATGTTTTCCTCTGCCTTTTCATCAGTCCACGTTCTTAACAAAGCTACATATGGACCTTTAATTGTGTGGACCTATTTGTCCATGCACCGGTATGGTCTCTTCCACTTGAAGCTTTATAGTGATGATTTTTCCTCCCAGAATTATCATTCACAAAACGACCGCTACCAATTTTTCTTTTGGGGCTTTCTCCCCTCTTAAAATTCTTGATGAGAGATTTCCTCTCTACATCTTCTTCCTCCAGTTTGTTTAAGTCCGATTGAGGGATTTTCGGCTTATCCTGGGGTAAGACATCCTTTTTGCACTCTCCGCATAGTGGCCATTGTAAAACAGTTAAGTGAAGCTTGTCCGTGAAAAGGGGCTTCCCATTCCATTTGGTCCACTTTATCAAATTTATTTTTCCTTTTATTGTCAGGCCTGATTTTGCCCCATGGCGTGTCCAGGTCCTGATCCATGTTCCCACTTGTGGGTGTTCCCTCATGTGCTATGCTACACCTTTCTACAAAATTCTCAATGTCCCATCTTGCTTTGGGCCAATAATAATTGTGAGCCACCTTTTGAATGATGGTACCTATCTTCTCATGGTCCCCATCTGGTTTCACATGTAGGCTCCTTATTAATTCTGTCCTATATCTTTTTGGAAGAACCAGCTGTCCGTGACCATGGGATCTAGTTCCGGCCTTCCTATACATCAACTTGTTTTTCATGTAAAAATCTCCCTTGCCTGGAGTTGTATGACAAGTTGACAATTTTCTGAAACAAGGCTTGAGTGTTTTATCCCCAGCCTGTGCCTTCCTCATCTCTTCTGGAGTGGTATCTAACATAATATCCTCCTCCTGTCTTGAGGTCGACCTGACCTGAAGGGTTGCCATATACACAGGTTTCCTTCTGCACGGTCAGTGTCATGATTGTCCATCTGACAATTCTTACACCACCTTTTTCCTTGGTTGAAAGATTTTCTTTCATCATATTTCCTTTCATCGAATTGTGGGAATTTATTTTTATTTTCATACCGTGGCCTATCAAATTGGTGCTTACCTTTATTTTGATCCTTAGGATCAAATTTATTAAAGTTCTGTGGTGCCCTAAAGTTGTCCACCTGTTTCTTTTTATTACCTGTTACCTCTGCTTGAGCTGCTTGATACCTTTCAGCAACATTTAGCAACTCACCCAGCCTCTCTGCACCTTGTTCCATGAGAAACTTTCTCAGGTCTGGAGCCATGGACTCTCTTAGTTGCTCTATAAGGACCATTTCCTTAAGATCTTGGGTTTTCCCCAGAGAAGTCCATTTCTCCAAGTATGTCTCTATTCGTGCAGAGAACTGGTGATAGGTTTCACCTGACAGTAGTTTAGCATTCCTAAATTTTTTCCTGTAAAACTCTGCATTCTTTTTCATACCTTAACAAAAGAGCCTGCTTTAGCATGTCATAATTTTCCTGATCACCTCTGCTCATTTTTGCAAAAACTTCATAAGCTGCCCCACGAAGTCCCTGAGATAACTTTAAGCTCCACCTTTCTCTCTCCAACCCATACGTGGTAGCTAATAGTTCGTACCTATTTATATAGCTCTCAATATCATCGTCTTTCTCAACAAAATGATCTAAATGAAAATTCATAGCTGAGATTGAGGCTCCTTGAGTAACCGTAGCATCAGAGGCAAAGGGACTGGCACCATTTTCAGGAGCATGGCCTTGAAACTCAAACTCCCTTAGTCGTAATTCATGTTCCCTTTGTAATCTTTTCTCCTCCTTTTCTGCTTCCCTCTCTGCAGTCAATCTTCTTTCTTCTGCAGCTTGTCTTCTTTCCTCGGCTTCCCTTTCTGCAGCTAATTTCTTAGCCTCAGCCTCAATCTGCAACCTCTTAGTCTCAGCCTCAGCTTCAAATTGTAACTTCTTAATTTCCCTTTCAGCCTCTAACCTTCTTTCGGCTTCAAACCTTCTTTCTTCGCGTTCAATAAATTTGTCACATTCCGTAGTAACATAGGCAACCATAACTTGCCCATCTAATCCTAACTCTTTTGCAGTCTGAACCGCAGCAGATCGAAATTTGGCCAGGTCCGCCATTGTCTATCAGGTAACTTAATACAATGTCTAACCAACAATTCAATCTCTAATGGACAAAACAGGCACCGTGAGCTCAACCTTATTTAATTCCACCCAAGGATACCTTTTAATTCTTATATTCCCTGAAGTGAATTACCCCCAATATTTTTAATAGTTAAAGATTCAAAATCCCAAGAGCGAGACCCCAATATATGTGGTGAAGTGGGATGTTATAGATATTTATAAGGGACTTAGTGTACTGACTGAGATCAGCTGTGAAGGTATATATATATATCTAATAAGAGTAGTATATTATATATATAACCTTACTTGCTGCCACATATCTCTATATATCTCAGTCAGAATTATTCTGGAATAGTGTGGTGACTACGTTTTGTGTCTAGGGTATGTGTATGGTGAAGTGTAAGTCACAACAACAGACAGATAAACAATTTAATTTAATCCACTACTCTTAACAACACTGTGACACTCACATACATATAACACTCTATGAGAATAGCTTAAAGAAGTCACTCGTAACGGTTCAAATAACAATATGTATTCATTACTGGCATGAAGGAATATGTGTCCTGATTCAACTACAAGGGAACCAGGAATCACAATCAATTTAATTTACAAGTTATGTACAGAATGTATTTAATATGAATATTGTAGTGACATATATTAGTACAAATGTTCTATGTGTGTCAGTTGTGTAGTAGTAAAATGAGGTAATACTGGTTTTGTTTTGTTCAAGCTCTGTTGGTATTGGTCATCATGACTTCAATAGTTTGTCTTTAGGGACTATTATTGGAGATGTTCACAGTTCCTGATTTTAAGACAAGTAAATTCCCCTCTGAATAGTATTTTTATAAAGTTATTTCAAGATGAGGGGACATAATGTTGAGCTCAGCTGGCCAATTCGCTTATCTGGCGTGATGGCGGCAGGAAAGGACTCCTCTGCTCGAATTCTCCTCTGGGCTCAGGAGACACCTCACTGATAGCTAAAAAGACCAAGGAGTATGCTGTCCGACTCTGGATTCAGCAAATCTCTGATCAGATGCTGCTCACTACCATCAAGACCACTGTCCCTGAAATCAAGAAGGATGTACCTTCTACTTCATAACTAATTTATATTCTCTTTTACACTGATCACAATACAGCACAAACATTGCGTTCAGAGCGTTAGGCCAACAGTCAGCTTCATTTGAAATACTTTATTCCAGTATTACCCTTCTTAATGGTTACTACGCCTCTGCACTTCCAGCATTATTTCTTTCTAGTCCATCATCCAGGTGTCAGTGTACTATTTGGCCATTCCATGCCGTTTTACTTCTCTCCGACACCCTCTGTTCAGGCTGGAGCATTATAGGCTTTACCTCACGTTTGCCACTGAACTACACATATATATACAGGCATAAATCAACAATTCACATTCAATTTTTCATTAAAAGATACTGAATGGTTCAAGCTTACCACAATTTCATGGAAATAAACACAGATACGTTGATTAGCAATGAATTCTGGCACAAACTGGCACAAATTCCGTTCTGCCTATGTTCCAGGCTTTTATTTTAGCAAAAATGTGAGCTAGCTTCAACGTACTGTCGCTTTATCAAGCTTATTTGAATTAGTGGTCTCGAACTAACGCTCCCAAGTGTGTATATCAGCGAGACTGGCCAATGAGCCACGTTTCGACAAGTGTTTGAAAAAATGTTATCTTTTCCCGTCTCCCCCAACAACCAAGATAGTATTTATAGCCCGACCAATCGTGGTTAGGCTTTCATTTGTTGCGCTCCAATCAATTTGGAGTTTACATGGTAGGCTATTTATGTAACGTAAGGTTTTTCAAACACGTTATAAAAAAAAATTTTATGAGCAGAAATGATTTTATGCTGTCAGGCACCCCCAATATTTTATTTTGGGTATAATTTATTAATTCCTGGACTATTTGCGTAACGTTTTACATATTATTTGTCAGCAAACCCTAAGGAACCCAAAAATACTAATTTAAAGGAGCTACGTGGCTGCGTTCAAAATATGCAATTTCTTCTATCTCCTGTTTAGAAGATGTGCTGTCTGGGTACTGTTATGTGTTCAAACGTAAACCCATATAATGTTGTCTTTTCTAATAAGAGTCTGTTATGATTTATAAACCTAACTCTGGGAAAGGGTAGTGTATTTTATCACTGTCCGTCTGAAAAAAAAATTAGTGCATGTAGACTTACACGCGTGATGGTGGTAATTGTGTATCGCGCGAAGCGGGTTTAGTGTTCGGCTTTCTGCCTCTCCCTTCTCTTTTTATCCCTTTAGTCCATCTGTTCGTTCGTTTTGGTAACGCAGTATAATTAATGTTAGGGTTAATTTAGGTCATTACGCAGTACGTCTCAATGTTTTTCCAAGAATTACAGCACACGTTTCATTGAAGAAGGCGGGTAATAATACAGTAAGCTTTACTATCAACGTGAAAGCGTTACAATTTGCAGACGAAGCAGAAAACAAGGGGGATTTCGAGTACATTCTTTGTGACAGCACTGTCATTTTCCAGCAGGCCAGGTTTTCACTTATCTCGCCTGTGACGATCTGGTATAGGATTCTTGTGGCCCACTCCTCTCCGTAGCTGGAGTAAAAAAGTTAGGCTGCACAGGCACCAATGTTAGGCGGCACAGACATTGACTTGTGTACTCTTACAAAAGCATTTGGCACAACTTTAGTGCCAAAACAGAAACTTCTGAAACAAAATTTTGTGCCATGTGTCAGTACTCTATCTACTGCACCACTCTTATACACAACACCACACAACAACATTACACAGACTGGGTCAGATCTCTCTGACCAACATAGCACATCTTACCCAGTTGTTTTCAAATAGTACCAGTTCCCCAAGACTGCATTGCATCTGAGATATGTTCAATAGTTTCCTCTTTCATTCAATAAGATGGGTGATATGTTCCCACTGATCTCAATAATAGATCCGCCTTCCATAGTCTTAGTTAGGTGTCCATATATTATTTGTTTGTCTCTAGACCCTGGACTGCGGCTGGGGACCTAGAGCGAGCACTTACTTGTCGTAATCATTTTTTTATGATATGGCAGTATCAATCACTCAAAATATTAAAATAAACAAGATAAATGCTTTTATCCTTACCACAATTCAGAATTGAGAACACAGTTACTTAATACTAGCAAAACTCAGCTGAGCTGCTGGCTAGAGTATGGCGTCCCACTGAATTTTATGTATTATTTCCTGGAAAACACCACTAGCAGTTAAGAACTGTGTTACAGGACAGACTTCTATCGAATGGCACAAATGTGCGTCTCTATCTCGCTAATATAAAAATGCGTTGGCCAATCAGATCGGAAGACCAAGCTTTTCAATTTAAATTTTGAAAATAAAGTCAAAAGTACATCTCAATTTTTCAAATGTACGTCGGTCACATTTTGGCTTTTCCCCAATTTCACTTGTTGTTTTGGGCTAACTACATGTAAAATCTGCACAAACCTGCCTCCTAAGTTATTTTTAGCCTCTATCTACCGAGTTTGCCCCGCTAGTTCATTGCAGTTTGATTTTGCATTTTTCTGTCTCAAGGACGCAAAAATGTGACTTTTAGTGAAGTATGCACAAAAAAGCTGTTCGCTAGTCTGATAGGAACAATACGGTCTTTCGTCAATATCTTCCGTGTTATCTGTCCGTCTGTATAATTAAAAGTATATTATTTGTCAGCTTAAGATGGGCTATCAAACTAGCTAGGTTTTATTTTCATAACTTTATTATTAAAGAAAAACCTACTTTTCTCAAGGTTAGTTTTTTTTGAAATTTGTTTTGAACCTTTGGGTATGGCATTTGCCGCTATATTCGAACAAAACAACCAATTACGGTAAAACGTCTAAGATACGACTGTTTCTAACAAGAGCTAAGGTCCTTTTTCTACCAATTCATTACATTGTGTTAACTAGTGGCGTGATTTTTCCTTTAAACTACAAATTGCGTCTTTTTGCCTTTCTAGATTCAAACACGTGTTCAGACCGTCATAATGATTTTTTATCTCCGTTTCCCTCCCGTCTAAAAGGGTACCGTTTCGTCTGCATGTCTAACTAGTTAGTTTCAATGGCGGTAGGAAACGCTGGCATAGGCAAGCATGTATCCTAGTATCTTACGCATTATTTTATCCCTACATGTTATCTTTATAATTGGAGATATTTTAACGTTGTATCACGGTAAATTCATCACACATCTCCCCACTTGAGAACATGCACTAATGCAAGTTCCAAAACCAGTGATACACATAGATAAAATTAATCTCACGCCTGCCAACTACTCTAATTTTGATCACAGGGGTGCCTACTGAGGAAATCTGCACCGACATTCAATGACCCTGGGATATATTCAATAATAAACTGATAAGGTTGCAACAATAAAGACCATCTTAACAATCTTGCATTTTCATGCTTGGCCTGAGATAAGAACACTAGGGGCTGATGATCCGTCTGGACCACAAAAGTCCTACCATACAGATAGATTTGGAACTTTTTTATTGCCCATATTAACGCTAAACATTCTTTTTCGCTTGTGGAATATCCTTGCTCCGCTTTATTCAACTTGCGGCTTGCATAAGCGACTGGGTTCAGTTCCCCATTGGGTGAAGATGACCTTTGCAACAGAGCCGCCCCCAGGCCTACATTACTTGCATCTGTTCTCACCACAAAGTCCTGTGTCAAATCAGGCAATTTGAGAATAGGCTTGCTAGTGAGTTTTTCCTTTAACTCTTGGAATGCCAATTCACATTGCGCAGTCCAAACAATTTTATCTGGATTTCCTTTGCGAGTCAGATCAGTCAGAGGAGCACATATAGAGTTAAAATTTTTGATATATTTTTGGTAAAACCCACATAACGACATGAATGATCGCACGTCTTTTTTTGTTTGTGGTCTAGGTGCTCTCTGCAGTTTTTCCAAGTTCTTGGGGTCAGGGGTCATGTTACCCTGATATACAGCGTGTCCCAAGAATTCCAACTCTTTGCATCCAATACAACATTTTGTTGGTCTAGCAGTTAAGTTCGCTTCCCTAAGCCTATCAAATAACATTTTCAGAGAGTTAATGTGTTCTTCAAATGTCTCTGTGGCGACGAGAATATCATCCATGAAATTCGTGATACATGGATTATTCAGGGGATCCAACAATTTGCGCATCATCCTAGAAAATACACTCGGAGCATTTTTCAATCCGAATGGTAGCATGTTGAATTCATAATGTCCTTCCGAGGTGCTAAAAGCTAAATAAGGTCTAACTTCAGGCTTCACTGGAATCTGGTAATAGCCTTTACTAAGATCCACCTTCGAAAAGTATTTTGCCTTGTTCAATCTGGCAAATAACTGTTTTGTGTCTGGTAATGGATCCACTTGTCCTTTTGTGACAGCATTCAGTTTCCTGTAATCTATGCACAGTCTATGTTCCCCAGACGGTTTCCTCAACAAAACTACACTGGAGCTAAAAGAAGATTCACTGTGTGAAATAATCCCCTCTTTCAACAAATAATCTATTTCTTCTTTCAATGCCTTCTCCTTCGTGAACGGAACAGAATAGGCTCTCATACAGATTGGGTTTGAGTCTACCAGCTTCATGTCATACTGTAGCAAATTTGTATGTCCTGGTTTATCTGTTAATACATCTGTATGTTCCTCCAGAACCTGTTGAACTCTCTCCCTCTGATTTTTAGTCAGGTGCTTACTGACTTTTACTTGTGCAGCTGTCTCACAGGGATGTAATGGGTATTCATGTGAGGTGAGTGGTTCCTTTTTCATTTTAGTGGCGATAGCCAAGGTCAGTAAGGGGGTGCTTTCCTGGAGTGGTCTGTCCAGATACTTCTTTAAAAGGTTTACATGATATACCTTCTCCTTCCCCTTTTTGTCAATTTTATAATTTGTTCTAGACACCTTCTCTAGAACCGTATATGGACCTTGCCATCCAATTTGTAATTTATTCTGGCTGCCGGGTAGTAGAAGAAGCACCTTCTCTCCCACAGCTAATTCTCTGTCCTTTGCTTTCCTATTAAAATACGCTGCATGTTTCTTCCTGGCTTGTCTCAAATTATCATTTGCCAGTTTCCATCCAGCTTTCAGACGAGTGGTCAGTTCGTTCACATATTGATATGATGAGGTAACAGTCTCTTCTGCTTTCTCATCTGTCCAGGTCCTTAATAAGGCTTCTAGTGGACCTTTTATTGGCCTCCCAAATAGCAGAGTTGCGGGAGCCATCCCGGTTGAACTATGTGGTACCTCCCGATACGCAAACAACGCGGCGGGCAGAAATTGATCCCACATATCCAGTTTTTCATGTGCCAGCTTCCTCAGGATAGAAATGAGAGTCCCACTGAACCTCTCTACCTGGCCGTTCCCTTGTGGATGGTACGGACTACAATGAAAGTGTCTGGCTTGAAATAGCTTAAAAACTTCTTCCGTTAGTTTCCCCTTGAACTGTGAGCCATTATCAGTCAAGATTTGATGCGGGAATCCTAATCTTGTGAATATTGTAAGTAGTGCCTCTGCTACATGTTTTGAATCAATTGATGGCAGGGCTACCGCCTCTCCCCACATAGAACAAGTGTCCACCAGAGTAAGGATGTAACTGTTCCTCCTCTTGGTCCGAGTGAGAGGTCCCACAATATCCACTGCAACCCTCTCAAAAGGTGTTCCCACTATGGGCATTTCCCCTAGAGTTGCAGGAGCAGTCCAATGCTTTGGAGCTACCCTTTGACATTCTGGACAGGATTTGACATATCTTTTTATATCCTCCGTTATCCCTGGCCAGAAGTAATGACAAGCTATACGCTGTCCTGTGGCGCTGATCCCCATGTGACCACTGAAGGGAATCGCATGCCCGAGTTCCATCACTTTATCCCTATATGAAGTGGGAAGAACCAGCTGGTTGTGACCATTTGTTCCAGTTCCGGCCTTCCTGTAGATCAATTTGTTCTTCATAAAGTACTCTCCCTTGCTTGGAGGTGTGTGGCATTTGGGCAATTTTTTAAAACATGGCTTGAGTGTCCTATCCTCAGCCTGCGCCTTCCTCATGTTGTTGTTGTTTTCGTCTACTATGCTGCTGTAATACCCTGTTCAACCTGAAAGTTTGGTTATAATTGGGGTATATAGGGTGTTATCGTCTTCACTGGTATCTCGTTCGTAGTCCTGGAGGTGATCGGTCCTGAAAAGGACCACTAGATGGCTGTCTGGGTTCCTCTTTGTCCGTTTGTGGTGCCGTGTCGCGCTCATGGTGTTTTTTATGTCCTGCCTCAACTATCTGGCTCGTTTTGTTTTGTGTGTTTCTACGCTCATAGTTTCTGTTGCTTTTGTCTTTTTGCTCTCCTGTATCTGTGACAGTGCTTTTTCAATTATCGTAGGTAGTAGCTGTTCTAGCGTTTCTTGGATGATTTCTTTTACTGCTTGGTTGTTCGTTTTAGTTTCTCGCGTGCTGTTTGATGATATTTCCTCAATGGCTATTCTTTCTGCTTCTATTCTTTGGAGTAGTTTTGTGTTTTTTTCTGTCAGCTCTGTCAGCTTCTTGACATCTGTTTCTACTTGCTGCTGGATTCTTTTCATTTCTTCCATCATGTGTTTTATGTTCTGCATGTCTATCGCATCTTCTCCACTGTCGGTTGGTTCTTCGGCGGCCTGCTTGCTGTTGTTCTCGATTCGCAGTTTCATTTTCATTTCTCTGACTTCAGCGGTCAGCTTGTGTAACTGTCGTCTGTCTATCGTGCGTTGTTTTTCTGCAACATCCGCAGCCATTCTGTGTTTTGCCTCCTTGAAGGGAATGTTTTTGGAAACCGCTTCCTTCAGGATGCTCTTGGTTTCCTGGAACATTGGGCAGCCTCGGTATCTAGCCCCATGATTTCCGAGGCAGTTTGCACAGGTGCGGTTTGAGTTTATTGCTTTGTAGTTGTTGTCCTCCTTCGCCTTGGGACAATCGCGGTATGGGTGGCCACCCGCACAATATCGACAGACTGCATCCCTCCTGCACGTCTTCTTTATGTGCGAGAACTGCTGGCAGTTGGAGCACTGCATCACCGGAGGGATATAGGCTTCTGTCTTTTTGGTTGTGGTTTCGAGCGTCAGTCTCTCGGGTCTTGTCGATCCTTCTACCGTAACTATCATCAGATTGGTATCTTTCTTGGCCCAAGTTTTTAGTCTCTTGTCCTGCTTGATTTTTAGATTTGCGTTTTCATCCTGAAGGCGTCTGTGGACCTCGGCTTCGGAACAACTGGTATCCACCCCTCTGATGACCAACTTCTTTGTTGTTATGTATTTCTCCACCACCACTTTTATTTGGTGGGGCAACTGGACTTCTTTTGGACTAGATTCCAGTTCGATCATCAGCGAGGTGGTTTTGTCTGTTTTGTTGAGTGAAAGCACGACTCCCTTTTCGTGCCTCCCTACTTTAGCGATACCTCTTCTTCCAGTTATCACCTCGAGGATGTTGATCACTTTGTTGTCGGGTAGGGCCCTGAGTGAGGCCTCGCTTCCTGACGTCTGGGTGATCTTTACGATTCTCTCCCGTATCGTTTCTGCGTTATTGGTCCCTTTGGTGTTTGATCTTTGTTCCCCTCCACAGTCTTGGCTCGAATCTTTCTCCCGTTCTTTGTTATAAGGTGTTATATCTTGCTTCTGGGCCCTTGAGTTGTCTGCTGTTGTTTCCTTAGGACCAGGAATGGTAGCTTGCTTCTCAGTGTTTTCGATGTTCAGCACTCCTGGGTCTACTTCTACTATCGCTTCTTGAAGAGCGAGCCTAAGGAACTCGTCTCCGTCGTCAATTCTTCGAAGTGTATCTATATTGGTCTCTTCGATATCTTCCTCTTGTATCCGTCTTTGCTGAGGAGCTGTCTCTGTCAGTTCTTTCATGGTGCTTGCAGGTGGGTCGGCTGTCATCTTGGCATCATGTGGTGGTGTCAACGGTATTTGGTGCAGCATCTCTGTGGTAGATAGGGTTTCTGCTGACGATTCGGGTATGTGCGGTGGTGGCCCCATGGTTTCAGGCTCCTGTCTTCTTTTCTCTCGTCTTTCCTGCATCTGCTTTATCTGTTGATGCGCTCTCAACATGTCTTTATATTCTGGGTCTTTATAATCTTGGCCAGAGACGTTGCGCCTTCCTCATCTCCTCTGGATGAGCATTTATAGGTTCACCTTCTTCCTCCTTTTTCTGTGACCTGGTCTGCACTGTCGCCAGGATCACAGGTCTCTCGGGATTCCCCAAGAAGACGTATCTACACCTCAATATCAGAGGGTAGATTGGTTCATCTATCACTGCTGCTCTGATTTCTCCTTCCACATAGCGAGTTTTCACCGTTATCCTTGCGATGGGAAGTGTCATGAGTGGTATGTCCTTAGTCGCCCCTTGTATTTCCACTGTTTCTGTGGTATACTGACTTGGGTCCACTAGGCTAGACTTCACAACTGAATCATAATCCAAACCTGTATCATATAGGCACCTTGTGGTGACCCCATTACAAATAACATCCTCACAAACTGGGGGGTGATAAGGTTCCTGCTGTCCATTAGGATTAACCTTTAATCTTTGGGTCCCCGATTTCATTGCAGCAATGTTTGAAGGTTTCCTTTTACAAAATTCGGTGTTATGGTTGTCTTTCTTGCACCATTTGCACCATCTCTTTCCTTGGTTAAACGGTTTTCTTTCATTATAGTTTTGGTCATTGAACTGTGAGTTTCTGTCACGATAATCATTTCGTGGCCTATCAAAGTTTGTCCTGCCTCTATTACCTTGTTCTCTGGTATCAAATTTACTAAATTGCTGTGGAGCTTTAAAATTTTCTATGTGCTTCTTTTTAGTGCCACTTACCTCTGCCTGGGCTACCTGATACCTCTCAGCGACATTTAAAACCTCCCCCAACCTCTCTGCACCTTGTTCCATGAGAAATTTTCTCAAGTCTGGAGCCATGGACTCTCTTAATTGCTCTATCATGATCATCTCTTTAAGATCTTGGGTCTTCCCCAGAGCAGTCCATTTCTCCAAATAGGTTTCCAGTCTGGCAGAGAATTGGTGGTATGTCTCCCCAGACAACAGCTTGGCATTTCTAAACTTCTTACGATAGAATTCACCATTCTTTTCATATCTCAATAACAAAGCCTGCTTTAGCATGTCATAATTGTCTTGGTCGTCTCTATTCATCTTAGCAAAGACTTCATAAGAAGTACCTCTAAGCCCTTGTGATAACTTAAGACTCCACCTCTCTCTCTCTAACCCATGCGTAGTAGCTAATAATTCGAATCTACTGAGGTAGCCCTCGATGTCATCGTCTTTCTCAACAAAATGGTCTAAATGAAACCCCATAGCTGAGGTTGAGGCTCCCTGACTAGGCGTAGCATCTGAGGCAAAAGGGCTGGCACCATTTTCAGGAGCATGGCCTTGTAATTCCAGCTCCTTTAGTCGTAATTCATGCTCCCTTTGCAATCTTCTATCTTCTGCTTCCCTTTCGGCAGTCAATCTCTTATCTTCTGCCTCCCTTTCGGCAGTCAATCTCTTTTCTTCTGCCTCCCTTTCGGTCTTTTTTTCTTCTAATTGGAGCCTCTTAATCTCCCTATCTGCCTCCAATGCTTTAGCCTCTTTGTCAGCCTCAATCTGCAACCTCTTAAGTTCTTTATCAGCCTCAATTTGTAACCTCTTCTCTTCAGCTAACCTCCTATCTTCCCTTTCAATATACTTGTCACATTCTGAAGTTACATACTGAATTAAAACCTGACCCTCCATGTTCATCTCCTTCGCCGTCAGCACAGCAGCCGATCTAAATTTTGCTAGATCTGCCATACTTTAACATACAAATTAACAATGACTAAGGTAATTCTAAGTATATAATGACTAAGGTATATAATGACTAAGGTAATTCTAAATATATAATTACCAAGGTAATATATTAATTAATTAATCAACTAATTACCACTGGCTGTGAAGATTCATCAACTTTTATTTTCCACTTTTTATTTTAAGGGACACTTTTAAATTTATACAACTCTGTCCTGTTATTGTATGGTTGTTATGTTACCTAGTGTACTGTATGAGGTCAGCTGTGAAGGCTCCTGAGATAAAAGTTTATGTGAATTACAGGAGGCCTTTCCGCTACCACTTACGACCTCAAACAGACTTATTAGACTATTATGAATGTTAGCTACGTTAAAAAGTCTAGGGTACTGTAATGTAATGTGTAGTTAATATAATATACAGACACACACATGTAATCAATAAGTCTAATAATAATAATAAACTCTACAATACACTGAACTAACTCTGGCTGTTATAGTTTAAGTTTTAAAATCTTTTTAAATTTATTAGTTCTGAACCAAGTTTTATTTTGGTCAGAACATATGAAATGATATGGATTTATCAATGAATTGCATATATATATATGGCATAATCAAATGTAATTTGTGTACATAGGTATATTATAAGAATAGTTAATATTACTAATATCTATAATGTCTTTGGGAGAACTAGCACTGGATGTTTCGTTGGAGTGGCGTCATCACGCCCAATCTGTGACTACCAAAATCATTGTCCATTGACTTATGGAATGAAGTTAAATGTTATATTTCTCAATAGTTATTTCTTTATTTGATGGTGGAATAGTTGTGAATCTCCAGCAGGCCAGGTTTTCACTTATCTCGCCTGTGACGATCTGGTATAGGATTCTTGTGGCCCACTCCTCTCCGTAGCTGGAGTAAAAAAGTTAGGCTGCACAGGCACCAATGTTAGGCGGCACAGACATTGACTTGTGTACTCTTACAAAAGCATTTGGCACAACTTTAGTGCCAAAACAGAAACTTCTGAAACAAAATTTTGTGCCATGTGTCAGTACTCTATCTACTGCGCCACTCTTATACACAACACCACACAACAACATTACACAGACTGGGTCAGATCTCTCTGACCAACATAGCACATCTTACCCAGTTGTTTTCAAATAGTACCAGTTCCCCAAGACTGCATTGCATCTGAGATATGTTCAATAGTTTCCTCTTTCATTCAATAAGATGGGTGATATGTTCCCACTGATCTCAATAATAGATCCGCCTTCCATAGTCTTAGTTAGGTTTCCATATATTATTTGTTTGTCTCTAGGCCCTGGACTGCGGCTGGGGACCTAGATCAAGCACTTACTTGTCGTAATCATTTTTTTATGATATGGCAGTATCAATCACTCAAAATATTAAAATAAACAAGATAAATGCTTTTATCCTTACCACAATTCAGAATTGAGAACACAGTTACTTAATACTAGCAAAACTCAGCTGAGCTGCTGGCTAGAGTATGGCGTCCCACTGAATTTTATGTATTATTTCCTGGAAAACACCACTAGCAGTTAAGAACTGTGTTACAGGACAGACTTCTATCGAATGGCACAAATGTGCGTCTCTATCTCGCTAATATAAAAATGCGTTGGCCAATCAGATCGGAAGACCAAGCTTTTCAATTTAAATTTTGAAAATAAAGTCAAAAGTACATCTCAATTTTTCAAATGTACGTCGGTCACATTTTGGCTTTTCCCCAATTTCACTTGTTGTTTTGGACTAACTACATGTAAAATCTGCACAAACCTGCCTCCTAAGTTATTTTTAGCCTCTATCTACCGAGTTTGCCCCGCTAGTTCATTGCAGTTTGATTTTGCATTTTTCTGTCTCAAGGACGCAAAATGTGACTTTTAGTGAAGTATACACAAAAAAGCTGTTCGCTAGTCTGATAGGAACAATACGGTCTTTCGTCAATATCTTCCGTGTTATCTGTCCGTCTGTATAATTAAAAGTATATTATTTGTCAGCTTAAGATGGGCTATCAAACTAGCTAGGTTTTATTTTCATAACTTTATTATTAAAGAAAAACCTACTTTTCTCAAGGTTAGTTTTTTTTGAAATTTGTTTTGAACCTTTGGGTATGGCATTTTCCGCTATATTCGAACAAAACAACCAATTACGGTAAAACGTCTAAGATACGACTGTTTCTAACAAGAGCTAAGGTCCTTTTTCTACCAATTCATTACATTGTGTTAACTAGTGGCGTGATTTTTCCTTTAAACTACAAATTGCGTCTTTTTGCCTTTCTAGATTCAAACACGTGTTCAGACCGTCATAATGATTTTTTATCTCCGTTTCCCTCCCGTCTAAAAGGGTACCGTTTCGTCTGCATGTCTAACTAGTTAGTTTCAATGGCGGTAGGAAACGCTGGCATAGGCGAGCATGTGTCCTAGTATCTTACGCATTATTTTATCCCTACATGTTATCTTTATAATTGGAGATATTTTAACGTTGTATCACGGTAAATTCATCACACTACCCTAGAGAGAGTCAAATCATAGCTTCTGGTAAGGAGCATTCAAAAGAATCCTAGATATAAAATCCCAGCGCTGTCCAATATGTCGGACATTGTTTTTTGACGTTGGTGATTCTCTACATGTTTTTTTAGAATCCAGACAGTCAGTGAGACGACACTGCTGCCTTGCAGGTAGACTGGGGACAGTCAAAGGCTAAGGTAGGCAACCCGAAATAAATGCCCGTTGAAATCGGATGTACTGGGCCACAGGCCTAACGAAACAGTGCAACGTATGCCGCTCCATGATGACGTCATTACACCGAAAGCAAATTGTCAATAACTCCGTAGCGTTCTGCTGGGCTACACAGAGGCTTCGTGGAAAAGCTTTACGGGGATTCAAATAGCCTCAAACTGACTACTGCTTTCTTTGAGAACATTCAAGTGGACATCTGAGAGTGTACGAAGAAGAAGAAATCCCAGCTTTTTCTGTCAGTGTGTAACGCTAAGGGATGCAACTTTGGTTGAAATTTAGACATTAATTGTATTGTTTCCCTTATATATACTCTCCCGAAAATAGTAAAACTTACCAAAGAAGAATGTGCAAATGACGGTGTGCACAAAAATATATTTATAGAATGTGTGATCCCGTATCCACACATTGGGATCCTCGCTGCTGCTACGTAGTGCGTGTACTGTGGTGATGCACAGTGGTTTATTTAAATACTTTTGAATAAGTAAAATTGTCGTTAGGTATTGGTGCTTTTGAATTCAATTCCCGTCTTATGACAGGCTTTTACACTAGTATTTAATAATTTAAATCGGCAGGGAACTAACATGCTGCATTTCACACTATTAATAGAGACATCCTTAGAGCATAGGATAGGTCTAGCGAAAGTGACTTACTTCACAGCTACCATCTAGAGCTGTGCAGTTTACTTGTCCTGTGCCATCCCTACCAATTGTTCACCAGTTCTTTTCTCCATTTCTGGAAACTATTTTTTTCTAACTTCCATCTTGCCACAAGGACTATAGGACACCAGTCAACAACATTAAAGCGACTACTCTTATGCAGCATAGATCAATCTGAATGTTCATCTGAAACATTTCACTAGCTATCTCAACAAAGATAATCAAATTTTGACTGACAGTATCTTTTATATCTTGACGTAGAACGTCCTCTGTTCAGAATGCTGAAAGTAATTTTTTTTTAAAGTTAGAATTGCTTTAATTTCAATAAAAGGTCGTGCTAGAATGAATATCACTGTTTCACTCCCTAAGGGGCATGAAGCCACCTCTGTGTGTGTAGAAACCTATTTTTCAGTATAAGATTGCTAATGCTATGCTATGCACAATATTATCTTAGCTGCACACTGATGCTGTCCTCACACATAACTTTGGGTCATCCAGGAAGTCTGCATCCCTAGCTTTTGGCTTCCTATGTTTTTGTGGTAGCCAGTCTTGTTCATTCTGCAACCAAGACTGTTTCATTCAGGTCTGCAGGGGGTGAATATCGAGGCCATATTATATCATCTGGTTGCAGACCTTGTCCCTTCCTCAAATACCTCATTTCTGTGGTTTAGAGCTGGTTTTTGTGGGTTGTGGTTGTTGCCCATTTCTCATATCCATAAGTCATGACTGGCACAAAGACAGAGTCTTATACAGCCATCTTTGGTCTTTTTGCCAGCTTCTCTGTAGCTGAAGTCCTCAATTTATAGCCTGGAAAAGTATTTCCAGCTGTTGCTCTTCTGTTAGCCAACTCTTCTTTGATGCCTCCCTTCCAGTCAATGACAGCTCAAAGCATTTACATTATTATTAAAATTATCACTTGTACCTTGAACTGAAAAATTATGAACAATTTCTTCTACCCCATAAAAAATGTGCAATGGGTAAGATTATATTTAAACAAATCCCTTCAGAGACTTGCCTCAAAGCTTTCTTTCTTTAAATGAATGGGCTTTAAATAAAATACAGACTTTATTATATGTTCACTACAAACACAGCAAGCATTACTGTAGTCTTTGCTGAACACTAAACTGCCCTGCTGTTTTGTACTGAAGTTTCTCCATTCACTTCAAGCAAATTTTTAAAAAAAGACCTTTTCAGTTGTTTTAGGTTCTTTCATAGCAAAAAATAAAAAAAAAATACTTTAGATATGCTGCAATTAAGTGACTGTAATAGTTTTCTATTTTTAAAAAAGTTAGTCCCAAAGCAGATACTGCTGTAGGGGAATGAAATGTTAGAGATTTCCCTATACTAGGTCCAACTTTATGAGGTGGGGTGATCAGTTCTGTTCCTTGCTGCTTTTGCCTTCCCTAACTCCAGAGGAGTCATGTACCCATTTACAGCTGGATGGACTTGAGAATGACGCTATCAGGTTTCAATCCGGAGCTCAGTAACTTTGCAGCAGAGAGGCAAATGCTCTAACCGCTTAGCCAATCAGGTACTCTAGTTCCATATCCAACCCAAAATTTGTTATGAAGAAGAGGCCACCAAATTTGTTACCAATACCTCATAAAACCAAAAGCTGACTCTCCCAACAGTATGGAATGGTGGCAATAAACCTACAAAAGTTTGCTTTCCCACTGTTCCTGGTTTTGAGAGGCAGTTGCCTTCTCTGTGATGCTTGTTCTCAAAGTCTTTCCCAGTGTCATATAAAAAAGTGCAGTATGTCTGAGCACTGTTACACGCACAATTTTTCTTTAAAGATTACTCTGGTTATCTGCTTCATACATTTAGATTAAGTGCTTCCCTTTTTTTTTTCACATATGAACTTCAGCTGTACTGAATAAATCCACACAACAAATGTAAAGTGCTCCAAACCACAAACAATTTAGTGAATCCCTTGAAACATTTACTCTCCAAGTATGCAAGGCTAAAATACTGAGCTCTGGTGGCAGGCTCTCCCATGGAATCATCACACCCTACACAAAGCCGCTTCCCAGCTCTCCACACCTGTCAATTATCCAATGTGCAGTCCTTCTACATGCAGTTGACCAGGTATAAACAAGAGTTAAGTCTGGGGCTCAAGTGATTCCCCCAAGCTGCGTTCTTAACGTTGCCCCACGTCAGGAATCAAGGTATCTCACTACTCTGATGCAACTAATTGATCCCTGAGCATTGGCCAGGTAAACTTAGAAGTTGACTGTTTCCAGGATGCACTGCATGGAGGTAATTAAGGGTCTTGGTCTATGCCTGGAATTCATGCACGAGCACACCTTAGCACGGTCTATTCACCTTCCTCTCATGTCCCCCTTGCCCTGTAGTTAAATCTTCTGATATTGAAGGCTTGTTCTGGTAGCTGATCTGGATGCATTCTGATGAGCTGAGTATACCCTTTTACTGCTTTCTTTCTATGTAACCAAAGTGTGATTTTTATCCCCACCTACTTCACACTTTTAAAATTTCTTCACCTGTCTCTGATGGTAACATTTACAGCTTTTTCCATGTTGTGATCTTCCTCTTCTGTGCTTTAAACACTGTACACTGCTTGAAACTTATAGTTAAGGACTGGTAGAGATATGCTAGCTGCTGATCTCTAGGGAAAAGTGTGGGCATATGAGCAGCACAGTCAGCTGGTAATCACTGTGTTAGTCTTTGTCATATTATATGTATTTCTCTCATTAAACCATCCGTTGTGAGAAGGTATTTCAACTTTTTGACTTGTTTAATCAAGGAATTGTTGATACAAACGATGAGATGGTTTTGGTTAGTTTCTGCTGAAATTTATTGCTTCTGTCTTAGTAATTCTATACAAACATGTTGCAGGTGTACAATTATTTGTAATCCTTTCAACGGTTAAAATGAAGAACAGTGGGATGTGTTCAATACATCTGTAGCGAATGCCTTTTGCACACCACATGAGAGTTTAGAATTGAAGTAAATATAGTGCTCACAAGTGTTAGCACCTTTTTGTGGTCGCTATGCTTTAGTCGCATATGACGTGGCTTTGTTTGGCCTAGCAACATTATTATTGTTGATGTTTCCACTGTGTTGACTGGACGTGTATACTGCATGTCTTGCAGTTTTGGAAGGCATTCCTGCTTGGAACTTATAGTTGAATAGAGGATATAAATAGATGTGTTTTTATGACAGATAAAGTATGGAAATAGTGGATCAGGATTATACAGGATTTATGTAATGCATCATGTGAAATGAAATCGTAATTAAATATTCATGTGTGTGTGTAGCAAGGAGTTTGGCTATCTTCATATTGTTGGCACAGTTGGTGCCGTTCTGATGCTGATCCGTTTATAGCTTCATAAATCTGGGACCTAGACAACTAGTCATTCATTTCGCCACAGCATTCAGTTTACATTTTTATATACCACGCCACAACGTCCTTAAAAAGAATTCACAGACGCAGTAATAAGGGGGTTGAAATGAAAAACAACGCACAGTTTTCTTCAATGCTATACAAGTAAGTCGCCAGCGTCATTATGGTCAGGGTTTAGTTTTCCCAAACGCTAACAGTTGGGGTTCACTTCGTGGTGTGAAGCGACTTGGATCGATTGATTTTTATCGAAGTTTTTGCACCACGTTGCATCCCCAACTGCACATATAAAAGGATATGAGATACGCGAGAATGAATATGTGCAAATGTTGCTGGGGATGACTGGGAAGAAAAGGAGAGTCTACGTTTCACCGCTGGGCATATAGGATGTGTCTTCCTCTAAGTGTGACATAGCCACTTATTAAATGTGTAGTATATCCACTGCTATATTCCAAGAGTGTTCTACACTATCGGGGTGTCTATAATGTGTTTAATTCGAAGTGTGGCCTACTTTCCCCTTATGGTTTTGTGCTTTGTGCACTCATGGTAAGTACATATCAAGAAAAGTGAGCAATTTTTTATGTGCTCATGGAGCACCATTATGATAAATTAGCAGACAGGAAGATGTGTGCTTGATAGCACCAGATTGTGGCATGTATTGCCTTATATTATGAATAATATGCATATTGACTCAGACAGATGACTTTTTATGGACAGAAGGAATGAATGCAGTACGAAAGTAAATGAAT
The DNA here is from genome assembly GCA_024509875.1 of Oreohelix idahoensis. NCBI lineage: Eukaryota > Metazoa > Mollusca > Gastropoda > Stylommatophora > Oreohelicidae > Oreohelix > Oreohelix idahoensis. Next base: position 211,145 of record JAMPIV010010816.1, on the reverse strand, counting down.
CTTCAATTTACTATAAACTGGAATGAATATGTTTTGCAGTTCACTCAAGATTGTCAATTAAACGTAGAAGTCATCAGCTCCTTGCCTTTGAGGTCGTTATTCTGAAAACTTTTGATTGTTGTTATAACTGTATATTTAACAGTAAACCCTAGATTACTTGAGCCAGATAAGAAAGCCTGTGAAAGCTAACAGGTGTTGATGACTAGGCATTACTAAGTTTTTAAGACACAATCAGATATTCAGTTCAACATATATATATATATATATATATATATATATATATATATATATATATATATATATATATATATATATATATTCAACATCTGGGAAACTGTAGTGGTGTTGATGGTATTGTATGATGGTGTTATTACTACATGTACATTGTATGAGGCCAGCTGTGAAGGCTCCTGAGATAAAATGTAGTTGAGAATTGTCAGAAGGCCTTTCTTGCTACCACTACGACCTCACACTTAATTTTTTTTTTTTTAATGAATGTGGCTACGTAAAGTGTCTAGGGTAATGATGTGTAATGTGGTGTGTTAGTTATAAATACACCCACAGATATTTAAGAAGACTAATAAGATTAACAAGTGTTAAAATACACTGAACTAACTCACGTGTATAAAATTTTTGATATAATTATATTACATTTATTGGTTCTGGATCAAGTTTTATGTGACCAGAACTTGTTTTAAAAGAAGGATTGAAAATTTATGAAAAAAAATGCATGGAATGTTACATAATAATTGCAAGAGTGTACATATTTAAGTACTAGACTAGTTAGTTTTATTAAAATGTTCGAGTAGTCATCTCTTTGGGAGGATAGTTACTGTTTGTGCTGTTGGGGTGGCCTCATCACACCTGTCTATATTGACTACACAGTGTCCAGAAAAAGGTGGGAATTTTTATGGGGATATTAGTCACTACCAATAGTTGGTGAATGTCCAGCAGACCAGAGGCTCACTCATCTTTTTTGTAGCTCTGGTGCTGAAAACTTGCGGTCCCACCTCTCCGTGCTGGCGGACAATAATGGTGGTCTCTGTCACAAGAACTGCACAGATACACTCGAGTAAAGTCACCCACCGAATAGACTCTGCTTTGTTGTCGATAGAAACTCACAGCTCTGCAATCAAAGTATGGGCTATGTGTCAAAATCTATTCTATACCCACGTCTGGACACCACACTGACACAACAACCACATCATACAGACAGGTCAGATCTCTCTGACCAAACAGCACAGTTACCATGGTGGGTTTACATCAGATAGATCCTCCCAGACTATAGATTCTGAAAAATATTTATTAGTTGTCGGCCCTAAAAGAAGATAGGTAATCTGTTTCAACGCTTGATATATCTTGCATAATCCTTGCTGTAGTTTATGTACCTTGTTGGTCCCTAGACCCTGACTTGGGCGGGGGGTCTAGAGCAACTCCCTACTTGTTTGTAAGGCTAGATTTTGATATGGCAGTATCAAATCACTCGAACATGAAACAATATTCAAAATATATAAAGAAATAATTTCAATCTTACCAGATTATGAATACATAACACAGAATTGCTAGCAAAACTCAGCTGAGCTGCTGGCTATAGTATGGCGTCCCTAAATTTATTCACTGTCTTTCATATGGGAAAACACCACACACTTTAAAATCTGTGTCTAACACTGAACAATTATTGAAGAATGACCCCAAATGCGTCTGAGCGCTAATGATATGATTGTCTGTGGCCAATCACTGCCTAGTTGTACTTTAAATTTCAAATTTCTACACTAAAGTCATTTCAGTCATGCTTCAGTCAAGTATGGATGGTTATCTGTTAGTCTGTCCGTCTCTACTTGTGTTTCTAAAAAAAATGTGCTTGATTTTTGAAGCAACCTTTCTCTCCCCTTAAAATTTTGTCGTAAAAAGTTATATTTAGACACAGCTACCGCTCAAAAACCCTCTCCTCCATAATAAGTAACTTTGAACACCTGTTCCCAAGGTCGTGTTTTTGTGTGCAAATTGTGACACTTTTAGATTCAATATAGTCTAGCGATGATGTGAACTACACTGTCTTTTGTCATTATCTTCAATATTATCTATCCGTTTGTAAAATTAAGAACATATTAGTTCACTGCTCAGAATAGGCCATCCGGCCAGCTAATTTTTATATTCCTAACATTAATATTAAGAAAAATTACTTTTTAAATTTTTGTAATTTTCCTACCATCCGCGTTCTGCCGCTCAATTCAAATCAAAATCTTAGTATCGCAAAAGCGTCCATTCCGTACCTCGTGTCAATTTGGGGGACTTGAATTTTTTTACTTTCATCCATCCCCCCCAATTGCGTCTCCTTAGCCTTGCTACGCAATCTTTCCAGTCATATTTTTTTTCCTTTTTGATCCTCCGTTCCCCTTCTGTCTAGCAAGGCAAAATTTATAGAGGATGATGACCCGCGGTCTAGGCGATCATGTACATCAGCAGCTTACGCATTATGTTTTTTTATCCTTAAATGTTATCTTTGGAGTATTTTACCGTTGTATCTCGGTCAATTTCACTACACATCTCCCCACTTGAAAACATGCCTATGGCAAGTTCCAAAACCAGCGATACACATAGGTAAAATTACTCCTCACGTCTGCCACTACTCTAATTTTGATCACAGGGGTGCCGACTGAGGAAATCTGCACCGACATTCAATTTGCCTGGGATATATTGGATACTGAACTGATACGGTTGAAGCAATAAAGACCACCTCAGCAATCTTGCGTTTTCATGCTTAGCCTGAGACAAGAACACGAGAGGCTGATGATCCGTCTCCACCACAAAAGTCCTACCATACAGATAGATTTGAAACTTCTTTATTGCCCAGATTAATGCTAAACATTCTTTTTCGCTTGTGGAGTATCCTTGTTCCGCCTTATTCAATTTGCGGCTTGCATAAGCGACTGGTTTCAGTTCCCCATCAGGTGAAGATGATCTTTGCAACAAAGCCCCTCCAAGTCCTACATTACTGGCATCGGTTCTTAAGACAAAGTCCTGTGTCAAATCAGGCAGTTTGAGAATAGGCTTGCTAGTGAGTTTTTCCTTTAACTCTTGGAACGCTAATTCACATTGTGCAGTCCAAATAATTTTATCTGGAAGTCCCTTGCGAGTCAGATCAGTCAGAGGAGCACAAATGGCGTTAAAATTTTTGATGTATTTCTGATAAAATCCGCATAACGACACGAATGATCGCACGTCCTTTTTGGTTTGCGGCCTAGGTGCTCTCTGCAGTTTTTCCAAGTTCTTAGGATCAGGGGTCATATTACCCTGATATACAGTGTGCCCCAAGAATTCCAACTCTTTGCATCCAATACAACATTTTGTTGGCCTAGCAGTTAAGTTCGCCTCCCGAAGTCTATCAAACAACATCTCCAGAGCTTCAATGTGTTCTTCAAATGTCTCTGTGGCGACGAGTATATCATCCATGAAATTCGTGATACATGGGTTATTCAGGGGGTCCAACAATTTTCGCATCATCCTTGAAAACACACTCGGAGCATTTTTCAGTCCGAATGGTAGCATATTGAATTCATAATGTCCATCCGAAGTGCTAAAAGCCAAATAAGGTCTCACTTCAGGCTTCACTGGGATCTGGTAATAGCCTTTACTAAGATCCACTTTTGAAAAGTATTTTGCCTTGTTCAGTCTGGCAAATAACTGTTTTGTGTCTGGTAATGGATCCACTTGTCCTTCTGTGACAGCATTCAGTTTCCTGTAATCTATGCACAGTCTGTGTTCCCCAGACGGTTTCCTCAACAAAACGACACTAGAACTAAAAGATGATTCACTGTGCGAAATAATCCCCTCCTTCAATAAATAATCTATTTCTTCCTTTAATGCCTTCTCCTTCGCGAACGGAATAGAATAGGCTCTCATACAGATTGGGTTTGAGTCTACCAGTTTCATGTCATACTGTAGCAAATTTGTATGGCCTGGTTTATCTGTTAATACATCTGTATGTTCCTCCAGAACTTGTTGAACTCTCTCCCTCTGATTTTTAGTCAGGTGCTTACTGACTTTTACCTGTGCTGCTGTTTCACAAGGATGTAATGGGTATTCATGTGAGGTGAGTGGTTCCTTTTTGCATCTGGGTTGCAATAGCTAAGGTCAATAAGGGGGTGCTTTCCTGGAGTGGTCTGTCCAGATACTTCTTTAACAGGTTTACATGATAAACTTTTTCCTTCCCCTTTTTGTCAATTTTATAGTTTGTTCTAGACACCTTCTCTAGAACCGTATATGGACCTTGCCAACCAATTTGTAATTTATTCTGGCTTCCCGGTAGTAGAAGCAGCACCTTCTCTCCGACTGCCAGTTCCCTGTCCTTTGCCTTCCTATTAAAATATGCTGCATGTTTCTTCCTGGCTTGTTTCAAATTATCATTTGCCAGTTTCCATCCAGCTTTCAAACGAGTGGTCAGTTCGTTCACGTATTGATACGATGAGGTAACAGTCTCTTCCGCCTTCTCATCTGTCCAGGTCCTTAATAAAGTTACATCTGGATCTTTAATTTATCATACTTATTTTTCATGGAACTCATCTGGTCCCGTCCATTAGAAGCTTTATAATGAGGACTTTTCTTCCTAGAATCATCACTCACAAATCGACCACTACCAATTTTTCTCTGGGGTTTGTCTCCCCACTTAAGATTGTTTATGAGAGATCTTCGCTCTCTTGTCTGTTCCTCCAGTTTATATAAGTCTGACCGAGGGATTGTCATCCTATCCTGGGTTAAATTTCTTCTTTGTACTCTTCGCATAGCGGCCATGTTAATCCATTCAAGTGAAGACTGGGTGTGAAAAGGGGGCTCCCATTCCACTTTGTCTACCCGTGTATAATTAGTTTTCCTTTCAGGCCTAAAGTTGCCCCGTGGCGGTTCTAGGTCCTGCACATATTTTCCCTTTGTGGGTGTTCCCTCATGAAATACGCCACATGCTTCTACAAAGTTTTCAACATCGACATTTACGTCGGGCCAATAGTATTTTAGAGCAATCTTTTGGCAGATGGTACCGACTTTCTCATGGTCACCATCTTTTCCAACATGTAAGCTCCTTATCAAATTTGCCCTATATCTCTTGGGAAGAACTAACTGTCCGTGACCAGTGGATCTAGTTCCTGTCTTCCTGTATAATAATCTATTCTTCATGAAATATTCCCCCTTGCTCGGAGGTGTGTGGCATTGGGCAATTTTTTAAAACAGGGCTTGAGTGTCCTATCCTCAGCCTGCGCCTTCCTCATCTCCTCTGGATGAGCGTTTATAGGTTCACCTTCTTCCTCCTTCTTCTGTGACCTGGTCTGCACTGTCGCCATGATCACAGGTTTCTCGGGATTCCCCAAGAAGACGTATCTACACCCCAATATCAGAGGGTAGATTGGTTCATCTATCACTGCTGCTCTGATTTCTCCTTCCACATAGCGAGTTTTCCCCGTTATCCTTGCGATGGGAAGTGTCATGAGTGGTATGTCCTTAGTCGCCCCTTGTATTTCCACTGTTTCTGTGGTATACTGACTTGGGTCCACTAGGCTAGACTTCACAACTGAATCATAATCCAAACCTGTATCATAAAGGCACCTTATGGTGACCCCATTACAAATAACATCCTCACAAACTGGGGGGTGATAAGGTTCCTGTTGTCCCTTAGGATTAACCTTTAATCTTTGCGTCCACGACTTCATTGCAGCAATGTTTGAAGGTTTCCTTCTACAAAATTCGGTGTTATGGTTATCCTTCTTGCACCATTTACACCATCTTTTTCCTTGGTTCAACGGTTTTCTTTCATTGAACTTTTGGTCATTGAACTGTGAGTTTCTGTCGCGATAGTCATTTCTTGGCCGCTCAAAGTTTGTCCTACCCTTATTTCCCTGCTCTCTATTATCAAATTTATTAAATTGCTGTGGAGCTTTAAAATTGTCTATGTGCTTCTTCTTAGCACCACTTACCTCTGCCTGAGCTGCCTGATACCTCTCAGCAACATTTAAAATTTCCCCCAACTTCTCTGCACCTTGTTCCATGAGAAATTTTCTCATGTCTGGAGCCATGGACTCTCTCAATTGCTCAATCATGATCATTTCTTTAAGATCTTGGGTCTTCCCCAGAGCCGTCCATTTCTCCAAATAGGTTTCTAGTCTGGCAGAGAATTGGTGGTATGTCTCCCAGACAACAGTTTGGCATTTCTAAATCTCTTACGATAAAATTCACCATTCTTCTCGTACCTTAATAACAAAGCCTGCTTTAACATGTCATAATTGTCTTGGTCTTCCCTGTTCATTTTGGCAAATACTTCATAAGAAGCACCCCTCAATCCCTGTGATAGCTTTAAACTCCACCTCTCTCTCTCTAACCCATATGTAGTAGCTAATAACTCAAAACGTCCCAGGTACCCCTCTATGTCATCGTCTTTCTCAACAAAATGGTCTAAATGAAACCCCATAGCTGAGTTTGAGGCTCCCATACTGGGCGTAGCATCTGAGGCAAAAGGGCTGGCACCATTTTCAGGGGCCGGGCCTTGTAATTCCAGCTCCCTTAGTCGTAATTCGTGCTCCCTCTGCAACCTTCTATCTTCAGCCTCCCTTTCGGCAGTCAACCTTTTTTCCTCTGCCTCCCTTTCGGCCTTTTTATCTTCTGCCTCCCTTTCGGCCTTTTTATCTTCTGCCTCCCTTTGCTGTCGTTTTTCTTCTGCCTCAATCTGCAGCCTCTTAATGTCTCTATCAGCCTCTAACCTCTTCTCTTCAGCTAACCTCCTTTCTTCCCGTTCAATATATTTATCACATTCAGCCGTTACGTATTGAATTAAAATTTGACCATCCATTCCCATCTCCTTCGCCGTGAGCACAGCAGCTGATCGGAACTTTGCTAGCTCAGCCATACTTTTCAGACAATATAATAATATACAAGCTAAATCTCTAACCAGTAAATACACTAAGTACTTCTTATGACTATAGTCTAACTAATTCTAACTAACCAGTTAACTACTTAATTATTACTGGCTGTGAAGATTCACCAACTTTTATCTGCAGGGACACTTTTAATTTTAAAGGAAATTTTACAATTTATTTCCCTACTTTTATTTCTCCCACCAGGAGATCTTAATATTAATATTGGCTAATTATCCCTGGACAAGACCCCAATTTATGTGGTGTTGATGGTATTGTATGATGGTGATATTACTAAATGTAATTGTATGAGGCCAGCTGTGAAGGCTCCTGAGATAAAATGTAGTTGAGAATTGTCAGAAGGCCTTTCTTGCTACCACTACGACCTCACACTTAATTTTTTTTATAATGAATGTGGCTACGTAAAGTGTCTAGGGTAATGATGTGTAATGTGGTGTGTTAGTTATAAATACACCCCCAGACATTTAAGAAGACTAATAAGATTAACAAGTGTTAAAATACACTGAACTAACTCACGTGTATAAAGTTTTTGATATAATTATATTACATTTATTGGTTCTGGATCAAGTTTTATGTGACCAGAACTTGTTTTAAAAGAAGGATTGAAAATTTATGAAAAAAAATGCATGTAATATTATATCATAAATGCAATAGTGTACATATATATGTACTATACTAGTTAGTTTTATTAAAATGTTCTAGTAGTCATCTACTTGGGAGGATAGTTACTGTTTGTGCTGTTGGGGTGGCCTCATCACACCTGTCTATATTGACTACACAGTGTCCAGAAAAAGGTGGGAATTTTTATGGGGGTATTAGTCACTACCAATAGTTGGTGAATGTCCAGCAGACCAGAGGCTCACTCATCTTTTTGTAGCTCTGGTGCTGAAAACTTGCGGTCCCACCTCTCCGTGCTGGCGGACAATAATGGTGGTCTCTGTCACAAGAACTGCACAGATACACTCGAGTAAAGTCACCCACCGAATAGACTCTGCTTTGTTGTCGATAGAAACTCACAGCTCTGCAATCAAAGTATGGGCTATGTGTCAAAATCTATTCTATACCCACGTCTGGACACCACACTGACACAACAACCACATCATACAGACAGGTCAGATCTCTCTGACCAAACAGCACAGTTACCATGGTGGGTTTACATCAGATAGATCCTCCCAGACTATAGATTCTGAAAAATATTTATTAGTTGTCGGCCCTAAAAGAAGATAGGTAATCTGTTTCAACGCTTGATATATCTTGCATAATCCTTGCTGTAGTTTATGTACCTTGTTGGTCCCTAGACCCTGACTTGGGCGGGGGGTCTAGAGCAACTCCCTACTTGTTTGTAAGGCTAGATTTTGATATGGCAGTATCAAATCACTCGAACATGAAACAATATTCAAAATATATAAAGAAATAATTTCAATCTTACCAGATTATGAATAATTAACACAGAATTGCTAGCAAAACTCAGCTGAGCTGCTGGCTATAGTATGGCGTCCCTAAATTTATTCACTGTCTTTCATATGGGAAAACACCACACTTTAAAATCTGTGTCTAACACTGAACAATTATTGAAGAATGACCCCACTTTCGCGTCTGAGCGCTAATGATATGATTGTCTGTGGCCAATCACTGCCTAGTTGTACTTTAAATTTCAAATTTCTACACTAAAGTCATTTCAGTCATGCTTCAGTCAAGTATGGATGGTTATCTGTTAGTCTGTCCGTCTCTACTTGTGTTTCTAAAAAAAATGTGCTTGATTTTTGAAGCAACCCTTCTCTCCCCTTAAAATTTTGTCGTAAAAAGTTATATTTAGACACAGCTACCGCTCAAAAACCCTCTCCTCCATAATAAGTAACTTTGAACACCTGTTCCCAAGGTCGTGTTTTTGTGTGCAAATTGTGACACTTTTAGATTCAATATAGTCTAGCGATGATGTGAACTACACTGTCTTTTGTCATTATCTTCAATATTATCTATCCGTTTGTAAAATTAAGAACATATTAGTTCACTGCTCAGAATAGGCCATCCGGCCAGCTAATTTTTATATTCCTAACATTAATATTAAGAAAAATTACTTTTTAAATTTTTGTAATTTTCCTACCATCCGCGTTCTGCCGCTCAATTCAAATCAAAATCTTAGTATCGCAAAAGCGTCCATTCCGTACCTCGTGTCAATTTGGGGGACGTGAATTTTTTACTTTCCTCCATCCCCCCCAATTGCGTCTCCTTAGCCTTGCTACGCAATCTTTCCAGTCATATTTTTTCCTTTTTGATCCTCCGTTCCCCTCCTGTCTAGCAAGGCAAAATTTATAGAGGATGATGACCCGCGGTCTAGGCGATCATGTACATCAGCAGCTTACGCATTATGTTTTTTATCCTTAAATGTTATCTTTGGAGTATTTTACCGTTGTATCTCGGTCAATTTCACTACAGAAACCCAAATCCTTTAAACCTTACTACTGCATCTCTGGATTCTTTTCTAAGGTTGAAACGAATGCAAGGTCCACTGTTCTTCAATTTCAACCTTTCTTTCATTCATTCAACTGTTATTCATAAATCTCTTTTTTTCTGATTTTTATGAAATAAATTTTCTAGTATTTCATTTTATGCTGCACAAACAGAAACCGCTTTGGTGCATTTTTTTTCTAGTAGCTATTATTGGATGTTTAGTTGATGGACATAACCTGTTGTTTAAAAATTAGAATGACACCATGGTTGAAATGAACTACAGTGGGCCGTGTGTTCAATACTGCTTGAAAAAAGAATTCAGTGACGCAGTAATAAGGGGAAAAGGTTAGGTTAACCCTAACCGTAATCCTAACGATGTTATCGACTTACAAAGAACACATCTCATTGTTTTTCATTTCAACCTGACACCACAGTACTAAGTGCATGTGTGTATCCCTTATCCTTTTAAGTCTGTGTGAGCTGTCTGCAAACAGCAGTTCGTTTACGACGTCTGCGATCTTATTCTGGATTTACTTATGAAATAATCCGACGGCTGTTTAACAGATGGAGGCGATTCGAAAGCACACCAGCACTTTTGCATCCACTGACACTCTTTGAAAAATCCTGTTCATATTTCTGTTAACTGCAATCGGCTGCATTGCGTAAATGTCCATAGGCCTAAGTCTTTAATTTTTTAATAAGTTGTAGGCCTACAGACCTGCTGTAAAGAGGAAGGATAGTGGAACAAGTCTGCCACTTTGCCCGAACGTTATCTATATGGATAAGTAACCGTATCACTTCGACATATTGGAAAGCACCCACTATTATACTAAACAAAATCCAACTAAAATGAACGAAAAATATCAATTTCAACATCATATAGGTTACAATTATGAAATATAGGGCCTAACGCCTCAAAATTCTAATTCCATAATAAATCATGCTCACAAAATTTATATTGCGTGCGAATACATAGCACCATATGTAAACACACTACACGGAGTCACAATATGGCAGCGTTCAATTAGTTCACTGTCGTTCTCCTTGGCCCAAACCTGCAGCACCTTCTAATTAATTCTCAACCGTGGAATACTTTCTCATAATCATAACCTGATACCTTACACTAAAAACTAAGAAGACAAAGGTAGACATACCACGTCAGTCACTTTGGGTCCATTCTCAGTTCCTGATACAAAATGTGAAAGGCCATACAGCACTACAGCTGCAAAGATAAGCATGGTGACGACTTTTAAGGCCAGTGCACCAAAATGTCTTCTAAAATTCAGCTTTGCAGATTCGAACGAAAAGAACACAGAACAGAAAACACGGCACAAGTCTGCTAGCCTCGAAACCTGCTCATTGGTTAAGCCTGAGAGTATCGGTAGTTCCGGAAGTACAACGTATTGCTGGAAGTAGGTGCTGGGTTAAACGAAAGTAGTGGTTGCCCTCTTCCTGGGACAAAGAAAGAGAGATTAGACTACGATACAACGCGAAAATACAAAAGCCATTCAGTCCAAATAGAGAAAATCAAAACCAAAATTGTGCTTGTGTGTGTGACCTCCCCTTTCCAATAAACAAACAATGCTATAAATGCCAAACAATGGCCCCTAACCAAAAACACAGAAGAGGAAAATCACATCTTCTGAGATGAGATGCTTAGGAAAAACAATCGTAATCCGTACGATCACGTGAAGTTTACTACTAGTTGAAGACTTCGCATAAATGCTAATTTAGTTTCACACCCACCTGTACTTTCCCAAGCCTAGTCTTGACTTATTCAAGAAAAGCTTAGCGTACTCTGCTGCTCATCTTTGGAACTATCTTCCACATAACCTAAGAAACAACCTCAGTCCCTATTCATACAATGGTAGACTTTTCGAATACTTTATGAGTTCTGATTACATTCTCCCCCGCCCCCCATATCGGATTATCTTTACTTATAATATCAACTGTAGGTTCTAATGACGATGTTTGTACTTTTCAACATATTTTATTTCATGGTAATAATTAGTCTAGCTTTCAACTTATTGTATTTCATTGTAATAATTAGATAATGTGAATATGAGTATGCTGTTTTATTTTGCTTTTACAATTTTGAATTCCTTTAAATTGATACGTAAAATGCATGCGAGAATAAATGAATTCAGTATGAAAGATGAGAGAAAGGAAGAGCAGAATGTCAGACGGGCCTGCGTGCCCAATTCTCAACCATTTGAAAATAAAGTTCGTTCTTTTGTTCAGGCACCCTGAGGGAATGCAGCTTTGTGTGGTATTTGTTTATTCATGTGTAGTCCATTTTCCCGTATCGTTTAACTAGCTATCTCAGCATCTCTACGGGGCACCAAGTAGTTTGAAATACGTTTTCTTTCTCCTAGCTGAGTTGCATCCAAGGGAATGAGCCCCATCTACCCTAGGAATTCTAGTGTTAGGACACCAGAGACCCGTCCTCCTCCCATTGACGCAAGCATAGCCTATGAAGAGACCAAGAGTTTTATCAAGCACAGATGCAGGAGCAAGTGGGAAGCAGAACATTCGGGCTCAATAAAAATAATGCGTATTACCAGCTCAGCAGAACTGAACAAGTGGTAATCTTCAGACTCACTTCCCACAGGTCACAACAGATTGGGATACCATCTGTTCAACAAGTTAAAGGTAGGAACTACTGATGAGTGTAAATGTGGCACTGATATAATGACTGCTGATCATCTACTTCAGATGTGCCCAAAATATGAGAAACAGAGAAAGCGCATATGGCCATTACCAGTACCATTCCTAGAAAAGCTCTCATCAGCCTCAGAATGACCGCTGCTTTCTTTGAACATATTCAAGTTGACGTCTGAGGGCGAACAAAGAAGCCCCATTACCTGATACTGAAAACGAGCCCGCCAGGAGAAAGTCGGGAGCTGGGTTTTGTTTTCAGAGGTTATCTGCTGGTCACGACTTTAATGGTAAAGAGAGCCCCATAGCACAGTGCTCCGCAAACGGTGTGCTGCCTGGTGTGCCGTGATACCAAGCAGAATACACCATATAATTGTATACAACATTATATCTTCTTCTTGGATCCTTAGCTCCTGACTGGCAAAGCAGTCAGTGGCCATCACACATAGTGGCGTCTTGTAGGGCAGCAACAAACTGTCCCCATTTCGCTCGGTCGGTGGCCATCCTTCGTGCTATGCCCTGACTCATGCTTTGCATCTCAGCCTCCACTGTTTTCTGCCAGGTTGTCATTGGTATTCCTCTCGTTCGCCGTCCTTTTGGTGTCCATAGCATAGCAATTTTGGTGATGGTGTCAGGGTTCCTTCTAAGGACATGGCCAACCCAGTTCCAGCGTCTGCCTACAAGGATGGTGTGCAACAACATTATATGTTATGATAAAATATTACGAAAGAATCTCGTACGAACAACTCTACTAATAATAAGTTGTGTTATCATCATCCACCAGTTCATTAAAAAAAAATAAATTAGGGTGCGTTATATTATGATTGCATCGAATCCCATCCCATCCCAACTAACATAATTACCGATGTATGTTACGTCGGTCGGTCTCACTCAAAATAGTAACTCGCAACAGAAAAAAAAGTGCGCAACGCACGGTGTGCAACTTGCGCGGCATGGGTGTTATATAAAACACCCACGCCGCGCAAGCTGATTATCCCTTCCTTATGTGTTATATAAAACAAATACTTTGGTTTTTTTTTTTTTTTATTCTTTCACGAAATTAGTAGCGCTCGACAAAGAAAAAGTGCGTAAAAATTGGTTTGCATGAGCCAATAACATACCAAAGTGAATTGTATTTTCGGACACGGCCAGCTCTATGTCGCCCTCATCCGATGTACAAATGAAAACTTGAAAGTTTTTGTTAAAACCACTTATTTTCAGGGAACACTCTTTGAAAACAATCCACGCACTTTCACGAAATGTTGTCATCAAAGAACTTTTAAATTGAATCTAAAATAACATAATTCTCGCCGTGTGTACGTTGGTCACAGCTGAGGAATGCAACCGTGTTGAAAAATTGTATTGTTTCTATTATATATACTCTCCCGAAAATAGTTACAATCAACAAAGAAACGCTATAAAATGACGGTGTTCATGAACAGTTTGATTACACTGTATAATGGAAAGAAACCAAAAACACTCTAAGAATGTACTTCTACGAGTATCTGCTCATCCGGGAACGGAAACAGCACACTATAATTAAAAACTCGTCAAGTTTGACGGGTTATTGCTAGTTTTAAAATATTTGCCATGCCCACCTATTTAAATATTATAGTGTGCCGCGTAATTCTTAAAGGCACTTGTGTGCCGCTAAGTGAAATAGGTTGTAGAGCAGTGCCACAGCAGATACTGCCATTGAGCAGTGAAGTTTCAGAGGTGGTGTGACCAGTTCCCTTCCTCGCCGCATTTTTCTCCTCTAACTCAAGAGCAGAGTCAGGTACCCATTTACAACTGGGTACACTTGAGCGTAAATCCACCGTGTTTCGAACCTGGTTCCTTTGCTGCGAGAGGACAGCGCTGTAACCACTATCAATCGGACATTCAAACTGAGTTGAGAGCTCAACGTCATCTGCACTCCTGGCTATGAATGCATTTGAGAAAAACTAAAAATGGATCAGACAACTTGTGTCCAGACGGTGAAGACTAACAAACAGTAGAACACGTCCTTCAAGAATGTTGGCATTACAAGAGGAACAGCGTGACCTTCATCAACTGCTCTGAGGGCGAAACTAAATGACGATTTAATACGTCTGATACAGACCACCAACTTCATGAGAGAAATAGATGTGGTTATATGAAAGCGAACAACGAACGATAAAGAAGTATTTTTTGTCCAACGTCTTTTAATCTTTCTATCGGGCGTCTTATATGTTGAAAGCTGATTTGAGGTGCAAGTAGATTGCTTAAGTAATACATTACAGAAGCACACATTTCAAAGTCTTGAATACTAGAAATACATAGTATAAGTATTCGGTGCTAATGAAGAATGTAAAATATAACAATGTAGGACCGTGGAAACAAGCTTTCAGAGTAATCTGTGAATTAGTCATTGCAATCTCTTGTTCTGATTCAATCTGATAGTGAAGTACTTTTGGGAAGTGTAACCACTATACATGTTCCCAAATCATCGAATAAGACATATTTTTCATTTTCGTAGGCTTGAACGTGCTAAAGATTTTGATAGTGACAGCGTCCTTTTAGGGGCCATAACTTTTCAGATTGCCCAGAATTTCTCCTTTATTTTTTCCTAAAGTTCGTCCACATATCACCTAACTCAGCGGGGGGAAGGGAGGTCACAATTTTGATACGACAGGGCGAGGGGATTTTTAAGAAATGTGACGTCACACAAAATACGAGTAAAGCTCGCTTATTTCATTAAATAATGTCGAAACAAAATAGATTATGTAACCTCCATCCTCCTATTCTACTTTTATCCGCAACAGTTAACAACTCCCTCGCGGATGATTTAATATTATAATCTCAGCTGAAATGTCCAATAACGGTTATAACATTTAACTGGATTGTTTAAAAAAAAAAAATTATATATCTGTTAATGAAATATAAAGTAATACACACTTTAACAAACAAAATGCAGACTAAATAAACAGTACTGCTGGTTAAAATTGGGTTAAAAAATAATTAGCAACAAGTTATCACCATCCCGACAAGTCCGATGAGATCAAAGACACACACGTTTACCAAGTTGATCCAACTGGTGTGAACGTTTATAATTTTTTTTTGTGTGTGCGGGGGTGGGAGGAAGGAAGGAGGGGGGATGTATACAGTATATGCATTTAGTTGGGTACGGCAAAAGCTGGAAACTGTCTCCTACTTCTCGTATGACGTAAACGCAAGCCTAGATTTTTTCTTAGAAGAGGGCAGTGTGCCAGCCAATCAAAAAACGCGAGCCGTTGCAGTCGATCGATATTTTTCATGGTGTATAAGAGAAGCCAGAACTGCGTAAATTCTAAGATGGATTTATGTATCGTAAAATCTGATGCATTGACATAAAATGATGGAAGTTGTTTAATTTTTAAAGGATAACTCCAACTATATGCATGCCTAAGGAATAGTGGAAGAAAGGCTTACTTTTGGAAATATGTGCAAGTGAAAGCGTCAATATATCGAACGATGCTGTGTCGATTGTGTTTCAAAATTTGATATAATTCTAAATTGAAACCAATTATGGAAAGTTTTATATGGATAGAAAGCAGAAATTCTGGGGAATGGAAGGAGATAAATCAAAAGGTTGAGATGCACGTAGGCGACTTCTGAAACCCAGCTCGCACAGACTCGCCCAGAACTGCACCAAAACACGGTTTCCAACTAAGCCACAACGCATTGCTTTCCGATACGCCGGATGTCGGCCTATAAAAAAGAGGCAGCGGATTGTTTCAAAACGCACACTCACACAGCAGAAGCCAGAGATAGACTGAAGAAGGAAGCTTGCCAAGGCAATAACTTTGCCATCTATTTTGCCGTGCAGTTCCACGTCACCAAATCAAGTCTGTTCTGTGCTTAACAGCTATCCTAAGAGAGTTCATGTGTCATCAGAGGTCTAAGAGTCCAGAGCAATCTTTGCTACCTGACATAATACAGGAGCCTCTGCTATTGTCATCAGGCTTTCATCCTCAGTCCCCATCAGCAGTTGGTGGTCTAGAGGGAGGACTACACTGATAAATCTGTGCCATTCAAGTGAAGACAGACATAAGACTTGAAAGTTGAGTTAAGCATATGTTCAGATTCATGGAACCAAATGAGAGCAGACCAGGACAGTGATTAGTTGATGATGAAAAACATTAGTCTATTAGCATAGCCAAGAGACTAGATTGAAAGAACATTTGAGGAACTTTATTTAAACTTAAGTGGAAAATTCAAGGAAAGACGTTGTAGTTAAATAATTAGAAATATAAATTAAACCATCATTCAGATTTTGTAAAATATTTTATTCATTGATTTCCATCATAATCCATTCAAAATTTCAACAGAAGAAAAGATAGATGTACATACTTACTTACTTAGTCGTTCCCCTTCTACCGTGAGGTGTAGAGGTTTGAAAGAGAGAGTGCAGACTATCCTATCGGCTGTCTTCCTCCTGGCCTGGTTCCATTCTAGTCCTCGATCCTTCAAAGATTGTCTAATGTTGTCCTCCCAGCGGACTCTGGGTCGTCCTGGGGGTCTGGATCCCTGGCTCTTTGTTTCCCATGCTTGTCGTGGTAGCCGATCTTCTCCCATTCTGCAGACATGGCCAAACCATCTAAGTTGGCACTGTTCTACTTGGGTCTGCAGGGGGTGGGATTTTAGGCCTTGACGTATCGTCTGGTTGCGGACCATGTCTCTTCTTGTTACTTCAACCACCTTCCTCAGATACCTCATTTCTGAGTTTTGGATCTGGCTTTTGTGGGTTGTAGTCATTGCCCATGACTCGCATCCATATGTCAAGACTGGGACATAGGTGGAGCGGTATACAGCCATCTTCGTTTTCTTACCAACCTCTCTCTTGCTGAGGAATCCTCGATTTATGGCCTGAAAAAGTCTCCCAGCTGCTGCTTTTCGAGTGGCCAACTCTTCTTTGATGCCTCCCTTTCGGTCTATAATAGGTCCGAGATATTTAAAGTGGTCGACCTGCTCCAAGACCTGTTCTCCCAGCTTAAATCTGATGTATTCTTTCTTCTCGTGACATCACCATGGATTTTGTTTTAGAGCTGCTTATGACCATCCCTCTCTTCTCCAGTTCTTCCTTCCAGACTTGCAGGTTGGATTGGAGATGTGCCTCTGATTTAGCAATCAGGGCAACATCATCAGCAAATGCCAGCTCTGAAATACATACCTGTCTCATCTTCCAGTACCCCACTGAATACTTTTTTGTTCTCTCCTTACATGCCTTGATAACATCGTCCATGAGGAGTATGAAAAGATAAGGTGACAGGATATCACCTTGTCTTACATCAGTGGTGGTCCTGAACTCTTATGGTTTGCTGTCCTCACATAATTTCTGCAAGACTTGTAGAAGCTCTGTATAGCATGAATCAGAGGCGCTGGAATGTTCTTCCTTGCCAAACAGTCCCAAAGTTTGCTCCAGGGGACCCTGTCAAACGCCTTTTCCAGATCTATGAAACAAAGATGGATCTTACTCTTATACTCAAGGGCCTTTTCACTCAGCAGTCTGAGTGTGAAGATTACATCTTGAGTACTTCGGTTTGCTCGGAATCCGCACTGGATCTCATCCAATTGTGGCTCAGCTAGGCGTCGGAGTCTCTGCTCTAGGATTCTAGAGTAGATTTTACCAGGGACACTGAGAAGGGATATGCCTCTGTGGTTTCCACATTGTCGATTGTCACCCTTTTTGAAAATTGGTGTTATGATGGCAATCTCCCAATCCTTTGGTATGGTCTTATTGCACCACGCTGCCTGTAGGACCCTTAAGAGTAATAGGTCACCTGATGCTCCCATGTACTTAACCATTTCTGGTGTTATACCACCATGCCCTGCATCTTTGCCCATCTTGATTTTCTCCAGTGCTGCCTTCAGTTCTTCCATCTTTATGTCATCTTCATCACCATTGGTTTTCTCTTCTGTGCTAGTGGTTATCATTTCTGATGCTTGACCTTGCTCATCATCAAGGAGTTCTGAGAAATATTCTTTCCATCTTTCCATTACTTCCTTCGGGGCAGTAAGCAATTTGCCTTGCTTGTCCTTTATAAATTTTAGAGGGCATTGTTTTTCCTTCCTCATGTTCTTTAGGGTCTTATAGAACAATTTCTGGTTTTCTTGCGATCTTTTTCTAGCTTTTCTCCAAATTCTTCCCAGGACTTCTGTTTTGCTGCTAGCACCTTGTTCTTTGCTTCTGTTCTAAGCATCACATATTCTCTATATTTCTCTATTTGTCCTGCTGTGTTTTTAGCTCCTAAGTATTGTTTCCATACCATTTTCGTCTCTCTTATTTTCTCTTTGACTTCCTCTTGTGGTAAAGTGGTATATTATAAATATTTATAGGGGACTTAGTGTACTGACTGAGATCAGCTGTGAAGGTATCTGTATCTAATAAGTGTGGTGTATTTACAGATGACCTTACTTGCTACCACATTTTTACCTCAGTCAGAATTATTCTGGAATATTGTGATGACTACGTTGAATGTCTAGGGTTATGTAATTGATGAAGTGTAAGTCACAACAACAACAGACAGATAAACAATTTAATTTATTCCACCACACTTGACAACACTGTGACACTCACACACATTTAACACTCTATAAGACTATCTTAAATGAGTCACTGGTAAAGTTTCAAATATATATGTATTAATTACTTTCACTAATATATATCCTGATTCAACTACACAGTGAACCAGGAATCACAATCAAATGTAATCACAATTTATATGTACATAATTTATAAATATGAACCTTGTAGTGACATATTGTATTAGTATTATCCTATGTGTGTCAGTTGTGTAGTAGTACTATGAGGTAATACTGGTTTTGTTTTTCAAGCTATGTTGTTATTTGTCATCATGACTTCAAGTGTTTGTTTATCTTGGAAATAGTATGGGGAAAAGTTCCCAGTTCCTATCAATTTAAACAAGGTATTGTCCCTCTGTTTTACTATAATGTCAATTTTAAAGGGGGACACATAATGTTGAGCTCCTCTGGCCACAGAAGCTTATCTTTCGTGATGGCGGCAGGAAAAGACTCCTCTGCTCGATAGCTTCCCTGTGTTCTGGAGACACCTCACTGGTCACTATCTGGACCCAGGAGTATGCTGTCAGCCTCTAGATTCAGCAAAGCTCAGACCAGGTGCTGCTCAATAACTTTAGGACCACGGTCCCTGAAACAAGAAGGTTGTACCTCCTATTTCAGAACTAATTTATAATCTATTTCCAGACTGAACACAATACATAACAAACACTGAGTTCAGAGCGGTAGGCCAACTGCTATCTTCATCTGAAACAATTTACACCAGTATACTCCTCCCTAATGGTTACTACGCCTCTGCAATTCCAGCATTAGTTCTTTCTAGTCAATAAGATAGGTGTCAGTGTACTGTTAGGCAATTCCATGCAATTTTACTTTTCTCAGACACGTTCTGTTCAGGTTGGAGCAATATCTAGGCTTTGCCTCATGTTTGCTACTGAACTACACACATATACAGACATAAATTATCAATTTACATTCAATTTTCATTAAAAAGATATCAAATATTTCAAGCTTACCACAATTCATGGAAATAATACACAATTACGTTGACTGGCAATGAATATGGCACAAAATCCGACCTGCCGCTGTCTCAGGCTTTTATTTAGAAAAATATAAGCTGAATCTCAACGCACTGTTGCTTTAGAAAGTTTATTTGAAAATGTGGTGCTGAACTGACGCTTCTAATTGACTATATTGGCGGGTCTAACCAATCGTGCCATGTTTACACAGCTTTTCAAAAAAGTACCTCTACTACTGTTTCCCCTAACAAAAAAAAAAATTAGTATTGGTAGTCCGACTAATCGTGTTTCGCCTTACATTTACTGCGCTCCAATCAAATAGGATTTAACATGGGGACCTATTTCCCGTACAATGGTGGTTTCAAAATCTGCCACTGAGCGATTCTGATTTTGGTGTTGTCTGACACCCTCACTATTTCTTTTGGCTATAATTTGTTAATTCCTAGACTATTTGCGTAACACTTAACATATTATTTGTCAGCAAGTCCTAAGGAACCCAAATATACAAATTTAAGGGAGCTAAGTGGCTGCGTTCAAAATATGTATTTTCTAGGATAGTCGTGTATTTGTTTTTTGTTTTTTTTTTATGTTTAGAACCGCCACCTGTCCTGCTGTACTGTCAGACTAATGTCAGGATTTTAGACATAAAACAGTAGAATGTCATGTTTCCTAATAAGCGTTTTGTAAGTTTTTTAAACCTAACTCTCGTATGGGTAGTGTTTTTTTTCACTGTCTATCTGAAAAAAAAAAGTATTGCTTCTGGCCTTTCGCTTGGGGTGGGTGGCATTAATTGTATATCGCGAGACGCGTGTTTAGTGTTGCATGCGTTCCTGCTTTCAGCCCTCCCTTCTCTCTATCCTAAGTTCATCTGTCTTTTCATCACGCCGTGTATAAAATGAAATTAATGGAAGTATTAATTTAGGTCATTACGCGGTGTGCCTAGCTCAAGGTTTTCTTAGAAATGCAGTACACGTTTTATGGTAGAAAGCGTGTATTGATGCAGTAGGCTTTACTATCAACGTGAAAGCGTGAGAATATGCAGACGAAGCAGAAAAAGGGGATCTCGAGTACAGTCATTGTGACAGCACTGTTCTTTACCATTCTTCTTTCCTTTTATTGAATTTATGTGTTAGGCTGTACCTTTACTTTTTAATTTATATATGTGGATTAGAATTTCTCACGACAAATTCTCCCCACTTGAAACAGACGTTATATGTCAGTCTATAATTCTATATACACATAGAGAAATTTATTATCTTTCCTGGGGCTTAGGGTGATTCTCATCACACGGATGGCGGCTTAAAAAATCCGCTCCCAGATTTGTTTTTCCACTTATATACTCTATGCTAAACTCATATGGCTGCATCAGTAATGACCAACGGAGTAATCTAGAATTTTCATGTCTAGCCTGCGCTAGAAACGACAAGGGTTTGTGATCCGTTTGCAACTTAAATGCCTTCCCATACAGATAAATATTGAATTTCTTTATCGCCCATATTACTGCAAGACATTCTTTTTCGCTAGTTGAGTAATTGGTTTCAGCTTTATTCAACTTTCTGCTAGCATATGCCACTGGGCTTAATTCCCCATCCAATGCATCTGATTTCTGTAGCAGAGTCGCACCTAACCCAATATTACTGGCATCCGTCCTTACAATGAATTCTTGACTTAAGTCAGGTAATTTCAAAATAGGTTTACTTGTGAGCTTTTCCTTCAATTCCTGGTAAGCGAATTCGCATTGTGGAGTCCATGTAATTCGATCTGGATGTCCTTTACGTGTCAAATCAGTTAACGGTGCACATATGGAATTAAAGTTTTTGATATACTTTTGGTAGAAACCACATAATGAGACAAAGGATCTCACGTCTTTCTTGGTTTGTGGTCTCGGGGCTTTCTTTAATTTCTCTAAATTCTTGGGGTCAGGGGTCATGTTTCCCTGATGGATTGTGTGTCCCAAAAATTCTAATTCTTTACATCCAACGCAACATTTGGTTGGTCGGGCTGTTAAATTCGCTTCTCTAAGTCGATTAAACAGCATGTTCAGAGAGTCAATGTGTTCCTCAAATGTTTCTGTTGCTATAAGGATATCATCCATGAAATTTGTGATGCATGGATTATTCAGAGGGTCCAATAATTTTCTCATCATTCTAGAGAAGACACTAGGTGCATTCTTCAATCCAAATGGCAATCTGTTAAACTCATAGTGTCCCTCTGAGGTACTAAACGCTAGGTATGGTCTAACCTCAGGCTTTACTGGAATCTGATAGTATCCTTTACTCAGATCCACTTTTGAGAAATATTTAGCTTTATTTAGTCTGGCAAACAACTGATTTGTATCCGGCAATGGATCCACCTGTCCTTCTGTAATAGCATTCAGTCTCCTGTAATCTATACAGAGTCTATGTTCTCCAGAGGGTTTCCTTAAGAGTACCACACTGGAACTATACGCAGATTCACTGTGTGAAATAATTCCTTCCTTCAACAAATAGTCTATCTCTTCCTTCAAAGCTTTCTCCTTAGCAAAAGGAATCGAATAGGGTTTCATACAGACAGGTGTGGGGTCTATCAGTTTCATATCATATTCCAATAAGTTTGTATGCCCCGGTCGGTCTGTTAACACCTCTGTATGATTATCTAGAACCTGTTGCACTCTCTCTTTCTGATTTTTCGTTAAATGTGTACTGATTTTCACCTGTGCCGCTGTCTCACAGGGATGTAATGGATATTCAAATGATGAAAGTGGTTCCTTTTTCATTTTTCCATGGCAATGGACAAGGTCAACAAGTGTGTCTCTTCCTGATTTTCTCTTTCCAAATATTTCTTCAGGAGATTCACATGATAGATTTTTTCTTTCCCCTTCTTATCTATCTTATAATTTGTTCTAGACACCTTCTCTAGAACTGTATATGGACCTTGCCATCCAATTTGTAACTTATTCTGACTACCGGGGAGAAGAAGCAGTACCTTCTCTCCCACAGCCAAATCTCTGTCTTTAGCTTTCCTGTTATAATAGGCAGCATGTTTCTTCCTGGCTTGTCTTAAATTTTCATTGGCAAGTTTCCAGCCAGTTTTTAAACGAGTGGTCAGCTCATTCACATATTGGTATGAGGATGTAATATTTTCCTCTGCCTTTTCATCAGTCCACGTTCTTAACAGCGTTACATATGGACCTTTAATTTTGTGGACCTATTTGTCCATGCACCGGTATGGTCTCTTCCACTCGAAGCGCTATAGTGATGATTTTTCTTCCCAGAATTATCATGCACAAAACGACCGCTACCAATTTTTCTCTTGGGGCTTTCTCCCCACTTAGAATTCTTGATGAGAGATTTCCTCTCTACATCTTCTTCCTCCAGTTTGTTTAAGTCCGATTGAGGGATTTTCGGCTTATCCTGGGGTAAGACATCTTTTTGCACTCTACGCATAGTGGCCATTGTAAAACAGTTAAGTGAAGCTTGTCCGTGAAAAGGGGCTTCCCATTCCATTTGGTCCACTTTATCAAATTTATTTTTCTTTGTATTGTCAGGCCTAAATTTGCCCCGTGGCGTGTCCAGGTCCTGATCAATGTTCCCACTTGTGGGTGTTCCCTCATGTGCTATGCTACACCTTTCTACAAAATTCTCAATGTCCCACCTTGCCTTGGGCCAATAATAATTGTGAGCCACCTTTTGGATGATGGTACCTATCTTCTCATGGTCCCCATCCTGTTTCACATGTAGGCTCCTTATTAAGTCTGCCCTATATCTCTTTGGAAGAACCAACTGTCCGTGACCATGGGATCTAGTTCCGGCCTTCCTGTAAATCAACTTGTTTTTCATGTAAAAATCTCCCTTGCCTGGAGTTGTATGACAAGTTGACAATTTCCTGAAACAAGGCTTGAGGGTCTTATCCCCAGCCTGTGCCTTCCTCATCTCATCTGGAGTGGTATCTATCAGAATATCCTCCTCCTGTCTTGAGGTCGACCTGACCTGAAGGGTGGCCATAACTATAGGGTTCCTTCTGCAACGGTCAGTGTCATGATTGTTCATCTTACAATTTTTACACCATCTCTTTCCTTGGTTGAAAGATTTTCTTTCATCATATTTCCTTTCATCGAATTGTGGGGTTTTATTTTTATTGTCATACCGTGGCCTATCAAACTGGTGCTTACCTTTGTTTTGATCTCTAGGATCAAATTTATTAAAGTTCTGTGGTGCCCTATAATTATCTACCTGTTTCTTTTTATTGCCTGATACCTCTGCCTGAGCCGCTTGATACCTTTCTGCAACATTTAGCAACTCACCCAGCCTCTCTGCACCTTGTTCCATGAGAAACTTTCTCAGGTCTGGAGCCATGGACTCTCTCAGTTGTTCTATAAGGACCATTTCCTTAAGATCTTGGGTTTTCCCCAGAGAAGTCCATTTCTCCAAGTATGTCTCTAACCGTGCAGAGAACTGGTGATAGGTTTCACCTGACAGTAGTTTAGCATTCCTAAATTTTTTCCTATAAAATTCTGCGTTCTTTTCATATCTTAACAAAAGAGCCTGCTTTAGCATGTCATAATTTTCCTGATCACCTCTGCTCATTTTGGCAAAAACTTCATAAGCTGCCCCACGAAGCCCTTGAGATAACTTTAAGCTCCACCTTTCTCTCTCTAACCCATACGTGGTAGCTAATAGTTCATATCTATTTAGATAGCTCTCAATATCATCGTCTTTCTCAACAAAATGATCTAAATGAAAGTTCATAGCTGAGGTTGAGGCTCCCTGACTAGCAGTAGCATCGGAGGTAAAGGGACTGGCACCATTTTCAGGAGCATGGCCTTGAAACTCAAACTCCCTTAGTCGTAACTCATGTTCCCTTTGTAATCTCTTCTCCTCCTTTTCTGCTTCCCTCTCTGCAGTCAATCTTCTTTCCTCTCTTTCTGCTTCCCTCTCTGCAGCTAATCTTTTTTCCTCGGCTTCCAATTTCTTAGCCTCAGCCTCAATCTGCAGCCTCTTAGTCTCAGCCTCCAGCCTCTTAGTCTCAGCCTCAGCCTCAAATTGTAACCTCTTAATTTCCTTTTCAGCCTCTAACTTTCTTTCGGCCTCTTTTTCTAATCTTCTTTCTTCCCGTTCAATATATTTGTCACATTCAGCAGTGACATAAGCAATCATAATTTGTCCGTCCATTCCTAACTCTTTTGCAGTCTGCACAGCAGCAGATCGAAATTTTGCCAAGTCGGCCATTTTCTAACAGGTAAATGTATGTAATGTCTAACTAAACAATACAATCTGTAATTACTTATCCAAGGACACCACAGGCACTGAGAGCTCAACGTTATTTATTTCCACCCAAGGATACCTTTTAATTCTTATTATTCCCAATATATATAATATGAGAAAGTTCAATATTCCGGGAGCGAGACCCCAATATATGTGGTAAAGTGGTATGTTATAAATATTTATAGGGGACTTAGTGTACTGACTGAGATCAGCTGTGAAGGTATCTGTATCTAATAAGTGTGGTGTATTTACAGATGACCTTACTTGCTACCACATTTTTACCTCAGTCAGAATTATTCTGGAATATTGTGATGACTACGTTGAATGTCTAGGGTTATGTAAATGATGAAGTGTAAGTCACAACAACAACAGACAGATAAACAATTTAATTTATTCCACCACACTTGACAACACTGTGACACTCACACACATTTAACACTCTATAAGACTATCTTAAATGAGTCACTGGTAAAGTTTCAAATATATATGTATTAATTACTTTCACTAATATATATCCTGATTCAACTACACAGTGAACCAGGAATCACAATCAAATGTAATCACAATTTATATGTACATAATTTATAAATATGAACCTTGTAGTGACATATTTATTAGTATTATCCTATGTGTGTCAGTTGTGTAGTAGTACTATGAGGTAATACTGGTTTTGTTTTTCAAGCTATGTTGTTATTTGTCATCATGACTTCAAGTGTTTGTTTATCTTGGAAATAGTATGGGGAAAAGTTCCCAGTTCCTATCAATTTAAACAAGGTATTGTCCCTCTGTTTTACTATAATGTCAATTTTAAAGGGGGACACATAATGTTGAGCTCCTCTGGCCACAGAAGCTTATCTTTCGTGATGGCGGCAGGAAAAGACTCCTCTGCTCGATAGCTTCCCTGTGTTCTGGAGACACCTCACTGGTCACTATCTGGACCCAGGAGTATGCTGTCAGCCTCTAGATTCAGCAAAGCTCAGACCAGGTGCTGCTCAATAACTTAGGACCACGGTCCCTGAAACAAGAAGGTTGTACCTCCTATTTCAGAACTAATTTATAATCTATTTCCAGACTGAACACAATACATAACAAACACTGAGTTCAGAGCGGTAGGCCAACTGCTATCTTCATCTGAAACAATTTACACCAGTATACTCCTCCCTAATGGTTACTACGCCTCTGCAATTCCAGCATTAGTTCTTTCTAGTCAATAAGATAGGTGTCAGTGTACTGTTAGGCAATTCCATGCAATTTTACTTTTCTCAGACACGTTCTGTTCAGGTTGGAGCAATATCTAGGCTTTGCCTCATGTTTGCTACTGAACTACACACATATACAGACATAAATTATCAATTTACATTCAATTTTCATTAAAAAGATATCAAATATTTCAAGCTTACCACAATTCATGGAAATAATACACAATTACGTTGACTGGCAATGAATATGGCACAAAATCCGACCTGCCGCTGTCTCAGGCTTTTATTTAGAAAAATATAAGCTGAATCTCAACGCACTGTTGCTTTAGAAAGTTTATTTGAAAATGTGGTGCTGAACTGACGCTTCTAATTGACTATATTGGCGGGTCTAACCAATCGTGCCATGTTTACACAGCTTTTCAAAAAAGTACCTCTACTACTGTTTCCCCTAACAAAAAAAAAAAAATTAGTATTGGTAGTCCGACTAATCGTGTTTCGCCTTACATTTACTGCGCTCCAATCAAATAGGATTTAACATGGGGACCTATTTCCCGTACAATGGTGGTTTCAAAATCTGCCACTGAGCGATTCTGATTTTGGTGTTGTCTGACACCCTCACTATTTCTTTTGGCTATAATTGGTTAATTCCTAGACTATTTGCGTAACACTTAACATATTATTTGTCAGCAAGTCCTAAGGAACCCAAATATACAAATTTAAGGGAGCTAAGTGGCTGCGTTCAAAATATGTATTTTCTAGGATAGTCGTGTATTTGTTTTTTTATTTTTTATGTTTAGAACCGCCACCTGTCCTGCTGTACTGTCAGACTAATGTCAGGATTTTAGACATAAAACAGTAGAATGTCATGTTTCCTAATAAGCGTTTTGTAAGTTTTTTAAACCTTACTCTCGTATGGGTAGTGTTTTTTTATCACTGTCTATCTGAAAAAAAAGTATTGCTTCTGGCCTTTCGCTTGGGGTGGGTGGCATTAATTGTATATCGCGAGACGCGTGTTTAGTGTTGCATGCGTTCCTGCTTTCAGCCCTCCCTTCTCTCTATCCTAAGTTCATCTGTCTTTTCATCACGCCGTGTATAAAATGAAATTAATGGAAGTATTAATTTAGGTCATTACGCGGTGTGCCTAGCTCAAGGTTTTCTTAGAAATGCAGTACACGTTTTATGGTAGAAAGCGTGTATTGATGCAGTAGGCTTTACTATCAACGTGAAAGCGTGAGAATATGCAGACGAAGCAGAAAAAGGGGATCTCGAGTACAGTCATTGTGACAGCACTGTTCTTTACCATTCTTCTTTCCTTTTATTGAATTTATGTGTTAGGCTGTACCTTTACTTTTTAATTTATATATGTGGATTAGAATTTCTCACGACACCTCTGTCCACCAAGGTGTCATCTTTCTCTTATTCCCAAGTCGGACTTCACCGCATGCTTCTGCAGCAGCTGTCTTTATGATGTCCTTGGATTTAAGCCAGCGGGTTTCCAAGTCTTCAGGTTGTTCTTCTGTGTTTCTCACCGCTGTAGCAATAAGCCCCCGATATCTGGTCTTAATTTCTGGCTCTCTCAGCTTGTAGGTCTTAGTGCTCATTTCTCCCGTTTGTTTACTTGGTTTCTTGCGTGATGATGGGCAGTTCCTAGGCTGAGCAACTCTTTCAGTTGTTCTTTTGATTGTAAGCAGGTAGTGATCACTTCCAATCTCTGGCCCCCTCTAGACTCTAGCATCCCGGACATATTTGAATGAGCTCCTCCTAACAATGGCATAGTCGATCACTGACTTCTCATTCTTTGTTGGTTCACACCTAGTGTATGCATGTATGCGCTTATGGGGGAAATTTGTGTTTGTAATGATCAGATTCTGCTCACTGCAGAATCTAAGGAGTCGCTTTCAATTGTCATTGAGAGTATCTTCTCCATATCTTCCGATAACTCCACCCCATCTAGCATGGTCATTTCCAACTCTGGCATTGAAATCTCCGAGCATGATAACTTCATCTAGGCAGTCATCCACTGTCCTTTGAAGCAGCTCGAAGAATTCCTCCTTGACGTCTGCTCTCTCATCCTCATTTGGCCCATACACTATGACCAGGCTGACTATGGTTTCTCCTTCTTTTAGTTTTACAACCATAATGCGCTCAGAGACAAAGTTCCATCCCTTGATACTATCTTTCTGGTTTCTGGCCACAATGCAACCCACGCCCCCTTTTAGCTCTTTGAGATGCGGGTACACCACTGTAGAGCAGCGTGTTGCCATCGAGATCCATGACTCCTTGTCCCTTTTTCTTTGTTTCCGTTATAGCCAGGATTTCTAATTTTGCTTTCCTCATCTCTTCCACCAGCTTCTCTTCTTTCCCATTTATACTTCTTGTGTTCCATGTTCAATAAGTCGTAGTCCGTTCCAGTTCGTCGCATTTAGAATCAGTCCTGTTTTCTCTCTTGTAGTTCGCGTAATCATGTTTTAATGCAAACAGGTGATTGGCCTGTTGTGCCTTTGCATGGTGGAGGGGCTGCCTCCTTACGGCCTCCATGCAGGCCGCCCTCCTCCTTTTTCAGCCGGGCTTGGGACCGGCCTAGGCGGAGTTTAGGTGTACATAATAAATTCAATAATTGTACTCAGCTGACGTATTCATTTTATATTGTTAAAGTTTGAGTTTTATTGAATTGTTTAATTATCATAGGTAGTTACATACATAGGGGCACTTTAGGGTCTGACTTTACTCTGAATACTTTCTGAAGCAGATACCTTCACAGCCGTGACTATCCTGTGATACCAGCTCTTAAAATTAAGTCAGCAAAATCTTTAGCTGAATAAGGCAACAATGATTTCAGTTTCAATCTGTACCCATTTTCTTCCAGTTGATACTTTTTTAATAACAAAGCCTTCACAGCATCATAATCATTTCTAGTCTGATCATCCATAGTGCAGACTGCAGTAAGAGCCTCACCCACCAACAAACTCATCAACCTACCAGGCCATGTAGCTCTATCAATCTTAAACTCTTGGCAACATGTCTCATACCTATTTAAAAAGCATGAAATGTCATCGATATTAGAATTAAATTTGGGCAAATTTAGTTTAAAAGGAGAGGCTCTTTTTTTCCAGCCTCCTCAACTACTGGGTTAGCCTGCTTAAGTTGGACTTTTAATGTTTCCAACTCAAGTTCTGCCATTCTTTGAGCATATGCTAATTTTTTTCCTCAAGTTTATATTCTCTTCTTTTATTCTCCACCTCAAGTTCATGTTGTCTTCTTTTATTCTCTTGTTGAAAAGCTAATTCATCCTGTCTTCTCTTCTCATCTAATTCTTCCTCTCTCTTCTTCTCAGATAATTCTAATTCTTCCTTTCTTCTCTTCTCAGCTAATTCTTCCTCTCTCTTCTTCTCAGATAACTCTAATTCTTCCTGTCTTCTCCTCTCAGCTAAATCTTCCTCTCTCTTCTTCTCCTCTCTATCTAAGAGTCTCTGAGCTCATTGGATGCATACGTTTTTAAAGCTTCACCCTCCAAACAAAATTCCTTTCCAATCTTTACAAAATACTTCAAGGAAGCCATAATTCACTATTATTGTGATTTGTCGTAGATTTTTGATAGGGAAATTAAGACTTGGGTTGGTCCCTTCTGAATAGGTTAGAATGAGTGATAGCCACAGTGAGATGTGATATTAGAAATAGAGTTCCACGAGTGAGATGGTAGAAATTTATAGAGGCTGTCCCGAAAAATCGAGAATCTCTCTCTCTTTCCGCCTATCTTCTACAACAGATCCAAAGGAGTCAGACAGTCTATAAAAAATATATATTAATATATATCTATCCACTCACGTGCACGCACATACAATTGACGACAGTTAGACACACAGACGTGGGAAAACTATAACAAGGATTATATAGATATTATGGGAACGAACTGACCACCACACTGAAATAAATGTAGGTATAGTTTAATTATCATAGTAAACTTACATCACAACATATAAAATACATCAAAAGCATACACATAGTCATAAAATCAAGGAATGTTACAATAGTGATAGACCCGTTTGTATGGTCCTTCCCTGGATATATAGCTCACAATCCCGTTAGAAGAAAGTGATAACCCCAAAGAGTTACAGATACATATGACTGAGTCTATGGTTTCCTTTTAAGGTATGGACAGACTTGATATTCTGCTTTATTCTAGGGGTAAATATTGTTAGCAATAACTTGCATAAAGGAATTCAGGCAGCAAAATGGGTGCCACATTACAACAATTAAGAAATCACTCAGTCCTGCATTAATTCTATTCATTCAGCAGTGATCACGTGCAGTTGCTCATACTCACAGCTTTGGTAGCCACTTCTGGAAAATACAATTTTTCAGGACATTTACCTACAGAATCGTCAATGGCAGCCTTGACCAAGAAATCCCCAGTTCCAAAAAGACGGGTTGAATTTTCTGCTTCAGGGAACGATTCCTTGGGGGGTGCTTATTTGTCGAATGTCTGTTTAAGTCACATATAATTTTCCAGGTACGAACGTTAATAGCAAGCACAGTGTCACTAGCTTAGTTTCTAGAAATAAGGAATGTCAGGTCGGTGGGTTCTTTCAGGCTAGGACTATAATCGGTCACCACATCACTTGTCAAACTCCGTCGGAATGTTACTGACGTTAATAAGTTACTTGCCACACAGGCTAAAAATGTACTAGAGTTTTTCTCAGGAAGAATTTAATATGGCGCGATAGGCCTGTTTCTTCATTTATCCTTTAAAGTACTCGTAAAGATTTTGCACCAAGTCACTCTAAGGAAAATGGGTTAGTTCTTCACAGGTATTTACTCTGTACTAACGCCGGCAAAGTTTGGGTTACCCCAGTATTCACTGAATAAAGAAAAAACACATATGAAATATGTTACATATTATGTACTCAATATAACTTACGTTTTTAAAATGCAAGCGTACAGCTTGACTTATCATTTAAAACTTCCCGTGCAATAAGTTATATATTTAAAAATCATCAATCCTCATGAATTAGGAATACATACGTATTCCGTCAACACTCATGAGGCATCTAGCATTTATAAGTTAGTTTCGAAAAATTGTTCCCGTCTGATTATTTAGCAGTTAAATTAAATTCGTTATAGCTGCATGGTTGTTTAAGCTAGAAATTATAATTTATTCTGCTTTCCACTGAAACACGTCACTAGAAAATAATACAGACTATATAATTAAGCACTCTGCACCAAATCTAACTAGTGAAATATGAAATAAGCGATTATCACTTTAAACACTTCACAAAATATTAGATAATTATTATAATATATACCTCAACACACAGAACTACAGGTAATCGCACACTTTAGAATTATACGCTGATATATTTATTTGAAGTCTAGAGCTCGGTAAATTTCCGAACAAACTAGGGCTTCGCGATACAGCTTATTCTGTTCACGAACCACCTGTCTACTGCGAATTTTGAGGACTGAATGAAAATAAAGTTTAACATTCTGGTTATATCTATTACCAGAGAAAGGGTCCCACTTTATTTCGCCAAACGAAATAATCTCCCCTTTCCGTCTAAAACACCTTACATCAACTAGAAGACTACCATGAACTGACACTCGTGCGTTTTCACACCTCACGCTGACCAGGCCAACAGTGAGTGCCTTGTCAGCTGGGATTTCCAGACAAATGTCTCAAACTGCGCCGAGGAGATGTCGGCTATCGCGCCTCACTGAGCGCTCAGCCGATGCAACTCGTTGTGGAATGCGAAAATGCAGACAACTTTGTCGCCTATAGGTCTGGCGAAAGCGAATATTCACAGTGTATTTCGTCTGGTGCAGGGAATGCTGTAGACATATGTCTGCTCCTATGTTTGGCCAGACGAATATATTCACAGTTTCGTCCACTGACACCTAATGCAATAGAATGCATTTTAGCGCTCTCTCTCTGACACGTTATGTCATAAATGCGTTTACCAGTATGAGAAAGAAAACTGTAAAGTTGAGAATGGGGAAGAAAAGATATTTTACGCATGAGTGGCTTACCCAGGATTTGAACACTGGACCTTCCGTGCGACAACCCCGCCTAGCCATGCAAGCGAATCACACTATCCGCTCTGCCATCTACGCATCATCAAAAAATGAGTGTTTCAATGGCAGGTCAATAGTGCGAACCACAATACACGACACCAGAAGTCCTCCATGGGCAGTTCAGCCTATTAATGACGCAATCACTTCTGTTGTATTTCTATCAAGCAGTATAGGCCGAATCCAACAAGACCCTTAGGACCTTAATACTATGTCCAGTAAATGATAGTAGACTAGAACAGTGAGAACAGGATAGTGGGTAGGTTTGGTATTGTACAAACATTTATTACAAATAAGGGAGGGAAACCTGAGGCCTGTAAACAGTAAATTAATATGAAACAAATATAAAGGTATGTTATCAGGCACTCGCAGGAAATAAAGAAGTAGAACACCAGACAACAGAAAAACAACAGACATGAGTGGCTTACCCAGGATTTGATCACTGGACCTTCCGTGCGACAACCCCGCCTAGCCATGCAAGCGAATCACACTATCCGCTCTGCCA
Organism: Oreohelix idahoensis; assembly: GCA_024509875.1. Classification (NCBI taxonomy): domain Eukaryota; kingdom Metazoa; phylum Mollusca; class Gastropoda; order Stylommatophora; family Oreohelicidae; genus Oreohelix; species Oreohelix idahoensis. The sequence continues at coordinate 178,550 of JAMPIV010010816.1, read as the reverse complement.
TCTACGCATCATCAAAAAATGATGTTTCAATGGCAGGTCAATAGTGCGAACCACAATACGCGACACCAGAAGTCCTCCATGGGCAGTTCAGCCTATTAATGACGCAATCACTTCTGTTGTATTTCTATCAAGCAGTATAGGCCGAATCCAACAAGACCCTTAGGACCTTAATACTATGTCCAGTAAATGATAGTAGACTAGAACAGTGAGAACAGGATAGTGGGTAGGTTTGGTATTGTACAAACATTTATTACAAATAAGGGAGGGAAACCTGAGGCCTGTAAACAGTAAATTAATATGAAACAAATATAAAGGTATGTTATCAGGCACTCGCAGGAAATAAAGAAGTAGAACACCAGACAACAGAAAAACAACAGACATGAGTGGCTTACCCAGGATTTGAACACTGGACCTTCCGTGCGACAACCCCGCCTAGCCATGCAAGCGAATCACACTATCCGCTCTGCCATCTACGCATCATCAAAAAATGATGTTTCAATGGCAGGTCAATAGTGCGAACCACAATACACGACACCAGAAGTCCTCCATGGGCAGTTCAGCCTATTAATGACGCAATCACTTCTGTTGTATTTCTATCAAGCAGTATAGGCCGAATCCAACAAGACCCTTAGGACCTTAATACTATGTCCAGTAAATGATAGTAGACTAGAACAGTGAGAACAGGATAGTGGGTAGGTTTGGTATTGTACAAACATTTATTACAAATAAGGGAGGGAAACCTGAGGCCTGTAAACAGTAAATTAATATGAAACAAATATAAAGGTATGTTATCAGGCACTCGCAGGGAATAAAGAAGTAGAACACCAGACAACAGAAAAACAACAGACATGAGTGGCTTACCCAGGATTTGAACACTGGACCTTCCGTGCGACAACCCCGCCTAGCCATGCAAGCGAATCACACTATCCGCTCTGCCATCTACGCATCATCAAAAAAATGATGTTTCAATGGCAGGTCAATAGTGCGAACCACAATACACGTCACCAGAAGTCCTCCATGGGCAGTTCAGCCTATTAATGACGCAATCACTTCTGTTGTATTTCTATCAAGCAGTATAGGCCGAATCCAACAAGACCCTTAGGACCTTAATACTATGTCCAGTAAATGATAGTAGACTAGAACAGTGAGAACAGGATAGTGGGTAGGTTTGGTATTGTACAAACATTTATTACAAATAAGGGAGGGAAACCTGAGGCCTGTAAACAGTAAATTAATATGAAACAAAAATAAAGGTATGTTATCAGGCACTCGCAGGAAATAAAGAAGTAGAACACCAGACAACAGAAAAACAACAGACATGAGTGGCTTACCCAGGATTTGAACACTGGACCTTCCGTGCGACAACCCCGCCTAGCCATGCAAGCGAATCACACTATCCGCTCTGCCATCTACGCATCATCAAAAATGATGTTTCAATGGCAGGTCAATAGTGCGAACCACAATACACGACACCAGAAGTCCTCCATGGGCAGTTCAGCCTATTAATGACGCAATCACTTCTGTTGTATTTCTATCAAGCAGTATAGGCCGAATCCAACAAGACCCTTAGGACCTTAATACTATGTCCAGTAAATGATAGTAGACTAGAACAGTGAGAACAGGATAGTGGGTAGGTTTGGTATTGTACAAACATTTATTACAAATAAGGGAGGGAAACCTGAGGCCTGTAAACAGTAAATTAATATGAAACAAATATAAAGGTATGTTATCAGGCACTCGCAGGAAATAAAGAAGTAGAACACCAGACAACAGAAAAACAACAGTCATGAGTGGCTTACCCAGGATTTGAACACTGGACCTTCCGTGCGACAACCCCGCCTAGCCATGCAAGCGAATCACACTATCCGCTCTGCCATCTACGCATCATCAAAAAATGATGTTTCAATGGCAGGTCAATAGTGCGAACCACAATACACGACACCAGAAGTCCTCCATGGGCAGTTCAGCCTATAGATGACGCAATCACTTCTGTTGTATTTCTATCAAGCAGTATAGGCCGAATCCAACAAGACCCTTAGGACCTTAATACTGTGTCCAGTAAATGATAGTAGACTAGAACAGTGAGAACAGGATAGTGGGTAGGTTTGGTATTGTACAAACCTTTATTACAAATAAGGGAGGGAAACCTGAGGCCTGTAAACAGTAAATTAATATGAAACAAATATAAAGGTATGTTATCAGGCACTCGCAGGAAATAAAGAAGTAGAACACCAGACAACAGAAAAACAACAGACATGAGTGGCTTACCCAGGATTTGAACACTGGACCTTCCTTGCGACAACCCCGCCTAGCCATGCAAGCGAATCACACTATCCGCTCTGCCATCTACGCATCATCAAAAAATGATGTTTCAATGGCAGGTCAATAGTGCGAACCACAATACACGACACCAGAAGTCCTCCATGGGCAGTTCAGCCTATTAATGACGCAATCACTTCTGTTGTATTTCTATCAAGCAGTATAGGCCGAATCCAACAAGACCCTTAGGACCTTAATACTATGTCCAGTAAATGATAGTAGACTAGAACAGTGAGAACAGGATAGTGGGTAGGTTTGGTATTGTACAAACATTTATTACAAATAAGGGAGGGAAACCTGAGGCCTGTAAACAGTAAATTAATATGAAACGAATATAAAGGTATGTTATCAGGCACTCGCAGGAAATAAAGAAGTAGAACACCAGACAACAGAAAAACAACAGACATGAGTGGCTTACCCAGGATTTGAACACTGGACCTTCCGTGCGACAACCCCGCCTAGCCATGCAAGCGAATCACACTATCCGCTCTGCCATCTACGCATCATCAAAAATGATGTTTCAATGGCAGGTCAATAGTGCGAACCACAATACACGACACCAGAAAAGTCTGGTGTCCGTGTGGATTGTGGTTCAGCCACTATACCTGCCATTGAAAACATCATTTTTTGATGATGCGTAGATGGCAGAGCGGATAGTGTGATTCGCTTGCATGGCTAGGCGGGGTTGTCGCACGGAAGGTCCAGTGTTCAAATCCTGGGTAAGCCACTCATGTCTGTTGTTTTTCTGTTGTCTGGTGTTCTACTTCTTTATTTCCTGCGAGTGCCTGATAACATACCTTTATATTTGTTTCATATTAATTTACTGTTTACAGGCCTCAGGTTTCCCTCCCTTATTTGTAATAAATGTTTGTACAATACCAAACCTACCCACTATCCTGTTCTCACTGTTCTAGTCTACTATCATTTACTGGACACAGTATTAAGGTCCTAAGGGTCTTGTTGGATTCGGCCTATACTGCTTGATAGAAATACAACAGAAGTGATTGCGTCATTAATAGGCTGAACTGCCCATGGAGGACTTCTGGTGTCGTGTATTGTGGTTCGCACTATTGACCTGCCATTGAAACATCATTTTTTGATGATGCGTAGATGGCAGAGCGGATAGTGTGATTCGCTTGCATGGCTAGGCGGGGTTGTCGCACGGAAGGTCCAGTGTTCAAATCCTGGGTAAGCCACTCATGTCTGTTGTTTTTCTGTTGTCTGGTGTTCTACTTCTTTATTTCCTGCGAGTGCCTGATAACATACCTTTATATTTGTTTCATATTAATTTACTGTTTACAGGCCTCAGGTTTCCCTCCCTTATTTGTAATAAATGTTTGTACAATACCAAACCTACCCACTATCCTGTTCTCACTGTTCTAGTCTACTATCATTTACTGGACATAGTATTAAGGTCCTAAGGGTCTTGTTGGATTCGGCCTATACTGCTTGATAGAAATACAACAGAAGTGATTGCGTCATTAATAGGCTGAACTGCCCATGGAGGACTTCTGGTGTCGTGTATTGTGGTTCGCACTATTGACCTGCCATTGAAACATCATTTTTTGATGATGCGTAGATGGCAGAGCGGATAGTGTGATTCGCTTGCATGGCTAGGCGGGGTTGTCGCACGGAAGGTCCAGTGTTCAAATCCTGGGTAAGCCACTCATGTCTGTTGTTTTTCTGTTGTCTGGTGTTCTACTTCTTTATTTCCTGCGAGTGCCTGATAACATACCTTTATATTTGTTTCATATTAATTTACTGTTTACAGGCCTCAGGTTTCCCTCCCTTATTTGTAATAAATGTTTGTACAATACCAAACCTACCCACTATCCTGTTCTCACTGTTCTAGTCTACTATCATTTACTGGACATAGTATTAAGGTCCTAAGGGTCTTGTTGGATTCGGCCTATACTGCTTGATAGAAATACAACAGAAGTGATTGCGTCATTAATAGGCTGAACTGCCCATGGAGGACTTCTGGTGTCGTGTATTGTGGTTCGCACTATTGACCTGCCATTGAAACATCATTTTTTGATGATGCGTAGATGGCAGAGCGGATAGTGTGATTCGCTTGCATGGCTAGGCGGGGTTGTCGCACGGAAGGTCCAGTGTTCAAATCCTGGGTAAGCCACTCATGTCTGTTGTTTTTCTGTTGTCTGGTGTTCTACTTCTTTATTTCCTGCGAGTGCCTGATAACATACCTTTATATTTGTTTCATATTAATTTACTGTTTACAGGCCTCAGGTTTCCCTCCCTTATTTGTAATAAATGTTTGTACAATACCAAACCTACCCACTATCCTGTTCTCACTGTTCTAGTCTACTATCATTTACTGGACATAGTATTAAGGTCCTAAGGGTCTTGTTGGATTCGGCCTATACTGCTTGATAGAAATACAACAGAAGTGATTGCGTCATTAATAGGCTGAACTGCCCATGGAGGACTTCTGGTGTCGTGTATTGTGGTTCGCACTATTGACCTGCCATTGAAACATCATTTTTTGATGATGCGTAGATGGCAGAGCGGATAGTGTGATTCGCTTGCATGGCTAGGCGGGGTTGTCGCACGGAAGGTCCAGTGTTCAAATCCTGGGTAAGCCACTCATGTCTGTTGTTTTTCTGTTGTCTGGTGTTCTACTTCTTTATTTCCTGCGAGTGCCTGATAACATACCTTTATATTTGTTTCATATTAATTTACTGTTTACAGGCCTCAGGTTTCCCTCCCTTATTTGTAATAAATGTTTGTACAATACCAAACCTACCCACTATCCTGTTCTCACTGTTCTAGTCTACTATCATTTACTGGACATAGTATTAAGGTCCTAAGGGTCTTGTTGGATTCGGCCTATACTGCTTGATAGAAATACAACAGAAGTGATTGCGTCATTAATAGGCTGAACTGCCCATGGAGGACTTCTGGTGTCGTGTATTGTGGTTCGCACTATTGACCTGCCATTGAAACATCATTTTTTGATGATGCGTAGATGGCAGAGCGGATAGTGTGATTCGCTTGCATGGCTAGGCGGGGTTGTCGCACGGAAGGTCCAGTGTTCAAATCCTGGGTAAGCCACTCATGTCTGTTGTTTTTCTGTTGTCCTGTGTTCTACTTCTTTATTTCCTGCGAGTGCCTGATAACATACCTTTATATTTGTTTCATCATATTAATTTACTGTTTACAGGCCTCAGGTTTCCCTCCCTTATTTGTAATAAATGTTTGTACAATACCAAACCTACCCACTATCCTGTTCTCACTGTTCTAGTCTACTATCATTTACTGGACATAGTATTAAGGTCCTAAGGGTCTTGTTGGATTCGGCCTATACTGCTTGATAGAAATACAACAGAAGTGATTGCGTCATTAATAGGCTGAACTGCCCATGGAGGACTTCTGGTGTCGTGTATTGTGGTTCGCACTATTGACCTGCCATTGAAACATCATTTTTTGATGATGCGTAGATGGCAGAGCGGATAGTGTGATTCGCTTGCATGGCTAGGCGGGGTTGTCGCACGGAAGGTCCAGTGTTCAAATCCTGGGTAAGCCACTCATGTCTGTTGTTTTTCTGTTGTCTGGTGTTCTACTTCTTTATTTCCTGCGAGTGCCTGATAACATACCTTTATATTTGTTTCATATTAATTTATTGAAAGATTTCGTGTGTGTGCAGTGGAATTTCCCTGCCACTATCGTCATCTTCGTCAGCTTTGGCGATCGTCTGGAGATGGTCGGAGGTTGGCACCGGTCTTTCCAAGTATCTCTTTAACAGATTTAAATGGAAAACTTTCTCCTTTCCTTGAATAGAGATCTGGTAGTTAGCCTTAGAAATATTTTTCAGGACGGTAAACGGCCCTTGCCATCCGATCCTCAGTTGGTTGTTTCCGGTAGGGAGTAACACCAAAACTTTCTCTCCTGCTTCCAGTTCTCTCTCTTTCGCGACTTTCCTGTATCGGTTAGCGTGCTTTGTGCGTGCTCGCTTAAAGTTAGTCGTTGCTAGGTCCCATCCTAGTTTCAACCTTTCCTTTAACTCCGACACATATTTACTTGCTGAGACGACTGTCTCATCAGCCTTCTGGTCTGTCAGCGACCAAAGTAAGGCTTCAAGCGGGCCCTTAATGGGTCTGCCGAATAAAAGCGTAGCTGGCGGAAATCCTGTGGAAGTATGAGGAGATTCTCTGTAGCCAAATAATGCTGCAGGAATACAAAGATCCCAATCTTCAGGTTTCACTTGTGCCAGTTTACTTAGCATCATGTTGTGGTTTCCATTAACACGTTCCACGAGCACATTTCCGGCCGGAGCATAAGGCTGTGTGTAGATGTGTTGGGTCCTCAAGATCTTCACGATCTCATCCATCAACAGGTTTCGGTATGGGGATCCGTTATCCGTCAACACTTGCTGAGGGAATCCCAACCGAGTGAAAATCTGCACGAGGGCTTCTGCGACATGCTTGGCATCTGCGCATGTTAGCGGGATAGCTTCTGCCCATAAAGTGCATGTATCGACTAAGGTCAGGATAAACCTGTTCCTTCTTTTAGTCCTTTCTAAGGGTCCTAAAATGTCGATCACAACCCGTTCGAATGGTGTTCCCACTATTGGCATTTCACCCAAAGAGACTGGGGGTGCCCGTTGCTTGGGTGGCACACGTTGGCACTGGGCACATAATTTGACATACCTAATAATATCAGTGTTTACTCCTGGCCACCAATAATGAGTGGTTATCCGTTGGTTTGTGGCGTTCTGTCCCATATGTCCGCTGAAGGGAAGAGAGTGCCCCATTTCTAGGATTTGGCTTCTGTACTGTTTCGGTACTAGGAGCTGGTTGTAACCTTGGTCAGGCTTGCCCGTTCTGCGATAAAGTACGCCATCCTTAGAAAAAATGTCCCCGTGCTGTCTGGGTTCCTTAGCCATGGGCAGTTTCCTAAAGCAGGGTGCCAAAGTAGGGTCCTTTTGTTGCGCTTCTTTAAGTTCCATAGGTAACAAATTTTGCGCAGGCTCCCGTTCCTTCTTGGTTTGCCCTCTTGTAGTTACTGCTGCCACAATCAGCTCTTCCGGTTTCCCAATAGACACGTATCTACCGCCAAGTATGACAGGGTAGATGGGGTCATCCATAACAGCCGCTTTGATCTCGCCTCTGACAAAATTAGAGCGGATCTCCACTAGTGCGATGGGAAGCGCTGTAGGTGCATCACTCTTAGAAACTCCACAAAGTTCGACGGTCTCTCCTGTCTCTTGACCGGGTTTAACCAGGTTTCTGGCAACAATGCAATTATAGGAAAGCCCCGTGTCAAATAAACAAGAAGTTTGAGAACCATTCAAAATAACAGTACCTCGCGTTGAGGGTGTATCCCCAACAGGTTGGGAATCACTGTCAATAATTCCACCTTGCGAGACTGTTAATAAGCATCCGATGCGTTTAGGCTCGGTGTGCTCGGTCTGATCATATGTCCCGTGCTCAGGGGTTCTCCCTTTGCCACCTTGTCCTTTCTGGCTGCGCTGCCATGTAGGGCGGTCGGGTTGATCATATTGTTTACTGTGGTTGGGGTACTTGTTTTTGTAGAACTTGGATTTTTCAGGAGGGGGGTTTTGAGGTCCGGTTTCTCTGTGGTTATTCTGATTTGAAGAATGAGAAGCATGAGAAGATTGGTCTAGATTATTTTTCCGAAAATGCTCTTCTGTCGGTTTACGTTTTGTGGCCGGCAGTTCGGCCAGCGCATTTTGATAACGCTCAGACTTTTCTAAGATGTCTTCAAGCTTTTCTGCACCCTGCTCAGCTAGAAATCTCCGGGTATCAGCAGAAAAGTGTTCTTTATTTGTTCTGTTAAAACAAATTCCTCCAGACCTTCATAGGTAAAGGGGAGCTGCGAAAGCTCAAGGCACTTTGTCAAGTATCCCTTTAAACGAGATAAGAACTGCTGAAAAGTTTCAGAGCTCTTCTTCCTGCTGTTGCGAAACAGTTGCAAAAATTTGCGAGCATTCATTTCAAAACGCTCAAGCAAAGCTTTCTTCAACATGTCGTAATTGTCTTGTTGGCTGCTTTCCAGTTTGGCGTAAACATCATACGCACTACTTTTCAAAGACTGAGAAATCTTCATATTCCAGCGCGACCTCTCTAAACCGTACAGAGTTGCAATTTTCTCAAATTTTTCTAGATACGTGTCAATCTTCTCATTAGGACAAGGGAAAGATTCTAGAGCGAAAGACATAGCGGTGAGATGAGTAGATTGTGTGTTAGAAGGATCAGTTAAAGAGGAATGATGAGAAGACTCTCCATTGCTGGAGGTAGAGGCAGCACCACGGCTTTGGAACTCTAGAGTCTTAAGCGCCAGCTCATGCTGTCGTCGTTGCTCATTTTCTCTTTACTCATGCTGTCTCTCTCTTCCCTTCTCTCTTTCCTCATGCTGTCTCTCCTTCTCTCTTTCGTTCGCCCTGCGAATTTCCATTTCCTCATCCATCTTCCTCTGCTGTAAAGCTTCGGCTGCTTCTTCCTTCCTCCTAGCTTCGTTGTCCTTCTGCTCCACATCGTATCTCTCAAGTTCGTCCCTGACGAAAGCTTTCGCTTCGTCACCGTCCAGTCCCTCTTCCATTGCTTCCTGTCTGAGCATCTGTCTCAGTTTCGCCCTTTCTGCCATAGTAAATAGGTGACTGAGACTTAGACGAGAAAGAAACTAAGAAAAAGATACGCTGGTTCCTACCACTTGCGAGAAATACCGAAACCAAAGATGATATACTTCACCCTGGGATACCTCCTCCAAATTATAGTGTCTAACTATCGCTGCTATTAATCGGCAATAAAGCATCTAATGCAGACGACTATGCCAACTAAATGGTAGTTAGGATTACTCACTGAAAAAATAAGTTGCTACTGTGGAAACAAAATAATTATTGCAACAACAAAAAAATCCCCAAAATTTTAAATCCACTATCAAGTTCACCCCTGAAGACAGTTAGTGTAAGGGAGGCAATTAATCTGGACAAATAGTCCGAAACGCACTCCTTAGCTTTGCACAAACACCTACTTCTTAAAAACCCCTGTGAATGTTATACACTCACAAACTTTACCAGCGTTTAGTATTACAAAATCAGTATTCAACATATATTCCGACAAAATTAACCTGTAACTCAAATGTATAATGCTCAAAATGCTGTGGATAAAAACAATTATTAATTGTGTGGTCAGCACGCCCATAAACAGATCGATACGTCTAGGGGATAAATTATTTTTAAAAAGTACAAAACTCACAAGACATCACACTCTTACTCTATATCAGAATAAAGAAAATTAATCCTGCAAACGAGCTGATATTCGTATTTGCTCAGGACTAGAGTTCAATTCCCGGAAAAAACGAGCCACCATTCTGTCGTAGATTTTTGATAGGGAAATTAAGACTTGGGTTGGTTCCTTCTGAATAGATTAGAATGAGTGATAGCCACAGGGAGATGTGATATTAGAAATAGAGTTCCACGAGTGAGATGGTAGAAATTTATAGAGGCTGTCCCGGAAAATCGAGAATCTCTCTCTCTTATCGCCTATCTTCTACAACAGATCCAAAGGAGTCATACAGTCTATAAAAATATATATATTAATATATATCTATCCACTCACGTGCACGCACATACAATTGACGACAGTTAGACACACAGACGTGGGAAAACTATAACAAGGATTATATAGATATTATGGAAACGAACTGACCACCACACTGAAATAAATGTAGGTATAGTTTAATTATCATAGTAAACTTACATCACAACATATAAAATACATCAAAAGCATACACATAGTCATAAAATCAAGGAATGCTACAATAGTGATAGACCCGTTTGTATGGTTCTTCCCTGGATATATAGCTCACAGTCCCGTTAGAAGAAAGTGATAACCCCAAAGAGTTACAGATACATATGATTGAGTCTATGGTTTCCCCCTTTTAAGGTATGGACAGATTTGATATTCTGCTTTATTCTAGGGGTAAATATTGTTAGCAATAACTTGCATAAAGGAATTCAGGCAGCAAAATGGGTGCCACATTACAACAATTAAGAAATCACTCAGTCCTGCATTCACTCTATTCATTCAGCAGTGATCACGTGCAGTTGCTCATACTCACAGCTTTGGTAGCCACTTCTGGGAAATACAATTTTTCAGGACATTTACCTACAGAATCGTCAATGGCAGCCTTGACCAAGAAATCCCCAGTTCCAAAAAGACGGGTTGAATTCTCTGCTTCAGGGAACGATTCCTTGGGGGGTGCTTATTTGTCGAATGTCTGTTTAAGTCACATATAATTTTCCAGGTACGAACGTTAATAGCAAGCACAGTGTCACTAGCTTAGTTTCTAGAAATAAGGAATGTCAGGTCGGTGGGTTCTTTCAGGCTAGGACTATAATCGGTCACCACATCACTTGTCAAACTCCGTCGGAATGTTACTGACGTTAATAAGTTACTTGCCACACAGGCTAAAAATGTACTAGAGTTTTTCTCAGGAAGAATTTAATATGGCGCGATAGGCCTGTTTCTTCATTTATCCTTTAAAGTACTCGTAAAGATTTTGCACCAAGTCACTCTAAGGAAAATGGGTTAGTTCTTCACAGGTATTTACTCTGTACTAACGCCGGCAAAGTTTGGGTTACCCCAGTATTCACTGAATAAAGAAAAAAACACATATGAAATATGTTACATATTATGTACTCAATATAACTTACGTTTTTAAAATGCAAGCGTACAGCTTGACTTATCATTTAAAACTTCCCGTGCAATAAGTTATATATTTAAAAATTATCAATCCTCATGAATTAGGAATACATACGTATTCCGTCAACACTCATGAGGCATCTAACATTTATAAGTTAGTTTCGAAAAATTGTTCCCGTCTGATTATTTAGCAGTTAAATTAAATTCGTTATAGCTACATGGTTGTTTAAGCTAGAAATTATAATTTATTCTGCTTTCCACTGAAACACGTCACTAGAAAATAATACAGACTATATAATTAAGCACTCTGCACCAAATCTAACTAGTGAAATATGAAATAAGCGATTATCACTTTAAACACTTCACAAAATATTAGATAATTATTATAATATATACCTCAACACACAGAACTACAGGTAATCGCACACTTTAGAATTATACGCTGATATATTTATTTGAAGTCTAGAGCTCGGTAAATTTCCGAACAAACTAGGGCTTCGCGATACAGCTTATTCTATTCACGAACCACCTGTCTACTGCGAATTTTGAGGACTGAATGAAAATAAAGTTTAACATTCTGGTTATATCTATTACCAGACAAAGGGTCCCACTTTATTTCACCAAACGAAATAATCTCCCCTTTCCGTCTAAAACATCTTACATCAACTAGAAGACCACCATGAACTGACACTCGTGCGTTTTCACACCTCACGATGACCAGGCCAACAGTGAGTGCCTTGTCAGCTGGGATTTCCAGACAAATGTCTCAAACTGCGCCGAGGAGATGTCGGCTATCGCGCCTCACTGAGCGCTCAGCCGATGCAACTCATTGTGGCAGGTGAAAATGCAGACAGCTTTGTCGCCTATAGGTCTGGCGAAAGCGAATATTCACAGTGTATTTCGTCTGGTGCAGGGAATGCTGTAGACATATGTCTGCTCCTATGTCTGGCCAGACGAATATATTCACAGTTTCGTCCACTGACACCTAATGCAATAGAATGCATTTTAACGCTCTCTGTCTGACACGTTATGTCATAAATGCGTTTACCAGTATGAGAAAGGAAACGGTAAAGTTGAGAATGGGGAAGAAAAAATATTTTACGCAAACGAATGGATGCGAAAAATACAGGAAAAAGGTAAAGAGTGATAATAAAATAGAGGACACGGGTGCGAGAAAAAGAAGAGGATATAGGCAATTTATGATCAATAAACTCTCTGTGACATGATTCCAATTTGTCCAATAATAATAGTAATAATATATAATTACTAAGTGAGCAAAATTAGCAATAATTATTTCACCATTCAACATCAATCAACTGCATGCAATTGTAGATGTTATTTTAAGAGCAAAAAAAAAAAAATAGAGATACGAACAATATTACAGTATAAAAAATTACAGTAGAAAGAGCCAACTCACGATAATACTAATGAATAAACCAAGGCAGAAATTTATGAATTATTGAAAAATGAAAAAAAATTCGGCTCTACCACATTTATGACAATACAAGCACGATTTCACACCATATAATACATCCAATAACTGAATGATAGCAAGATTAGATGAACAGATTTACAAACAATAATGGAGAATGAACCAAATAAAATACAATTAACCTGACAACAACTACAAATTTACAAATAAACAGGGCAAAACAGCTAACAAAAATGGTGATGGTAATCTCAATAGTAGCAGTAAACACACAGCTTTGTAATGCCGGCCCCACTATCTGAGAAAATCACGAACCAAACCTAAAGACCAACCAATAAGTCTCGACCATGGGAGTGGTATTGAAAATTAATGGTTCCCTCGCCAACCAACCCGCATATCTCACAAACATGTAACTACACATATACATATAACATATTAAAAAAAACCCTGTCAAATGAGATTCTTCAAGCCACACACTGTATGTATCAGTAAATATACTCATCTGTTATAAGAAAAAACAATACCTCCTGGCTTCAACCTCTGACTCATGGAATGACGATACACATACAGTGCTTGACCAGGGTTAGACTTAGAACACCAACTTGTAGCCGATCAACACCGCCATCTTGAAAAATATTCTGCCCATGCAGACAATGTAGCCCATCGACTTGAAAAATTGCTGAAACAACATATGTTCATATCCCGGCTTGAGGCCTCCAAAATTAGTAGCTGTTACGTGTCGTTTTAGATTGTGAATGTTAATATTTAATACCAGGATGGTTCCTGTGGCCAAGATGACTTCTAGGGTAGTAAATCTCTTAAGACACCGCAACCAGCCCACACCACTCAGAATGTTTTGAGTCACAATGGACGCAATGGACGATATATACAATTTATTAAAGACTGCACGCAGCTCCACATAGAATACAGTTCATGCCAACATGTAATGGCAGATAATATGCAGTAGACGAAATACCGTAGACAGTCAGTTCATGTCAGGAACGCTGTCCTTTAGTTCTCAATATGATTTATTTATATGAACACTCGACACTGAGCAATTATACTTCTGGTCAATACAGATAACTAGATGACTAGATACATCTCACCGAATATCTTGATGTATTAGTAATAACAGAACTCCTTTATAACACTTTAACAATCAGGAGCTCAAACACATACGTCCACTCGCCACGACACACAATTCTATATGGCCCCGCTCTTCTCCTCATCTAGTTCCACGTGAGCCAGCCAAGCATAACAGCTTAACGTCACTCACCCGTCTTTATCAGTGACCCGTATAAAATAAACAAACAAAGAGCCCTGTTGAGCTAAGCCTATAATAGGCACAATCGTTATGAATTTTAATCATAACACCAGTGTTCTTCACCAACACTCATTTCAAGACAGACCACTAATTCTGTTCTTTCAGTAGCTACTACTGACACTACACTTATAAAAACCTTACGCTACACTACTGAACGCAGCACATGAAATGAAAAATCTTTGTAAAAGCCTGAATAATTAAACACTATTTTATTTCAAAGACTGTTATTTAATTTGTACTAGTTAAATAATTTCCATTCGATGATATTCTTTCTTTCTAGTATTAAAATAAAAACATGGCGGGAAAAAGAGTGTCTCCTCCAATTCTTATTTGTAAAAGCTCCTACAGCTTCATTTCTGGATTTAGCCATGTCACTCTTATGCTGGACAGGCTAAATTCCACCCCTTTGCACGCGTATAACCGCACCCAGCTAAAGATCTTTCTTGTCTCCTTTCTTGTAGGTGACGGCAAAGTTCCATGATTCTTTGATTCTAGAATCGCGAACTATGGTCGTTCGAATGACCGCCAGAGTGTCGCTATAGCTTATGCAACTTTCCTTTATCAAGATACGCAAGGGAGACAACTCCGCAGGTCTTTACGCCATGGCTGCGCTGCCATCAATGCACGTGCAAAACCGACGCTTGAAAACCTGCAGACTTTATCTAACTATATAAGCTATGCGTCTCTAACACTACTTGTCATTGTCTCCAGAGAATTCTGCTACCTTACAAAGTGATATTCTGTGCCAGAGCAAATAACAGTTGTAGTGTGTTTAGGAATATTCTTTATTCGGGGCAGTCGGACATCCCCCTGTACCTGCTTCCAGCAATTATCTACCACCACAGAAGCTATTGCAGCTACCTGAATTACCCATTACCACAGTATAAATGGCAGCTTCCTGCCTAAACCATTACTACAGCATAAACCATAGCAGATTGCTACTTCTACACCTCAGTGCAGAAAGTCAGAGGGTAGTGGTTTGCCTGGTGTAACCCTGCGAAGTCGTCTCCTTACATCTCTACTTTGCCCCAGGTAGGGCGTCATTGACCTCTCCTGTGGGTATTCGTTTTTTTTCCTTGTACAAGTCAAAGTTACTTCGAGCAGCTGGAGTCTCTCAATTGGGACTTACCCTCGTAAGCCTCAAATGTAATTACAACCACACGCCTAAGGCACTAATAATACACCTATTGGCCTAAGTGCTTAACGCCGAGAGCTTTAATTTTCAGCAGTATCATTCGCTGTCTTTGGGATAGTTTTTTTTTCTCCACAGCCTACAGATATTCGCTACAGTGACGGAGTATAATTTTCATTTACGTTGGTGGAAAATTAAGGCGGAAACTGTGGGATATTATTTTAGTAGTGTGACTGGAGAACTGTTAGTTAGTGTTTTCTCCAGCACCGGCGATACACTTTTCTGGATTAATTTAACTAAGCAGAAGCAGCTGTTTCATATACGAGGACTAGGGGCCTCTCCTGTTAGTTAGATTTTCTTGGTTTTGTATTTGATCGTGTAGTGGTGGTTTTGAATCAAAACGATTCGCTGGTGTTCCTGATTGTATTCTTTGTGATACAAAATCACTAGCCCATCAGAGCTAGCTAATGAGGTTATTATTTTAATTTTATGTGGATTTCATTAATAAATATATTTATATGTACTAAGCGGTCAGAATTCACTTTCTACTTGTCACTTGATGTTAACTTGTGCTGTCCTTACTGTAACAGATTAACCTATTTAGTAGAGAGGCCAGAGGAAGTGTATGATATTCTAAACATTGTCTCGAGTGTGGCTGGAAGAAGACAATAGATGCATAAATACATTTCT
Source organism: Oreohelix idahoensis (assembly GCA_024509875.1). Taxonomy (NCBI): domain Eukaryota; kingdom Metazoa; phylum Mollusca; class Gastropoda; order Stylommatophora; family Oreohelicidae; genus Oreohelix; species Oreohelix idahoensis. The sequence goes on along the minus strand of JAMPIV010010816.1, from coordinate 162,972 downwards.
CTCCAGAAGTCATACATCCCTCCTTATTTTACATTGGGGACTCTATCCATATCTACATTTACACTACTCATTCAAACTCTGTCTAAACTCAGACAAAATCTACTTCCATATTCGTGACATAAGTTAACCCCGTGGCTTGGGTCAAGACTGAAGATACAGCTGACTGAATACACCTTCGATAGGTGGGGATACGGGGGTTACCAATTCCTAGTCCTCGCTGCATTTGCTTTCCCTAGCTTAAAATAAAAGTCAGGTACCCATGAAAAGCTGGATAGACTGCAGCATTACGCCACCGTAAAAGGTAGTTGATGATAATGATAATGACTCTGGGCATGCGAACGCCGGGTGTAAGTTTTGAAGAAAGCTATTATGAAATTAGCCCAGCGTAGTTCCCGGGGGTCTCTGAGGAAACAAAGAAGGATCAGCACAGCAGCTCCTTCAAGCATGTCGTAAGATGACCAATATGAGGTTGGGCATAGGACTGGTTGCCTCATCATGTAAAAGAACCACCGCTTCAAGCGTTTATGCTATGGCGTAGGCTTTCTCAAGGTAGCCATTCTGCAGTGGTGGTTCCATGCTCCACCAAGAGCGAAAACGGAAATGTTGATGCTGATGATTATGAAATTATGCGATACCAAGAATAATAATGTCAGATTTAAAACGCGATCAAATTTGGCTTTGGCCGCGAGCATCAAATTTCGATTATAACGTTACAGTGCAGCAACTTTAGTGCGTCACCACGCTGGATTACAGAACCACGGAAGTTAATCGTTTTGTTTGTACAAAATTAATTTTTTAATTACCAGCTATTGTTGTTCAATATTGACAACATAAAATATGAGAAAATAATAACAAATGCTCAGTGCTATATAATGCTATTGTAGATTATGTGTCTCTGTCGTTCCTTTTTTTTTTTGAGTTTGAGTTTGAATCCCTGGGCGCGAGTTATTCACTCTTTTGCCCTTTAGGGGACGACTTATTCACTCGTTCATACCCTTGAGCCAGTTATGGGAGGTGAGGTGTGGGCTTTGTTTCAACCCCAAGGGAGCATCCTAGACTCAGCGGTATGGTACACCAGGCCCATTTTGGCGTGCGTGCGATACCAAGAGGTTTGACACTCTCTACCCGGTGCAGGGGGGTTATATCTCCGAGACAAGACTGACACGAGCAATCAGTCACCGGCCATGGCACGAGCAGCCAGACATCATAGTGGCGCGGTGGCGATGCCACCGCAACCATATGGCTGTCAAAAGTGGGCTTTCTTGCAACCCCAGGGAGCATCCTGGACTCAGAAGCATAACGCACCAGTCCCACTTTGGAGTGTGTGCCATGTTCCGAGGTTTGATTGCTCTCTACCCTGAAAGAGCGGTCTTGGGCTTTGTTGCAACCCCAGGGAACCTCTTGTCGGGTAGCGGGGGTGCAATGCCACGAGAAAAGAGGTTCTCTACCCTGCAAAGGGGGTTATATCTCCGAGACAAGACGTATCGAGGGATCGGCGCAGCCAGCGCTAAGCCTCTACCACTGCCGAGCTGCATTACCAAGAAGAAACAAGCTCTGGCCCACCTGAACTGGGAGGACCCGGCAACCGGGACCACATACAGTCTCGATAGGACACCGCTTTGTTCATCAATGGCGTAGCAGCGACCGAGCCTCTACCACTGTCAAATGGCGTTATCTAGACGGACACAGACACATAGCACTGCCTCTACTTTACTGGGAGGACCCGGAAGCCGGGACCACGCATAGTCTTGAGAGGACAAAGATCGCTGGGAGGGGGCACTCTTGAGGAGGGAAACGCTTGCCCCCACCTGTCGTTCTTTATCACGTTCTGAATAAATAGCGTGTATGTCTTTATGTTGTGGATATGTACATGGTTGCTTTTAAATATACTGTAGAGGAGTGAAGTGTCGCAGACTTAACACATATTACGTCTTCGCTTTATGAGAAGGGATGACCGATTCCCTTCATCGCTGTCTTTGCCTTCCCTAACCCAAGAGCACAGTCAGGTACTTATTTACAGTTGTCTCGTTAGCGTGGTCAGATAAACCCAACAGACAAAGACATCTTAAAATAATAGTTTGTTGAGACACATACATGTTATCATTATTCTGTTCGCTCCACACGGAGCATGAAGCCTCTACTGAAGCTAGCCCTTTTGCAGGAAGCCTGCACCAGAGCGTTTATGCACTCTTGCAGCAGTGGTTTCTGTAATAACTTGTTTTATATGATGACGTTACCAGCCCTCAAGCCTTAGAAATGATAACCACTATCACAGAAGAGGAAATCAATGGTGATCATGATGGCATCAAGAAGGAAGAACTGAAGGCAGCATTGGAGAAAATCAAGGTGGGAAAAGCAGCAGTACATCATGGTATAACACCAAAAATGGTCAAGTACATGGAAACAGCAGGCGACCTATTACTTCTGAGGGTCCTACAGACAACCTGGCGCCACAAGATCATACCAATGGATTGGGAGATTGCCATCGTAACACCCATATTAAAAAAGGATGACAACCGTCAGTGTGGAAATCATAGAGGTGTATCCCTGCTGAGTGTTCCTGGTAAAATTTACTCTAGAATACTGGAGGAAAGACTCAAACGCCTGGCTGAGCCATAAATGGATGAGGTCCAGTGTGGTTTCCGGGCAAACCGAAGTACTCAGGACCTTATCTTCACACTCAGGCAGCTGAGTGAAAAAGCCATAGAGTATTAAGATGAGATGCATCTTTGTTTCTTGGATCTAGAGAAGGCGTTTGACAAGGTTCCCTGGCGCAAACTTTGGGACTGCTTGGCGAGGAAGAACATTCCAGGAATTCTGATCCAAGCTATACATAGCTTCTACAAGACTTGCAGAAATTATGTGAGGGCGGCAAACTATACGTCAGAAGGGTTCAGGACCACTACTGGTGTAAGATAGGGTGATGTTCTGTCACTTCATCTTTTCATACACCTCTGGACGATGTCTCAAAGCATGTAAAGGAAAGGATAAAAAAGTAGTCAGTGGGGTACTGGAAGATGAGACAGGTCGGTATTTCAAAGCTGGCATTTGCCGACGATTTTGTCCTGAATGCTAAATCACAGCCATATCTTCAATCCAACTTGCAAGTCTGGAAGAAAGAGCAGGAGAAGAGAGGGATGATCATCAGCAGCTTCAAAACAAAAATCACGGTGATATCACGAGAGGAAAGAAGGCATCAGATTAAGCTGGGAGAACAGGTCCTGGAGCAGGTCAACCACTTTAAATATCCTGGAGCTGGATGGGAGGCATCAAAGAAGAATTAGCTATCCGAAGAGCAGCACCTGGGAGACTTTTTCAGGCCATAAATGGAGGATTCCTCAGCAAATGAGATGTTGGCAAGAAGACGAAGATGGCTGTATACAGCTCCACCTATGTCCCAGTCTTGACATATGGATGCGAGTCATGGGCAATGACTACAACCCATACAAGCCAGCTCCAAACCACAGAAATGAGGTATCTAAGGAAAGTGGTTGAAGTAACAAGAAGAGATATGGTCCGCAACCAGACCATAAGGCCTCAAAACCCAACCACTGCAGATTCAAGTAAAACAGTCCCAACTACGATGGTTTTGGCCATGTCTGCAGAATGGAAGAAGATTGGCTCCCACGACAAGTATGGGAAACTAACAGCCAGGGATCCAGACCTTCAAGACGACCCAGAGTCCGTGGGAGGACAACATTAGGCAGTCTCTGAAGAACCGAGGACTAGATTGGAACCAGGCCAGAAGGAAGACAGCCGATAGGATAGTATGTCGCTCTCGCTTCCAAACCTCTACACCTCACGGTAGAAGAAGGTCCACTAAGTAAGTAAGTAAGTAAGTAACCTACCCCATGCACAACTTCACATTACGACATGCCAGAGGGAGCAGTAGTCGTAGTCGTTCTTTGTATCTGTCTCCTCAGAGAACAATTGGACGAATATAACAAATAGAGATTGATTTTGCTTGTCCTTATCTTTGTGATATTTTTGCACATACATTCAAATATCCCACATACATCTATATATTGGGTGACTACAAAAGCCTCTTTCATATATATATATATATGTGTGTGTGTGTGACAGGGGCTAGGTGTGTGGCGGTCAACTTATGTCGATGTGGCTACCTCACACCCAAGACCCATGTACTAAGAAAATGTATTAAGGATCGTTTGACAGGGGTTGCAATTATTGGTTGCTTGCAACCCTCTCAGCAGCAGACTTAGCAATTCAAGCAACACAAAGCCTTATACAGATCAACATTTAATACTACCAAACACCCAGACAGTGTTCGTAGAATTTCTGAAAAACAATATATAAAAATAATGTCTAAGTGAAATTCAATAGCATAAATAATAAAACTTACCATTCAGAAAACATGCGCCCACCACAGTCAGCCATGATCAATCAGCTACAGGTACCAATTCATATCACGCGCTCTATTGTTACGCCATCTTGCGAGAACGGCATACAGCCACGCTAACAACCCAGTTAAGCTGCGTGGTTGTACATTCTATAGTAACATTACATTATAATACTAACTATTATAGAAAAAAATGGCTTAGCAAAGCTATATAAAGCGGTATAAATAACCAATGGAGATTTTACACAGTATAAAAGACTAGGAAACTAAGAAAGATAACACCAACTAGCTTTAGCCGATCTTACTATTACTTACACAACATATCAGTCTAACATTACTGAAAAAGCACAGGACTTTATTCTAGTAAGCTGTAACATAATAAATTGCAGCACTCGCCACGCTAAAATAAACTATTTCGGCATCCGCACCGTAGTTAATAAATATAACAGTCTAAATCGCGCCACAATTAAATATTATTCAAACCAACTACGTGTCGGATTTACATAAGCTCATGGAAGGTTTCCTGAACCCCAAACAACATGGAAATACTTAACCATTAAATTTCATTTACACAAATGTAATAACTGAATATGCCAGTTCTAGTACCGGCCACGTGTTATATTTCCTGAACATGGACCCACGCCATTTCCGAATAGATTAAGATCTAACATCAAACGGACGCGAAATAAACACCACATAATAAAATATATACCGTACTTATTTAAAATACTACGGCACAAAGATGGTAAACCTAATATCCTATATTCTTTCTAGCACTGTAAAGACTTTAGAATGTTGGAGAATAATACTATATCTACTTACAAGTCCTAGGCATGTTCTTGAACTAGACTTCAGCTCTCAAAGCTTGTTCTCTCTCTGCGACGGAGACCAGAATGAATAAAGAATTGTCAACTGACGCGCTAGCCTGGACGCTTCTCTTCTCTGATTGGCTGCTATCCGTATAGGCATTACTAAAGTAGCTATTTTTAGATGTAGATAAAGATGGCTGCCACATAACGACAAAATGGCGGTGGACAACAGGCGAGATGACTATAGCACTGTCACATATTGCCCGCCTGATTTTGTTGTCGTCCCGACAACTGCACTAAGCTAGGCGCTTCAGTCGTATCTACCAAATCTGGAGAATCATCTTTGCCTTCACTTCGTCTCAGTTCGTTACCAGTGACTCTAATGCTCGGACTCGCTCTATCTGTTCGTTGGATGACATATGGACCCCCTGTCATTGTGGGAGCACGAACAACAATGTACTCCTCTTCTGACCACATGTCACGAATTTTGGACCTTTCAGCGTAGTGCATTCTTTTCCTCACCAATTCTCCGACCTGTAGTGGAATAAAACACGACACCTTGTCACATCTCTCTTTCCGGACTGCTGTAAAATTCTGCAACGGTGCCTCTGCTCTTACGTGCGCCCCTCGTAGCCTGGAAACGTGTCCTTCAACGAGTTTTAGATGAGTCTCCTCCTCTAAATGTCGACCACTTTTCTTGGCGCCCTTAGGGTGACAGTTGCCACGGCCATCTCTTGGCTTGCACCGTGACGGCAACCTAGAGGTGTTGGTTCGCCTAAAAGAGAGCGCTCTTTGAGGGACAAACCGATATCAAATGGCCTGGGGACTTGCACTGAAAACATCGCTTCGGAAGCGGGCCCTGAGGACACGTGGCTGCCATGTGGTCTGAAAAGTCTCCACAGTTGTAGCATCTTATTTTCCTAGGCTTCCTCTGTGCCCTGGGTCGCCTCCTGCTACCCTTACATTCCTGGCCGCCTTTGACTTTCTTTCCTGCTACAAGTACCTCACACTCCGGTCGACCACCAACCATCATTATTTTTGAGTCATTCTGCTCCCCTTCTGTAACCTGACTCCCAGCCGCAGAGGGGTCTAGTTTAATGCCTGTAGACATCGATTCTGTACGTGGCCTCCAGTTCTCTGCATCTAAAACAACGAACTGTCCTGGTATGTCTCCCCTGCTCCTGAGTCAGCGCATCAATTTTAGCCTCTAATTGAGGCACCTGTGCTCTCAACCGCTCCACTTCTGCGTTTAATGCATGCGCATCTGGTACCGTCACTGTATTTACTACTTCGACACTGGCAACACCAGCCCCAGAAGTGGGTTCAGTCTCTAAAAACCGTAGGGCGTTGTCCCTCACCGACGTGAACGATGCATTAGGCTCTTTGATGATCATTTCCTTTGCAAACTTTCTTAGTAGATCATCTCTGAAACAAGCAGCAAACTGGTCACGAAGAAAGGATGGCTCCAAAGGAGTGACGTTATTCTGCTTTTGTGCCCTTACCACACTTTCGAACACCTCGTGGATGCGATGGGAGAATTCCAAAAGAGACTCCCTTGCACCTTGCCGGGTAGAGTAAAAAGTGGCCATTAGCTCTGGGATGCTTCGACGCTCCCCATACACCCTAAGAATGGAATGTAGCATTGCTTCTGGGTCATCGTCATTAGCCTGAATCCTCAGCTCCATGCAAACACTTGGGGTCAAAATGTCAAGAATAACATCTGCCTGGTCCTCTTTACTCATCATCCCTACTCTCCAGGTAGCTCTCACCTCTCTAACATATTCCTCGGCCGTAGGACCCATGCGCTCCCCAAAGCACCGCACTTTCTTGTGGGTAGGTACCATGACGTACCGCACTCGCTCTGGTTGACGCTCTAGTTCCACTACAGGGTCATCCACTTCAGCTGCATCTTCGTTATCCAATCTACTAGCAACACGTATGTTGCGTGCCGCCATCTTCTTGCTAGTAAAGTTGAGTGAATACAATGGTAAGCTGGGTGATCCGGTTCCCTGCCTTGCACTGAACTGGGTGTTCTACTGTTTCGGATGTTGTTACTCTGATTGCTGAAGAGTTGCTTCACTGGGTGCTGTCTGTCGATCCTGTCGACGACGCCATTTGTGACAGGGGCTAGGTGTGGTGGCGGTGAACTTATGTCGATGTGGCTACCTCACACCCAAGACCCATGCACTAAGAAAATTTATTACGGATCGTTGACAGGGGTTGCAATTATTGGTTGCTTGCAACCCTCTCAGCAGCAGACTTAGCAATTCAAGCAACACAAAGCCTTATACAGATCAACATTTAATACTACCGAACACCCAGACAGTGTTCGTAGACTTTCTGAAAAACAATATATAAAAACAATGTCTAAGTGAAATTCAATAGCATAAATAATAAAACTTACCATTCAGAAAACATGCGCCCACCACAGTCAGCCATGATCAATCAGCTACAGGTACCCATTCATACCACGCGGTCTATTGTTACGCCATCTTGCGAGAACGGCATACAGCCACGCTAACAACCCAGTTAAGCTGCGTGGATGTACATTCTATAGTAACATTACATTATAATACTAACCATTATAGAAATAATGGCTTAGCAAAGCTATATAAAGCGGTACAAATAACCAATAGAGATTTTACACAGTATAAAAGACTAGGGAACTAAGAAAGCTAACACCAACTAGTTATAGCCGATCTTACTATTACTTACACCACATATCAGTCTAACATTACTGAAAAAGCACAGGACTTTATTCTAGTAAGCTGCAACATAATAAATTGCAGCACTAACCACGGTAAAATAAACTATTTCGGCATCCGCACCGTAGTTAATAAATATAACAGTCTAAATCGCGCCACAATTAAATATTATTCAAACCAACTACGTGTCGGATTTACATAAGCTCATGGAAGGTTTCCTGAACCCCAAACAACATGGAAATACTTAACCATTAAATTTCATTTACGTACTTACTTAGTCGTTCCCTTTCTACCGTGAGGTGTAGAGGTTTGGATGAGAGAGCGCCAGACCATCCTATCGGCTGTCTTCCTCCTGGCCTGGTTCCATTCTAGTCCTCGGTCCTTCAAAGATTGTCTAATGTTGTCCTCCCAGCGGACTCTGGGTCGTCCTGGGGGTCTGGATCCTTGGCTCTTTGTTTCCCATGCTTGTCGTGGTAGCCGGTCTTCTCCCATTCTGCAGACATGGCCAAACCATCTTAGTTGGTACTGTTCAACTTGGGTCTGCAGGGGGTGGGATTTAAGGCCTTGACGTATCGTCTGGTTGCGTACCATGTCTCTTCTTGTTACTTCAACCACCTTCCTCAGATATCTCATTTCTGAGGTTTGGATCTGGCTTTTGTGGGTTGTAGTCATTGCCCATGACTCGCATCCACATGTCAAGACTGGGACATAGGTGGAGCGGTATACAGCCATCTTCGTTTTCTTACCAACCTCTATCTTGCTGAGGAATCCTCGATTTATGGCCTGAAAAAGTCTCCCAGCTGCTGCTTTTCGAGTGGTCAACTCTTCTTTAATGCCTTCCTTTCGGTCAATAATAGCTCCGAGGTATTTAAAGTGGTCTACCTGCTCCAGGACCTGTTCTCCCAGCTTAATCTGATGTCTTCTTTCTTCTCGTGATATCACCATGGATTTTGTTTTAGAGCTGCTTATGACCATCCCTCTCTTCTCCAGCTCTTCCTTCCAGACTTGCAGGTTGAATTGGAGATGTGACTCTGATTTAGCAATCAGGGCAACATCATCAGCAAATGCCAGCTCCGAAATACAGACCTGTCTCATCTTCCAGTACCCCACTGAATACTTTCTTGTTCTCTCCTTACATGCCTTAATGACATCGTCCATGAGGAGTATGAAAAGGTAAGGTGACAGGATATCACCTTGTCTTACACCAGTGGTGGTCCTGAACTCTTCTGACTTATGGTTTGCTGTCCTCACATAATTTCTGCAAGACTTGTAGAAGCTCTTTATAGCATGAATCAGAGGTGCTGGAATGTTCTTCCTTGCCAAACAATCCCAAAGTTTGCTCCAGGGGACCCTGTCAAACGCCTTTTCCAGATCTATGAAACAAAGATGGATCTCACTCTTATACTCAAGGGTCTTTTCACTCAGCTGTCTGAGTGTGAAGATTAGGTCTTGAGTACTTCGGTTTGCTCGGAATCCGCACTGGACCTCATCCAGTTGTGGCTCAGCTAGGCGTCGGAGTCTCTGCTCTAGGATTCTAGAGTAGATTTTACCAGGGACACTGAGAAGGGATATACCTCTATGGTTTCCACACTGTCGATTGCCATCCTTTTTGAAAATTGGTGTTATGATGGCAATCTCCCAATCCTTTGGTATGGTCTTGTTGTACCACGCTGCCTGTAGAACCCTTAAGAGTAATAGGTCGCCTGATGCTCCCATGTACTTAACCATTTCTGGTGTTATACCATCATGCCCTGCTACTTTGCCCATCTTGATTTTCTCCAGTGCTGCCTTCAGTTCTTCCATCTTTATGTCATCTTCACCATCATTGGTTTTCTCTTCTGTGCTAGTGGTTATCATTTCGGATGCTTCACCATGCTCACCTTCCAGGAGTTCTGAGAAATATTCTTTCCATCTTTCCATTACTTCCTTCGGGGCAGTAAGCAATTTGCCTTGCTTGTCCTTTATAAATTTGAGAGGGCATTGTTTTTCCTTTCTCATGTTCTTTAGGGTCTTATAGAACAATTTCTGGTTTTCTTGTGCATCTTTTTCTAGCTTTTCTCCAAATTCTTCCCAGGACTTCTGTTTTGCTGCTAGCACATTGTTCTTTGCTTCTGTTCTGAGTGTCACATATTCTCTATATTTTTCCATCTGTCCTGTTGTGTTTCTAGCTCCTAAGTATTGTTTCCATGCCATTTTCTTCTCTCTTATTTTCTCTTTGACTTCCTCTGTCCACCAAGGTGTCCTCTTTCTCTTGTTCCCAATTCGGACTTCACCGCATGCTTCTGCTGCAGCTGTCTTTATGCTATGGGGGAACTTTGTGTTTGTGATGATCAGATTCTGCTCACTGCAGAATCTAAGGAGTCGCTTTCCATTGTCATTGAGAGTATCTTCTCCATATCTTCCGATAACTCCACCCCGTCTAGCATGGTCATTTCCAACTCTGGCATTAAAATCTCCGAGCATTATAACTTCATCTAGGCAGTCCTCCACTGTCCTTTGAAGCAGCTCGAAGAATTCCTCCTTGACCTCTGCTCTCTCATCCTCATTTGGCCCATACACTATGACCAGGTTGACTATGGTTTCTCCTTCTTTTAGTTTTACAACCATAATGCGCTCCGAGACAAAGTTCCATCCCTTGATACTATCTTTCTGGTTTTTGGCCACACCGCAACCTACGCCCCCTTTAGCTCTTTCAGATGTGGGTACACCACTGTATAACAGTGTGTTGCCATCGAGATCCATGACTCCTTGTCCCTTTTTCTTTGTTTCGGTAATAGCCAGGATTTCTAATTTTGCTTTCCTCTATGGGCAATAATAATACATTTTTTTGGTTCTAACTTATTAGTATTTTCATTATATTTTCAGGACCATGTTGCCTTACACAAGTAAAATAAATATAGTCCTTTGGGGTTTAAAAAAATGTTATTTATGATTTTTAAAATAATTTTTCAAATTGTTTTAAACTGATTGATTAATCTTTGGTTAAATAGATTTGATTAATCGATTAAGATTTTTTAAACTCAATCCCAGCCCTTATATATATATACGTATCAGTTTCCTTTTTTGGTCCTTCTGGAGCATGGAACCACTAATGCAGGTGACTCCCTGTGACGAAATCAGTCGTGCACTTTTTATAACTCTCATCAACTCTGGCAGTATCACTCCCTTTCTTCATTTTTCTCACGCATCGCTTTTTATTTGGCGTATTTCACGCGCCTTCATTCATTTTGCTGTGACCGCATTCCAGACTTGTTTACGTTCCGCCAGATGAATCGTAACAATACCAGGTTAATTACACCGGTCAGCGGGTGATACGTTTATCTCTTGAGTTGCCTAGCCACCTTTGTTAGAGACACTCTTTATTGACACAATGTGGTCTCATACGAGTGATGGATAGAATGCCATATTGCCTGATGGAGAGATCGGTCTGGCGGAGACACGAAAACACAGGTGATAATGAGATAATAACTTCCGCCGCGCTATCCCTATGTAATTGTTACAGATACCCTGTCTAAGGGGACAAGATTGGAAGGTAGCATCTGGACATCAAATAAGTTCACAGATTTGTATGTTAGTTGGCGGAAGTATTACAGCATTATTAGAAAGAGGTCACGCGATAGAATTTTAAAATTTAATGTGTTAAAACACGCGGGGAGGTTAAATTAAACACCCCGACCCATATAGTTCAGAGCTTTCGATTGGCTTGATGTGAGAAGCCGAAATGAACTTTGACTTTCATTGGAAAATTCGTCGGAAGTACAATCTGGGATTTGAACTTAGAATGAGAGATATAATCTAGTGAAATCGGAGTCACAAATCAGACTGCACTGCAACGTCAAACTAGCAACTCCCAGAAGCCAGAGAGAGAAGGATCGGACTAAGAATTCCCAAATTATAAGTGACAGATCAGAATTATTTGGGCAACTTCAAAACTTAAAAGTAAACCCGCATTTTTAAATACCAAGACTGGAAACTTACAGGACCAGGATCGAAGTATTTGGGCAAATTTAAAACTTAAAAAAGTAAACCCGCATTTATAAATACGAAGACTGGGATCCTAAGGAATCAGATCACCCGCCATAAGAGGAATATAAAATTTCCAGACCAAGTGATTCGAAAGCATCTAATAAAGTGCTACGTCCATTCTAAACTGTGCGAGGAGATCGTGTTCCCAAATTTTGGGGAAAGTGTAAACATTTATTTTACAAATGTGAATTTGACTTGTTTTCTTGCTAAGTGGTTATATATGAGGCTAGCAACCTCAACAAATGAAAATAGTATATTCATAAACCACTAAAGCAAGCGCTAGTTTGTTTTATGCTAATTCGCTCAGAAACGCGAAAACAGCAGCAACCCCAGACTCCGACTGGAGCAGTGATGAGTGATGATTAAATCACATGTGCATCAAGAGTATAGTATCATTTTGTGAGATATATGACCTTGCTAATTTTAATTCAGGCAAATCACTGAATATTTTCCCAGTTTAATACCCAGAAGAATATTGGTGATTTCTAATCATCTTCCCTGAGTTACGCTGTGTATACTCAAAAAAGAATTTAGTTATTCAGAGAGACTAACATTGGTGGGTGAACAGCGAGACAATGCGCCTGTTCATTTGCAGCCAGCAAATGTACTTAGCAGAGGCATTTGTTCTTTCTAATTTGTCTAAAAGTTCGTGGAACGAAGCTATCGGACCGTTCGAGCAACGAAGCTATCAGACTGTGAAGTGTCATCATCACAAAAGAATTGACGAAACCAAGGCTGCAGGACTCACTCATACTAAGTGCTTATAAAAGGCACCAGGAAACGGACAGTAAAATTTAATTTTAAATTTAAATCCTCAACCCAAGTCTCAATGACGAGACATTTTATTTAACTCTAAAATTCACCATCATTATATTTATTTTAACGTGTTAATCTAATTGATTATTAAATTTGTTACATATTATTTTAAAACATAACAATAAGTGTTTATTCAGTTATTATAAGTATGAGAGCCGCGCTAGCGTAGTGGTTACAACACCGCTCTGGCGACCGGGTGATTCAGGATCAAACCCGGGCGACGGCATTTGAGGATTTTTCGTCGACCGGGAATTGGACTGGATTAACTCGAGACCTGGCGAGGACATTTGAAGGAGTGTCGTCGACCAGGGATTGGCGGCTCCTGAGTCGACCCAGCTCTAATGGGTACCTCCGAAATCGGCGAGTATCTGCCTGAATGGCGAGGAACACCTGTCTCTGTACAAGAAAAGGGATACTCACGTAAAATCAATGTCAGGTTAGACATTAACAATAACCTGAGATTTCGCCTCGAGTATTAGCGGGCGTACGGAAAAAAAAAAAAGTATGAAAGCAAACGTATGAGCAAAACTCTTTAATATATCTACATTTAGACAGATATTTACATTTACACAGCTAATACTCGTAAAAAGGAATTTCGCTGGATTTACACCAGCTGGGGGCTTGAACGGTCATAACCATTGCTTAATTCTTCATAAAAGGTGGCGGACCGATAATAAGTTAACAATTGCCCTGCCAATGCAGCATTGTTCTTGACTTCGGAAATATTTTATGAAATCTCCCTTGGGATAGAAGCGTCATTACCTTTCTATCTACAACTTTGCCAAGAGTAATCTTGTGCGAAGGTAAACACTTTTGACGACCCATTTTCGATATTCTTGCCGAGAAGTTTCCAAGTGGCGAACACTGGTCAGTTCAAATCGCGGAGATGTTTTTTTCTCTGAACTGTCTTGAGCTGTGAGTAAGCTCGTGTGACTAGCCCATGCAATTATCGAGACTGAGTTGTGTTTTTTAAACAACCGAGTCTCGTGTCTTTTTTGGCGGGTCTAGTGTGTGAACTAAGGGCATTCTGTTGTTGGGTACCGACGGGAGAGGTCGGTCCTACAGTGTGTTTTTCGAGTATGCCTGCGCAGTGCAAAAGTTATAAAGGCCATTTTTTTTTTGTGTAGGCCTATAATTTCTGAATTTATTGGAGAATTATGTTTGTGAGTATTTTTGAAGAGGTAAGGATCCAGGACTTATGTTTGAATATATAAATGTCAAGTTGAGTGAAGGCGAGATTACTGCAGATTGCCAGGGAGTGCAGTCTTGCGAGAAATTGCCGAAAGTATTCACCATTGATGTAGTTAGCACGGCGAGGATGATGTCCGTTGGCTAACCGGATCTATATGATATTTGAGAGGCCATCGTTATTATTGAAAGGATCCACATCTACATTAAAGCGCTAAGGTTGAGAGCGTCTTTGATGAGGGATATTTGAGAGGCCATCGTTATTATTGAAAGGATCCACATCTACATTAAAGCGCCAAGGTTGAGAGCGTCTTTGATGAGGGATATCTGAGGGGCCATCGGAATTGTTGAGAGGATCCATAACTACATTAAAGCGCCAAGGTTGAGGGCGTCTTTGATGAGGCATATTTGAGGAATTTATTATTGTCAGCACGGCGAGGATAAACCGTTGCTGGGAAAAAGGATCCATTGTCTAGTTATTATAATGCTGATGTTGGAAGCATCGTTGGAGAGGCCATTTATTATTTACATTAGAGCGCCAATGTTGAGAGCGTCTTTGATGAGGCATATTTGAGGAATTCATTATATTAGCACGGGGATGCCGACCGTTGCTAGGCATATTTGAGGAATTCATTATATTAGCACGGGGATGCCGACCGTTGCTGAGAGGATCCAGTGGTAATATTATATAGCGCTAATGATTATGAGAAGTGGAGATGTGACTGGAGTACTGTATTATTGTATTGCTATGACTTGTACTTAATTGTGACTGTGTATTCTGTGTATTTCATGAACGTGTTGTGGTGTAATAAAACGATCATTAACATACACCAGCCGTTTATAACCATCTATAACTTCTACGTGCGTACCTGTGTTGTGAGTGATTGTTCCAGCACGCACGCACTCAATCAACCCTCCTAATACGGTACGCCACCCACACACACAACCACCATCATGAGGTATCAGTGGTGTCAATGTTAAATAGCCTGGGTGGCGGAAATTTAGGTCAACAAACAGATTGAAGTCAATAGCAGGATCTCGTGTGTAGCAGTGGTATGTTAGTCTTACAGAATTTGATATTTTGACATTCGCGTGATATAAGAATTATGTTCTGCTCTGTGTGGGCGTATGAACAGTGTAACCATTAAGGTAACACCCATCACCATTTAATCAATCTCCAAGACCAGTCATCAAATAATAAAATAATAATTAATAACCCCATCAGTAACTATTTACGGGTAACATTTGGTACTCATTACGGTTACAGTTTGGTAATCTTCAATATCCCTAAATAAAACAGGTCGGTTACAGTGGTGGCCAGTTTATTTAACGGAATAAACCCACGGAGTTCGCGTGATAGGAAAGCCTTGTGTAGGCGTGGCGTATGTATCCTCACATTGCTCCATAGTCCTCGACCTAATTGGTTTACTGTGTCCAACACGGTGGAACATTATAATGGGAAGTTGACATGTTGTTGGTAGACAGTCAAGTTTAACTAAATGTGAAGTGTTTTTGAGGAGTCGTTTGCAGATTGTTTCAAGTCAACAGTTACAGAGGTTGCTGTGCTGCGTTTCCTGTATGCTGTACGTGCTGATGCTGTGTTGAGCGCATTCTACACTTTTGCAAGAACCTGAAGAGATGAAAATCTAGTTTGTGTACCTTTCTGCGCTGGAACGGTTTTATCTGCAGAACTTTGTGATATCTGGTGTGTCGGCGGAAGGGACAGAAGTATTATTAAGATAAGTGATTTTGTTCTGTGTAGATTGTGCCACTTTTCTGCATTTCAGCAAGTCTGCCTATACTATCCATCACTTATTCTGTTGATAATTGTCGTTGTGCTGTCGATAATTATATCGATTTATTGTACAATATGCTGATGCATAGGTAGTGTATGCCATATATAGGTACTATAACAGAAGTTGGTGTACAGTAAGTAAGAAATAATTGCAATTTCTTAAAAAGATAATTGGCTTGGTGAGGTGAAAGTTTAATTAATACATATATAGTGGTCTAAGTAAGTAAGTCACTATGGACTATTATATAGATCCTGAGGAAAAAAAATACCGTGAACTATTAGGATTTGGAGACCGTGGGCTGACTGAGTCTGAAATAAATAGATTGATATATGAAAAGCTAATTCATGAATGTGATGAGAGGTATGAGAAAAGGATGCTAGAAGAGAAGAAGCAATTGGACATAAAACAGAATACCCTAGAGCAAAGGGAAAGTGTCATAGAATGTACTGCTGAAGTAAGTGAGTTACATGAAAAAGTCTCTAAACTTACAGATGATTTAGTCAAATCAAACTCAGAACTTGCTAGTACTCAAACAGCATTGAGTGTAGCATTGTGTAAAATCAAAGAGTTAGAAACTCAGATTAAGGATAACAATAGTGAAGTTAGAAATCTAACTCAGGAACTTCAAGAAAGGAGAGAGATGTATGAGAAATTGAAAATTGAGAGTAATGAACATGAGCAAACTTATATAGAAATGCTTCATGAGGTGATGAATGATAAGATGATTCTCAGTGATCAAATTAAGGACATGAATATTGTACCCCTTAAGAAGAATGATGAGATTATGTATAATAACAATGATGATATTAAGATTCAGTCTCTACAACTAGAGTTGACTCAGTTGAGAGCAAATAAAGAACAGTATGAGACAGAGACATTGTTAGAATTAACGGCTGAGAGAGAGAAGGTCGCTAAGATTAAAAATTTGCTAGCAGAGGAAAGCTGCAAGGTTTTAAGAGTTGAGAGGTTAAACAAGAAATTAAGTGCAGATATTTCACTTAGAGATATTCAAATTTCAGAAGCCAGAGTGAGATTGGATGGTCTACTTGACATTCTCTTAAAGAAAAAAAGGTGGTCTTCTGTCAGTGTTGACAGTGAAAGACATAAAGCGGACTCTAAAGGCAAGAATAATGGACAGAAATCTTTCCGAGGGAAATATAACTTTCAACGCAATGCCGATGATTCTTGCGATATTGGTTCCTGGCGGCAAACTAGCAAAGGAAAAGCTACAGTGTTAGATAAACCCATAGATAACAAAAGAAACAATAATAAATTTCAATTTAAGTTCTTAAAAACAAACAATGTATTAAGTGAGAACCCTGATGACTTGATAGCAGGGAAGAAAAATAGAACTCCTTATTCCAGGAAGGAAACATATTTTGTGAAAAACAATAAAGATATGGTTAAATCTTTCGGTCACACCCAGTCAAGTCAGTGTGACCCATTTCTTAAACACACTGCCACAAACAAGAAAAAAAAATACTTTTGATAGGAGATATAACCCTGAGGTTAAAATGTACCAAGGGATTTCTTCATATAGTAATGTTTCTTTGCCTAAAAACAAGAAACAATTTGACAGATCACAACATCGTGATTCTAAGAGTATTAGAAATTATAGTGGAAATAATTATGTGAAAGAGTGTCAATCTGGTAATAAATTTGTTGATAAAAAGCCATTTCTATCTGGTAGATATTTTTATCCAAGAGGAAATGCTAATTGTAATTATGCTAACTGGGATGTAAAACAGTACAACTGTGTCAATAGAACAAATAACAATGTTCTTAACAGCAATTATAGAAATTGTAACCAGGTTAGCTGTACTCCACATGAGAGCAAGGTTGTTAACAAGCAAAGTAATAACACTGTTGATTGTCACACTAGTGGTGTCGAAAGGTCATCTCGTTCTTGTGAACGTAGTAATTTTTTTTCAGGCTACAACAAGGATGAACTTTCGTTACGGTCAAGTGATCGTTAAGCCTTCTGTGATGTTTACATCGTGTAAGGAGGACTTGTTGAGGTGTGTGAAAAGGGGCCAAGACTCTACTCCACCCCAAGGAATAGGTAAATGTGGAAGTTGATTTTCCGTTTTTCCTTATTAGATCTAACAGATGATTAATAGAAATTTTCATTTGTATTGTCTCGTAGCGTGCGACGTTGTGATGAGTTGGCGCACTTGTTGACATTATTCGTGAAGAATGTGGATTATTTATCAAGCAGAACCTATTAGCGTCTCGCTATACATCTGACGAGTCACTTTTTGGAGGATCAAGAATTAATGACGGATTGACGGGAATATTTTTTTTTTACAGCTGATTTATTTTTTAGAATAGTACATGTTATTGTATTCTGTGTATAATATATCATATGATGTTCTATTAAAATATTTGTAATTTCTTTGAAACATTATGATGTTCATTTTGATGAATCATTTGATTGCTACATATATATTTTTTTGTGGAACATATATGACTGTTTCGAATGTACCAGTCCAATTTTTTATGCAATTGTATACTATTCTGTTTTGATTGTGTGTAACATATGTGTTGGTAATAATTTGTGTGTAATTTTTGATAAATGCAGTGAGCGGTGTCAAACCTGTGCTCATTTTTTTCTGTATATTTTTCGGATTGTAGCTGTAATTGTTAGGATAATTATATAAATTTATTGTTATGTTGTGTAATATGATTTTGTAGAATTATCTTGCAGTATCAGAAATAATTGTGTATTTAAATTGTTAACATATGGTGAAACATTGATCTTGTCAGAATATAGTACTTAGAATTTAAATAATAAGATTTTTTTTTTAACATTTTTGCAACAAATTAATTTGATAAATTTTTTTTAAAAAAAACTTTGAAGATATTTTTTATAGGAATATCCTATTGTACCACTTTGAGTAAGATATAAATTTACAGTTAAATAACACTGAAGCTTAACGCTATTGTTAATCAGAATTAACTTATAAATTAAATTAAACTTTTTTGTAAAATTGATAGACACATCTGATACTTTTATTTGTTTAAAGATGGACAGATTGTTGTAACATTATGTTATATTTGTATGTTGGAAAGTTGATATACAGATGACATTGTAATTTTCTTAGGTTTTTTTTGGTGATGTATTTTTTGAAAAAAAAAACTTACATGTTTTGATTTAAGTGTTTGTCTAGAGATAAGATATTTTATACTTCTCTCATTTTGTTAAAAGTTAATTTCATTGTTAGTTTATTAGTTATGACTTAGAATTACTTAAATAATAATTTTATTGTTGATAACTTATCGTTCTGAAATATTTTGTATGGTAATTTTTGAAAAATTGTTTTTTGGCATTGTAATTTATTTTTGTGTGCCCTATGATTGAAAGGTATATTACTTCTTTTGAAACTTGTCTTATTTGATATTATGATGTATTTTTATTATTTAGCGGTTGATTGTGCGTTAGGTCAAAACTTAGTTATTGCAAATGCTATTATTTGTTTGTGTAAGGTTTATAATTTATTTTCAGTTAAGTATAACTTTGGTAACTTAGTTAAATTACTTATTAGACTTTGGTTGGTTATGAATTATTCGTTTTGTGCTGTTAGTATGGATATACTTTGACATTTTGTTTTGTGCCTTGTAATCATGTTTGTATTTAATTTTTGGAAGATATTGTTTGATCTAAACATTTATTAGTATGTATTGTCATTGACTTTCTATGCGTTCATACCTTTGCTTTCCATTCGTCTTTGTTGATTATTCTTCATTTCATTCTATCTTTTGTTGTCTTTCCGATATGTGTTCATATCTTGTTTATATTTCGGTATCACATCTTCGTTTCTCTTCGTTCTACTTGTATACTTCTTCTTCTTTCGATACTTATACTTTCATTCATTGTATCCTTGAGTGAATTATATAACTTAATATAATGTAACTGTATTTTGATAAATTTGTATTTATTTTTCATGAAATCGTTTTACTTATTGATTATTATGTGGTATTGTTAATTGTTTCTCATTTTCCGATTTCTTACTTTCCTTTACTACAGATCATTCTTCTGTTGTTTGATCTTGTTCTTTCACTTTCTATTGGTTGTTACTTGTACTAAATGTACTTAGCTTAGTGTTCTATTAAGATTAATTTTGGTATGCTTGTATTATGATTGATGCTTTTGTTGTAATTTACATCGGTAACATTCATTGGGATATTTGATTGATTATGTTTGATGTTTTAGTTGTAATATTACATTTATTGCTGATATTTCGGGTGGATGTACATTTTTTGATAGGTACATTTTTTGGATAGATACATTTTTTGGTAGCCATATAATATAATTTCATTTATCTCTAAATTTTTGGGACTTAAATTTTCAACAAAAAAAATGATAAATCATTTTTTTTCCCGGGCGGTGTGGCAACTGTTACAGAGTAAATATTAGCAAGGGGAAGTGATCTTGAAAATGTTAAGCAAATAGATTCGATTACGAGTTACGTTGCTTGGTTAAGCTGATGTTAAGTTAAAATAGTATTAGGGGAATTCCCTCGTGTGATCGAGAAGTTTCCAAGTGGCGAACACTGGTCAGTTCAAATCGCGGAGATGTTTTTTTTCTCTGAACTGTCTTGAGCTGTGAGTAAGCTCGTGTGACTAGCCCATGCAATTATCGAGACTGAGTTGTGTTTTTTAAACAACCGAGTCTCGTGTCTTTTTTGGCGGGTCTAGTGTGTGAACTAAGGGCATTCTGTTGTTGGGTACCGACGGGAGAGGTCGGTCCTACAGTGTGTTTTTCGAGTATGCCTGCGCAGTGCAAAAGTTATAAAGGCCATTTTTTTTTTTTGTGTAGGCCTATAATTTCTGAATTTATTGGAGAATTATGTTTGTGAGTATTTTTGAAGAGGTAAGGATCCAGGACTTATGTTTGAATATATAAATGTCAAGTTGAGTGAAGGCGAGATTACTGCAGATTGCCAGGGAGTGCAGTCTTGCGAGAAATTGCCGAAAGTATTCACCATTGATGTAGTTAGCACGGCGAGGATGATGTCCGTTGGCTAACCGGATCTATATGATATTTGAGAGGCCATCGTTATTATTGAAAGGATCCACATCTACATTAAAGCGCTAAGGTTGAGAGCGTCTTTGATGAGGGATATTTGAGAGGCCATCGTTATTATTGAAAGGATCCACATCTACATTAAAGCGCCAAGGTTGAGAGCGTCTTTGATGAGGCATATTTGAGAGGCCATCGTTATTGTTGAGAGGATCCATAACTACATTAAAGCGCCAAGGTTGAGGGCGTCTTTGATGAGGCATATTTGAGGAATTTATTATTGTCAGCACGGCGAGGATAAACCGTTGCTGGGAAAAAGGATCCATTGTCTAGTTATTATAATGCTGATGTTGGAAGCATCGTTGGAGAGGCCATTTATTATTTACATTAGAGCGCCAATGTTGAGAGCGTCTTTGATGAGGCATATTTGAGGAATTCATTATATTAGCACGGGGATGCCGACCGTTGCTAGGCATATTTGAGGAATTCATTATATTAGCACGGGGATGCCGACCGTTGCTGAGAGGATCCAGTGGTAATATTATATAGCGCTAATGATTATGAGAAGTGGAGATGTGACTGGAGTACTGTATTATTGTATTGCTATGACTTGTACTTAATTGTGACTGTATATTCTGTGTATTTCATGAACGTGTTGTGGTGTAATAAAACGATCATTAACATACACCAGCCGTTTATAACCATCTATAACTTCTACGTGCGTACCTGTGTTGTGAGTGATTGTTCCAGCACGCACGCACTCAATCAACCCTCCTAATACGGTACGCCACCCACACACACAACCACCATCATGAGGTATCAGTGGTGTCAATGTTAAATAGCCTGGGTGGCGGAAATTTAGGTCAACAAACAGATTGAAGTCAATAGCAGGATCTCGTGTGTAGCAGTGGTATGTTAGTCTTACAGAATTTGATATTTTGACATTCGCGTGATATAAGAATTATGTTCTGCTCTGTGTGGGCGTATGAACAGTGTAACCATTAAGGTAACACCCATCACCATTTAATCAATCTCCAAGACCAGTCATCAAATAATAAAATAATAATTAATAACCCCATCAGTAACTATTTACGGGTAACATTTGGTACTCATTACGGTTACAGTTTGGTAATCTTCAATATCCCTAAATAAAACAGGTCGGTTACAGTCTATCAATATCAGATTAACCACACATACCTCCTGTTCCATCTCTTCATTGATACTAAAGATTTAGCACTCGCAGAGTTAACAATCTAGTTTTATAGATTTTTCACAGGTATCCATGTCATACATCTCAGCAAATATGACACCGTATACAAGGGAAGCATCGGATATATCGCTAGCACACAGCGGGAAATGTATGCAAACAGGAGGAGTACAGAGTGACCTGCACCGTAATATCCAATTTCCGGAACGCCACGGAAATAACATCTAAAAGCAAACGGAATATTTTCAAATCAAATGTCAAGGCAGTAATTCTATACGCATCAGAGACAACGGGGAAATAAAATGTAAGGTTGTTGCTGACATCTCAAGAGAATGTGACAAATTAAAATATCAGACAGAATCAGCTAATACGGAACGATAGAAACGAACAAAAATAGAGCGAATAGAAAGACGGAAAAACAAAAAGAAATTAGAAGTGGATCTGACGCATGTATAATTTCCCCTTCTTTATTCTGTTTAATTAAAAGGAAACTAGAAATACCCGAGCTGGATTAAAACATTTTGGGGTCTCCTATTAAACAACAGTAAGAGATCCTGTATACAAAACATGGCTGACTATGAATGTTGAAAATAAGTCATTTCATCATAATTATCATAACCATTCATCACCCCATGGATGATTTGGTGATGCGTAGATGGCAGGGAGGATAGTGTGATTCGTTTGCATAGCTAGGCGAGGTTGTCGCACAGAAGGCCCTGGGTTCGAGTCCTGGGTAAGCCACTCATGTCTGTTGTGTTTCTGTTGTCTAGTTTTCTACTTCTTTATTTCTTAAGAGTGCCTGGAAACATACCTTTATGTTTGTCTAAAATTCTAATATTTATTTAATATCACCCCCATGGAGCAAGCTCATGTTATCAATAATGAACAAATACCCCAAAATCCCTTCCCTCCCCCGTCCTGTGCAGTCCGTTCCAGTTTTTTCCATGTCTTCTGTATATATTTTATGTTTGTCTCAAGTTATCTTCCCCGTACGTATTTTATAATTATAATTTTTTATTTGTTTACCTCTATTTCTGTTACCCCGAGGATCGAAAACAAGGACTGCATTGTAATGCTGTCTACTTTTTTTTCAGCGTGTGTCATATCCAACCTTGAACAGCGGATTTGAATTATTAAAATTACAGGTTGACTTGTATATATTTGCTTAAGTATATATATATATATATATATATATATATATATATATATATATATATATATATATATATATATATATATATATATATATATATATATATATATATATATATATATATATATATATATATATTTTACATTTTTTGACAGGGTGGGGTAGCCAATGCCATGCTCAACCCTCCTTAGACTACCTTTACGATTTGCATCACATGGCTCATGAGTGGACACCTTTGTAGCTTAGAACCCGGCATTCCTTCTGCCTAACGGCACTTCTCAATCCAAACCACACATCCGTGATTAATACGCGGAATTTGTCTTGAGCATAACGAATACATTGCCCTGTGTGGTTCCCAAGGGGTATCTGAACAGACAAAGAACGAACAGGATTACTGCACCCGCAGGCATGTCGTAAAAGGCGACTAATATCTCAGGTTGTGCATGGCAGCCTCATCACGTAAAACCAATTGCCACATAAATCAAGAGGACAAGCTTCAGTTTGTGGGTGCATGCTCTGTAAGGAGCGCAAAGGTAAATGGTAACGTTAAAGAAATACATCGTGCGGTAGTTTACAACCGAGTGGCTTTATCTGAGCGTTTCCGCCTGGGACATCCGATTTCGGTAAGGAGTTTTTGTTCTGATTTGCTTTCCCTACCATATGCTGTCACCAGCCTTTGTACAAGATAACAGGTGGTTATAAATCAACTGCAGAAAGAAATGGAGGACACACCTAGATATGATCTTGTTATAGTAATGGGAGACCTCAATGCGAAAGTTGGTACACACAATACATATAATGAAAGAACAATGGGGAAATGCGGCAGCGGAATAGCAAACGAAAATGGGGATAAGCTAATAAGTTTCTGTAGCATTAACAACCTGGTCATTGGAGGAACACTTTTCCCACATAAGGAAATTCACAAGTTAACATGGGAATCACCAAATGGTCGGGACAGAAACCAGATAGACCACATCATGGTTAACGGTAGATGGAGACATGCATTACAAGATGTGAAGGTAAGAAGAGGTGCAGATGTGGGAAGCGATCACCATTTAGTAGTTGCAAAACTGAAAGTGAAACTAAGAAGGGCTGGACCAACTGTAACTACACAGAAAAGGTTTGACATCAGCAAATTGAAGGACCCCCTTACCAGAAAAGCTTTTGCGGCCGACATTAAGAAACGATATCAATTTGCCAAAAGCCAGGAAAAGACATTGACTGATGATATAGACCAGAATTTTAACACCATTTCAACAATATATAAGGAAAGTAGCAAATCATGCTTAGGATTCCAGGAAAGGAAGAAGCAAGACTGGATAACACCAGAAACACTAAACACCATAAAGATGAGAAAGGAAATGAAAAGAAAGAAAACAGAAGCGAAGTCCCCCAGGTTAAAGCAACTATATAGCGAACAGTACAGTCAGCTGGACAGGGAAGTTAAACGCCAAACCCGAGCCAACAAAAGGAATTTCCTAGACGATCTTGCAAAACAGGCAGAAGAGGCAGCACTGAGAAATGAACAAAGCACAGTATACAAAATAACTAAATTCATCAGCGGAAAACAAGGTGCAAACAATATTACATTAGTAAGAGATAAGCAAGGAAATCTCATTAAGACAGCAGAGGGACAGGAAACAAGATGGGCAGAGCACTTCAGAGAAACTCTGAACAAGGAAATACCAAAGACACAATTGAATGTTCCTGAGGCTGAAAACGATCTAGATGTAAATACAGACATTCCACGAAAAGAAGAAATCATCACAGCAATCAAAGGGTTAAAGAACGGTAAAGCTCCGGGCCATGATAACTTAAATGCAGAGCTATTTAAGACAGACCCTGAGCTAGCAGCAGAACTATTAGAACCACTATTTGCACAAGTGTGGAAAACGGGGACAACACCATCAGAGTGGAACAAAGGAATAATTGTCAAATTGCCCAAGAAGGGAGATCTTTCAGACTGCAATAATTGGAGAGGAATCACTCTTCTCTCAGTTCCCAGCAAAATACTAGACAGGATAATTATACAGAGAATTTCAAAGGCAGTAGACTACAAACTGAGGAAAGAACAAGCAGGATTTAGAAAGAACAGAAGATGTGTAGACCATATATTCACTCTCAGGAACATTATAGAGCAGTGCTCAGAATGGCAAAGACAGCTTTACATAAATTTTGTTGATTTTGAAAAGGCTTTTGACAGCATACATAGGGACAGTCTATGGAAAATACTGAGGGCTTATGGAATTCCAAGCTGCATAGTGTCAATCATAAAAAGCCTCTATGCCAACTTTACGTGTAGTGTTGGGCAGAGCAACCTAACCTTCGAGGTGAAGACAGGAGTACGACAGGGATGCCCCTTATCAACCACTCTATTTTTAACAGTCATAGACTGGGTGATGCGCCAGACAACAGAGGGCAGTCCAAGAGGAATAAGATGGACTACATTTTCAACATTGGAAGATCTGGAATATGCAGATGACATTGCACTGCTGGCACATTCACATCAACACATCCAGGAAAAAACGGATAGACTTAATAAATTTAGCCAGCAGGTGGGCTTGAACATCAATTTAAAGAAGTCTGAGGTCATGACGCTCAATGTGAGCAACCCTGAGCCCATATCAGTAAGGAATCAGCAACTGGTACAGACAGATACCTTCACATACCTAGGAAGCATAGTAACACCAGATGGTGGGGCAGGCAAAGACATCAACATCAGAATGAATAAGGCAAGAACAGCCTTCTTTAGCCTAAATAACATCTGGAAGTCCTCCCAATACAGCACAAGCACAAAATTAAGATTATACCAGAGTTGCGTGCTTTCTGTGCTTCTCTATGGTGCGGAATGCTGGAGAGTCACAGAGAAAGAAATGTCAAAATTGTCCTCTTTTCACACAACATGCCTAAGAAAAATTCACCGAATCTTTTGGCCGAATACCATCACCAACCAAGATCTGCTTACTCGTAGCAAGCAAGAGGACATGCATACCATCATAGCTGGCAGACGCTGGAGCTGGGTTGGTCATGTCCTCAGAAGAGACCCCGATGCCATCACAAGAACAGCTATGCTTTGGACCCCTGAAGGAAAGCGAAAGAGAGGCCGACCAAAAACAACTTGGCGGAGGACTGTGGAGGCTGAGATGCAAAGAATGAACCAGAGTTGGGGCACTGTACGAAGGATGGCCACCGACCGTGCAAAGTGGAATCAATTTGTTGTTGCCCTACAAGACGCCACTAGGCGTGATGGCCACTGACTGCTTTGACGGTCGGTGGTTAAGGATCGAAGAAGAAGAAGATAAATCAGAGTTTCCCTTCTCTTAGATGCGTTGCCACCCAAATTGAAAAGCATCATCTAGCTGGAAATTCTGGTTTTTGGGCGTTAGAGACGCAGTCTCGCCACTGCTCATACCAAGAGAAGGCCAGGAGGTAGTCGTCTGCTGTCGGAGGCTATATTTTGTTGTTGTTGTTTTTTTTCTAAACGCCGAGCCCGAAACCTTTCCGCCACAGATGCACATATTGCTGTACTGCATGTTGCCTTAGTCCCGTGAACATTTAAACGGAGTAAGAGCTCAACCTGATTCAGTACTCAAACACATAATTTATTGTCCCTTGTTCATAGTCCTAGTCGTAATTTCAACGAAAATCGCCAAATATGCAATTGGAAAAATGTAACAAAAGTTTCCACGTAATCTTACTGGTTAAATCAAACTGAAAATATTGGATATCCTCTGTACATGGGCAGTTGAACATAATATGGTGATACTGCAGTAAAAAGAAACGTTAACACGGCAACATAAGAGAAACAGAGGGGAAAAACACTTTGAGTTGGGAACTAGAGACAGCCATGAAAGGATACAGCTGTAAAGACGCCATGGAAAGACACGGAACGGATGGCGCAGCACAGGAAGGCTTGAAGTCTGCTTGTTGGCGACCTGTACCCCACAGGTAGCTGAAATGTAACATGATAATTTCGCTTTGTAGTCAGCATTAGATATTCAACCGCAGCACCCTCCATTATCAGTTTCTCTTCTAATTCACGTCATGTCTTTAGACAAGGCATATTTTGAAAGAAACAGTCTTTGTTAAATTTGAATGAAGGTTATAAACTACAACAAGTCTCACTATTTTATTTACTTCATTTTATTTCACGCTGACATGATAGAAACAGAATCATGAACACTTCTCTAACTTCAGCTGACTATAAAAATAGACGACAATGTATTTGCTCTATATGGAGCTCTTTACAAAATGAAAAAGATTGGCATTACTAGTAAAACCTGTAGGTATCTATCGTAAATTTAGATAGGTTTGAAAGTTATTTATGGTCCCACCTGAGTAGAGTGGATGGTGATAAGTAAGTGAGAAATAAAGGTGTGAGAATAGATTTCACGAGTGGATAGTTTAAGGAGAAGATATGCCTCTGGAATGAGTAGTTTCTCTAGTCCAGCCTATCTATACGACTATAATTTAGTATAAGACAATCTTGCCCTCCGTATATCTGTAAATATACGTTTAACTACGCACACACACAATTATGTGACAACAAGACACACAAACGTGAAAAACTATGGTAAATTGGGTATGGGTCTGACCAACACACAAAGTTAAGTTCTTTTGTTGTTTATTATCATTAAACTTTACAACATCGAATATCTAAAGAAAGATCAAATAAATCAGCATTTAATACATAGAAAATTAACATAATACATGTGCCCTCCCCCTTATTGAGAAAAAGAACCCAACAAGTTAATAACCCCAAAGGTCAAATGTTAGCACTATGTTACTTGTGGCAATATCCATGTGTTCTGTTGCGCGGAAGCATGATTCATTCTAAAGCAAGTTAATCTAAAGCACACATTTATGAATATTTCTCCATTTTCATTTATTGTCCGAAGCCCGTATTTTCCCACGTTCTCTTCAAAGTCGCTATTTTATGTTCCAAATATTTTCATTTAGGTTACTCATTAATTATCATCATCTTCTTTTCCCTCCTTACAAAGCATGGAGCAACTACTACAGCAGATCCCCTTGTAAAAAACTAGAATTAAACCACATGCTCCTGCATTAGTGGTTCATATTCATTCATAACCCTCCACTCCCAAAGGAGCATAGGCCTTCAACAAACACATGCCAAGTCCTCCTGTCACGTGCCATCATCTCAAGTTTTTTTCACGTTCTCCTCATCGTTTTCACCTCTATTTCCAGCTCTCTTCTCCATGTGCTTCTTGGTCTACCTCTGCCCTTCTTGCCCTGGGGGTTCCAGAACAAGGACTGCCTTGTAGTGCTATCAACAGGTTTCCTCAGTGTGTGTCCTATCCATCGCCATCGTCTTCTTCTCATCTCTTGTTCCACTGGCACTTGTCATCAGTTCCACGTTGGTAACATTGTCATACCATTTTAATCCTTCTATTCTACGCAAGGTCTCATTTATGAAAGGCTGTAGCTTTTTGGTTGTTGTCTTTGTTGTTCTCCATGTTTCAGAGCCATATAATAGTACTGACTTCACATTTGAGTTGAAGATTCTTATTTTCGTGTTGGATCCGATTTCTCTTGATCTCCATATATTTCCCAATGCAATGAAAGCTCCTCTTGCTTTTTGTATTCTTATTTTGATATCACTGTCTGTCCCTCCAACTTTGTCTATATTGCTGCCAAGATATGTGTACGATTCTACATCTTTTAGTCGTTTTTCTTCAAGTTCAACCCTGTTATCATTACCTGCATTTATTCTCATTACTTTTGTCTTTTCTCTATGTATTTTCAGACCCAATTGCTGTGACCTCTCATCGAGTGTTTTCAATTTGTCCTGCATCTGATTACGGTTATGGGACAGAAGAGCCAAGTCATCAGCGAAATCCAGATCATCCAACTGCTTAGTCAGCAGAGTTCACTGGATTCCATTTCTGTTGCGTGTTGTCAATGTTCTCATAACGCCGTCTACTGCTAGTAAGAAAAGAAATGGAGACAAGAGGCATCCCTGTCGCACTCCCGTTCTTATCCCAAACGGTTCTGTAAGCTGTCCTTCACGAAGAACTGTGTATGTCATGTCTTTATATGTTTTCTTTTTTAAATAAATGATCTTCAGGGGAACTCCATAATGCCTCATCAATTTCCAAAGTCATTCTCTGTCTTCACTGTCAAAAGCCTTTTCGTAGTCCACAAATCCAATGTATAGTGGTGAATTCTATTCCAGACTTTATTCAACTACTATTCTCAAAGTGGGTATCTGGTCTGTACAGGATCTGTTTTGTCGAAAACCTGCTTGTTCATCTCCCAGTTTCTTGTCTATGGACTCTTAATCTGTCGAGGATAAGGATAATCCTGTTTAATACTTTTCCTGGCACTGATAGTAACATTATTCCTCTATAATTTGTGCACTCTTGTAAATTTCCCTTCTTAGGCAACCTAACCAGATATCCTTCCTTCCATTCTGCTGGTATCTCTTCCTTTTCCCAGACTTTACCAAGTAATTTATATAATATCTCTGTAGCCATGTCGATATCTGCTTTGATGGCCTCTGCTGGAATGCCATCTGGTTCAGCCGCTTTTCCATCTCTTAGAAGCTTTATGGCTTTCTTTATTTCTTTCTTCGTTGGTCTTTCACAATTAATTTGTGCATTAGTGGTGTATGTAGCAATTTGTTTCACTTGGTGAGGTAACCAGCCCCGTGCACAATCTCAAAGTTGTCCCATTTTACCAGTTTCACGATGGAGCAGTGGCCTTATTCTGTCTCCTTAGAGACCCCGGGAATATACAGAGCATTCATTAAGATTGTAACATCTTTACTTTTGTTTATTAAAATTTGCGTCCTGGTCTTATAAAGTCTCTCTCTCTCTCTCTCTCTCTCTCTCTCTCTCTCTCTCTCTCTCTCTCTCTCTCTCTCTCTATATATATATATATATATATATATATATATATATATATATATATATAATCTTCTCCCTCTCCATATCTGCGTCTACATAATTAATTACATAAATATTTTCCATCTACTACTTTCCGCATTTCTTACCTCCCAAACTACAACACACACACACGCTACTGTCTTTCTATCTCTTCACATCTAACACACACCACGCGCTAACCAGTCTGATTTTAGGGCACTCCTTCCTTCACATAAAAAAATACTGCATTTATCAGCAATCATGGTTTTTTATGTGGCGTCATCGCCTGACAACTGAAATCCCTGTACACGCCAGTTAAGACCTGAGAACTCCGCCCAGATATCAATCTAATGCACGGCAATAAGCTGCAACAGAGAAGAATAAATAACGCCTATGATTTTCGTCAAAACCAAAATCAAATATAAGCCACGATTTGAAATTCTTCTCTATAAGCAGAGTCTTTGTTTCTATGGCAAGTGTGTGACGAAACAGAAAAAAAATATTACATGAGTGGACAAAAGTAATTTCTACAGTATATACCAGGAAAGAATTGAGAACTTGGACGTGCAGTCATGTCTAACATTCAGTCGTCCTGTGTTTCCTCTTTTATACTGTATCTATTCATTCTCGTGCATGAGGCTGGCAACCTCATGTAAAGTAAATTGCTACAAAGGCCATTACTGGAAAGCACATGAGTGCTGTGGTACAGGCTTCTTGCCAGGGGACCAGTTGTGACTTCATGCTCTACAGGGAATATCTAGGGAAATAAAGATGATTCAGTTTCACAGGCCCCGTATTTTAAGCAGTAATCTCTTGGCATGGAACATTATAAAATGAAAATATTCGATAAGAGGTCACAGCAAGCGGATTTGAAAATACACAGGGGAAAAGACAAAGATTATGAGAATAAATGCAGGAAATGACAACAATGTTGAACTTGAAGAAACACCACTACAAGATGTAGAATCATTCACATATCTTGGCAGCAATGTAGACCAAGTTGGAAGGACAGGCAAGGACATCAAAATAAGAATTTAAAAAAGCAAGAGGTGCATTCATTGTATTGGGAAACATATGTAGATCTTCAAATCAAATATCAAGTCAGTCCTATTGTATGGCTCTAACAACATGGAGTACAAAAAAAAAAAAACAACAACTAAAAAGTTGCAGACTTTCATAAATGGATGCTCGCGTAAAACAGAAGGATTGAAATGATATGTCAAGGTCACCAACGTGGAAATAATGACAAGATAGAGGCAAGTGCCAGTGGAACAAGATCTTGTTGTGGCTCCATGCTCCATAGTGAGCAATAAATAAAATTAATGAATAAATAACTACAATTAAAATACGAATAATAAAATTGACGAGAAAGCAAACACTGCTAAACATATGCGGTATTTGGTTTATTTATCTTGTTGCCGCTGAGAGCGCTTAACTCTTTTCCCACGCAATCATGTTTGCTTGTCAGCTCATGCAAAACATGATAAATAAACCAAGAACTTCGTGGGCGGCCTCTGTCCTATATTCATAACGGATGTATATTTTTCAGCACTCTTTACAGATGACGAAGAACAATATAGACTTCACCGCTATGGATTACTAGTAACAAAACAAATCCATTCAACCAGTTTACGGTATGAGACATTAACAAAAAAAAAATCACGGGCAACAGATATTTGAAGTCAATAGCTTCCACTACAGTTACTAAATTAGGAACAGATGTTCTTATGAACTCATATGACCTCTTTCTCATATTTTTGAGCACACATTGCCAGCAAGAATACATGTGACGCGCACCAATGTGCTCTGCAGATTTCAATCACATGGCTGCCACAAGCAGTTTTCCCCAAACAAATATTTGCATCCGTGAATTTCACATTTGTGGAAGCAAAACACCATTTTTCTTGAACACTTGTGGCTTGAGATTCTTTGCTGCAGACTAGACTTTCACATCCGGTATTTGTTTTTTTTAAATATAATTTATTTTATGTGACTACGTCTTTCTGTCGAAATCTTGCAGACCCTCCACCAAGCTGTATATTAGGCTTCTTCGTTGCCACAGACTGCGATCACGTACATTTCCTAATTTGTTTCCCTTCTGTTCACTTTGCTTAGATTAACATTTTCTCTGCTTTTGGGAAAAAATCAAATAATAGCTTATGTATTTCTTTGTTTATAAACAAAATTCCAAACATAGTTCTTTAACATTTATGTAAATGTTTATGATAAAACAACGAATTTTCTGACCTAAATACGTGAGAGTTAGTAATATGATTAAATAACGAAGGAAACCAGAGTCCTGTGGATAGTAAATAAATAAGTAAATAAATAAATAAAGGTAATTAACAGGTACTCGTTGGCCATAAAGGGTGGCACGAGACAACAGAAAAGAAAATATGAGTGATAGGCCTACCGGGAATCGAACCTATGACCAACCAGACGGCGCCATCGCCTTGCTGTGACAGTACATCGTGAATGGACGATGAGCCAATTTTGCACCCCCAAAAAAACGTGCATTATTGGCTGAGGACATTCTCGTGACACTCACACAACTATGGTTTAGGACCCGTGGACGACCCAGACAGTTTTAAAGACGCAATCACTAATATAACTTTCCTATTAGCAAGTATAGACCAAATAAAGGCCGAAATACTTGTGTCCAGTAATGTGTAGTGGAAGACGAATAACAAAGAATAGACGGGTAGCCTCGAATAAACACACTTATTTGCTTAATCTAGTGTGTTTACACAGTAGCGCTAATATCATTACCTTCCGTAGAAATCCGTTTTGCAAGCACAAAAAAAAAAAACAACATTACAAATTTAAAAAAGGCAAAACAGAAAGACAGAACTTGGTTAGACGGGCAGAAAATGGGAAGAAGACAAATATAAATACCTGCATATTGTAGAATACGCGTGTAGCAGCAATGATAAGCTGAAGTGTTGGGATGGCAGATGCATTATAAAAAAGGAAATAAAATACTTTTTTTGTCTTGCTTTTTGTCACAGAGAGTTTATGATCAATAAATTTTCTATATTCTCTTCTTTTTCTACCCGTGTCCTTTACTTTATTATCGCTCTTTTATCCTTTTCCTGTATTTTTCGCATTCGTTTGTTTGCGAAAAATATTTTCTTCCCCATTCTCACTTTACCGTTTTTCTTTCTCATACTGATACGCATTCTATTACGTAGATGTCAGTCATACGAGAAACTGTGAATATTCATCTATCTCAGACATAGGAGCAGACTTTTGGCTAGCATTTTCACCTGACACGAACGTTTCTCCGGCGTGAGGTGTGATAACCGACATCTGCACGGCGCAGAATGAGACATTTGTCTGGTAATTTCCTCTGTCACGGCACTCTCGGCCAGCTTCGTTAGCAGTGAGGTGTCAAGACGCGTTTGGCATGTTATGTCCAGCGTCTAAGGTACGTAGGTGTTAGGAAAGGGGAGAGATCGGGTTTTTGGAAATAGTGGGATCTTTGTCTGTTTGATAGATATAATCAGAGTTTTAAACTTGATTTCACTCATTCTCCATTTGCAGTAGACGTGGTCACTTCGTTCTAGATACTTAAACTTATAAGTGAAACTCTTAGATTCGATGTGATACCGTAGTTCTGTGTTGAGTAATTATTACATTAAGTATCTAATATTTTGTAAGTGATTAAGTGTTGAATCGCCTATTTTTCACTAGTTCTTTTGTGCAAAGAGAATTAAAAAATATAGTCTGTATTATTTTCTAGTGACGTGTTTCAGTGGAAAGCAGAATAAATTATATTTCTAGCTTAAAATCATGCAGCTAGAAATGAATTTGATTTTACTGCTAAATAATCAGACGAGAATATAATTTAAAATTAACTTATAACTGAAATGCTACATCAGTGAGTATTGACGGGATGCGTATGTATTCCTAATTCATGATGATTGATTTTATGAATATAACTTATTTCACGGGAAGTTTTAAATGATAAGTCATGCTGTACGCTTGCAGTTTAAAATGTAAGTTATAACGAGTACATGGTATGTATAATTATTTTATATGTGTTTTTTTCCTCTATTTAGTGAAGAAAACTGGGGTTAACCCAAACTTTGCCAGCGTTAAGTACTGATGAGTAATATCTGAGAAGAACTAAAACATTTTCTTTAAAAGACTTGGTGTAAAATCTTTACAAGAACTTTACAGGTGAAATGACATAACGGGCCTATTGCGCCAGATTTTATTCTTCCTGAGAAAAACTTAAGTACAGTTCAGCCCTTGTGGCAAGTAAACTATTACTAACAGTAACGTTCCGCAAATTATGTCAACTTGTGGTGTGACCAAGTTTTTTTTTACCTTTTGATCGAAGTTACAAACCTGTCGTAAATTTATTTTGAGAGAAAGAGTCTTGGAAATAGTGGTCCTGTTTAGAGTGGAGAATGATGGAAAAGGCTATGTGATAGTAAAGGTTTTAGAAGTAAATAGTTGATTCACAGAGTGCTGGGAAGAGTAAGGACAGACTGTTTTACGACAATTTTTCTCTCCATTCAACTCCTTAAAAAAAACTCTTCTGGACAAACAATTATTTGCCAGTTTCCAGACTCACACCTGCGCTCACACCGATTTGGTGCTTCAAACACACAACGTACGTGAATACAGACTACGATAACGAATATGGTAAAATTTGGGTTTGGGCCTGCCAACACAAATGCTAAAAGTTTTATTACTTTTATTTAGCATAAAATCAAGTCACAAACAATTATCAATTTACATGCAGAAATCAAAGGTTCAAAAAATACAAATAACAAGGTGGGTGGGGTTTTGGTGAAGAGTGTTATCCAATATGCCCTTCCCTCTTGTAAAGACAAATGAAAAGGAACCCGGTCCAAAGGACAGGTAGTTAACAGAAATAGATAAGTTAACCCAACAGTCAATTAATCTATCCTGAAAAGAGGGATTAGGACACTAGTCCTATTATCCTTAACTGTTTTTCCTTCTACTAATCAGATTAGTAAGGGGAAATAACAGAGGTTAAGAAATCCCACTTATAAAGTGAACCATGCAAGGAATAAAATACCAAAGTGTCTACCAGGTACAGCAATTAAAATAGTTGCACATAAATCTCATTTAGTCATGCACGCTCGTGCTGGCCAACACACAAACTCTCACACAGACTTACCGATCTTGGAAGCAGGCACTCCATAGAATAATACAAAAAAACCGTCAATTAACACTTGACATATTGAGAGTGTCTTTTACTTCAATGTCCGGCCCCAGATTTAGCGAGGTTTGACTGGTTGCAAATATTCCCACTTATCGCCGATCGTGAAGACTAAATGTTCTTGTGGTTTTTTATGAAATAAAAAGAGTCTATGGGATGGCACTGTCACCGTTAGATACAGGTGAGAATGGGGTGTGGTTTCTTAGATTTCGCCGCTGGTGGGGGAACTTCTTGGAACGAGGTGGCAACAACTGACCAGTGAGGTATGGTTTAAATCCAGTGAGGAAAAAATAGGCCTCGTCACAGTTCAGGTAAATATGTACTCTCTCTCTCTCTCTCTCTCTCTCTCTCTCTCTCTGTGTAGCAGTAAATTAATAAAAAGCTCTGGCAATTGTTCTTCTTCCAGTTACAACTTAATATACTTGGTGAGGTGTTTAAATTTGTCAATGGGTGTGCTTTCTTTCTATTATTTTAGATAGCTGGATTCCCAACATAGGATTGCCTCAAAGATTTAAAATTTAATACACAGTCTCATCAGATTCTGGAAGTGGGTTTAAGAACTGAGTCTGGGGACTCTTTACCAGGTTGTACTTCTTTTTTCTGGGATCACAAAGGTAGCGATCACTCTAGATAAAAGATAGAAAACATGTAATTCATACCGAAAATCAAATAACATTCTAACGCGCGATAAATTTACAGTTAACTATTTATACACTCGCGTCTTCAATTTCTATAAAATTCAGGAAGAACTCCACGCGAATTGAACAGTTAAAATACACGTAAAAAATAGAACTTAACTGAATTAAATTTAGTTATAAATTCCTTCGCGTCTTTAAATGTTACTTTAAGCATTTAAGTATCTATCATCTTGGGAAATAATATAATAGATATTTCATTAACTTTTCCACTGGAACTATTTGAGATAAGTTTAATTTAATAGCTTTAAGTTAATCACAAAATCCAGTAAAATAAAATGAATGAATGAACTAGCCCACTGATCACTTTAAAACAAATGTATTATACCGTTTAGCACAGAATAGAATTCACTGCAATAAGTTGAAAATCCAGAGGGAATCAAGCAAGATTTCACCATGCTAGTGCTTCTGTCAAGGTCTGGCGAACGAGTGATAAAGTTGCATTTCTCAGTTTCTGTATAAATCTAACTGAAATGAAAAATGAGTGGGACATGTTAGAATCTAACACCTTTCTTCATCTCAGGAAAAAGTCGAGGTTCTACGCCGCCGTGCTAACCGCGATGGCCCCCTGGCTTCCGATCTCCGTTCGTCTCAGGCTGCTCGCATGAGGATGCGAAATCTCTGCGAGAAACTAGCTTCGTTCGCTGTGAGTTCCCTGATTCCTTAGATCTTATACCGCTCTACGTTTGATTCTGACGACCAATCCAGCCTTTGATGGTACCGGTCTCTTGATAAGCTTTGGCAACTCCTACTAGGCGGGGTGACAGCAAGGTAAGGAAAATGAACTGCTGTTAATTGCTCCAGAAACAGGAGTGAGTCTCTGGCCACGTCCCCTTTTGGGCCGTCGTTAAGAAAATGATTGCCCTTAATCGTTCTCAGAGGTGGCAATGGGCGTGATTTAACCTGCCCCTACGACAAAGAGAAATTCCAGGATGCATGCCTACAACTGTCTACATATTTAATGAGCAAACGTGGTGAAGATGAGTTTCAGGTTGGCGATAAAACGACAACAAATGTTCAGGGGTTCTAAGATTATATGAGGGAAATACCCTATCATCTCAATAATTCAGGGTCAGCTGAGTTCGTCCATCACAAAACCTGACATTGTTCCTAAGTGATTCTGATCCTGTGAGCCCGCTTGAAAACTAATTCTTACCTGAACTGATAAAGTGACACTAACTTAAAATCTGAACAAAATTATCGCCTGAAGAGGACGCTCCCCGGACAAATTGGATGAAACCAAGATCTGCAGAGCTGGGTATCCGCTTCATCAAACGATAAAACAGATTGTGTCATAACGTGCGCCAGACGGCGAACAGCAGCACGATTGTAGGTAAGGTTGTGTGAGACAGGGCCCTGATGAATGAACCGAGAGAAAGCAGGAACGAGTGACTCTTTTTTTATGGTATACCAAATTTCATCCACTTTGTAATTTCTTTATGCAAGTTTTGTTGCAAACAAGATACTTTTCCTTAGGATAGATCATACTAATATCTAAGTCTGTTCATACCTTTAAAAAAGGGGAAAATCATTAGATTACCGCTAATGTATCCTTGATTCCTTGGGGCTATCACTTTCTACTAACAGGACCGTGTGCATACCTTGAGGGATAAGATTCTACTGTGGGTCTATCATTCTTGCATCATCTTTCTTGACTTTATGACTATTTGTATATGCTTTGATGTAATTTTATGTGTTGTGATGGAATTTTCTGATAATTAAAAATTCCCTTGAACTTAATCAGTGTGTCGGGTCAGCTCGTTCCAAAATATCTATATAATCATTGTTATAGTTTTCCCACGTCTGTGCGTCTAACTGTCGTCACTTGTGTGCGTGCACGTGAGTGGTACGTTCATATATATTAATACGAGTATATGCTGTAACTAGACTGTCTGACTCCTCTAAATCTGTTGTAGAAGATAGGCTGAGAAAGAGAGAAGATTCTCGAGTTCTCAGGGACAGCCTCTATTGATTCTACCATCTCACTCGTGGAAATCTATTTCTGTTATTATCTCTCACTGTGGCTATCACGTATTCTAATCTAATCAGAAGGGACCAACCCAAGTCTTAATTCCCCTATCAAAAATCTACGACACTTTTTTATTCTTATTTTAACATTACGGCCTCTTACTCTGTGCCTCCTACCCTGTCTATATGGCAGCCAAGGTGTATGTATACTGTTCAAAAAAAGAAACGCAACATTATTGCAGTGGTAATGGACACCAAATTTCAAACTTGTACCAAAATTTTATTTTACGGAATTAATGTTTCAATCTTGGCATGAAGAAACTTTCAGACTTTAACAATGAAGTGATGTTCATTAAATTTGGTTTGGACTTTTATTCTTTGCGACTGAGGCCTCCGTTTCAGTAAGGTGTATGGCCTCCTCTGGCCTCTATCAGAGAACGACATCTCCTTGACATGGATCCGATTAGCCGTTGGATCTGTTGTTGTGGGATGGCTGCCCACTCTTCCCGCAGTGCAAGAGACAACTGTCGGAGATTGGCTGGAGCCATGTCTCGCTGGCGGAGTCGTCTGTCGAGTTCATCCCATAAGTGTTCTATGGGGATCATGTCTGATGACATGGCTGGCCACGGAATGGTCTGGACGTTGTTGTCACCGAGGAACTGGGTGGTGAGTTGTGCCACATGAGGTCGAGCGTTATCCTGCTGAAAAATCGACCCTCGTGCAGCCAGAAGTGGAAGGACGTGAGGACGAAGAATTTCAGCGATGTATCGTTGGGCATTCAGGCGTTCTTCAATTTGCACCAGGTCACTTCTTCCCATGAAGTTGCTCGCCCCCCACA
Source organism: Oreohelix idahoensis (assembly GCA_024509875.1). Taxonomy (NCBI): domain Eukaryota; kingdom Metazoa; phylum Mollusca; class Gastropoda; order Stylommatophora; family Oreohelicidae; genus Oreohelix; species Oreohelix idahoensis. The sequence continues at coordinate 124,304 of JAMPIV010010816.1, read as the reverse complement.
TCAGTACACCTCCACCACCATGTGGAGGAGCCTCATCAACGCCGTTCTGGGCGTAGCGCTCATGGACTCTGCGGTAAAATTCTCCGTCGCCTCACAAAAAATGCAGTGAAATTCGACGAGCTGCTGACATTGACTGGACTGTAGAGGACGCAGATGCAAGTCGATTCCTGAGGTGACGCAGCCGTATGAAGCGGTCTTCGGCAGGAGTTGTGACTCTGGGTCTTCCACTGCGCGGCCGGTCTGCCACTGAGCCAGTTTCTTGAAATCACCTCCAACGGCGACTAATGGTGCTTCTAACCACATTAAATTGTCTGGCCACTACACTTTGTGACTGTCCAGTCTGTAAACGTCCAATGATGATGAGTCGTTGTTTTGTAGTGAGATGAGCCATACTTGCGCATTGAATTTTCAACTGAATTTATTCGAGGAGCGTCAATCTTTTATAGGCATTCAATAATATGGTAAGAGAGTTTTGTGTTCAGTAAGTTTCACGGGATTCTCATGAACCTGTCACGAGTTATTGTCAAAAATGTTGTTTTGACCTTGACCTCTTTCATGACCTAACGAATCATGAGGTGAGTACAATTAAGGTAAACACGAGAAGTTAATGACCAGGTGGACACAGTCGATAGGTTGACTGATGTCCAATCAGCGAATATCTTTTATAAAAGTAACACCAAAAAAGTTGCGTTTCTTTTTTTGAACAGTATATAAGTCCGTATCTTTTGTTGTGAGAAAAAATAAATCTTTAATAGATCGAAAATCTGAGAGCCGGATATGATGAATGCATGACGAATGCGCATCTTCTTTTCCCTTTTCCCACACAATGTGGGGGCCTCACAATGTGAAATAGCATGGGCCTCATCTGCACTCTTGGAGAGCCTTGTGAAAGCTGGTTCCCTGATGGTTTGTAATCAGCACTACCAGTGAAGAAAGCCATGACACTGAAACAATCATAGAACTTTTAATGACAGGAGGGTCAATTTCATATTATTGAGTTGAATTACACTATAATTTCCGAAATTTAAAAAAAAGAAAAGACAAAAACATAATTTAGGCGCCCTTCTGAAGACGGCGACCGGTGCGGCAACACCGCCCAACAGTGGGCTGTGTGTGTACTGCCAGCGATGAAAAAGTTTAAGGAACGCGTAAAAGCACACGAAGAAGTTTCAATAAACAGGTCCTCGAGTTTGAGAAACTCTCATACACAAAACAAAGGAAAACATATAAAATACAACTCTCCGTAAGAACATAGTGGGGTTGGTCCCAGCGCTTTGCAGGTCCAGTAGCTTGCCTACCCTGTCCTTGCACTGCAGCAAGCACCCCTATAAGGCTAAATCTATGAGTAGAAAGGAAAAGCGAAGAAAACGAGAAAAGGGGAAAAGAAGAAAAATAAAAAAAAACATGAAATAGTACAGTGTTTTTGTACTCACTCTAGAATGCCATGTGTGGGTAAAGAAATTGAGATAAATGGCACAGTGATGAAGAGAATGATTGATAGCCTAAATCAGTCCAAAAAATTACAAGGAATGGTGAAAATATGGAAGATAAAAGCGAATGACAGTCAGTTAGTGTCGAAAGGGTCGACATTGCAAGTACTGTGCTAAGCTCTGGGACTGACACAAGAGTCAAGGTTTCTGTACAACCAACTGTCTCCCTGGTCACACATCGGGTGCTGCGCGCCTCTAAATCCCAGCAACTGGATGTTCCAAGCTCCGATACACAGGATTCGAGATGCTCAAAATCCTCCTATCCTGGGGCACCCCATTCCATTTACACTGGTTGGGGATAACAAAGGCTCTTTTCACGGACGCGTAATAACAGTGAAAATACTAATAATATAAATAGTAATACTTTTTAAGAAAAACAAATCAAACCAATAATAATAAAAAAACATTGAGGGCAGGAGAATATTGATTAGAAGTTCCTTTTTTTTTGGGTCAAACATAACTTCCTTTATACTTTTTTTATATTTTTTGTTGCGAAGTGGGAGGAGTTATCGCATCCTCACCACCCGTCAGCTCTCAAAGGAACATAGGCCTTCAACAAACTTATGCCAAGTCTTCCTGTCCCGTGCCATCAGCTCAAGATCTTTCCATTCTGTCGTACGGAAGGTTAATTGTGCTATTTTTTGCCCGTCTGAGTATATAGAGTGGATGTCGACAGATACGCGAGAATGTATAGAAATAGATTTTGTTTCACAGGTAAGAGAATTGAGGAAAAAAGATCTGTCTCTGGAGTGATTAGGTAATTTCTTCCAGCCTATCCGTACGACTGTACATTTAGTGCAAGACAGCTTTTATCTCCCTATCAAGAATAGATAAGTTAATCTACACACACACAGCTATGTGACACAAGACACACAAACGTGAAAAACTAAGAATAAATGGGTATGGGTCTGACCAACACACAAAGGTAAGTTTCTTTTGTAGTTTATTATCAATAAACTCGACAACATCAAAATATCTAAAGAAAAAAAAGATCAAAGAGTCATTTATATGCATATGAAATAAAGCAGAAAAAACGTGCACCCTCCCCAAATGGAGAAAAAGAACCCTAAAATTATTTACCCAAAGGTTGAAGGTTAGCACTCTGTTACAGAATGAACAGTAGGGGTACTCTATGAGACCCAGTAAAATAAACAAACTATTAGACAAATCAGATATAAGGATAGTTTTCCCTCAAACAAGAAAATACTCGCACACTCTTGCAAACAGTGGCCACTCTCACACCCTTACCTAATTGTCTGGTATGGCAGGTCTGTAATATCCCTTGGTAACAGAATTACTCCGTGAACATTATTCAATGCACTTAATATTCTGTCACCCCAGTTGTCGCAGCTCCAAATTGGCCCCAGTCCATCCCCCGAAATTAGTTCATGAGGTGAACGCCTAATATGGTTGCGTCTCCTATAATTTTATTACAACTAGTTAAAAACTGAGAGAGTTCTTGAGGTTCACTCTTTAGCAGTTAAAATACTTCCAGTATTGGGAAAACATCTGGTTGCTAGAACTTTGTTCAAAGGCTGATGATGGTTCTTCTATCGGCCAACTTATGGCTGGTAAAAATATATATATCTTTCTGGGTTTGGTAAGTCCAGTTATAAAAAATATTTATTGTCCTCCAATACTCTCTGGCGTGTGCCCGTTCACGAATGAAATTGGTGATGCACAGCCAAGAAAAGGAGAAAATAACAAATCCATAAGAGGAACAGGAAACAAAAGAAAAAACCCAAAGACCGCTGGCCGCCCTTGTGATCAGGTCTGCGAAGAATACAAGAACATTTATTTAAAAATATGCTAATCCTCTACCTACACACACTGACGGGGACAAGACGATCTCTTCTCCACTCCGTCAGTCCTGATTAAATTTAAACAGCACACGGTGGCTCCTTACTCCTATCAGTTAACAAATTCCGCTGGCAGCTGAGTTCAGACGGGTCTGAGTTATGTTAGCTCGCCCGCCCCTGCTCGCCGGCGTTAGCGTACAATGAAGCTTATTATTTAATCTATCCATACGCGCTGCTTAAACAATGATCGCCTGTCATTAAATAGCAATTAAATTGTCGGCATCTGTTGGCTTTGCCGTATATGATTAAAATAATAGACACTATAACAAATGTGCACAAATTAAATATAACGTTTTATTATATCCTACACTATCAGTTTACTGTCTATACGGGTGGCGTGATTTAACATTTAAATAGAATATCTGGTAAGAAATCGCTACGCGTTACTTTATTTCACTCGTTTTACTAGCGAGAAAATCTAAGTGAAGACTAAATGTTAAAAGCTATCACTTCTTAAAACATTTTCCCTATTATCCTTCACCAGAAAATTCAGAAATGAAAATCCTCCACGAAAACTAGTAACAAATCCACACAAGGAAATCTGGTTTCTAGGACTGCGCTTAGACTATTCAAAATTCTGACTGACAACTGATGACGGGGTTAAGAAAACAACAGTATATATATATATATATATATATATATATATATATATATATATATATATATATATATATATATATATATATATATATATATATATATATATATATATATATATATATATATATATATATATATATATATATATATATATATATATATCATAAGAATTCTCTGATCTCTGAATGCGTTAATTTCGCGTTCCGGTGTTATCCAGAATTGCAGAAGCTAAGCGTATCAAGATAAAGGCTTTACGGTCGGTCTTCGTCGAGGTTTCAACCGTCATCAAAAGACTTACTGTTCCCCTAACGAGTTTTCTCTGTTCGAATGCCCGCTTCTGAAGATCAAAGAGCCCACGGGTTTCTAACTCCCTCGAGTACGAACTTCAAAGGGTCTGTGTTTGTGTCTTCCCCACGAGCCAGCCTGTCTGAGAACTATTATGATTGACAGATGCTCGCGTGAGCGCGAGGTAAACACAGCCTGATTTGCTTTCCTGTTATTACTGACAGGTCACGCAGTTTGTAAACATTGCGTTAGCTCGTGTTAAAGAGGCGGGACGAGAGAGTAAGCTGCAGAAATAGGCAATGGGTATTGATACATGGTTTCTAGCTAGCAAATCAGAGGGCAGCTATTAGGTGGCACTAAGCTGTCAGATTACTGTAGACTCTTTTTCCATTACACGTCACACCATGTCTTCCTCATCCTGTTCATGTCTGTCTCCAGTTCTCTTCTCCGTGAGGTCTGTAGTCTCAATTACTCTGCTGTGGATCTGTTGGCCCCTGTAGTTCTCGGGCATCTCCAAGGAAACAAAGAAAGAATAGGACTACTGTTACCTCAGGCATTGTATTAAAAGCCTATTACATGAAGTTGTGCACGAGGCTGACAACCTCATCATGTAGAATAAATTGCTGCAGAAACAAACACTGCAAGAGTACACGGACGCTTTGGTGCGAGCATCTCTTAATGGGACCAGCTACAAGTGTGATTCCATGCTTCATAAGGAGCGAAAAGGGAAATAATATTGATGATGATAGGGATGTTGTTGATGCATTTAGTAATTTTAGTTACTTTATGCATTGTTTTTTGTTTTGTTCAAAATACTGAGTTTCTCTTAGACTGCTTTTGAAGTGCTATCAAATTATCTTTCACTATTATTTTTGTGTGTATTGGATAGTCTTCTGCTTCTTCTTTGATCCTTAGCCGTCGACTGTCAAAGCAGTCAGTGGCCATCATGCCTGGTGGCGTCTTATGGGAAGGAACAAACTGCTTCCACCTTATTCGGTGGGCAGCCATCCTTCGTACAACGCCCCAGCTCTAGTTCATTCTTTGCGTCTTGGCCTCCACAGTTCTCCGCCAAGTTGTTTTTGGTCGGCCTCTCTTTCGCTGTCCTGCAGGGGTCCATTGCTGTTTTTGTGATGGCATCGGGGTCTCTTCTCGGGACGTGGCCAACCCAACTCCAGCGTCTATCAGCTATGACTGTGTGCATGTCCTCTTGGTTACTCCGAGTAAGTAGTTCTTGGTTGGTGATGGTATTCGGCCAAAAGATTTTTTAGAATTTTCCTTAAACAGATTGTGAAATGAGGACAATTTTGACATTTGTGTTGGATAGTGCTCTGTGACTATCGTGTAATGAACAGTGCTCTATTGTTGGTGTGTATTGAACAGTGCCTTCGTCTTCAGTTGATTTCGCTCACTTTAGAGCAACGGTTTGGCAATCCAGGAGCAGTGGTAATCTACTTTAGAAATACTGATATCTCCACAGATCTACATTGACAAGAATCAATCGTATCTGCAGAGTTACGTGGAAAGTCAGTTTCAACTGTAAAACTAACAGTCTTAAAATGTATCTGTATCTCAGAACTATGTTTCTTGACTCGAGTGATAGCTGCCTCGTGCTTTTAATACTAGGAATACTGCGCTTTTAAAAATTCACGGGAAAGAGCTAGTCCAAATTTCCCCCAGCTTAAATTTTTTTCATTTTCTCTCATTGTCACCTAAAGAACTACCAAATCTTTCCATGTGATCTATCGGTTGATCGTGTTCGACCGGTTGCTGATCCCTGCTATATCAGGTACATCTAATTTTAGTATCTCTTTTTAAAGAGACACCACTTCACATATCTTGGGTCTACCATCAATGACAAACTCCCTCTGGACAGAAATTGACAGCCGCATTGGCAAAGCTGCACCTACCTTTGTCAGCCTCACATGGCGTGTTTGGGCAAACTCCAAACTTACAACGAAGAACAAAGCTACGTTTTATAACCCCTGTGTCGTCAGTTCACTTTTATATGGCAGCGAGACATGGACAAGGCTAAGCAAGAAAGAAGGCTCAAAACCTCGGCATTTCGTGGAAAGATAAAGTGACAAATGTCGAGGTGTTGTCACGTGTGTCACAGAGAGTTTATGGATCGTAAATTGCCTATATCCTCGTCTTTTTCTTTCACCCGTATCCTCTATTTTTATTATCACTCTTTACCTTTTTCCTGTATTTTTCGCATCTATTCGTTTGCGAGAAATAATATTTTTCCCATTTTCACTTTCGTCAGTTTCGTTTCTCATTTAGAAACGCATTTCATTGCTGATTAAACTGAGAACGCAGTTATGACGTAACGTGTCAGCCCCTACCCGAGACGCAGAGTGTTAGAATGCATTCCGTCAGACAGGGGAGCAGACAGCTGTCTACAGTTCGGCTAAGTTTCTGGTCCTGAAGTGTGAGAATTCACTCCGTCAGACATGATGAGGAGACATTTATCTGGTAGTTTGCATCTGACATGTAGTTTCCAAGGTAGATTCTCAGTGTCAGGTGATATGACACTCACGCTCCACGGCCAGAGTTGGCGTAAGGTGCGAGAAAGCAAAGTGTCAGTTATGGTTCTCAGGATGAGTTTCTCGGAGTAGGTGCAAAAACTGCCCCCGCAGTGCAGACAAGTTGTCTACATTTGCATCTGACACGTAGCGCTTCGGCCGTTTCTTAGACGGAGGTGTCAGAGACGCAAGGTGGCAGTTACGGCATGCGTTTAGGTGTTAAACGTAAGCGTTAAAGACGGAAAAGGGGAGAGTACTTCGTTTTGCGAAATTAAACGTTTACCTCTTTGTCTGGAAATAGATATTAACCAGAGTTTGAAACTTTCTTTTCATTCTCCAACTTGCAGTAGACAGAATCACTCGTGCTAGTGAATGAAGCTTGTATAGCGAAGTCATTAGTTTCTCGTCAAATTTTGCCGAGCTTCTAAATACCTATCTAGTGAATTATCCTAGTCGTTGTGAAACTGTAATTCTGTTTGGGGGTAAAATATCATATATAACATCTAGTATTTTGTGAAGTGTTTAAAGTGTTAAATCGCTTATTTTATTTCTCTAGTTAGATTTGGTGCAGAGCGCTTAATTTATATAGTCTGTATTATTTTATAGTGACGAGTTACAGTGGAAAACAGAAATTATATTTCTAGCTTAAACTCAGTCGGCTATTAAGGAATTTAATTTAACTGCTAATAATCAGACGAGAATAAACTTTCTAAACTAACTTTATTAATGCTAGATGCTTCATGAGTGGTGACGGAACACGTAGGTATTCCAAATTCATGATGATTGATTTTTATATATAACTTATTTCACGGAAAAATTTAAATGATAAGACAAGCTACGCTTGCAGTTTAAATTATCAGTTATAGTATGTATAATTATTTGATATGTGTTCTTTCCATTTTTATATAGTGAAACTGTGGTACCCAAACTTTGCCAGCGTTTGAGTAAAAGAGATAAACCTGTGAAGAAAACAACAAACATTCTTACCTTAAAGATTTGATGTATAACTTTTACAAGAACTTTAAGATGTTAAAGAAGTAACGGGTCATCGAGCCTGATTTGATTCTTCCTGAGAAAACTCTAGTCATTTTTCCGCCTTGGTGGCAAGTAACATATTTCAATCAGTAAATTTCAGTGAAGATTCTGTATGGGCAAGTCCTAAAAATATTTGTTGTTGTTGTCGAAAAATGCACGTGAGCACAGTTGAATGAATAGAGTGAATGCAGGACTGAGCGATCCCTTTATGGTGGTATTTTGACACCCATTCATTTTTGCTGTCATAACATTTCTTTATGCAAGGTATTGCTAACTATATATATATATATATATATTCCCTTATACTAGATCAGAGTATCCAGTCTGTTTATACCTTAAAGGGGAAGAATTTTTAGACTAAATCACATGTATCTGTGACTCTTTGGGCTATCACTTTCTTCTAACGGGACTGTGGGCTATCCATCGAGGGAAGGATCATACCAACGGGTCTATCATTCTGGTAGCATTTCTGATTTTTGTTTATGATTTTCTTTTTGTATATGCTTGATGTGATTTGATATGTTGTGAGAGAAGTTTAGTCTTGATAAATAAACTACTCATAAAATTTATTCCAGCGTGTCGGTCAGTGCGTTTTCCCAAACTATTCATATAATCATTGTTAGAGTTTTTCCCACGTCTGTACGTCTAACCGTCGTCTTATGTGTAGATGTATGTGAGTGGATATATATATATTTCATATATATGTGTGTAGACTGTCTGACTCAATCTAAATCTGTCGTAGAAGATAGGTGAAAGAGAGAAGATTTCTTGATTTCAGAGACAGCCTCTATCACATTTCTACCTTCTCACTCGTGGAAATCTATTGCTATTACTACTTCTCACTGTGACTATCACTTATTCTAATCTATTCAGAAGGGACCAACCCAAGTCTTAATTCTCCTATCAAAAATCTACGACAACGTGCTGGCCTCCAAAGCATGTATACACTGGTTAGACAGCGCAGATTACGATGGTTTGGCCATGTTCGCCGCATAAAAGATGGTCGCATCCCGAAAGATATCTTCTACGGACAACTGGCAGATGGCAAAAGAACAGTTGAGCAACCGCAGCTGAGATTCAAAGATGTGTGCAAGAGAGAAATGAGAGCACTGGACATAAATCCAGCTACCTGGGAGAAAGAAGCTGCCGATCGCACCAAGTGGCGATGCTATCTACGACGATACCTCAGGCTGGGCAAAAAAAAGCTCACACAACAAGCAGAATAGAGGAAAAAACGTCAAAAGGAACATCAAGAAAATAAGCAGCTGATGCCTGTCACCTCTGGGGCCCATTCCCGTAGTCAGTTATGACTGAAGGGGATATTATTATTATTATTTTAAAGATACGAAGCCTGGGGTCTGTGTTAACCAGAAGTCTTAAATATACACAAAACAAGGAGCTCACAATAGTGAGCTACAAATAACACAATTTAGAAAGCGATGGCTTGAAAGTGAGCCGTAGATTAAAAAAAATTGAAGGAGGAGATGATTTGGAGGTGAGACAAAGATAAGAAAAGGGAGGCGCAGATGGCTTGAAGGTGGGATAAACATTAGAGAATGGAGGTGGAAGCGGCTTGGAGGTGAGATAAAGATAAGAAACAATGGAGGTGGAGATGGCTTGGATGTGGAACATATAAAAGATGATGGCCTGCAGGTGAGCTGTAGATAACATATGGAAGATGAGATTGATTAGAGGTGAGTCAGAGAAAAAAAATGGAGGAGAAGATGGCTTTAAGGTGATATATATATATATATATATATATATATATATATATATATATATATATATATATATATATATATATATATATATATATATATATATATATATATATATATAAATGGAACAGGAGACGGCTTTGGGGTGAGCAATACATACAAATAATGGAAGGAAGATGAGATGCGAAATGTAATTCCTAAAACGTGGGAGAAGGGAGAGGAATATATTTCTTCTTAAACGACTTCCTTGTCCAGTGAGCGTTATTTCCATATTTCTAGATACGTCGTTTAAGATTCTTATTAATCCTAACTTTAACATTTCTGATAATAAACTTTTGAGCTGTTTTGTTGTCGGGTAAATATTTTAATAAAACATCTATCTTCTTAATCTGCATATGATTAATATGAATGAATAACTCGTGGTAACTTGCCAAGGCTCAAGTAAATCTAATTAGAATTAATACGAGTAATGCCCTAGTTGAGCCACCAATGAACAGATTGGTTAGAGTGCTGGTCTGTCGCAGCATAGGTGTCTGGTTCGATTCACGGTATCCACTTGATGCTGGATCTATTATAGTGAAGCCTCTAACAATTCACTTCCCTACGGTCCCAAAAAATGAAGTGCTGAAGTCGGATGTGTCGGCCGAAAGGTGCAAATATCGCAGCTTTGCTGTAAACGGACACAACGCAACCAACGCCCTTTTCAGGACGAACGAGGAAGAAGAAGACTTCACTACGGCAATATCTGCTGAAGGATAACTTTTGTATCTTTTAATGCCCTTTATAGTAGTTTTTGCTGCCCTACAAGACGCCACTAGGCGTGATGGCCACTGACTGCTTTGACGGTCGGCGGCTAAGGATCAAAGAAGAAGAATAGTAGTTGTCTTACTGAAACATCTGTAACCAACAATGAAAAAAACTGAGTCAGCTTTTCGGGAAAATACGGAAAATGCGCTAATTGCACCGTGAAAATTATATTAAACACCGGGACCCAAAGATGCAGCAATAGAGAATGCAGTCAGCGACCCATAGCTTGACTGCTTGCGTCAGGGTCAGCGAACCAGAGCTGACGAAAACCCTACTCCACCTCCACGTGGTGGTCCTGGAAACAGGCTGCATCACTGCAGTCTGGCTGAGAGATTAGGGATCGAAGAGGGAAGGCAAACCCGGTCCCAAAAATGCCGTGCTGAAGTCGGATGTGTCGGCCGAAAGGCGCAGATATCGCAGCTCCTGTGTAAACTGACACAACGCAACCAACGTCCTTGTCAGGACGAACAAGGAAGAAGAAGAAGATATTAAACACCAATTAAAAGAACGTGCATGCCTTTCAATCTTTCCGTGGTGCATTTTCAGGAAAATACGGAAACATTGCGCATTGCACTGCGATAGCTAAATTGAACACCCATTAATAGAGCACGCAGGCCTTTCAGTTTTTTTTCATGGTGCAATGACCATTGACCACAAGTCGTGATAAGTTTGACAGTTAACATCCAACGAAGCTGAAGTGGAATGAATAGGAATGCGATAGTCACAGAAGAATTAGTGGCATCGTTAGGACATGCAGCAGAAAGAGTGCAACATATTATTTCCCGTGTTGTTTTGGCGGGTTACTTCCTCGAAATAATATAAATAACATTATTAATCATTCACCTATTTTCATAATACTCAGCGATACTGCACGTGTGACCAGTTAGATATGAATATGTATATCCCAGGAATCGGACTGTTTTACTCAGAGAGTTAATATAATTTCCATATGCTATACTTACATATCTCATTTACTCATTGCAGTTATAACCTTTACTGCACATCTTATACGTGAAGTGTGAGTTGTGAAGCTGGTATTACCTCTGAGAAATGAATTAGCTCGCTATGATCGTTACCTATGTCTGTTTTTTCAATGTTTTCCTGGCAGAATTTAGTCTGATTTTGCCATCAATCAATCCGATTCACTGGTATTAGATTAGCCGGAGAAAATGTTTCAAGATTTTTGCTATGTTAAATTTAAAAATTTTTTATTTTTATTTTCAATGTCATTCATGGTATAATATAAAATAATTAGGTCATAATCGGGGTACAAGCAGAGCAAGTGGCAGAAGCAGAACAAGTGGCATATTATACTTCTAGAGTCATAAATACATAACACGAAACAATTGATATATAGTATTCTCCGATAGCCCTAAGATTTAATTAATTTTTTGAATGATAGTATTCATTTGCAATCAATCAATACCCTTTAGCTCCCCAAGGAGCGTAGGCCTTCAACAAACACATGCCAAGACTTCCTGTCTTGTGCCATCCGCTCAAGTCCTTTCCATGTTTTCCTCAACATTTTCACCTCTGTATCCAGTTCTCTTCTCCATGTGTTTTTTGGTCTACCTCTGCCTCTCTTTCCCTGTAGATTCCAGAACAAGGACTGCCTTGTAATGCCATCAACAGGTTTCCTCAATGTGTGTCCTATCCATCGCCAGCGTCTTCTTCTCAACTCTTGTTCCACTGGCACTTGTCTGGTTCTTGTCATCAATTCCACATTTGTGACTTTGTCATACCATTTCAGTCCTTCTATTCTGCGCAAGCACCCGTTTATAAAAGTCTGTAGCTTTTTGGTTGTTGTTTTTGTTGTTCTCCATGTCTCAGAGCCATACAATAGGACTGACTTGACATTTGAGTTGAAGATTCTTATTTTCGCGTTGGACTTGATTTCTCTTGTTCTCCATATGTTTCCCCAATGCAATGAAATTGCATAAATACAAAAAGCATCTCTTGCTTTTTGTATTCTTATTTTGGGACCAATGACGCAGCACAAGAGATGAATGCAGTAAGCGACCCATAGCTTGTCTGCTTGCGTCAGGGTCAGCTAACCAGAGCTGACCAAGACCCTACTCCACCTCCAAGTGGTGGTCCTGGAAACAGGCTGCATCACTGCAGTCTGGCTGAGAGAGTGGGGATCGAAGAGGGAAGGCAAACTCGGTCCCAAAATATGCCGTGCAGAAGTCTGATGTGTCGGCCGAAAGGCGCAAATATCACAGCTTCGCTGTAAGCGGACACAACGCAACCAGCGTCCTTTTCAGGATGAACGAGGAAGAAGAAGAAGAAGTATTCTTTTTTTGATATCACTGTCTGTCCTCCAACTTTGTCTATATTACTTCCAAGATATGTGTACGATTCTACATCTTTTAGTGGTGTTTCTTCAAGTTCAACCGTGTTATCATTTCTTGCATTTATTCTCATAATCTTTGTCTTTTCCCTGTGTATTTTCAGTCCCACGTGTTGTGACCTCTCATCGAGAATTTTCATTTTCTCTTGCATCTGATTATGGTTATGGGACAGAAGAGCCAAGTCATCTGTAAAATCCAGATCATCAAGCTGTTTAGTCAGATTCCAATGGATTCCATTTCTGTTATGTGATGTCGATGTTTTCATAACCCAATCTATTGCTAGTAAGAAAAGAAATGGAGACAAGAGGCATCCCTGTCTCACTCCCGTTCTAATCCTAAACGGTTCTGTAAGTTGTCCTTCATGAAGAACTCTGCATGTCATGTCTTCATAGGTCTTCTTTATTAAGTTAATGATCTCCATGGGAACTCCATAATGCCTCATCAATTTCCAAAGCGATTCTCTGTCTACACTGTCAAATGCCTTTTCATAGTCCACGAATCCGATGTATAGCGGTGAATTCCATTCCAGACTTTGTTCAACTATTATTCTCAATGTGGCTATCTGGTCTGTACAGGATCTATTTTGTCGAAAACCTGCTTGTTCATCTCTCAGTTGCTTGTCTATAGACTCTTTTAATCTCTCAAGGATGATTCTGTTTAATACTTTTCCTGGCACTGACAGTAACATTATTCCTCTATAATTTGTGCACTCTTGTAAATTTCCCTTCTTAGGCAACTTGACCTGATAACCTTCCTTCCATTCTGCTGGTATTTCCTTTCTCTCCCAGACTTTGCCAAGTAGTTTGTATAATATCTCTGTAGAGGTATCAATATCTGTTTTGATGGCCTCTGCTTGAATGCAATCTGGACCAGCTTCTTTTCCATCTTTCAGAAGCTTAATGGCTTTCTTTATTTCTTCTCTACTTGGTCGCTCACAGCTTATTTGTAGCTCCTCTTCTGCTGGCTGGATGTCTGGGGGATTAGTTGGAGATGGTCTATTGAGAAGTTCCTCAAAATGTTCTGTCCATCTCTTCATTTGTTCTTATATATTACTAAGCAATTTTCCATTCTTATCTTTTATGAGGCCATTTGCTTGCTTATATTTCCCTGTTAGCTTCTTTGTGTTGTTGTACAGGTCCCTCATATTTCCTTTGGCTGCAGCTTCCTCTGCTTCCCTTGCCAAATCATAAATATATTTCATCTTGTCTCTTTTGATGATTCTTCTTACTTCTTTGTTTGCTTATATGTACACTTCATGAGTCTTGGCTTTGGAGCTTCTGGTTTTGCTTCTGTTTAAATCTGCTTTCTTGTTTTTCCTGTCTTTTATCTTACTAATGGTTTCTGTTGTTATTCATGAGTTGTGCTGATGTTCTCTTTTTCTCAGTACTTCTTCACATGTCTCGTTCCATATATTTTTTACTTGTTCCCAGTGGTCTTCCGTATCTGTTTCATCTTCCAGCTGTTGGGGTACTTGGTATTTGTTGGATACTGTGATTGAACATTTTTCTTTTATTTCCTGATTTCTTAGATATCCCACATTATACTGTTGTCTATAGCTATATGCTGTTGTAAATTTCTTGAGTTTTAATTTTGTTTTAGCCAATAAAAGATGGTGGTGTGTGTAGTGAAGTGAATCTGTATGACAACACGCTCAGAAAAATTCCCCGCTCAAAAACTAGTTAACGTATTTTTAAATCTATAAATAACTACAGTATTTGAAATTTGTCTGAGGGCCCAGTCAAATTTACCGCCAACAATTTATCTAGTATATTTGAATTTGTCTAGGAAACAAGTCAAAAGTTACCGCCCACCCAAAATTTATCTAAGAGCATAGTACCAATTTAACAACCAATCAAATCGTTTATTTTTCTTGTAGTGACAAGAAAATTTTGGTTGACGTGGAAATAATGCCTATTTTGTGTTTTTGACCGAACGTAGATAATTTATTTCTTAATAACTAAAGATAATTAAAATGAAAGGGATATCTCGAATTATAGTGCTGACATTGCTTAACACCTAAACATAAAAATTCCCTCATAATAAAATTATATTAACTTAGAAAAATTATTTTTTGTGATATTTTCACATCAGGGTAATGCCCAATGTATTTACTTAAAAATTACCCAGATTGAAATGCAAAGGAATAACTAAGGGAAAACTATATAGAACGATAGAGACAAATTGGCCGTTTAATTATCACTTTTGATAATTAAAATCGGTCCACAAATAACTAGAATATAGAATGTTCAAATTTGGTCAGATTACACAAACACGCTTAGAACCGCAATAGTCTTAAGTCTCAAAAATTACCTTTTTGACTTTCCTCTGATTGGTAGGGTGTAGATCTATAAATAGAACAACCGCTTGTAGTTTTCCGCCATTGAATCATAAAAACCACGCCGAGCTGACGTATCCTAAAAGACAGTAGGACCAAGCCTTTGCCGTTTGAAGTGAGAGAGCAGTGCTAAGAACTCTTTTACGGCCAGTCAGCTTGTGTGTGTGTGAACGTATTTACCTGAGGGTAAGAAAGATAATTTTATTTGCATACTTTGTTAAATAATTGACCTGTAAGTAAACAGGCTATGTGTTCTATATTAATTCGAATACTGCCGGCGGGATGTGTTGTGTCACGCTGACCTAAGAAGGAATGTGTGTAGTAAGCAGGCTTGCTCGAAATGAAAAATTGGTGTATAGTGTTTGCAAATTGGCAACAAATTTGTGTCAGTAAGTGTTAGTAGTGGTTTAATTTAGTATTTTCTTCTGGAGTGACACTGTTCAAAGATCATGTGTTAAACATATAGGGAAGGTTGGAATGAAGTAATCAATAGGTCACATGCTGTATTGTACTTGCCATGATTATTGTATGGAAGCCAAACATGGACGAGGGACCCAAACATTGAATCAACACAGAGAAAGAATGATTACATGAAACTGATTGTAGACAACGGAATTATAGGTCTTGTGCAACTTGTTAGCACAAATAACTGACGATGGTAAGTTTAATATTGTTTAGGGGTGAATTGATTGAGGCAGACTTCTACATGGAATGGGTTGTCATTCTATTCCAGGTTATATTACGAAGTTACCTCATGGCTGCATTAAAGTGAGAAGAGGAGCGTGTGGGAGTTGATAGCTCCATATAAAGCCTAGAGATAGACCCCATCTTCTCAGCCAGGAGTCACAAAGTTGGTGATCCTGACTACTATTGAAAGAACAGCAGCAGCAACAGTCTAAATTTAAGTCCTTTAAGAAGGCAATGTCGGTTCATCCAAACTCATTCACCCAAGAAAACTTAAACACCGTTGTATGAGGAAAGTATCAGACCTTACAGTGTAGGACTAGTAGCATTATCAATATTATTAACAGGAACTGTGTGTGTAGTCATTCCAGTGACCCCTTTACAGAAATGGAACAGATTTTCCAAAATATTTATTTTATTATGTAAATAAGCATTTTCTTGAGTTTGAGAATTCCTGACCAAAAAGATTGAGGTTCAGGAAAATTAAATTGAACATAAAATTTCATACAGCCTTGCTTAAATAATTTTATTAAAGTTGAAGTTCTGTTTGGAATAAATCATTAATTATATTAAATACATTCCCCTAGACCCGTAGCTAAACCAATTTGGGATCAGAAGAGGTAGCGGTTAGGGACTCAGAGTACATCATCATCATCTTCTCTGAGAACTTACATAGCTTGACCCCACTTTGATATCTATACACCCTTGCTCTTTTCAGAGAAGGGGGTATTACTTATAAGACCAGTCTCTTATCTGGCACTATCCTGGTATCATCTGATACACCTATTTGTCCAGGATAGAGCATCTTTTAATAACATCAAAACCTCTTATGACATATTGGTGTTCTGTCTGGGATTTTTCCACCATACCCTGGGGCCCTTACTGTAAGGAATAATAAATAACATAAAATTAAACAACTTGTGGGGAATTGGATGAGCTGTCGTTGGCTATAGTTAAGTAAGTTAGTTAGTATTTGCAAATTGATAATATAGGTGTTAATAATTTGTGTACGAGTGAAAGAGGATGGCAGACTTGGCAAAATTTAGATCTGCTACAGTACAGGATGCAAAGGACTTTGGCCTGAGAGGCGCGCGATGATTCAGTATGTCACTTCTGAACGTGATAAATTTATAGATAGAGAAGATAGGAGGTTAGAAGCAGAGAGAAGATTACAAACAGATAATGAAGCAAAAAGATTACAATTAGAGGCTGATAGGGAGGCTAGGAAATTAGAGGCTGATAGGGAGGCTGAAGTCAAAAGGTTACAATTAGAGGCTGATAGGGAGGCTGAGGCTAAAAGACTGGAGGTGGAGTCTAAGAGATTGCAGATGGAGGCTGAAAAGGAGGCTAGGCAGATGGAGGCAGAGGAAAGGCATTTACAAAGAGAACATGAGTTAAGACTAAAAGAAATGGAACTTCAAGGATATGTTACAGAAAATGGAAGCAGCCCAATTACCTCTGACACTAGTGTAAGTCATGGTGCCTCAAACTCAGCCATGAACTTCCACTTAGATCCCTTTGGGGAGAAAGAAGATGCATTGAATCTTTTCTAAATAGATATGAGAGACTAGCTACTAACTATGGGCTAGAGAAAGAAAATTGGAGTCTAAAACTATCACAAGGGTTGAGGGGAACTTCGTATGAAGTTTTCTCCAAATTAAGTAGAGAAGATCAAGAAGACTATGACCTCCTAAAACAAGCATTGTTAGTTAGATATGAGAAGAATGCTGAATTTTATAGAAAGAAATTTAGAACTACTAAGCTGCTGTCTGGAGAAACATACCACCAATTCTCGGCACAACTAGAAACCTACTTGGAGAAATGGACTGCTCTAGGGAAAACCCAAGACCTGAAAGAAATGGTCATGATGGAGCAGTTAAGAGAGTCCATGGCTCCAGACTTGAGAAAATTTCTCATGGAACAAGGTGCAGAGAGATTGGGGGAGATTCTCAATGTTGCTGAGAGATATCAGGCAGCACAGAAAGAAGTAGCTGGTATTAGAAAGAAACAAACAGATAGTAATAAAACCCCACCAGACCAGGATGATTATAATACTAGGGATCAACCACCTAGAATTAAACAAAGTTATGACAGGCCACGATTTGATAGAAACCCTCAGGTACAGGACAAAAGGTCTTACCGCCACAGTGATAAGTGGTGTAAAATTTGCCGTATGAGCAACCACAATACAATTGAATGTGGTAGGAAAGTTCCTCCATATCACGCTGCATGCATGATAACAGTGGACAAGGGAAGGAAGGAACTGTCTACAGGGCAGTATGAACATCATCATCCCCCCATATGTGAAGAAGTAAAGTGTAATGGCAATAAGGTAATGTGCCTTTACGATTCAGGATTGGAATATGACTCAGTTGTGAGTGCAACCCTGGTGCACCCTGACCAGTATACCACAGACAAAGTGGAGATACAAGGGGCATTAAAAGGAACAGCCACCATGACACTTCCCGTAGCCAAGATCAATGTCAAGACTAGGTACGTGGAAGGAGTGATTAGAGCAGCAGTGTGTGACGAACCTAATTACCCGCTGGTGTTAGGAAAGAGATATGTATTTCTAGGGAGCCCTATAAAACCTGTGATCATGGCAACGCTCCAGGTCAGGTCGACCCCTAGTAAGGAGGAGGAACCACCACTAAATATTCATCCCAAACAGATGAAAAAGGCAAAGGCAAAAGATAAAACTTTAAAACCTTGCTTTGGCAAATTGCCAAACAGCCATAAACCCCCTAAGAAAGGAGAATTTTATTTGAAGGAGGGACTGCTCTACAGGAAAGCTGGAGCAGGACCCAAAGGATATGGACAGTTAGTACTGCCATGGAGTTATAGGGAAAAAGTTATGGCACAAGCACATGTTGTACCAGACGGTGGACATCAGAAGATTGGTACCACCCGTCAAAGGACATCTGTAAGATATTATTGGCCAAAAGTAGCTGAGGACATTGCTCAGTATGTTCAAAGTTGTGACCAGTGTAGCAAGGTACATTCCACATGTTGGAAAAATAATAATCAGATGCTAGAAAAGCATTGTGGCAAACATGTGCCTGAAAGTAAAGGAGAAATAAAGATGATAAGGTAGATGTAGTGGATAAGATGGCACCTTTTCACAAACAGTCTTCCAATAAAACATTTACAATGGCAACTCTACGTATGGCACAAGGAGTAAAAATAAACACAGACCAGTTTCACCCGACACACGATAGATCGGAATTCTTGGAACTGGCTAAAAATAGCAATGAGGTTAATCTGCCAACATTGAAACTGAAACTGCGGGGAAACCCCAGAAGAAAAGTTGGGAGTGGGCGTTTGGACAATTGTAAAAATGTTCTGCTCGCTTCACAATACGGATATTAAGTAGCAGTATGAAGGGCACCGGCGACAGTTGACCGACCCTATACAGTCCATTGGAAGTATTGTACGGACATTGGATTAAGATCACACATATTATAGCAAATGCTAAAGGGAGAATTGATTCTGGATGCCGGAAAATGAGAAGACCAATGGTGAATATTGATTGATAATCAGCATGTGACAGGCAGTAGCACTTGCAGCTGTTTATTAACATAAACTGCAATAGATTCTGTTACCAACAGATTACTGGTGGCAATGAATATATATATATATATATATATAGGAAGATATTTATTTGTTTGTATACTTGTTATGTTTGGAAATATTTGGTAATAATATTTTGGGTCTAAGATTAGAACTCTAGTCAAAGGGCGAATACTCATTTTTTGCTTCGAGTGAAAGTAAATATGTAGTCGCCCCACTTGAATATAGTTGAAAGGTTAACATTAGCGCATGCCCAATGAGACGATTAGTCGTCGTTGGCTCTTCTGTGATAATGGACGAATCTTGAAGGCTGTCGGACAAAAGGGAGTCCGAAGTTTTTCGTCATTGTGATTGATTCTGGGGAAAAGAGGAGTTTCTCTTAGTAGACTATGATGGTCGATACTTCTCCCAGAATATATATATTCTTTACGCCGAGGGAATGGCGTGTGCTAGTTGCTAGTATTTTCTGAACTTAAGGTAAAGAAGGAACATTTTCTAAAACTTTACCTAGGCCTAATGACATCATAGATGTTATATCATCTTTATATATTTGATGAATCATATGGAGACGATTCCTGTACTAGCAGCACTATGAGTGGACATTTGTAACATTTCTTACGGGTATGGAAAACCCAAGATATTAGTTGAGCAAATGAACGGAGCTTTCATTTGTAGTGAGGATATCTTTTTGGATGAACGTTTCTCACTGGGACCAGCGCCATTTTGAACCCCACTGTTGGTCTGTTTGAATTGTCAGTCAGAGAACAGATATATCTTATTACCTGATGGCGATACCAAGACCTACATTGTATTGAAGTCCACTCTTTGTTATTTGAGATTGTCAACCTTAAATAAAAGACCCTGTTGAAGTTAAAGCCTAAAAGACTTAGCCTGAAAGACGTAGTCAGCAGAGGGTCTGTAAGGGAGCATTGTGATGACCATGATTATTGTTAACTCACACTGATGCGATTAGTCAGTGGAGATACGAGACGATAGACAATCAGAATTATATATTTGCTACTATCGTTCAATTATATTTACATGCTATGAGATTGCCAAATTGATGTTGCCACCCATTTGTCAAGTATCCAATGATTTACTGTGTCAACCTGTTCCAATGACTGTCAACCGTGCTGTCAGAGTGTGTGTCATTAAACTGTCTAAAAACGTCTACAGTAGTTCCAGCTATCATTGACTTCCAGCCGTGAGAGTATGAGTGCATTGTTACCAACTTGTCAACCCCACAGAACCATTCCTTCCATTCGCGTTACTGACATTCATACTCACACTTAACGTCAACATCCCTTGCCAGGGCCTCAACACGTTACGGACAAGGCGACCTGTTAACCCACACTGTGTCTAGGTTTGAGTTGACCACTTACTCTCATCAAGCAGACGAGTACATACAAACATTCATTCCATCACTAATACATAAAGAATGACATTTATCAACGGTGTGAAATATACACTTATCTATGTGATGGCCAGAAAAACGAGTTATCAATGTGGTGGGCCAGTTTTCTGGGTCTAACCAGCACAGTAGACACCACATGGAAGTCAGCTACTGATACCAGACCATTTCCTGTGGCCTGTTACGACACAGTACACCTTACAGCAGTACAACTCTACAGTCGATGTCAGATGACCTGTCCTGTCAGCGTATGCAGTAACTAGGTCAGCGCTTATTGACATTTTGCTCGATAGGAACAGACACCAGTACACATCAGTGTTAGATTGAATATTTGACTGTGTTTGCAAGAGATACAGTGCAACCTATTTGAGAAGTCCTACTTATCAACGGTGGATTTTCCTGCACTGTTCATTGTTGAACTTTGTAATAGTTTAGGCCAGTAGTGATTATTTATTAAAAGTGGCAGTTTATTTTTATTAGAAACTGTACCATAATTCTGTAAAACTGAGCCTTATTTGCAACACATTTTTCTGCAACACATTACATTATATAATATATGATATAAATGTATTTATGTTTAAATGTTTATATATTATTTGTGTGTCTATGTCGTGGGCGGTTGGTGAGGTGACTAATATAAGATTTCCCAAGTAGCATAGGGCTTACATTAGTGGTCTATAGGTGCGAATTCTCTTAATTGAAAATTAGCTAGCGACAATTTGTTGCTATTTCTGTTAGTTGTGAAGACGCGTTTTTCTTCGTTGTTTTTGTAATATTTTTCTGTTCTTTAGTTTTGTTTTGGTTTGTTTGTATTTGTAAGTCTCATCTTTCCTGTAATTCAGTTCTATACATCTTTATATTTATACACTGTGGCGTTAGTTGTTTTGTTTATTACGGCGCAGTTATCATCACAGGTTCTGTGATTATTTTCTTCTGTTTTTCTATTTAACTTATTTGATTTCTGCGAATGTTTTCGTATTGTCCTTCTTGATTGTCCTTCTTGATTGTCCTTTGTGTGTGTTCTTGGTTGACATATGCTATATAAAATATACTTGATCATACACTACTAGCTGTGTAGTGAACTTATGAGAAAGAATCAACTGATGATTAATTGCTATTATTAGAGGTACACAGTTGATTATACAAGACCTTATTTAAAGGCTTGTTTCCCACAGAGATTGGGATTAAGGAAGCTGATTATACAAGTTCTTGTTCAAAACTTACTCCTGTTTGGTTGAAATAAATTAATTTGTTATTTCAGGGATATTAGTCACATATTGTTAGACATTATGTCGACTTTAGATTACTTCATTGAGCAGGGGAAATCCCTAGGCAAGACTGGTGATAAGTTGGAGGAGTATGCTACCAGCCAATATAAAAAAGCACAAAAATTGGAAATTGATAAACTGAAAGCTGAGACTGAGCAAAAGAACTTGCAGATGCAGGTGGAGGAAAGAAGATTCCAGATGGAAGAAAAAAGATTACAGAGAGAATCTGAAAATAAAAGATTAGAAGCTGAGGCTCAAGAAAAAAGATTAGAAAGAGAAGCTGAACAAAAAAGATTAGATAGAGAAGCTGAAGCCGAGGAGAGAAAAGCAAAAAAGGAAACATGAGGAAAAACTGTTAGCTTTTGAGATAGAAAAATTAAAGTTGACAAATATGGGTATTGCTAATCAGTCAACTGGTAATAATGGTAAACCTTCTACTTATAAGGTCAAGGTACCACCGTTCAATCCTTCCAGTGACGATATTACATTCTGGCTGGATCGTTTTGAATGCTCCTGTCGAACTCATAATGTGGATAAATCACGGTATGCTAATCAGTTGTCAGAAAATTTGAAAGGTGATTCTCTTACAAGTTTAAGCTTGGTAGAAGAGGCTGATAAGGATAATTATGATGTTATTAGAGCAGCCTTGATAAAAAAAATATCAATTAACAGAGGAAGGTTACCGTCTTTTGTTTAAGAAAATGGTACCTGAATCAGGGGTAGAATTCTCAGAATTCATTGCAAGGACACGTCTTACATTTAATCGTTGGATTGAGTTGTCCAAAACAGAAAAGACATATGAAGCCCTTATGGACTTATTGCTCAGAGACAAGATTATGTCAAGTGTAAATAAACCATTCCTTGAATTCCTACATGAGCGTAAACCCAAGACACTAAAAGAAATGGAGCAATATTGTACCCAGTACGTCACTGCACATCCGGACGTAGCTTTTAGCAATGCTAAGGTTAAGGAAGGCATGCCAGTTGCTTCGGCAACACCATACAACCCTAATTATTCACACAAATTTCAGGGACCACAAAACAGGTTTGATAAAAAGGGTAACCATAATAGTTATCAAAACCAAGGTAACCAATCATTTCAGGGTTCTTCTGCGAAGAAATGGAGACGAGCCGACAGCCCTCGATTTAGGGGTGGTCATAATTATAGGAATTTCCGCAGAGGAAGTCATTATAGAAACTATCCAAGTTATCCATCATGGAGACAACAAGACCATAATTACAGAGATACTCATTATAATGAATATGATTATGGTAACCATGAGAACTATGACTCAAACCCAAATAGGGGTTACAATAGGGGAAACAATAATGATTACAGAGGCAATAATAATCGAGGTAGATCACAATACAAAAAACATAAACCACATTATCAGGCAAACTCTGCACAGCAAGAGTCCCATGAAGCCTATAAGCAGACTAAAGATAATAATGATGCTAATAATATGGCATGTTCCGCTTTTGATTTTGGGAGAGCATCTCAGTGCCCCCAATGCAAAACATTATTTGAACCAACTGCGGTGTCCACTTTAAGTTGTGGCCATCCTCTTCCCGCTCTTCCTGCGTCAGTCGCGCATGATGGAAGAGGTTCTCTTGTCTTACATAAAGGTTTAGTAAATGACAATCCAGTCTCAGTTCTTTTTTATTCTGGATGCACCACAATTGGTGTTAGGCAGTCACTTGTAGATCCTTCTCGTGCCACAGGAAAAGTAGTCAAATGTGTAACATTTGGCGGCACCTTAGAGAAATACTCTACTGCGATCATTAGGATTGCTACTCCTTTCGTTACAGATGTACACGCATGTCTTCTGCCGAATCCGATCGCTGATCTTATCATCGGTCGTATTCACGGAGTCAAAGAATGCACTCCACAACAAATTTCCGTTTGGGAAAAACAAAATATGCAAGCTGCTAATGCTGTAATCACTAGAGCTGAAGCTCTTAATATGCCTCAAACTTCATCTACTGAAGATAATGAAGTGCATAACCAAGATGATCCCGTGGGAATTTCTCGTGACTCGTTTATAAAACAGCAAGAAGATGATCCCACTCTAAAGAAATTCTTCACTCTTGCAACAAAAGGTGATCCAAATAAAGATACAAAGCGTAAATCTTGGATTACAATGAAGAATGGCGTACTTGTACGTATGGTGCAAGACTCCACTAAGTCAAGTCATTCTCAGATTCTTGTGCCCAAGAATTTGAGAGTTAAAATTTTACAGCACGCTCACGACTCTCAGTGTGCTGGACATATGGGTTTTTCCCGTACTAAGTCAAGAGATCTTGCGGCTTTCTTTGGGCCTTTTGTGAACAAGGACATACGGATTTATTGTCGATCTTGTAAAGTATGTGAAGATGTCAAATCCAAAGGTCCACGCCATGCTGCACCCATTCAGGCTGCAGACATCCCTATTCGACCATTTCAGAAAATGGCAATAGACATCATTGGTCCATTTAAGATCAAATCTGCTAGAGGACATCAGTTTATCTTGACGTGTGTTGATATGTGCACACGTTGGCCAGAGGCTATTCCTCTGAAGAGCATTACTACTGCTGACATTGCAGATGCTCTTTGGCTTATATTTTCTCGTCTGGGATTCCCCGGAGAGATATTATCAGACCATGGCACCCAACTAATATCGGATACCATGTCTCAAGTAATGTCTACTCTGCAGATAGAGAGATCTTTGAGTAGTATCTATCATCCTATGTCCAATGGGATGGTCGAACGGCTAAATAGAACACTCAAAAACTTACTACGGAAAATAACTGAGGATCATCCTCAAGATTGGGACAGGGTTTTACCCGCGGCCCTCTTCGCTTACAGAGAGGTCCCCAATGAACATACAGGATTCTCTCCCTTTGAACTTGTCTTTGGCGCGCGGCTGCGCTGCCCTATGTCTTTGCTTCATGATCTCATAACCGCTGATAATATTACCGATGACACAAAATCTTCTTACGAATATGTCATCGCGCTGAGACAAAAGATTATCGAAGCATGCAAATTGGCAACTTCTTCTTCTGAATTTGCTAAACAGAAGGCAAGACAATTTGCCAATAAGAAAAGAACCTTACGACAACTTTGTCCTGGTGACAAAGCATTTGTTTTGCTACCTTGTAGGGAAAACAGACTTCTTATTTCTTGGAAAGGTCCGTACGATATAATCTCGAAAATTTCCGATGTTGACTACATTGTCGATATTGATGGAAAGCATAACATCTTCCACATCAATATGCTTACGGAATTCCATGAACGTCCTGATTATTTACAGCCTATTTTCCAGGCAACGGACGATTCACCAGTCCAACATGGTCATTACTCATCACTGTCTGTAATACAGGATGAGGAAACAAGTTTTTCGGATGATAATCTTCCGCTTCCGATGATTCCACTTCATTCTAGTGAATCATGGAGAAATGTTACTGTCTCTCCTGATTTATCTCTAGGAGAACAGCGACAAGTTTTGGCTATGTTACAAACATTTCAGGATGTCCTTACTGACATCCCTGGACAAACTCATGTCATTGAACATGACATTATTCTAACTGACCATAATCCTATTAGGGTCAGACCTTATCCTATCCCTATACATTTTCAAGCACAGGTTGAGAAGGAGTTGGATGAGATGATAGATTTAAATATAATTGAACCATCCACTTCTGCATATTCTTCGCCGATGGTTATTGTTCGAAAAAAAGACAATAACATACGTCTTTGCGTTGACTATCGCAAATTGAATCAAGTTACGAAGTTCGATGCTGAACCTATGCCTTTACTAGAAGAGCTACTTACTAGGCTTTCTAAATCTCATTTTTTCACTAAACTTGATTTGTCTAAAGGATATTGGCAAGTTCCTTTATCTGAACGCGCCAAACCACTTACGGCTTTTTCTACACCTAGAGGCCTTTTCCAATGGAATTTCATGCCTTTTGGCCTTATGAACGCACCAGCTACATTCGTACGCATGATGCGTCGAATCCTATCTTATCGGTCAGATGTCATTGCGTACCTAGACGACATCTGTCTTTTCAGCGATACTTGGGAAGATCACTATTCGGGGTTAGTTGAATTACTATCTACTCTACGCGAGTATAACCTGACAGCGAAACCCTCTAAAGCCTGCATTGGTTTTAGCGAAATTTCTTTCCTAGGCCATCGAGTTGGTCATGGTTTCCTAAAGACAGAGGATCATAATATCACTAAGATACTTAACATTTCTATTCCTAAGACTAAAAAGCAAGTGCGAAGTCTCTTAGGTCTTATTCAATTTTATGGAAGATTCATTCCGAATCTATCCTCTATCATGGCACCTCTTTCTACATTACTGAAGAAAGGGTCGCCTAATATGGTCCACTGGTCACAGGAATGCCAATCCTCTTTGAATAAGATTAAAAATTTGTTTTCAACACCACCTATTTTAGTGTTACCTACTACGGATAAGACATTTGTTCTTTGTAGTGACGCTTCATCCACTGGGATTGGAGCGGCACTAATGCAAGAGCACTCTGGAACTCTGCATCCTGTAATGTATATCTCCAGAAAACTTAATGCTGCAGAAAGGAATTACTCGGTTTTAGACCGTGAGCTATTGGCTATGGTCTGGTCAATTCTCAAACTACAAAGGTTCCTTCTAGGCGCACATTTCATAGTAGAAACCGACCAGAGAGCTCTTACGGCTATACAGAGTAAGAATTTGAAGAGCTCGAGGTCTACTAGATATGCAATTGCTCCTCGACCTTTTCATTTCTCGGTACGAGCTATCCGTGGATCAGATAATGTGATGGCAGACATTTTGTCTAGATGCCCACATGATTCCACCTAACTGTTGGGTCTTGGACTTCTTAACACATCTAAGTCTATAATAGTTCTTTTCTATATCAAGATAGATACATTGTAATTGGTAATATAGTGATTGTATCACTACTATCACTACGTTCATTGCTATATATTCACCGCAGTTCTTGGATGATTTTTCTTCTTTGTCAATCATGTACTTATAGTGCTTAAATATGAAATTGTTATATGCATTGTGTCATTGCCAGCATTGTAGTATACGTTGGTGGCACCTCCCTGGAAATATTTATCCTTAAGAGAAATGCTTTCTCTGAGATGTTGAGATATATTCTCACAAGTCGATCTATGCTTCGACTTTACCTTAATTTGACATTATAAATTGCTTTTATTAGTCATCTGCGCATTATTCGTGCGTTGTGAGCCTATTGTATGTTGACGATTAGTCGTCGTTGGCTCTTCCGTGATGATGGACGAATCTTGAAGGCTGTCGGAAAAAAGGGAGTCCGAAGTTTTTCGTCATTGTGATTGATTCTGGGGAAAAGAGGAGTTTCTCTTAGTAGACTATGATGGTCGATACCTCTCCCAGAATATATATATTCTTTACGCCGAGGGAATGGCGTGTGCTAGTTGCTAGTATTTTCTGAACTTAAGGTAAAGAAGGAACATTTTCTAAAACTTTACCTAGGCCTAATGACATCATAGATGTTATATCATCTTTATATATTTGATGATCGTATGGAGACGATTCCTGTACTAGCAGCACTATGAGTGGACATTTGTAACATTTCTTACGGGTATGGAAAACCCAAGATATTAGTTGAGCAAATGAACGGAGCTTTCATTTGTAGTGAGGATATCTTTTTGGATGAACGTTTCTCACTGGGACCAGCGCCATTTTGAACCCCACTGTTGGTCTGTTTGAATTGTCAGTCAGAGAACAGATATATCTTATTACCTGATGGCGATACCAAGACCTACATTGTATTGAAGTCCACTCTTTGTTATTTGAGATTGTCAACCTTAAATAAAAGACCCTGTTGAAGTTAAAGCCAAAAAGACTTAGCCTGAAAGACGTAGTCAGCAGAGGGTCTGTAAGGGAGCATTGTGATGACCATGATTATTGTTAACTCACACTGATGCGATTAGTCAGTGGAGATACGAGACGATAGACAATCAGAATTATATATTTGCTACTATCGTTCAATTATATTTACATGCTATGAGATTGCCAAATTGATGTTGCCACCCATTTGTCAAGTATCCAATGATTTACTGTGTCAACCTGTTCCAATGACTGTCAACCGTGCTGTCAGAGTGTGTGTCATTAAACTGTCTAAAAACGTCTACAGTAGTTCCAGCTATCATTGACTTCCAGCCGTGAGGGTATGAGTGCATTGTTACCAACTTGTCAACCCCACAGAACCATTCATTCCATTCGCGTTACTGACATAAATACTCATACTTAACGTCAACATCCCTTGCCAGGGCCTCAACACGTTACGGACAAGGCGACCTGTTAACCCACACTGTGTCTAGGTTTGAGGTGACCACTTACTCTCATCAAGCAGACGAGTACATACAAACATTCATTCCATCACTAATACATAAAGAATGACATTTATCAACGGTGTGAAATATACACTTATCTATGTGATGGCCAGAAAAACGAGTTATCAGATTCTTAGATTGCAGAGGTCTGAGGTAGATTTCTTGAGTAGTGCCTACTTTGAATGGCCCACCTGCAGGAATCCAGGATCACACTAAGGCAGAGTAGAGTCAATTTGACATAATTTGAATGTGATTGTATACAGATATGAAAGCTGCACTAGTGGTTCACGCTTTTCTAACGGGGGAGATATGTAGTGAAGTGAATTTGTATGACAACAC
Organism: Oreohelix idahoensis; assembly: GCA_024509875.1. Lineage (NCBI taxonomy): Eukaryota > Metazoa > Mollusca > Gastropoda > Stylommatophora > Oreohelicidae > Oreohelix > Oreohelix idahoensis. Next base: position 95,669 of record JAMPIV010010816.1, on the reverse strand, counting down.
GCTCCAAAAAATTCCCCGCTCAAAAACTAGTTAACGTATTTTTAAATCTATAAATAACTACAATATTTGAAATTTATCTGAGGGCCCAGTCAAATTTACCGCCAACAATTTATCTAGTATATTTGAATTTGTCTGGGAAACAAGTCAAAAGTTACCGCCCACCCAAAATTTATCTAAGAGCATAGTACCAATTTAACAACCAATCAACTCGTTTCTTTTTCTTGTAGTGACAAGAAAATTTTGGTTGACGTGGAAATAATGCCTATTTTGTGTTTTTGACCGAACGTAGATAATTTATTTCTTAATAACTAAAGATAATTAAAATGAAATGGATATCTCGAATTATAGCGCTGACATTGCTTAACACATAAACATAAAGATTCCCTCATAATAAAATTATATTAACTTAGAAAAATTTAATTTAGTGATATTTTCACATCAGGATAATGCCCAATTTAATTACTTAAAAATTACCCAGATTGAAATGCAAAGGAATAACTAAGGGAAAACTATATAGAACGATTGAGACAAATTGGCCGTTTAATTATCACTTTTGATAATTAAAATCGGTCCACAAATAACTAGAATATAGAATATTCAAATTTGGTCAGATTACACAAACACCCTTAGAACCGCAATAGTCTTAAGTCTCAAAAATTAACTTTTTGACTTTCCTCTGATTGGTAGGGTGTAGATCTATAAATAGAACAACCGCTTGTAGTTTTCCGCCATTGAATCATAAAAACCACGCCGAGCTGACGTATCCTAAAAGACAGTAGGACCAAGCCTTTGCCGTTTGAACTGAGAGAGCAATGCTAAGAACCCTTTTACGGCCAGTCAGCTTGTGTGTGTGTGAACGTATTTACCTGAGGATAAGAAAGATAATTTTATTTGCATACTTTGTTAAATAATTGACCTGTAAGTAAACAGGCTATGTGTTCCATATTAATTCGAATACTGCCGGCGGGATGTGTTGTGTCACCCTGACCTAAGTAGGAATGTGTGTATCAAGCAGGCTTGTTCGAAATGAAAAATTGGTGTATAGTATTTGCAAATTGGCAACAAATTTGTGTCAGTAAGTGTTAGTAGTGGTTTAATTTAGTATTTTCTTCTGGAGTGACACTGTTCAAAGATCATGTGTTAAACATATAGGGAAGGTTGGAATGAAGTAATCAATAGGTCACATGCTGTATTGTACTTGCCATGATTATTGTATGGAAGCCAAACATGGACGAGGGACCCAAACATTGAATCAACACAGAGAAAGAATGATTACATGAAACTGATTGTAGACAACGGAATTATAGGTCTTGTGCAACTTGTTAGCACAAATAACTGACGATGGTAAGTTTAATATTGTTTAGGGGTGAATAGATTGAGGCAGGCTTCTACATGGAATGGGTTGTCGTTCTATTCCAGGTTATATTACGAAGTTACCTCGTGGCTGCATTAAAGTGAGAAGAGGAGCGTGTGGGAGAAGATAGCTCCATATAAAGCCTGGAGATAGACCCCATCTTCTCAGCCAGGAGTCACAAAGTTGGTGATCCTGACTACTATTGAAAGAACAGCAGCAGCAACAGTCTAAATTTAAGTCCTTTAAGAAGGCAATGTCGGTTCATCCAAACTCATTCACCCAAGAAAACTTAAACACCGTTGTATGAGGAAAGTATCAGACCTTACAGTGTAGGACTAGTAGCGTTATCAATATTATTAACAGGAACTGTGTGTGTAGTCATTCCAGTGACCCCTTTACAGAAATGGAACAGATTTTCCAAAATATTTATTTTATTATGTAAATAAGCATTTTCTTGAGTTTGAGAATTCCTGACCAAAAAGATTGAGGTTCAGGAAAATTAAATTGTACATAAAATTTCATACAGCCTTGCTTAAATAATTTTATTAAAGTTGAAGTTCTGTTTGGAATAAATCATTAATTATATTAAATACATTCCCCTAGACCCGTAGCTAAACCAATGTGGGATCAGAAGAGGTAGCGGTTAGGGATTCAGAGTACATCATCATCATCTTCTCTGAGAACTTACATAGCTTGACCCCACTTTGATATCTATACACCCTTGCTCTTTTCAGAGAAGGGGGTATTACTTATAAGACCAGTCTCTTATCTGGCACTATCCTGGTATCATCTGATACACCTATTTGTCCAGGATAGAGCATCTTTTAATAACATCAAAACCTCTTATGACAGTCTGATACAACATCTGTCTATAAGTGCCGTCTGTGCTTCCCTGGACAGCATTAGAGCCACCCCTTCACTGTGGTGTGGGCTCTTTCCTCCTCATGTCCTGAGGACAACACCATTTCTCCTGTGATCAATCTCCTCTTCTCTATGCCTTTCCACCGTGTCTCGCAGAGACACAGGATATCAATCCTGTAATTCTTCATTTCTGCTGCTACCTGTGCAGTTTTCCCTTGATCACACAGAGTGCGAACATTCCAGGTGCCAATCCTGGAGATTTTCCTAGACGAAAAAAGGTTAGTCGGCAACCCAGACTCCTTTCGGCTTTCTCTAGGTTGCTTCATGCGCCTCCTTTCCAGAGGACCTTCTTCTGTCTTGGGCGGCTGAGTTGATTTATATTCTTTATTTGACTTGTCCATGTTTGTTGAAGTTTTTGTGGTAAAAGTTTTTTTTACCGGATGGGGTAACCAGCCCCATGCCCAACCCTCCTTAGTCGCTTTTTACGACATGCTTGGTAGGGTAAAGTGTTACTATTCTTTACTCCCCTTTCGGGCCCCGGTAACACACGGGTGAAGTATTCATTTTCAGTTTCTACAAATGTTTGAAGAAGTCTTTCAGTGTATGTGTTTTAAACATGTGCTTTTAGGAGACCACAGAATTATTTGTTGTTTCTGTGTGTTTTGCTTTTGTTGTGTAGATTACAGCGGTCAAAGAAGACTTAGTGTGTACGCATACACTCATAGAACAATACTAATGATAACAAGTAATATAGAGATTTTCATAAATGGGTGCTTGCGTTCAACAGAAGGATTGAAAGGGTATGACAAGATCACTTACTTGGACCTCGTGGCAAGACCCCCGACAAACTACAGGTGTTGTGGAGGTAGAATGGATAAAGCAAACACATTTAAAAAAAAAAAAACCCATTAAAAGGTGTTCCCTGTTCTGGAATCCCAAGGTAAGAGAACGAACGAATGAAAGAACGAACGAACGAACGAACTTTATTTTTAAAGGGTTAAGTATGGCGCGCAGGCCCGTCTAACATTCTGCCCTTCCACTCTCATTTGTCTTACTTTCTATATCCTTTCATTTCCACATGTTACTTTAAGCATTAATTTGAAGGCATGCAACATTATAAAGGTAATATAACAGCATACATTTACAGTATGCAATCATAATCAAAATTAAGTTTAAAAAAAAAACAAGAACGTAATTTAAAAAAAAACAATAACAACAACAAAAAACTAAACAAACAAATAATCAAACAAATCCAAAACATGCATACAGTAAATCAGACAATAATTCGAGTATAAGCACATTACGGTGGCCTAGAAACAGAACTGCAATATTTGAACAGTTTACTATTGAATGAATAGGGACTTCGTGTGTTTTTCTTTGTCACGAGAGGGTCGATTGTTATAGAAATTATAAAGTATCCTGGACACAAAGTTGTATCAGGTGATACCAGGATAGTGCCAGATAAGATACTGGTCTTATAAGTAATACTCCCTCCTCTGAAAAGAGTAAGGGTGTATGGACATCAAAGGTAGGATCAAGCTGTATAAGTTCCCAGAGAAGATGGTAATGTATTACTCTAAGTTCCTACATGCTCCTCTCCAGATCCTCCTCTGGAAAAAAGTAAGTGTGCAACACTTTATAGGGCACTGTGCGTGATTTCATGGACGAAATGAAATAAAAGTTGGCACACAATGTGGTTGAATATTGAATAAAAGACCAAGTGATCACTTTGATTTTAGTGAAAGTGTCATGACAGAAAGATAAAAACTAAAGTCAGTGTGGCATTGTTGCGTGATAAATTCTCGCAACATCGTTTTATTTCAATATCTGTTTTATGACGCAAGGGCAACAACTGCTTGTAATTTATAGTCACTTTTCTCGGTAAGCATTTGTCTTCTCGCGTTGGTATCGAATGCAGTTAACTTTTGAGCTGTGGTCATTTTTTGCGCTGGACTGCGCATGACTTGTCTTGTTGTTTGTCGATCGGTTTCCGCCCACCACTAGTGGGAGTGAGCGATTTGGAATGGCGAAAGAGATGCCTCGTTGAAGAGGGGATCTCCGCTATTTTTTGTTCTGTCAGGGATGTGTAGTCCTCTTATGGATATTTCGTTTAGTCGAGATAATACCTCTAGTGTTTTCCCACATGTCGGGAGGCGTGATATTTCTGTGTATTTCATGAAAGCAAGGTAAATTGACTTTTTCATTAACTCTATCGATTTTGGGTCGTGAGCGATTTCGATTCATAGCCTGTCTCCGAAAGTCGTCGTCACGAGATGTTTTTTCCCAGCTCACATGTCGCTGCATTGTACTGCATCGGTTGATGCATGTACCAAGGACCATTACTTGCTACTTTGTTAAATGAACTAGGTTTAGAAAACCTTTATTATCTAGAGGATATTCTTGAGGACATTATTTATACTTCGGCAGACGTGTCTGTCTTGCTGAAGTCAAACTAAGGAGAGTGAACTGATCTCATACATCTGGTTATCTCCTGGCTGTTATAGAAAAGGATGGAGTTGTTCACCTGACTACATTTACAGCACTATGAAATATAACATGCATCTGACTCATCATTGTAATGCTGTCTACCGTTTATTGCTGTATTGAATGTTGCTGTGATAATGACTGTTTGATGTGCCTACACATTTGCGTAACCATTTTGTCACTGTGGCGTCCACAATAAATAATGAAGAAAAACGTCAACGGCTGTTTCAAGACTCATTGACTTTATACGTCGTGAGTTTACTGACGTCCTATGTGGATTGCCCTGTTATTGTTGCATGAACATTGTTTTGACTGAACACATCTACACACTACACAAAACCAGACATGCGGATGCCATCCATCATCATATGGCATCACGCATCATTTGTTCTGTCAGGGATGTGTAGTCCTCTTATGGATATTTCGTTTAGTCGAGATAATACCTCTAGTGTTTTCCCACATGTCGGGAGGCGTGATATTTCTGTGTATTTCATGAAAGCAAGGTAAATTGACTTTTTCATTAACTCTATCGATTTTGGGTCGTGAGCGATTTCGATTCATAGCCTGTCTCCGAAAGTCGTCGTCACGAGATGTTCTTTCCCAGCTCACATGTCGCTGCATTGTACTGCATCGGTTGATGCATGTACCAAGGACCATTACTTGCTACTTTGTTAAATGAACTAGGTTTAGAAAACCTTTATTATCTAGAGGATATTCTTGAGGACATTATTTATACTTCGGCAGACGTGTCTGTCTTGCTGAAGTCAAACTAAGGAGAGTGAACTGATCTCATACATCTGGTTATCTCCTGGCTGTTATAGAAAAGGATGGAGTTTTCCACCTGACTACATTTACAGCACTATGAAATATAACATGCATCTGACTCATCATTGTAATGCTGTCTACCGTTTATTGCTGTATTGAATGTTGCTGTGATAATGACTGTTTGATGTGCCTACACATTTGCGTAACCATTTTGTCACTGTGGCGTCCACAATAAATAATGAAGAAAAACGTCAACGGCTGTTTCAAGACTCATTGACTTTATACGTCGTGAGTTTACTGACGTCCTATGTGGATTGCCCTGTTATTGTTGCATGAACATTGTTTTGACTGAACACATCTACACACTACACAAAACCAGACATGCGGATGCCATCCATCATCATATGGCATCACGCATCATTTGGTGGCCATAAGCTGGTTTGATTCTGGTACCAGCAAACACGGGGTCCCTTACCCACTTCATTTTCAACAAGAATTCATCAGCATCCTTCAAGAAATTAACATTCTTCAATACAGTCAACATCTTCAAAATTTTTAAAGTACTCGGCGTTGCCCGGTAAAAGTCAAAATTTCAACTTTTGACGGAAACAAGAATTTGACAGTACCCGGCGTTGTTACATATTGCCGGATAACTCGGACTGCTGTTATCTTTTACGCAAGTCAAGCAAGTTGCTGCTGTCAAGGTTCCAGTGCTGTCGTTTTTGAGAAGGTCAAGTGCCGGTTGAAACGGGTTGTTTTCTGAAGAAGGCCAAGTACCGATTTCCATCAACTTACTTTTGGATTAGAAGGTCAAGTGCCGAAACAACTCAACACACAGTATGTCAGAAGCTCTTGTACCATCGTGTTAGCAGTGGAAGCAGTTCAGATGTGCCATCATCGTTGGAGCTTCGCTCTTTAGGACGTTGATTGACATCCGTTTTTTCTGCTGTTCGACGATTGGAAGCCTATAAGTTAAGTGGCCTGTTTGTATGTAAACTGTGCCCTTATACTTCTGCTGAGTCTTCTGTGTATCATCTCATTCTATATGTTATATGTCTATATGTTATTTGTATATTTATATGTTTATATTTCAGCGGGTTCTCGGTTGGGTGGTGTCTCCGTTAGATTATGCCACGTCATAGAGGTCGTCTATTGTGAGCGTTTTCTGTAGGGTTTGCAAATTTCCGATACTGGAATTTGCTAAGCGACTTCTGTTGCTATTTATGTTAGCTGTGATGACATGTTTTAATATTGTTTTCGTTATTATTTCGCATTCTTTAGTTTTGTTTTGATTTGTTTGTATTTGTTAGCCTACGCTTGTCTATAATTTAGTTTCATACAACATTTTTGTTTATACACTGTGGTGTCATGTATTTTGTTTAATTCTATCGCAGATATCGTCACATTTTTTGTGATATTTCATTAATTTCTGCTTTATTTTTAGTTGATTTCTGCGAAAGTTTTTGTATTGTTGCTGATCTTTGTTATTGTTTACATTGTTATTGTTTACATTGTTTGTATTGTTTACATTTTCAATGTTTACATTCTGCATGTGTTTACATAGTCATTGTTTACAGTTATAGTAATTAGTTAATGGGCTATGCTAATGCACTGTTACTACTACACTGATGATAAATGAATGATGAATAGTGTCGTGCACTATTGAATGAGAAGTGCACTTATGATCAAGAATTGATTGTTGATATTTCATATACAAGTTCTTTGATTGGAGACTTGTTTCCCACAGAGACTGGGATAATATAAGGTGATGTGAATATACAAGTGCTTAATTAAGACTTGTTACACTTAGGTTTGAAATAAATTAGTTAATTATTTCAGGTTTTGGACTCATATGTTAGACAACATGTCTACATTTGAGCACTTTATTGAGCAGGGTAAATTGCTTGGGAAGACTGGTGATAAGTTAGAAGAATTTGCAACTGCTCGATATGATAAAGCAATGGAAGCTGAACAAAAGAAACTGCATATGGAAGCTGAACAAAAGAAACTGCAGATGCAGGTGGATGAAAAGAGATTCCAAATGGAAATGGAAAAAAACAAAAAAGGGAATCAGAAGCTGAGGAAAGAAAGCTACAGCTAGAGGCTGAGAATAAAAGACTTGAAAAAGAAGCTGAAAATAAAAGACTTGAAAAAGAAGCTGAAAATGAAAGACTTCAAATGCAGGCTCAAGCTGAAGAAAGGAAGTTACAAAGAGAGTCTGATGAGAGGAAAGCAAAAATGGAACATGAAGAAAAACTCTTAGCTTTAGAGTTGGAGAAATTGAAATTGACGAGCATGAGTAATGGTAATGATTCAAACAAGGGTTCATCTTCTGGGAAGGCTAATAATGATACTTTTAAGATTAAGTTACCAACATTTAGTCCTTCCAGTGATGACATAATGTTCTATCTGGACAGATTTGAACAAGCATGTACAGCTCATAACATAGACAAAGCAAAATATGTTTATCAGTTATCAGGGATACTGACAGGTAAAGCTCTAAGTATATTAAATATGGTGGATGAACCTGACAAGAGGAATTATGAGGTTGTCAGGGCCGCTTTGTTAAAGAAATATCAGCTTAACGAAGACGGCTATCGTCTACAATTTAAAAACATGTTACCTGAAAATGGAGTTGAATTCTCCGAGTTTATTGCAAGAATACGCATTACTTTCTCACGATGGGTTGAACTATCTAAGACGGAAAAAACTTATGAAGGACTTATGGACTTAATACTTAGAGACAAAGTCATGTCGTCTGTCAATGAGTCTTTCCTTGCTTTCCTTCATGAACGTAAACCTAAAACAATAAAAGAAATGGAAGATTTCTGTTGCCAATACGTAACTGCGCACCCACACATAACCATGGGTAACTCTAAGGTGAAAGAAGGTTTACCAGTTGCTTCGGCAGCTCCGTATGGTCAAAACTTTGCTCGTAGATTCCAACAAAATTTTGATAGAAAGAGTAGCGGTAATTTCTGTCAAAATCATGGAAACCAATTTCATGGTGATTCTTCTTCGAAGAATTAGAGACAACCTGATAGTGGTCGTTACTATCACCCTAATAATTATAAGCATTTCAAAAGAGGATATGGTAATAGAGGTTATTCCTGCCGAAGACCTCAGAACCAAACAAATAGATGTTCGCATCAATGTGAACATGATAGTAATCGTGGAAACTGGAATTCGAACCAGTATAACAATTACAATAGAGACAATAATAACTGCAGAGATAATAATAACTCTGATAACTTCAGAGGTAATAATAGTCGGGGTAGATCTCAACACAAAAAAAAGAGATATCAGCAGGCTAATGCTGTACAACAGGAAACTGAGGGAGCCTGTAATCATGTTGTTGATAGTAAAAACTTTGACGCTGTCACTAGTTCTGCTTTTGACTTTGAGAGAGCAAACAAATGCCCCCAATGCAGTACTTTATTCGAACCAGGTACCATAACTACTTTGAGTTGTGGTCACCCACTTCCCGCTCTTCCTGCTGCTGTTGCGCATGACGGGAGGGGTTCTTTAATTCTACATAAGGGTCTTGTTAATGATACTCCGGTCTCACTACTTTTCGATTCCGGATGCACCACTATTGGTGTTAGACAATCGCTTGTAGATCCATCTTGTGCTACAGGAAGGGTTATTAAATGTGTCACATTTGGCGGCACTCTAGAAAAATATCCTACTGCTGTAATTCGCATTGCCACTCCTTTCTTTACTGGAGATGTGCATGCTTGTCTCTTACCTAATCCTATTGCGGACCTTATTATTGGTCGTATTCACGGAGTTAGGGAGTGTACCCCACAGCAGATTGCTGCTTGGGAAGATAATAACATGCAAGCTACAAATGCAGTAGTTACAAGAGCACAAGCTCTACAAACACCCGAAACTTCACTGAATAGTGATAATGAAGTTGATAGCCAAGATAGTCACTTAGTAATTACTCGTGACTCTTTCATAAAATTGCAAGAAGAAGATCCTTCTTTAAAAAAATTCTTCGTTCTTGCGAAGAAAGGTGATCCGAATCAGGATACAAATAGAAAATCTTGGATTGCAAATGAGAAACGGCGTACTTGTACGTATGGTACAAGATTCGACTACGTCGGCACATTCGCAAATTCTTGTTCCCAAAGCATGAGAGTGCAAATATTGCAACATGCTCATGACTCGCAATGTGCTGGACATATGGGTTTTGCCCGTACGAAGTCGAGAGTCCTTGCGGCTTTCTTTGGCCTTTTGTCAATAAGGACATTCGTATTTACTGCCGATCATGCAAAGTATGTCAGGAGGTCAAATCTAGAGGACCACGACATGCTGCGCCTATCCAGGCTGCTGACATTCCTATTCGGCCGTTTCAGAAAATGGCCATAGATATTATTGGCCCTTTTAAGGTCAAGTCGGCCAGAGGACATCAGTTTATCCTTACATGTGTCGATATGTGCACACGTTGGCCAGAGGCTATTCCTCTTAAGAGCATATCTACTACAGATATCGCAGATGCTCTTTGGTTGATATTTTCTCGCTTGGGGTTCCCCAGAGAAATATTGTCAGACCATGGCACTCAACTCATATCTGACACTATGTCACAGGTGATGTCTACCTTACATATTGAACGATCTCTCAGTAGTATCTACCATCCTATGTCTAATGGGTTAGTTGAGCGTCTGAATAGAACGCTCAAGACTTTGCTTGGTAAGATAACTGAAGATCATCCTCAAGATTGGGACAGGGTTTTGCCCGCGGCTCTCTTTGCCTATAGAGAAGTCCCTAATGAACACACAGGATTTTCTCCCTTCGAACTTGTCTTTGGCGCGCGTCTACGCGGCCCTATGTCTTTATTACACGATCTCATCACTGCCGATGATATTAGCGATGAAACTCAATCCTCATATGAGTATGTCATTGCTCTTAGACAAAAGATCATTGAGGCATGTAAGCTAGCAACTGCTTCATCAGAAATTGCTAAAGAGAAGGCAAGGCAGTTTGCTAACAAGAATAGATGTCTACGACAACTTTGTCCAGGTGACAAAGCATTCGTCCTACTCCCCAGTAGGGAAAATAGACTTCTTATTGCATGGAAAGGTCCGTATGCAATAGTCTCTCGGATTTCCGATGTTGACTATGTGGTCGATATTGATGGAAAGCATAAAACTTTCCACATAAACATGCTTTCGGAATTTCACGAACGTCCGGACTATTTGCTGCCTATTTTCCAGGCAACGGATGATGCTCCTGCACCTCACGGTCATTATTCATCCCTGTCTGTCATTCAGGATGAGGAAGCTACCTTCTCTGATGTCAACCTTCCCCTTCCAGTGGTTCCATTACATTCCACGGAATCTTGGAAAAACGTTTCTGTTTCTCCTAATCTTTCTGGTGACGAACATCGACGAGACTTGTCGATGTTACAAACATTTCAGGATGTTCTCACTGACATTCCTGGACACACAGATGTCATAGAACATGACATAATTCTTACCGACAATAATCCAATTAGGGTTAGGCCGTATCCTATTCCTATACACTTTCAGTCGCAAGTGGAAAAGGAATTGGATGAAATGATTCAATTAAATATAATTGAACCATCGACTTCACCATATTCTTCTTCCATGGTTATTGTCCGGAAGAAGGATAAGAACATACGAATTTGCGTTGATTATCGCAAATTGAATCAGGTCACAAAGTTCGACGCTGAACCGATGCCTTTGTTAGAAGATCTACTGATTAGACTTTCTAATTCTAGATTCTTCACTAAACTAGACTTGTCTAAAGGTTATTGGCAAGTGCCTTTAGTAGAGCATGCCAAACCTCTTACTGCTTTTTCTACACCTAGGGGTCTATTTCAATGGAATGTTATGCCTTTTGGTCTCATGAACGCCCCTGCCACTTTCGTTCGCATGATGCGTCGAATTCTGTCACATCGTTCGGATGTCATCGCATACTTAGATGACATCTGTCTCTTCAGTGATACCTGGGAAGATCACTATTTAGGGTTATATGACTTACTGTCCACTCTACGTGAGAATAATTTGACAGCAAAACCTTCTAAAGCTTTTGTTGGTTTTTGGTGAAATCTCTTTCCTGGGTCATCGTGTTGGTCATGGTCTCTTGAAGACAGAAGACCACAATACTTCCAAAATACTGAACATCTCTGTTCCTAAAACGAAGAAACAAGTTAGGAGTCTCTTAGGTTTAATTCAATTTTATGGGAGATTTATTCCAAATTTATCTTCGATCATGGCACCTCTCTCAACATTGTTGAAGAAAGGTTCGCCTAATCTGGTCCGTTGGTCTGAAGAATGCCAATCTTCACTAGACCAAATCAAGAATATATTTTCTTCTCCTCCCATCTTAAGATTAACCTACTCTTGATAGGACTTTTGTTCTTCGGAGTGATGCTTCATCCACTGGGATTGGAGCAGCACTGATGCAAGAATATGCAAATACTCTGCATCCTGTTATGTACATTTCTAGAAAACTAAATGCGGCAGAGAGGAACTACTCGGTTTTAGACCGTGAGTTGTTAGCGATGGTTTGGTCAATTCTAAAGCTACAAAGATTCCTCCTGGGCGCACATTTCATTCTAGAGACTGATCAGAAAGCTCTTACAGCTATTCAGACTAAGAATTTGAAGAGTTCGAGATCCACTCGATATGCTATAGCTCTTCAACCTTTTCACTTCACGGTACGAGCTATCCGTGGTGCGGATAATGTGATGGCTGACATTTTGTCTAGATGCCCACATGACTCCAACTAATACTTCTGTCCTATATTTCTATATATTACAGAGTCATAACACACCTATATTTCTACAATAGATTAGCACATCTGTACTTACTTTATATGTACACACTATCGTGCTTTGTTGTCATCTTCTTCTGTTCGTTTTTTAAAATGATAGAGGAGGACTGAGTAGTTAATATAAGGGCCGTTAGTTTACTAAACAGCCACAATTATTAATAATGTATTGTACCTTATGAAGCATATTAGTTATTAATTAGCATTATGTTGCTTGTACTTTCTCAGAATGTCATTGTTGAGCTGAGGACTTACCTTACGAGTTCTAGATTGTGTACTTACCCTCGGAATACCAGAGCATATGTCCTGGATCGTCATGTAGTTTAACTTTACTATGTACTTATGTCATTACATGTCAAAGAATGTACTATTTAAATTTTCCTATCAGATTTGTACATCCATTTTTAAAGACAATATTAGAGTATGCTGTTTAATGATGATTATAGTAACTTGCATACGTATATTGTGTTTACATGCTAACGTGATGTGTGTTGGTGACACCTCCCCGATGTGAATATTTTTTGAGACATATTTATTTTTTCTGTTGAGGTATATCCTCACCAGACACTCTATAATTAGCCTATTGTTTGGCAATTTAGTTAATTATCAGCGCATAATTCGTGCGTTTTGAGCCGCTTATCGCTTGCTCTTTGATATTGAAAAAAAATATGTTCCACATTTTTTTTTTATCGGGAGGAGGTGGTGATATGTTGCGTGATAAATTCTCGCAACATCGTTTTATTTCAATATCTGTTTTATGACGCAAGGGCAACAACTGCTTGTAATTTATAGTCACTTTTCTCGGTAAGCATTTGTCTTCTCGCGTTGGTATCGAATGCAGTTAACTTTTGAGCTGTGGTCATTTTTGCGCTGGACTGCGCATGACTTGTCTTGTTGTTTGTCGATCGGTTTCCGCCCACCACTAGTGGGAGTGAGCGATTTGGAATGGCGAAAGAGATGCCTCGTTGAAGAGGGGATCTCCGCTATTTTTGTTCTGTCAGGGATGTGTAGTCCTCTTATGGATATTTCGTTTAGTCGAGATAATACCTCTAGTGTTTTCCCACATGTCGGGAGGCGTGATATTTCTGTGTATTTCATGAAAGCAAGGTAAATTGACTTTTTCATTAACTCTATCGATTTTGGGTCGTGAGCGATTTCGATTCATAGCCTGTCTCCGAAAGTCGTCGTCACGAGATGTTCTTTCCCAGCTCACATGTCGCTGCATTGTACTGCATCGGTTGATGCATGTACCAAGGACCATTACTTGCTACTTTGTTAAATGAACTAGGTTTAGAAAACCTTTATTATCTAGAGGATATTCTTGAGGACATTATTTATACTTCGGCAGACGTGTCTGTCTTGCTGAAGTCAAACTAAGGAGAGTGAACTGATCTCATACATCTGGTTATCTCCTGGCTGTTATAGAAAAGGATGGAGTTTTCCACCTGACTACATTTACAGCACTATGAAATATAACATGCATCTGACTCATCATTGTAATGCTGTCTACCGTTTATTGCTGTATTGAATGTTGCTGTGATAATGACTGTTTGATGTGCCTACACATTTGCGTAACCATTTTGTCACTGTGGCGTCCACAATAAATAATGAAGAAAAACGTCAACGGCTGTTTCAAGACTCATTGACTTTATACGTCGTGAGTTTACTGACGTCCTATGTGGATTGCCCTGTTATTGTTGCATGAACATTGTTTTGACTGAACACATCTACACACTACACAAAACCAGACATGCGGATGCCATCCATCATCATATGGCATCACGCATCAGGCATCCCCACGTAAAAATGAAATCTTGATTTCAGTACTGTGTATGTTCACCTATTCCGCACTCTTCTGCACGACACGGGTCTTAAACCTGGAATGTTCCTGGCAGTCCATGTTGCCTGAATAAACCTGTTACGCAAGTGCATAAGACGTATGTAACGGTCTTGTGCAGGGGTAGTAACTCGTGGTCGGCCACTTCTATGGCGATCAGCAGTGGATCCAGTTTGGTGGAAACGAGCTTACGAGCTTGAATGCGTGATATAGTGTTCCTGTGAACATTGAAATGTTGTGATACAGCTAATATAGTCGCTCCAGCAGCTAACATTCCTATAGCTATTGCTTGCTGTTGTTGGTTCAATTTTGGTATTGTCAAAAAAGATGTTTCTGTTGGACTCTTGGTACTCTCTATTTCAACGATTACGTTTTTACATGCTTGTGATTAGAGCTACACACTTACCTTCATTTTATCTGTGACAAATTCTCCCCTACAGGAACTTTTCACGTGATTTATCTTGCACCGTGATTATCTCCCCATAAATAGTGCGATCCAATTGTAATTGCACGGGTAAGTGAACAACACTCACACAGAAATGTGTGCCAACTTGCATTTGAATTCACACAAGAACACACGCACAGTGCCCTGTTGAGTGCTGCACACTTACTTTTTTCCATGAGTATATTAATAGCTCTGCTAGGGGTATTAACTAAACTATCTACCAACAAGAACTGTAACTTAACTTAAATAATTTAAGTAAATCTGCTGGTAAATATTTACAATTTATTTTTACAGGTTTTTCTTTTCTGCTTGAAAATCTTTCAAGGAAATCAAATTTTAATTACGACATTTAAATAAATAAAACATTTGAAAATAGTTCAAAAGTATCAAAAGTCACTAAAGTTGAAGAAAGTTCTTCTATCTTGGTTGAACTCACTCTGTTTGTAATATATTTATATCTTAAGACCCATCTGATCTCACAGTTAATAAATGATTGTTTATACTGGCTATAACCATGCCCAAATAGATGTCATCATTAGATACTACTGTCTTTAATGGTGGTTTGACTGAGTACTCTGAACAGTATAAGTTTATAAACTAATAAAACGGTATTTAATCAGTTTTACTAATAACAGTTCACATGAGACAAGGGACGTTTCGGGTTTTACCCTTCGTCAGCCACAAACATGTGACAAAGACAAAAATTACATATAGGTACTACAAAACTATACGATGATGAGATACAAACAACAAATGGGCGATCGTAAAATCTAAAAGAAAAGAAATACTGAAACAAGAAAGTAAATAATCCAACGAAACGAAAAAAAAGAAGAATAAACAAAACTGTGGAACTAGTTAAAGTTAGCTTAGCTCGATGCAAATAATCCGTGGAAGAAAGCGGTAGTCTCTTGTCACAGGATTAGCAAGGAAGTGACGTGCGATAGCGACAAAACAAGAGATATAAAAAGATACGAAACGAACCAAAGCAAAAACACAAGAAGATAGATCATAAAGACAACGAATAAAGAATGAAAAAGAGAAAAGCTACCAGAATTTATGCAAAATGATGTTGTATATTTAAACCGCCGGGAGCTAGAACGCCCATTTTAAAAATAAGGCGGTTCTCCAACGAAAAGCGAGTCTTGTCATTACCGACACATGAACGCAGGGCAGTGACATGTATATCGGAATTACCTGAATGGTCTGGTCTATTGAAATGAAGGGCCACCGGTAAATGTTTGTCCTGATAGATGTCATTCAAGTGCTCACGAAACCTGTCTGCCAAACGCCTACCAGTTTCACCAATATAGGTCATGCCACATCTCTTGCAGATGATAGCATAAATCAGGTTTCTGGATTCGCACGTAAAAGACTCTCTAATAATAAATTTTCCTTTAGGAAAAGTGACTGTCTGAGCTTGGAGTACAAACGGACAGGTCTTGCATATCCGGCGTTGGCACGGTTTAGTACCAAAGTAAGATGGGCTAGAATGTCGCAAGCGACTGTGTACAAGAATATCCCTAAAATTCCTATCCTTACGATAAGCTACCAAAGGTGTATCACGAAATAACTCTTTGGTATCAGGATCAGAGTTGAGAATAGGCAGATGTCGAAACAGAATTCTCTTTACCGCCAGGCAGTGAGGATGGAAAGTTAGAACCAGTTTGAGTCTGTCAGATTGGACAGAAGGTTTAGTAGTGAGTGCCGTCTGACGAGTGACGCGTGTGATACGATTAAGGGCATCAGATAACACATGTTCTGGATAAAGACGTCGGCGAAAGAACTCAAGCATCTCTTGAGCTCGCTCATGAAAATCATCGTCATCGTGACATAACCGACGCAAGCGAAGAAGTTGAGAAAAGGGAATGGAATTTTTACAGCTAAGAGGATGCGATGAAGTATAAAGAAGGAAACCATGAGCGTCAGTAGCCTTATAATAGACAGACGTTTTAAGACCAATAGGGCTAATAGTCACAGTGATGTCAAGGAAGTTCACTGAGGTCGTAGAAATTTCAGAAGTGAATTTGATGGCAGGATTGAAATTACCAACATAGTCGATAAATCGACGGAGGTCTACCTCAGACATGTCAGTAATGCCAATACCATCATCAATGTAGCGGCGGTAAAACTCGGGTATTGGCCCATCATAATTTTGAAAGACCAAATATTCAAAGTGGCCCATAAAAAGGCAAGCGTAACTAGGGCCCATCTTAGTACCCATAGCAACGCCACTGATTTGGTTGAAGAATTGGCCATTAAACTCAAAAGAGTTGAGATTAAGAACCAACTCAGCAAGGCGAAGAAGAAGCGGACCTGTACTTATAGTAAGATCAGTACGCTGGTCGAGAAAAAAATTGGAGTGCCTTAAGACCATCAGCATGTGGAATAGAAGTATAAAGGGAACAAACATCTAGAAGGAAAAGACGGTAAGTACGATCAGGCGTGAATCTGATAGAATCAAAGGTAGTGATAGCATGAGTAGTGTCTTTCAAATAAGAAGGCAGATTGGCGACCAAAGGCTGGAAAATACTATCAAGGAATTCAGAAATACGTTCAGTGGGACAAGAGCAGGCTGAAACAATAGGCCTACCAGGGTTAGCAATTTTATGCACCTTAGGAAGCATGTAGAAGGAAGGCTTACCAAGACTACTATCAAAAATATGGAGAGATAAAGCACCAGAAGGGAGATGATCATCATGGACAAGGCCCCGGATAGTCTCATAAACAGTATGATTATTCCGGACTGTAGCATCACCAGAACAAGGTGAGTAAAAAAGTGGTGTTACCTAGCTGCGTAACTCCTTCGTGAATGTATAAGTCCTTACGCCAAACAACCACAGCACCACCTTTGTCTGCCGGCTTGATAACAATATCATCACGGTTTTTAAGGCGTGACAATGCCCGCCATTCAGAAGACGTGAGGTTAGATCGACGGAGACGGCGTAGATTGAGCTGGTCAATGTCATGTAAAGTATTGGCAATATATAAATCCAGAGCACGAGAAGCTCCTGGAGCTGGAGTCCAGTCTAGTTTACGTTTGCCGAAACGACGAAAGATATCATCAGTATCAGAAACCCTGGTAGAATCATTACCATTACGATGGTAATATTTGAGACGCATGCGGCGATGGAAGCTGTGAACATCCTGAAGCAGAGAATATTTGTCAAAATTAGAACGAAGAGGAACAAACTTAAGACCTTTGCTCAGGACAGACAATTCATCAGGAGACAGATGCAAATCTGGAGGAATGCAAATAACTTTAGCTTGGGTAGAAGACTGAATAGAGGACCCTAAAGGAGGTTGCGGACGGAGGCGGCGCAATTTCTCTTTTTTATGCGTGCACAAACGAGTATACAGCTCCCTATTCGTGTCATGGATTATAGTGCGAATAAGAGGGAACGCTGCCGGGCACAAAGAAGTCAGTAGACGTAGCTGTTGTGTAAGGTTGGATTTCGAAAGTTCAAACTCAGTCAGCTGGCGTTTATGTATAGCAATGACGCACCTCATACGTTGGAAGGAACATTTCTTCTCAACTTGTTGTAAGCGATGCTGGTCGGCAAGATGAGGAAGTCCCGCCGATAGATGGAAGCTAGAGACAAACCCTTTGGGAATAACTCTAGCATGGAGACAGTTCGTGAGAAAATTAATGTGACATGTACAGCGTGTCTTCTTGTATATAGTAAAGGCTAAGTCACAAGCAGTACGAGATATATCAGAAGGCATGAGAGAAAATGAATGGGTGATAAACGAATGAAGAGAAGAAATCAAATGTTTCTGATAAGGCATAATGAACAAATGTAAACATATGAAACAAGAGATGCACACAAAATATAGTAGTCACGAAACGGAAACAGGGTAGCAGCAATAATTGTAGTATAGTATAAGTAAATAAATTAAGGGGCTGCAGTAAAACTGGTAAGGAATATAAGTTTATAAACTAATAAAACGGTATTTAATCAGTTTTACTAATAACAGTTCACATGAGACAAGGGACGTTTCGGGTTTTACCCTTCGTCAGCCACAAACATGTGACAAAGACAAAAATTACATATAGGTACTACAAAACTATACGATGATGAGATACAAACAACAAATGGGCGATCGTAAAATCTAAAAGAAAAGAAATACTGAAACAAGAAAGTAAATAATCCAACGAAACGAAAAAAAGAAGAATAAACAAAACTGTGGAACTAGTTAAAGTTAGCTTAGCTCGATGCAAATAATCCGTGGAAGAAACAGTAGCCTTGTTTGGCCACTTATCTGGTAAATTGAAGCCTGTCACACTTCTGACATGGAAGGAAAAGTCACATGAGATTCCTCCAGGCAGTGGATACTTGGTGGCTGTCCCTATGAACGACAAGGGCGCTCGCACCACTAGTTCCTGCAGTAGTGGCTGACTCTTTAAAGTGTACTTGGATGACAGGATATAACCTGAAACACATGTGATTAACCACTATATTGTTTATTACTATCCCTCTATTACAGATGTAGGGGATGAGAGACAGTTTCAGACAGTGTGCAAGCAGACGCACAGGGCATAATATATCAGTAACAACACAATCCAGGTCACTGTGAATACAATTTTCCTCCAAATCCTTAGTTAGAGCCATTTGTCCATGATCCGCCTCCATACAATTATTAGGTCTTATATAAAATACTAAGTAATAGCTTAAACAATACAGTAATACAATTCCTTTCATCCTTTCCTTTGTTCCTGTTGTGTGTCCCATTCCATCAAGAAATAATTCTTTAAATGCTTTTCTAAAACCATGGACACCCTTTCTGCATCCATTCTTAATTTATTTAAATATACACAGCTTGGTTTAGCCTCCATAAATTACACAGTAGTTTGAAACACATCTACACACTTCCTAACGCACAAGTGAATTAATTAACTAGAATTATATATATAAAAAAAAAAAAAAAATATATATATATATATATATATATATATATATATATATATATATATATATATATATATATATATATATATATATATATATATATATATATATACATACATTCTTTCTTACCCTCTAACACATACAGTCGAGCTGTTAATGGTCACGCAGTCTGCTCTCAGATGCAGAAGGTAAAGAAGTCTCTCTCTGACAGAACTGGCGCTTCTCGCTGTATTTGAATTTTTATTAAGGCCTGCTTTTCATTTAGGGCACGTCCTATATATAGGCCAAGGCCGAACGACAGAGGAAGCTTTACTGCTAAAGTGTGTTTGCGTTCCGAAATACAGGCACACATTTGTCCAGCTGTGCAAATATGAAAAACTAGTAATCTACATATCCACTTTATTCCTGGACCGATTTCCTTCATCTTAGGCTTAAAATCATCATCATGTGACGTATTCTTTCCAGAACGTTGTCTCCATTACAGCTGCTCTGAACGCATCACGATTCTGGGCAAGTCGACCTGCATCAGCCAAAGACAAGTTCAGACTCTCTGTGATGTCCTGGGTCCACCGTCGTCTAGGTCGACCCCTTCCCCTTTTTCCAGGGACCATGCCTTCCATCACTGTTTTTTTCCAGACTATTATGTCTTTTTATATGACCGAAAAATTTCAGCTTCCTTATTGCGATGGTATTTAGGAGCCAATGTTCCTGTACGTTTAGTGAGTGCAGTACTTCTCTGTTGGTCTTTTTTTCTGTCCAGGGTATTCTCAACATCCTTCTGTAGCATTTCATTTCGAATGATGTAATCTTTTTTGCAACTGTTTTATTGAGTGTCCAAGTCTCGCAGCCGTATGTTGCTACTGGGAATATACATGCTCTGATCAGTTGTAACTTTGTTTCTTTGCTTGTGCCTTGCCATAGGTTTTTCATCTGTATTAGCTTATGTGAAGCAATTGCAAGTCTTCTTTTAATTTCTACTGCACAGTCGCCAGAGCTGTTAATGATTGATCCTAAGTATTCGAATTCATTGACACTTTCCAGTTCTTCGTTATCAATTTCAATTTCTGGTTTGGTCTTTACTTTGTCTGTTGTCTGTATTATTCTTCCTTTTTCTAGATAATTGTCTTTTATTATCATACTACCATCTTTTCCTATACGTAGCCTAAACAGCAAAACTTTTGACTTGCTTGATGTCTCGATGCATTCAACTCGAGATTTTTCAATTACCATATTACTTCCCGTATACATTTTTGCACACTCTATTAATTGAACATTCCTATTTGTGAATTCTTGACCTCTTCCATGCTGTACTTCGCTCATAAGTCTGTAGCTTACCTCCAATTGAATCAAGGTTACACGGATTTGAGCTCGCCATTGTTAGGCAAGTACGTTTGTAAACACTATACATGAAGATGTGATTTCACTGGTTCGTCAAGGATATACTGTCATAAAGTATGGTGCGCCGTTTGGTCAGAATAACGTGTTGTGAATATGACCTCACGACAAGAGCCCCCCCACTCAAACGCGCAAACCATCTGGTGGAGCTTCCTGTCTGGATTCACAAACAAGGCATTCACCCAATAGGAGGTTTATTCCTTCTTTCCCACTCTCCTGGTTTCCTTCAGGTGGGTATCTACTCAAGAAATTTGCCGATCTTTGCAATAATGCGGCCCCTAACCCTACATTGCTAGCATCAGTCCTTACCACAACATGTTGTGTTAATAAACAGCACAGGTACTGCTGCTTGTCTAAAGTGCTGATTATCGACTACTATTACCCTTTTCGCCTCTCTGAGTCTGTCCATCATTATTTCCAGAGACGATAGATGTTTCTCAAATGTTTCTGTTGCTATGAGGATATCATCCATAAAATTGGTGATAGCTGGGTTTTGTAAGGGATCCCCTAATTTCCTCATCATCCTGGAGAAAATACTCGGAGCATTCTTCAAACCAAAAGGCAACATATTGAATTCATAGTGCTCCTCCGAAGTGCTAAAGGCCAGCAATGGTCTGATCTCAGGCTTGACGGGAATCTGGTAATACCATTTACTTAGATCCACTTGTGACTCTGTTATAGCATTCAATTTCCTGTAATCATGCAGAGTCTATGTCACCAGAGAGTTTCCGTAGCAAAACCGCACTGGCGCTATAATAAAATTCATATGGGGAAATGACATTTTCCTGCATTAAGAAATCAATTCTCTCTTTAAAACTGCTATATTATTTCAGTCCATGTCGGTATCAATACTTCCAATGGACCGTGATAGGCCGGTCAACTACCAACGTTGCCGGAGCCCTTCCTAAAGCTAATTTAAATAGCCGTATAGTGGAGTTGGCTGTGCATCAGTCAATTGGTTCGCACAGCCCAATCTTCCACTACCAATTTTTCTGGGGTTGCCCCGCAGTTTCTTTATCAAAGGTGGCTGACTAACCACACTTCTATTTTTATCCAGTACCTGGTGTTCCGAACAAAATCTTGTCGGTATGGGATGTGTTGTCTCCCCTCTCTGTACAATACGGAGAGTCGCCATGGTAACTGGTTTTCTGGTAGACTTTTTGTGAGATGGTGCCATCCTATCCACTATGTCTACCTGTTTATTTTTATTTTCAGGCCTACGTCCGCCCCAATGCTTTCCTAGGTCCTGTTGATTTTCCCAACGTGTGGGTGTTACCTTGCTACATTGTGCACAGGCAGTCACATACCGAGCTATGTCTTTAGCGATGCCTGGCCAATAATAATGCACTGATGTCCTTTGACAAGTGGTACCGATTTTCAAATGTCCACCGTCTGATACAACATGTGCTAAATCCATAACCTTGTCCCTGTAAACAGATGGCAGTACTAACTATCCATGCCCATTGGGTCCTGCTCCAGCTTTCCTGTACAGCAATCCATCCTTTTCCATATAAAACTGTCCTTTCTTTGGGGGGTTATGACTTTTTGGCAATTTGCTAAAGCAAGGTTTTAATGTGCTATCTTTAGCTTGGGCCTTTTTCATCTTTTTCGGATGAATGTTTATTGGACTGTCCTCCTCCTTCTTAGGGCTAGACCTAGTCTGGAGTGTTGCCATGATCACACGTTTTATTGGGTCACCCAAGAAGACATATCTACTTCCTATTACCAGTGGGTACATAGGATCATCACTCACTGCTGCACTAATCACTCCTTCCACGTAGCAAGTCCTGACATTGATCCTTGCAATGGGAAGTGTCATGGTAGCGGTTCCTTTTAATGCCCCTTGTATCTCCACTTTTTCTGTGGTGTATTGATCAGGGTGCACTAAGGATGCACTCACGACTGAGTCAATTTCCAATTCTGAATCATAAAGGCACATTATTTTAATACCGTTACTTGTTACTTCTTCACAGGTGGGGGATGATGGAGGTCTATCTGATTGGCTGTCAGTTCCTTCCTTCCCTTGTCCACTGTTATCAGACATGCAGCGTGATATGGAGGGATTTTCTTTCCACAGTCCAAAGTATTGTGGTTGTTCATTTTGCAAATTTTGTACCACTTATCACCCTGTCTGTAGGGTTTCTTATCTTGTACCTGAGGGTTCCTGTATCTATGGTCAAATTGAGGTTTGTCATAACCTTGTTTGTATTTGTGTTGTTGGTGTTGGTCCCTATTGTCAAACTCATTCTGGTTTGGAGGTGGCCTACTACTTTCTCCGTCTTTCCTCTTAATTCCTGTTATTTCTTTCTGAGCTGCCTGATATCTTTCAGCAACTGTTAAAATCTCCCCCAATCTCTCTGCACCTTGTTCCATAAGAAATTTTCTCATGTCCGGAGGCATAGACTCTCTCATTTGTTCCATCATGACCATTTCTTTTAGGTCTTGACATTTTCCCAGAGTAGTCCACTTCTCCAAGTAGATTTCTAATCTGGCAGAGAATTGGTGGTAGGTTTCTCCAGAAAGCATCTTATCAGTTCGGAATTTCTTCCTATAGAATTCTGAGTTCTTTTCATATCGAACCAGCAATGCCTGCTTCAAGATTTCATAATTTTCCTGGTCTTCTTTCCCCAGTTTTGCATACACTTCACAAGAAACTCCTCTCAGCCCTTGTGATAGCTTAAGGCTCCATTTTTCCTGAACTTCCTAAGGTTAGCACTTCCTAACGCACAAGTGAATTAATTAACTAGAATTTTATATATATATATATATATATATATATATATATATATATATATATATATATATATATATATATATATATATATATATATATATATCGATATATATATATATATATATATATATATATATATATATACATTCTTTGCTTTCCCTAACTCATGAGCAGAGTCAGATAGAACGAACGAACGAACGAACTTTATCTTCAAAGTGTTTAGAAATGTGAACGCAGACCTGTCTAACATTCTGCTCATCATTTCTCTCGTCATAGAGGGAAAACTAGAGGGAGGACAAAAAGTACACGGAAAATAGAACCTGGAGATTGACATGAAATTGATCAAGAAGACACGGAAAGACATAACGGATGGCACTAGGCTGGAAGGTTAAGCATGTTTCTTTTTTTTTTTTTGAAGACATGTTGCTGTATGGGGGAGCTGAAAGTTATCGAGGTTGATGATTGGCGCTTATATAAAACAGGTGGTTTGCTGTCACTTATCATCATCATCATTACTGTTGTTACGTCTAGAGAGATAAAAATTCATCGGTCCAAGCTCGACAACGCTGCTAGAAATTTTCCACTACCGGTAAGAATTAATTTTTCCAATAAAATTCGCTTTCATCATCATCATCATCATCATCATCATCATCATCATCATCATCATCATCATCATCATCATCATCATCATCATCATCATCATCATCATCATCATCATCATCATCCTTTAGTTCCCCGAGGAGCATAAGCCTTTAACAATCGTGTGCCAAATCTTCCTGATCCGTGCTATCAGCTCAAGATATTTCTATGTCTTCCTCATTTCTTTCAGGTCTGTATCCAGTTCTCTTCTCCATGAGTTCTTTGGTCTCCCTCTACCTCGCTTACCCCGAGGAACTCCAGAATAAGGACTGCCGTGTAATGCTATAAACACGTTTTTCTCAGTGTATGTCCTTTGCATTGCCAGCGTCTTTTCCTCATGTTTTGTTTCACTGGCACTGGTCCGTTTCTTGTCAATATTTCCGCATTAGTGATCTTGTCACCCCCACTTCAGTCCTTCTATTCTATGTCAGCACCTATTTATGGAAATCTATACCTTTTTAGTTGTTGTTTTCGTTGTTCTCCACGTTTCATAGCCATACAATACGACTGATTAATATTCACTTTCAGTACGCTACAAATGTTTGTAGAAGTCTGTGTTTATGTGTCCGTGTGTGTGTGTGTGTGTGCGTGTGTGGTGTGCTAAACATGTGCTTTCAGGAGCATCACAGTTTTTTTTTTTTTTTGGATTACGGCCGTCAGAAGAGCTACAGCTTTATAAAGTGACGAAAACCACATCTGTCAAAATATTTCAGAGATAACTGATGTTGGGTAGCTGTAAGAACAGGAAACACCATTGACCTCACGTGCGCATGAATCATATAAAAATGTGAAAGAGATTGAGTGAGAGAAATGGCACCGCAAGCAGTGAGATGAACAGCATTGCGCGGGAATAAGATTACTACTTTATAACGAGTAAGTAAACCGCCAAAACATGAAGGGGAAATAATTATGTTGTGTCTTTTCTACTGTATGTTATGGTTACCGCACGAATTCTCCTGTCGTCATTTCATTCCTTTCCATTTCACTTGATCTTTGTAGTCAAGCTTATCATGACGCACGGGTTCAAAGGTCAATGCATCACGGAACAAATAGAAAAACCTGCTTGCTTTTAAAATGGGTATTATATATATATATATATATATATATATATATATATATATATATATATATATATATATATATATATATATATATATATATATATATATATATATATATATATATATATATATATATATATATATATATATATATATACAAATAAAGATCAAAGACCGCTCGTTTGTACTTTATACAACTCTGTATACCTTAAAATTTCTTCTGGAAATTTGGCAGAGTTACTCTTTAGGATCTAGGTGGGAACGCTGTCAAGTTATTTTGTTAAAAAAAAAAAATGTTTTTGTTGTGTCGGGAAAAAAGTATTTAAATATTTTCCTTCTTTTCATATATAGGCTTAACTCGCTCATACGACATGTTAGGTTCCAGGCCACTGTCATAAAGCGAAAATCGACGTCAAGCGAAACATGGCCTTTTTCTCACTGCTGAAGAATGTACAGTACTAGTGTAAGGAAAAAATTGAGGGGCTGCTGTAAAACTGGAAAAGAATATAAGTATTTAAATAAATAACACGGTATTTAATCAGTTTTACAAATTACGGTTCACAAGAAACAAGGGACGTTTCGGGTTTTACCCTTCGTCAGCCACAAACAGGTGACAAAGACAAAAATTATATATAGGTACTACAAAACTATTCGATGATGAGAAATATTCAACAAATGGGCGATACAAGCAGATGGAAAAAGTGATGAGAGAAAAAAAGAACAATAATAATACAAGAAAACCATAAAATCTAAAAGAATGTGCCGGTAATGACAAGACTCGCTTTTCGTTGGAGAATCGCCTTATTTTTAAAATGGGCGTTTTAGCTCCCGATGGTTTGAATATACAACATCATTTTGCATAAATTCTGGTAGCTTTTCTCTTTTTCATTCTTTATTCGTTGTCTTTTAGATCTATCTTTTTATGTTTTTGTTTTGGTTCGTTTCGTATCTTTTTATATCTCTTGTTTTGTCGCTATCGTACGTCACTTCCTTGTGATTTCTGTGACAAGAGACTACCGCTTTCTTCCACAGATTCTTTGGATCGAGCTAAGCTAACTTTTACTAGTTCCACAGTTTTGTTTATTCTTCTTTTTTTCGTTTCGTTGATTATTTACTTTCTTGTTTCAGTATTTCTTTTAGATTTTATGGTTTTCTTGTATTATTATTGTTCTTTTTTTCTCTCATCACTTTTTCCATCTGCTTGTATCGCCCATTTGTTGAATATTTCTCATCATTGTATAGTTTTGTAGTACCTATATGTAATTTTTGTCTTTGTCACGTGTTTGTGGCTGATGAAGGGTAAAACCCGAAACGTCCCTTGTTTCTTGTGAACCGTAATTTGTAAAACTGATTATATACCGTGTTATTTATTTAAATACGTGTACAGCACTAGAATGGTCATATATGACATTAGAAACCTAACTAGTGAGGAGCTTAGAGTTGAAACAAACAATGTCAAACATTTTTATATTTATCTTTTATAGCCGTAGTAATTCTTTTGTTGAAGGAAGTCTGAAGGAAAGGCCACATCTTTTCGATCGGCAGCCCATTCTTCATAGCGCTTCCTGGCTGGAGATTATGATGTACTTGTAACAATAAAATGTAAAAGTAGTGAAATCAATTTGGAAACACATTTAATCTTAAAATAGCAGAGCTAATTCACAATGATGCGCGTGAAATGCGACACAAACATGAGTCTCCAAGTATAAAGCGGAGCAGAGAGAGTAAAGGGAAGCGACTCTGTGACTCAGCGCCGACACGGTTTCGAAAAGTGTCATGTCGAAAAAGCGTCGTATGAGCGAGTCAAGCCATCGTATCATGGAAATGGGTGTTAACTGAAAATCGTCGTTTGAGCGAAGCGTTGGAAAGCGAATCGTCGTAAACGGGGTATTACTATACGAGTAAAGGCCGTTATCAAAGGAAATAACTTAAATTTACATGGCTAGAAAAATTGAAGGGAAATAGTTTGAAAGATAAAAACATTAATTAATTTTGGTAGTTAGCAACTTTACTTCCTTTTATTTTACAACGCAGTTTAAAATTATTGTCTGTACACATATACTTTAAGTGAAAATAACAAGAACTTTTAGCTTGATTTATCATTTCCATTAATTTTACTATGTAAATCTAACATGATTAATTTTGCAGCACGGATTCTAAATGTAGAAGAGCTGTATATTAAAACCAATGACAGGTCAATGTAGTCAAATCAGTCATATACTGAAACAGATTACAAACGTCTTTTCTATTTTTTTTTTAAACTTTTATTTGCATTCCTTTTCAATTTACAAAGTCGTGTACATTTTAGAAAGTGAAATGCTTGGAAAATTTTTCAATTAACAAATCATGTGCATTTTACAAGAAGGAAACATGATAAAAAGGTTACATGGCAATATAAAGACTTCTCTGTTCTCGCAAGTACCTTTGTACTTGTGAATGAATTTATATGTTTTAGACAAGGGCTTTGATATGTATTACCCTGGGAAACAAAGGTGGGAAAGAAAAGAAAACAGGATGTGTATTATTGGCGCATATGTATAGCCATATACATATATATTTAAAAAACCCATATTTGTTACATGTCTTTAGATACTAATGTTAGTGAAAGCTTCTTAGTGTGACATACATGGTGTAGAAGTGCCTTAATATAGAGGTCGCACACGCACACACACACACGAATGAAATGAAAGGTAGGACTGTTCCGAAGGTAAACCAGTACAAGCTGGTTTTCTGAAAGAAAGATGCCTTAGATGCACGACAGGCGGACCAGGAAAGGAGGGAAGCTTGAAAGGCCAAGTTTAAAAGAGGGTTATCAGTATGTGTTACACAACGCTGAGTAGCCACGAGGACCTAGCACACACTGTCACGAAGAGAAAGACGGAAGTTAAGGGAGTATTTTGGAAGCGGTAACAGCGATGTTGAGGAAGGATTCCCTCCCCTCCCCAATTTTTGTTGTTTACGTACATTTACATTACTGATACACATATGCAATACGATATACAACCATGAAGAATCATATTGACATTTCCAAAACTCTAAAAATTATTATTACACATTCGATGTATTGTCTGAAGAAAACGGCATTACAAATTTTACAAGCATACTTTTTCAAAGATATTGTTTTCTCATTTCTTTCTTTCTTTTTTTTTTTCATTTGTGGTGTTCTTTTTAACAGGTTTTTTTGTGATCTTTATTTGCTTCCATTTCAATTTTCAAAACATGTTCATTTTACAACATAGAATACGATAAAAATACATGCTATAAGGACTCGCGTGCATTTACCAGAAATTTTATACACATACATACACAAATTGATTCACTTCAAAATTTTAAATTATGTAAAATTAAATTATTCATATAAATCTTCAATTACATGTACATTCTCAAGGTGCATATACATATAAAACATACACATACATATTTTGAAACATACCCTTGCACTCGAGCATTTATGAAGATATGATGACAGAAAAAAAAACTCCCAGATCAAGAGAACATGTGCAAATTAAAACAAAGGAGGTGTATTTTACACACACAGCATATTACATAGTAAAAAACTCAGCACATACACACACCCTCTCAGAAAAAAAACATAGGTAGACGTGCGGCTGTCAGAACATAGGCGCCTAGAGATAAGGTTGGCGGACAGGGGCGAGAGCACACTATTGAAAGCCCCGGGCAGGAGAGTGGTCAGTCCGTGTTTCGTCCTGCTTTGTGGGCAGGTTCTTTTTAAATCCTTTCGAGAGGCTAGCACGCACTAGCACGAAGAGAAAGATGGAAGTAAGGGGGGGGGGGAGTTTTATAGCGTTTAGTTCACTAACAAGTTGGAGGAAGCAGAGGAAGGTTGTACGATAGACGCAGGTGCCATTGACCCTGCCTTTTGGAGAAAGACATTTAATAGTATCTGTGAGTTAAAATGGCGGTATTTGAACACTGCTAAATTTCTAAAAGTCCAAATCAAATATCTGTACTGTGACAATAGCGTGAACAGTTTCGTTTGTGTGTCTGGTGTTGTTCTTGGGATCGTGTTTAGTACAATAGCTCTGTAAATGTCTACGAGTTGTTTCGTGTGTGAGGCAATGATATCTTGCAAAGCTTTCCTCATGGATGAGACTGTATTGCACGTGTAATAAATATGATCTTCAATTTCTTGTATGCGTGTTTTGCACAGCTGACATTGTGATGTTTGCTTGGATCTGTGAGCCTCTCGTTCTGTTGTGGGTGTCATGTTGTATATAAGTCTAAATGTCACTTCTCTTGCTTTGGCAGTGACGTGAGGAATGTGTAGGTTGGTGAAAGTGTCAGTATAATTTGTCTTGAAGTATTTCTGTCCTCTTTTAATTATGAGATGTAGTGGGGGTGCTTGTTGTTTGACTAAGTGTTTGTAGATTACATTTGTTTTTTGGTGAATTGAGTTTTCATGTCCGTGAATGGCTTGTATGTATGATTTATAAAAAGATGGTAGTAGGCCGAAATGGTGCGGCATTGAGTTGTTTAGTGGTCTCAGTTTGGCGAGCCTGAGCCCCATGTAATAGTGTGCTAGCGTGTGTTGTTCTGGATGTTTGATGATGCTCCATACGTGTTTAATTCTAAGTGCTTGGATCTTTGTCTCTATGTCCTGGAGTGCAACCCCTCCTTGTTTCTTGTCTTGTATGAGTGTCTTATGTTTTATGCTGTGAATTGTGCGACTGAAAATAAATCTTCTGATATGTTTGTTTATGTTTGTAATGGTCTGCTTTGGGGGGTCAAACACTGTAGCTACATAAATTAATTTAGGGATGAGAAAAGTATTTACAATCAAGCTTCTTTCAAATATTGTTGTGGTTTTGAATTTGTATCTATGTGGTTTGTCTGTTATTTGTGATGTTAGGTTCTGCCATGTGTCTTTGTGCGTGCGGTTTGGGTGTGAAGGAAAGGTGATGCCATAGATTTTGATGCTGTTTGTTGGTATAAGTCCCAATGGAAAGTCTGTTTTGTTTTTCCATGTGCCTATGCCCATTATTGTTGATTTCTGTATGTTTACTTTAGCTCCACTACTTCTGCTAAAGTCCTCGAAGGTGTTTAGGATGTTTGCGATAGACTTATCGTTGGGCGGGAAAAAGGCGGTGTCGTCCGCATATGCAAGTAACTTCTGCTCACCTTTTCCTGGTATAAAGGTGCCTTTAATAGAGCTGTCCTTTCTAATTTTTTCTAATATGGGTTCTAGTGCTAGAACATAGAGTAAACGGGAGAGTGGGCATCCCTGCCTAACAGATCGTGTTAGCCTGAAAGTGTTGGTAAAAGTATGATTCACCAAAACCTTGCTTTTGGGCTTCTTGTAAAGGATTTCAATCGATTCCCTAAAGTTCCTACCCATGTTGCAGTGTAGTAATGTTTTGTGGAGGTATGTGTGTGATATTCATCGAAAGCTTTCTCTTGATCGAGGAATAAGATTGACGACTGACAATCTTTCTGATGCGTGTAGGTGATTATGTCTCTGATGAAGTGTGTGGACCATAAATGGTTTTAGTTTGTTTGTTAGCGTTTTTGTTAAAATTGTGTAGTCTACGTTTAAGAGAGATATAGGTCTGTAGTTTTTAAGGAGTGTTTTGTCCGAGTTGTCTTTAGGTATTAGAGTGACGTATGACATGTTCAAGCTTGGTGGGAGTTCTTTGTTCTCGAAAGTTTCTGTGTACACTTTTAATAGAAGGGGCCCTAAAATAGGAACCTTACTTAATTACTTAGTCGTTCCTCTTCTACCGTGAGGTGTAGAGATTTGGAAGAGAGAGCGCCAGACTATTCTATCAGCTGTCTTCTTCCTGGCCTGGTTCCATTCTAGTCCTCGGTCCTTCAAAGATTGGCCAATGTTGTCCTCCCAGCGGACTCTGGGTCGTCCTGGAGGTCTGGATCCCTGGCTCTTTGTTTCCCATGCTTGTCGTGGTAGCCGATCTTCTCCCATTCTGCAGACATGGCCAAACCATCTTAGTTGGGACTGTTCTATTTGGGTCTGCAGCGGGTGGGATTTTAGGCCTTGACGTATCGTCTGGTTGCGGACCATGTCTCTTCTTGTTACTTCAACCACCTTCCTCAGATACCTCATTTCTGAGGTTTGGATCTGGCTTTTGTGGGTTGTAGTCATTGCCCATGACTCGCATCCATATGTCAAGACTGGGACATAGTTGGAGCGGTATACAGCCATCTACGTTTTCTTACCAACCTCTTTCTTGCTGAGGAATCCTCGATTTATGGCCTGATAAAGTCTCCCAGCCGCTGTTTTTCTAGTGGCCAACTCTTCTTTGATGCCTTCCTTTCGGTCTATAATAGCTCCGAGATATTTAAAGTGGTCGACCTGCTCCAGGACCTGTTCTCCCAGCTTAATCTGATGTCTTCTTTCTTCTCGTGATATCACCATGGATTTTGTTTTAGAGCTACTTATGACCATCCCTCTCTTCTCCAGCTCTTCCTTCCAGACTTGCAGGTTGGACTGGAGATGTGCCTCTGATTTAGCAATCAGGGCAACATCATCAGCAAATGCCAGCTCTGAAATACATACCTGTCTCATCTTCCAGTACCCCACTGAATACTTTCTTGTTCTCTCCTTACATGCCTTGATGACATCGTCCATGAGGAGTATGAAAAGATAAAGTGACAGGATATCGCCTTGTTTTACACCAGTGGTGGTCCTGAACTCTTCTGACTTATAGTATGCTGTCCTCACATAATTTCTGCAAGACTTGTAGAAGCTCTGTATAGCATGTATCAGAGGTGCTGGAATGTTCTTCCTTGCCAAACAGTCCCAAAGTTTGCTCCAGGGGACCCTGTCAAATGCCTTTTCCAGATCTATGAAACAAAGATGGATCTCACTCTTGTACTCAAGGGCCTTTTCACTCAGCTGCCTGAGTGTGAAGATTAGGTCTTGAGTACTTCGGTTTGCTCGGAATCCGCACTGGGCTTCATCCAACTGTGGCTCAGCTAGGCATCGGAGTCTCTGCTCTAGGATTCTAGAGTAGATTTTACCAGGGACACTGAGAAGGGATATGCCTCTGTGGTTTCCACATTGTCGATTGTCACCCTTTTTGAAAATCGGTGTTATGATGGCAATCTCCCAATCCTTTGGTATGGCCTTGTTGCACCATGCTGCTTGTAGGACCCTTAGGAGCAATAGGTCGCCTGATGCTCCCATGTACTTAACCATTTCTGGTGTTATACCATCATGCCCTGCTGCTTTGCCCATCTTGATTTTCTCCAGTGCTGTCTTCAGTTCTTCCATCTTTATGTCATCTTCATCACCATTTGTATCCTCTTCTGTGCTAGTGGTTATCATTTCTGATGCTCTACCTTGCTCACCATCAAGGAGTTCTGAGAAATATTCTTTCCATCTTTCCATTACTTCCTTCGTGGCAGTAAGCAATTTGCCTTGCTTGTCCTTTATAAATTTAAGAGGGCATTGTTTTTTCCTTCCTCATGTTCTTTAGGGTCTTATAGAACAATTTCTGGTTTTCTTGTGCATCCTTTTCTAGCTTTTCTCCAAATTCTTCCCAGGACTTCTGTTTTGCTGCTAGCACCTTGTTCTTTGCTTCTGTTCTGAGTATCACATATTCTCTATATTTCTCTATTTGTCCTGCTGTGTTTTTAGCTCCTAAGTATTGTTTCCATGCCATTTTCTTCTCTCTTATTTTCTCTTTGACTTCTTCTGTCCACCAAGGTGTCCTATTTCTCTTGTTCCCAAGTCGGACTTCACCACATGCTTCTGCAGCAGCTGTCTTTATGATGTCCTTGAATTTAAGCCACAGGGTTTCCAAGTCATCAGGTTGTTCTTCTGTTTTTCTTACCGCTATAGCAATAAGCCCCTGATATCTGGTCTTAATTTCTGGCTCTTTCAGCTTGTAGGTCTTAATGCTCATTTTTTCCGTTCGTTTACTTGGTTTCTTGCGTGGTGCTGGGCAGTTCCTAGGCTGAGCAACTCTTTCAGTTGTTCTTTTGATTGTAAGCAGGTAGTGATCACTTCCAATCTCTGGCCCCCTCCAGACTCTAGCATCCCGGACATATTTGAATGAGCTCCTCCTAACAATGGCATAGTCGATCACTGACTTCTCATTCTTTGTTGGTTAACACCTAGTGTATGCATGTATGCGCTTATGGGGGAACTTTGTGTTGGTAATGATCAGATTCTGCTCACTGCAGAATCTGAGGAGTCGCTTTCCATTGTCATTGAGAGTATCTTCTCCATATCTTCCGATAACTCCACCCCTTCTAGCATGGTCATTTCCAACTCTGGCATTGAAATCTCCGAGCATGATAATTTCATCTAGGCAGTCATCCACTGTCCTTTGAAGCAGCTCGAAGAATTCTTCCTTGACCTCTGCTCTCTCATCCTCATTTGGCCCATACACTATGACCAGGTTGACTATGGTTTCTCCTTCTTTTAGTTTTACAACCATAATGCGCTCCGAGACAAAGTTCCATCCCTTGATACTATCTTTTTGGTTTTTGGCCACAATGCAACCCACGCCCCCTTTAGCTCTTTCAGATGTGGGTACACCACTGTATAGCAGAGTGTTGCCATCGAGATCCATGACTCCTTGTCTCCTTTTCTTTGTTTCGGTAATAGCCAGGATTTCTAGTTTTGCTTTCCTCATCTCTTCCATCAGCTCTTCTTCTTTCCCATTTATACTTCTTGTGTTCCATGTTCCATAAGTCGTAGTCCGTAGTCCGTTCCAGTTCGTCGCCTTTAGAATCAGTCCGGTTTTCTCTCTTATATTGCTTGTAATCATAGTTTAAGACAAACAGGTGATTGGCCTGTTGTGCCTTTGCATGGTGGAGGGGCTGCCTCCTTACGGCCTCCATGCAGGCCGCCCTCCTCCTTTTTCATCTGGGCTTGGGACCGGCATAGGCGGAGTTAAAATAGGAACCAAATGTTGATAAAATTCTACGGTGAGTCCGTCTGGCCCTGGTGACTTGTCCTTTTGCATAGTGTTTACTGCAAGAGTTATGTCTGTAAGTGTCAGCTCGGCGTCTAGTTTTTGTTTGTCTGCGTCTGGTAATTTCTTTGTAAAGTGCATGAAAACTTCTTGCGCGTGTGACTCGACGTTTTCTTCTGTGTACAGGTTTCTATAGTAGTCTTCAAAGGCATGTACTATGTTGTGTGTTTCTGTCTGCGTGGTTCCGTCTAGATCTACTATTTGTCCTATCTGTTTGCGGCGTTGTATATTTTGCTCTATTGCCATGTATTGTTTACTGGGTGTCTACTTGTGTGATGGTGTTGAGTTTTGTTCTTAATAGGACTCCCTGAAACCTGTGGTGTTTGTGTTGCTCTAGTTCGCTCTCTAGTGTGGTAATGGAGGGGGAGTTTTTGTCTGTATGCTTTGTTATTTGTATAGCTTTCTCTATTAATGTCTCTTGTTGTGTTCGGTTTTTGTGAATGATAGAAGACATCCGTTGTGTTCGTACGCGTATGGTGTTTTTAAGTGTTTGCCAGTGTTGTTGTACATTTTCTACTGTTGTGTCGTTTGTGTACGTGAGAATTAGTTTGGTCATGTGCTCTACGTATGTTTTGTCCTGGAGCAAAGTGTTGTTGAATTTTCCAGTGGGGGAAACGCTTCGAATATGTGCTTGTTTGTGTAGTGTTAATTGTTGTGAGTACTGCTTTGTGATCTGTGAATTTGAGAGTTTCAGGCAAGTGTTTAGCTTGACTTATATGGTGTGTTGACGGCACGTAAATTCTGTGTAATCTTGTTTTCTTGTTGCGTGCTGTGTTGATGAAGAGCGCCTCGCCAAAACGAGGCAACATTTTACAAACAATATAAAAGTATATAAACTTACACTTAAATAGAAGGAAGCGTCACAGTTATGTGGTAGTTCTTTAAGCTGTAGCATTTTACAGACAGTATCTTCTGAGTTTGCAGTTCTAACCAGACCTAAGCTGATCTGGAGAGACAAAATCTAACTTACAAAACCAAGATGAAACTAATGCAGATATCCATCATCTATGTACTTTTATAGGCGTATGAAACTTGGACATTAAATGGCGAAGCAGAACAACAAGTAAAGCAGAAGTAAAATGGAAAAAAATACTGTTTAAATTATCATCTGTAAACTTTTAGTTTGAAATCTATGTAGATTTTCATTCAAACCAAAAGTGCACTCTTTAGGATCAAGCAGGGAATGATGTCAAGTTATTTTGTAAAAAAATGTGTTAGTTTTGACGGAAAAAAATATTTAAATATTTGCACTGTTTTCAAAAAAGCGTAATGGCCGTAATAAAGGGAAATAGCTTAATTCACATGGCTAAGGGAATTAAAGGGAAATAATTTAAAGGATAAAAACTCATTGTGGTAATTAGCAACTTCACTTTTTATTTTTATTTTACAGCGCCATTTACAGTAATTAATTGTACACTTACACTTGAAGTGAAAAAAACCGCTTAGTTTGATGTAGCATTATCGTTTATTTAATTATGTAACTCTATGGGATGAATTTTACAACACGGATTCTAATTGTAGAAGAACTTTATATTAAAACCAATGACAGGTTGTCGCAGAGAGATTTATGATTAATAAATTTCTATATCTTTTCTCTATTCTACCCGCGTCTTCTACTGTATTATCGCTCTTTTATCCTTTTTCTTTTTTCGCATTGATTGTGAAAATATAACTCTCCCATTCATACCTTCGCCTGTCTCTTTTCTTGTTTAGCAACCATTTTTTATTGCTGTTAATCTAGGTCCTGGATGAGACCGAATAGTGTGAAATTCGTTCTCGACAGACATATGATGGCAGTCAATCGTCTAACATTTTCATCTGACACGGCGCTCTTGGTTAAGTTTCTCGGTGTTAGGTGTGAGAGGCGCCAACAGGCATCGCTCGGGTATGACCATAGGTAGCGGCAGGTGTGAAACGCGTCTGGCAGTTTCAGTGCCGTCGTCTGAGTTAAATGTAGGTGTTAAGACGGGAACTATTTCGGGTTTTCGAGAATTAGGAAATCATTTCTTTTCATAAGATATAAACCCCAGTAGTTAGACTTCATTCATTCAGTCCTCCCAAGTTGCAGTAGACGGATCGCTCGTGCTAGAGAATAAGCTTGTATAGCGAAGTTCTTAGTTTTCTCGTCGATTTTTGCCGAGCTTCTAGAATACCTATCTAGTGAATTATTCTAGTCGTGGTGATCGCCTGTAGTGCTGTTTGGAGTTTTGGGTCAGCCCAACTTTTACCAGCGGTTTTAGTACAACTGAGAGAAGAAACATTTTTATCTTTAACCACGTGGGTCTACAAGTTAACACCTGTCTGGCAGTGCGCTTGCCTCCAGAAATAGACATAGTACAAATCTCACTAACGATTTAAAGACTAAATGCCTATACTGGGCCTATTGAGCCAGATTATATTTCTTCACAAACTCTCATGTACATGCAGCCCTGTGGCGAGAAAAATTACAAATCATTAACATTCCGACATTTTTGACTAATTGTGGTGTGACCTATAATTATCTATTGAAAGAAGTTACCAACCGGTCATTTCTCCTAAATAAGGGAAACCTCGTGATTCTGACACTGTGAGCCCGCTTAAATCTAATTCTTACATGAACTGAGTAAATTGACACTAACTTAAATCTGAAAAGAAAACTATCGCATGAAGAGGACGCTCCCCGGACCCATTGGATGAAACCAAAATCTGCAGAGTTGGGATCCGCTTCATCAACAGAAAGACAGATTAAACGGTGTGTGTGTACTAACGTGCGCCAGTCGGCGAACACCAGAAAGATTTTAGGTAAGAAAAGTGAGACAGGGGCCCCTGCTGAAAGAACAGAGTGAAAGCAGACTGAGTGATTCTTTTATGATATGATTTGTGCACCCACATTTTTGGTAATTTCATTTATGCAAATTGTTGCTAAATGCGGGTTTTCCTCTCTTAGGATAGATTAGGGTACACATTCTGTTCTCAACTTTAGAGGGAAATCTGAGACTATAGTGTATATATCCGTGACTCTTTGGGGCTATCACTTTTCTTCTAACAGGATCGTGGGCTAAACATCAAGGGAAAAGATTACACCTATGGGTCTATTATACTTGTAGAAATTCATTACCTTATATGTATTTTCTATGCTTGATATTAACATTTATGTGTTGTGGTAAAATTTTTCTTATGTTAATAAATTTACATAAACTTTATTCAAGCGTGTCGGTCAGCTCGTTCCACAATATCTATATTCCATTGTTATAGTTTTCACGTCTGTGCGTCTAACTGTCGTCACTTATGTGTGTGTATACGTGAGTGGTATATATATATATACATTTCTCCAAATAAATGCCTCTAAAACTAAAGCTATGAACTTTTCTAATGAGACCTTTGATATCATCTTGAACGGGGAAAAACTACAGAAAGTTGAAAGTTTCAATTATTTAGGCAGTAAAATGACTCAGGATGGTGACACAACAAGAGAAATTCATACTAGAATTGCTTTGGCAGCTAGCGCCTTCAATAGATTATCTAACATTTGGAAATTACGATCATTGAATATACATACCAAGCTTCGTCTGTTTAATTCAAATGTTATCTCAGTGTTAACATACGGCTGTGAGAGTTGGAAAATAACAAAATCATTGGAGAACAAGCTGAATGCATTCGAGAACAAATGTCTTAGAAAACTCATGAACATCAGTTGGAAAGAATTCAAGACTAATCGACAAATAAGAGAAGACTCTAGGCAGAAATATGTCTCCGACTATATAAGGAAAAGACGATGGTCATATATCGGTCATGTCCTACGAATGCAAAACAACAGAATACCACTACAGGCGCTCACTTGGGTTCTTGAGGGTAAGAGGAAAAAAGGAAGACCAAAAGAAACACTCAGAAAAACAATAATAAGAGAAGGAAGAACGTTGGGCCTAAATAATGTGCAAGAGCTAAGAGGAGTGGCATCACAACGAACAACCTGGAGAGCACTGGTTTCTGCCTTATGCGCCGTGTTTGGTGCTTAAAGAATTTATTATTATTATTATTATATATATATATATATATATATATATATATATATATATATATATATATATATATATATATATATATATATATATAGTCAATAGACTGTCTGACTCCTCTAGATCTGTTGTAGAAGATAGGCTGAAAGAGAGAATATTCTCGATTTCAGGGACAGACTCTATTAATTTCTACCATCTCACTCGTGAAAATCTATTTCTATTATCTTCTCTCACCGTTGCTATCACCTATCCTAATCTATTCAGAAGGGACCAACCCAAGTCTTCATTGCCCTATCAAAAATCTACGACACAGGTCAATATAGGCATGCTAGGCACCGTTACCTTGGGGATACTTCTTCGGAAGAACAATATAGGTACATCAGTCATATAACTGAAACAGACCGCAAGGTCGTTTTTATTTGGACATACGCCCTAATATAACCAAATATGTATATATATAGCCTTATATAACCTAATATTTTAAACGACTGCAATACCACGTATTTCATGTATTTACAATGACAATAAACAAGGCCCGAGGGCAGTCAATTAAAGGCAGCGGGCATTAACTTTGAAAAATCCATGCTTTTCCCACTGACAGCTATATGTTGCTTGCTCTAGAGTGGGAACACCAAGAAATGTATTCATTTTTTGCCCCAGACGGCAATACCAACCTTATTGTTTATAAAATAAGCACTGGAAATAATGTTACAATACTAAATGTTGAAAATAACGATAAGTTAATATGAAACGATGTGGTCAAACATAATAATTATAAGGTATGAAATTTTTCAGAGGTTTCATAAACCTTTACGAGAAAACCCAGGCAACGCCGGGTACTTACAGCTAGAAATAATTACGTTGTGTCCTTTCTGCTGCAAGTTCTGGTGACGGCACAAATTCTCCTGTGGTCATTTCATTTCTTTCTATTTCACTTGATCTTTGTAGTCAAGCTTATCATGACGCACGGGGTCAATGGTCAATGCACCAAGGCACAATTGAAAAACCGGCGTGCTTTTTCAATAGGTATTTTATATATATATATATATATATATATATATATATATATATATATATATATATATATATATATATATATATATATATATATATATATATATATATATATATATATATATATATATATATATATATATATATATATACATGGCTTAAACCTATACTCGTCACATAAGTCGACCCCCAAACATACTGTATTCCACCGGTAGGTTAGAACTGAAATGAGAATACGGTAAATGGTAGCCTACGGGGAAAGGAAAACGGTAGCATATGCCGAAAGCGCATGAAGTCACACCACTTTCATAGAGACGAGGAGGACGACAGCTTAAATACCGAAGACGAAATCGGAGCTTCTTGTTATTCGGACCTGCAGGCACACCTCTGTTCGTCAGATGTTGAACAGCATTTACAGCTAAACTTTGAAGGATATTAAAATGTGACAATACACGCTTTCATTGTCAATAAAATATTGCTTTGAAAAAAGTAATTTCAGAGTTAAAGTTCAGGTAGAGGTTCGCATTTATTACTCGTCGTATAAGTCGACCCTTAGTTTTGGAGAATTTTTTTTTTTTCAGACTTAAAAACTCGACCTACACACAATAATTTATGATATTTATTATTTCTTAAGTGCATGTTTCTTTCATTTAATTATATTTCCACATTTCTGGGTATTGAAGGTTGATATATTGATTTATATATGTGTTAAAGACATTTATATTTACAAATTTGAAGTTTTTTTTTTTGCATGTATCCTATGAAAGTTTGTGTTTTGCTTTTCGGCATTCATTTTGCATACATTTTATGTATTTTTATTATATGTATTTTAATTATAGAAAGGAAGCCATTGCAACAATCATGTAAAGGATTGTGTTAATGATGGGCAGAAATGTAAACAGGTAATAAAGCTGAAACGAAATTTCGTTCGTACTGCAGACAGAAGACACAAAGTAAGAGAAAGCGCTGAACTAACGCACATCAGCAAACCTTTACGAGTAGATTTATTGCAATGAAGTTGTAGACAAGGTCTGCCAGGTATTATTAGCAGAGTGTTAAAAATAAAAGCATCGAAAGTCGCCATCGAGTGAACACGAATTGAAAATCTTCATATCTATTGCAGACAAGTAGCGGAAACTTCTGCAAGACAGTTGAAGTTTTAGCAAGAATGTTGTACTCAAATAACTGTAGCGCTATTTGTTTGTAATGTGTATGCAATAATTGTAGTTTAAAAAAATTACCGCATTATGTCCCACTGAGACCTTAGCTAGCAGCCAAGGGAGTCGCGGGAGAGGGTTTAGTAATTACTTCCACATTAATTATTGCGATTTTCTAAAGCACTTTCAGCAAAATATTCGCCACGGGTACTACTAGGTCCGTAATATTTCTTAATACGTATTCCGAGAACTCATAGAGGGTCCTGAAACTGTGCTTTAGGGGATACCGGTGGGTGTATCTTGTTATTAATTTTAATGTCTAAAAATACGTTACTATTAGCGACTTGCTTTTCTATAATACTATTTTAGTTAATGAATAATCTACTGTTAATTGTCATGTGACCAGGGTTGAAAATATATCCAAAGGCGAAGAGTGGAGTAAGTCAGGGGAGAACTGGATAAACTACTAGCAGGTCATCATTAGCCTTGGCAGAGAGTGCAGATCTTGGGGCAATGGAAAAGCAGAGCTGGAGATTAATCAGCTGATAAGTGATCATGCTGGGGATGATGACGCCATTGTGTACACTGATGGGTCTGTAGTGCGTGGTGAGAAATCAGGATGGGGCTCTTATGCGAGAATAAAGGGCAGGGTCGTTGCTGAACAGAGTTGAGTCTACATGACAACAACCTCCAGCATGAGAATGGAGGTAGAGGCAGTTACTGCAGCACTGAAGTGGCTGTCTGAAACTCCATCAACCAGGGCAGTTATATTGTCAGACTCTCAAGCCGTGCTTCGGAAAGTTCAGAACGGATGGCTGCGGCAGGAATGGAAAACATCAATAGAATCAAGTCTTCAAGAACTGGTGTGGATCTACTGTCCTGGTCATGCAGGGGTATGTGGCAATGAGAGAGCTGACAGACTTGCCTCGAGAGCACCCATAGTGGTAATAATGACACTGCAATGGATGAATCAACAAGGCTGAGACTGTCGGAGATTGGCATCAAACGTGGGGCTAGCAGAGATGGACGTGAAAGAGGATGCACCCGTCGTTTGTACAACCAGCGTGCTACAGGTACAATTAGCATTCATAGTCTTCGACATTTGCTGAGGGAGACTGAGCACCTAGGGGTTTGCACGGAGTGCAGTGAGGTCGATTCTGATTAACAATAACAATAACTACTGTTAATGTTTGAGGTAGAGGCCTGTAGTGAAATTGACAGAGATACAACGGTAAAATACTCAAAAGATAACATTTAAGGATAAAAACATAATGCGTAGGCTGCTGATGTACATGATCGCCTAGACCGCGGGTCATCACCCTCCATAAAATTGACTTGCTAGACAGGAGGGGAACGGAGGATCAAAAAGGAAAAAATATGACTGGAAAGATTGCGTAGCAAGGCTAAGGAGACGCAATTGGGGGGGATGGCGGAAAGTAAAAAATTCACGTCCCCCAAATTGACACGAGGTACGGAATGGACGCTTTTGCGATACCAAGCCTTGATTTGAATTCAGCGGCTAAAACGCGGATGGTAGGAAAATTACAAAAATTTAAAAAGTAATTTTTCTTAATATTAATGTTAGGAATATAAAAATTAGCTGGCCAGATGGCCTATTCTGAGCAATGAAATAATATGATCTTAAATTTACAAACGGATAGATAATATTGAAATTAATGACAAAAGACAGTGTAGTTTACATCAGCCACAGACTGCCTTGAATCTAACATATCGTTATTTGCACACAAAAACACGACCTTGGACACAGATGTTCAAAGTTACTTATTATGGAGGAGAGGGTTTTTGAGCGGTAGCTGTGTCTAAATATAACTTTTTACGACAAAATTTTAAGGGGAGAGAAAGG
Source organism: Oreohelix idahoensis (assembly GCA_024509875.1). Taxonomy (NCBI): domain Eukaryota; kingdom Metazoa; phylum Mollusca; class Gastropoda; order Stylommatophora; family Oreohelicidae; genus Oreohelix; species Oreohelix idahoensis. The sequence goes on along the minus strand of JAMPIV010010816.1, from coordinate 53,396 downwards.
TTGCTTCAAAAATCAAGCACATTTTTTTTAGAAACACAAGTAGAGACGGACAGACTAACAGATAACCATCCATACTTGACTGAAGCATGACTGAAATGACTTTAGTGTAGAAATTTGAAATTTAAAGTACAACTAGGCAGTGATTGGCCACAGACAAGCATATCATTAGCGCTCAGAGCGCATTTGGGGTCATTCTTCAATAATTGTTCAGTGTTAGACACAGATTTTAAAGTGTGGTGTTTTCCCATATGAAAGCAAGTGAAGTAAATTTAGGGACGCCATCCTATAGCCAGCAGCTCAGCTGAGTTTTGCTAGCACTTCTGTGTTAATTATTCATAATCTGAGCTGTGAGTTTTCTATCTACAACAAAGCAGAGTCTATTCGGTGGGTGACTTTACTCGAGTGTATCTGTGCAGTTCTTGTGACAGAGACCACCATTATTGCCCGCCAGCACGGAGAGGTGGGACCGCAAGTTTTCAGCACCAGAGCTACAAAAAGATGAGTGAGCCTCTGGTCTGCTGGACATTCACCAACTATTGGTAGTGACTAATATCCCCATAAAAATTCCCACCATTTTCTGGACACTGAGTAGTCAATATAGACAGGTGTGATGAGGCCACCCCAACAGCACAAACAGTAACTATCCTCCCAAAGAGATGACTATTCGAACATTTTAATAAAACTAACTAGTCTAGTACTTAAATAGGTACGCTCTTGCATTTATTATGTAACATTCCATGCATTTTTTTTTTCATAAATTTTCAATCCTTCTTTTAAAACAAGTTCTGGTCACATAAAACTTGATCCAGAACCAATAAATGTAATATAATTATATCAAAAACTTTATACACGTGAGTTAGTTCAGTGTATTTTAACACTTGTTAATCTTATTAGTCTTCTTAAATGTCTGTGGGTGTATTTATAACTTACACACCACATTACACATCATTACCCTAGACACTTTACGTAGCCACATTCATTAAGAAAAAAAAAATTAAGTGTGAGGTCGTAGTGGTAGCAAGAAAGGCCTTCTGATAATTCTCAACTACATTTTATCTCAGGAGCCTTCACAGCTGGCCTCATACAAGTTACATGTAGTAATAACACCATCATACAATACCATCAACACCACTACATAAATTGGGGTCTTGTCCAGGGATAATTAGCCCAACAGAAAAATTAGGATCTCCTGGTGGGAGAAATAAAAGTAGGGAAATAAATTGTAAAATTTCCTTTAAAATTAAAAGTGTCCCTGCAGATAAAAGTTGGTGAATCTTCACAGCCAGTAATAATTAATTAGTTAACTGGTTAGTTAGAATTAGTTAGACTATAGTCATATAGTAATTAGAAGTACTTAGTGTATTTACTGGTTAGAGATTTATCTTGTATATTATTATATTGTCCAAAAAGTATGGCAGAGCTAGCAAAGTTTAGATCAGCTGCTGTGCTCACTGCGAAGGAGATGGGGATGGATGGTCAAATTTTAATTCAATACGTAACAACTGAATGTGATAAATATATTGAAAGGGAAGATAGAAAGGTAGCTGAAGAGAAGAGGTTACAAATTGAGGCTGATAGAGAAATTAAGAGGCTGCAGATTGAGGCAGAAGAAAAACGACAGCAAAGGGAGGCAGACGAAAAAAAGGTTGACTGCCGAAAGGGAGGCAGAAGATAAAAAGGCCGAAAGGGAAGCAGAAGATAGAAGGTTGCAGAGGGAGCATGAATTACGACTAAGGGAGCTGGAATTACAAGGCCCGGCCCCTGAAAATGGTGCCAGCCCTTTTGCCTCAGATGCTACGCCCAGTATGGGAGCCTCAAACTCAGCTATGGGGTTTCATTTAGACCATTTTGTTGAGAAAGACGATGACATAGAGGGGTACCTGGGACGTTTTGAGTTATTAGCTACTACATATGGGTTAGAGAGAGAGAGGTGGAGCTTAAAGCTATCACAGGGATTGAGGGGTACTTCTTACGAAGTATTTGCCAAAATGAACAGGGAAGACCAAGACAATTATGACATGTTAAAGCAGGCTTTGTTATTAAGGTACGAAAAGAATGGTGAATTTTATCGTAAGAAATTCAGAAATGCCAAACTGTTGTCTGGGGAGACATACCACCAATTTTCTGCCAGAATAGAAACCTATTTGGAGAAATGGACGGCTCTGGGGAAGACCCAAGATCTTAAAGAAATGATCATGATTGAGCAATTGAGAGAGTCCATGGCTCCAGACATGAGAAAATTTCTCATGGAACAGGGTGCAGAGAAGTTGGGGGAAATTTTAAATGTTGCTGAGAGGTATCAGGCAGCTCAGGCAGAGGTAAGTGGTGCTAAAAAGAAGCACATAGACAATTTTAAAGCTCCACAGCAATTTAATAAATTTGATAATAGAGAGCAGGGAAATAAAGGGTAGGACAAATTTTGAGCGGCCAAGAAATGACTATCGCGACAGAAACTCACAGTTCAATGACCAAAAGTTCAATGAAAGAAAACCGTTGAACCAAGGAAAAAGATGGTGCAAATGGTGCAAGAAGGATAACCATAACACCGAATTTTGTAGAAGGAAACCTTCAAACATTGCTGCAATGAAGTCGGGGACGCAAAGATTAAAGGTTAATCCTAAGGGACAACAGGAACCTTATCACCCCCCAGTTTGTGAGGATGTTATTTGTAATGGGGTCACCATAAGGTGCCTTTATGATACAGGTTTGGATTATGATTCAGTTGTGAAGTCTAGCCTAGTGGACCCAAGTCAGTATACCACAGAAACAGTGGAAATACAAGGGGCGACTAAGGACATACCACTCATGACACTTCCCATCGCAAGGATAACGGTGAAAACTCGCTATGTGGAAGGAGAAATCAGAGCAGCAGTGATAGATGAACCAATCTACCCTCTAATCTTGGGGTGTAGATACGTCTTCTTGGGGAATCCCGAGAAACCTGTGATCATGGCGACAGTGCAGACCAGGTCACAGAAGAAGGAGGAAGAAGGTGAACCTATAAACGCTCATCCAGAGGAGATGAGGAAGGCGCAGGCTGAGGATAGGACACTCCAGCCCTGCTTTAAAAAATTGCCCAAATGCCACACACCTCCGAGCAAGGGGGAATATTTCATGAAGAATAGATTATTATACAGGAAGACAGGAACTAGATCCACTGGTCACGGACAGTTAGTTCTTCCCAAGAGATATAGGGCAAATTTGATAAGGAGCTTACATGTTGGAAAAGATGGTGACCATGAGAAAGTCGGTACCATCTGCCAAAAGATTGCTCTAAAATACTATTGGCCCGACGTAAATGTCGATGTTGAAAACTTTGTAGAAGCATGTGGCGTATTTCATGAGGGAACACCCACAAAGGGAAAATATGTGCAGGACCTAGAACCGCCACGGGGCAACTTTAGGCCTGAAAGGAAAACTAATTATACTCGGGTAGACAAAGTGGAATGGGAGCCCCTTTTCACACCCAGTCTTCACTTGAATGGATTAACATGGCTACTATGCGAAGAGTACAAAGAAGAAATTTTACCCAGGATAAGATGACAATCCCTCGGTCAGACTTATATAAACTGGAAGAACAGACAAGAGAGCGAAGATCTCTCATAAACAATCTTAAGTGGGGAGACAAACCCCAGAGAAAAATTGGTAGTGGTCGATTTGTGAGTGATGATTCTAGGAAGAAAAGTCCTCATTATAAAGCTTCTAATGGACGGGACCAGATGAGTTCCATGAAAAATAAGTATGATAAATTAAAGATCCAGATGTAACTCTATTAAGGACCTGGACAGATGAGAAGGCGGAAGAGACTGTTACCTCATCGTATCAATACGTGAACGAACTGACCACTCGTTTGAAAGCTGGATGGAAACTGGCAAATGATAATTTGAAACAGGCCAGGAAGAAACATGCAGCATATTTTAATAGGAAGGCAAAGGACAGGGAACTGGCAGTCGGAGAGAGAAGGTGCTGCTTCTACTACCGGGAAGCCAGAATAAATTACAAATTGGTTGGCAAGGTCCATATACGGTTCTAGAGAAGGTGTCTAGAACAAACTATAAAATTGACAAAAAGGGGAAGGAAAAAGTTTATCATGTAAACCTGTTAAAGAAGTATCTGGACAGACCACTCCAGGAAAGCACCCCCTTATTGACCCTGGCTATTGCAACCCAGATGCAAAAAGAACCACTCACCTCACATGAATACCCATTACATCCTTGTGAAACAGCAGCACAGGTAAAAGTCAGTAAGCACCTGACTAAAAACCAGAGGGAGAGAGTTCAACAGGTTCTGGAGGAACATACAGATGTATTAACAGATAAACCAGGCCATACAAATTTGCTACAGTATGACATGAAACTGGTAGACACAAACCCAATCTGTATGAGAGCCTATTCTATTCCGTTCGCGAAGGAGAAGGCATTAAAGGAAGAAATAGATTATTTGCTGAAGGAGGGGATTATTTCGCACAGTGAATCATCTTTTAGTTCTAGTGTCGTTTTGTTGAGGAAACCGTCTGGGGAACACAGACTGTGCATAGATTACAGGAAACTGAATGCTGTCACAGAAGGACAAGTGGATCCATTACCAGACACAAAACAGTCATTTGCCAGACTGAACAAGGCAAAATACTTTTCAAAGGTGGATCTTAGTAAAGGCTATTACCAGATCCCAGTGAAGCCTGAAGTGAGACCTTATTTGGCTTTTAGCACTTCGGATGGACATTATGAATTCAATATGCTACCATTCGGACTGAAAAATGCTCCGAGTGTGTTTTCAAGGATGATGCGAAAATTGTTGGACCCCCTGAATAACCCATGTATCACAAATTTCATGGATGATATTCTCGTCGCCACAGAGACATTTGAAGAACACATTGAAGCTCTGGAGATGTTGTTTGATAGACTTCGGGAGGCGAACTTAACTGCTAGGCCAACAAAATGTTGTATTGGATGCAAAGAGTTGGAATTCTTGGGACACACTGTATATCAGGGTAATATGACCCCTGATCCTAAGAACTTGGAAAAACTGCAGAGAGCACCTAGGCCGCAAACCAAAAAGGACGTGCGATCTTTTGTGTCGTTATGCGGATTTTATCAGAAATACATCAAAAATTTTAACGCTATTTGTGCTCCTCTGACTGATCTGACTCGCAAGGGACTTCCAGATAAAATTATTTGGACTGCACAATGTGAACTAGCGTTCCAAGAGTTAAAGGAAAAACTCACTAGCAAGCCTATTCTCAAACTGCCTGATTTGACACAGGACTTTGTCTTAAGAACCGATGCAAGTAATTTAGGACTTGGAGGGGCTTTGTTGCAAAGATCAGCTGCACCTGATGGGGAACTTAAACCAGTCGCTTATGCAAGCCGCAAATTGAATAAGGCGGAACAAGGATACTCCACAAGCGAAAAAGAATGTTTAGCATTAATCTGGGCAATAAAGAAGTTTCAAATCTATCTGTATGGTAGGACTTTTGTGGTGGAGACGGATCATCAGCCTCTCGTGTTCTTGTCTCAGGCTAAGCATGAAAACGCAAGATTGCTGAGGTGGTCTTTATTGCTTCAACCGTATCAGTTCAGTATCCAATATATCCCAGGCAAATTGAATGTCGGTGCAGATTTCCTCAGTCGGCACCCCTGTGATCAAAATTAGAGTAGTGGCAGACGTGAGGAGTAATTTTACCTATGTGTATCGCTGGTTTTGGAACTTGCCATAGGCATGTTTTCAAGTGGGGAGATGTGTAGTGAAATTGACAGAGATACAACGGTAAAATACTCAAAAGATAACATTTAAGGATAAAAACATAATGCGTAGGCTGCTGATGTACATGATCGCCTAGACCGCGGGTCATCACCCTCCATAAAATTGACTTGCTAGACAGGAGGGGAACGGAGGATCAAAAAGGAAAAAATATGACTGGAAAGATTGCGTAGCAAGGCTAAGGAGACGCAATTGGGGGGGATGGCGGAAAGTAAAAAATTCACGTCCCCCAAATTGACACGAGGTACGGAATGGACGCTTTTGCGATACCAAGCCTTGATTTGAATTCAGCGGCTAAAACGCGGATGGTAGGAAAATTACAAAAATTTAAAAAGTAATTTTTCTTAATATTAATGTTAGGAATATAAAAATTAGCTGGCCAGATGGCCTATTCTGAGCAATGAAATAATATGATCTTAAATTTACAAACGGATAGATAATATTGAAATTAATGACAAAAGACAGTGTAGTTTACATCAGCCACAGACTGCCTTGAATCTAACATATCGTTATTTGCACACAAAAACACGACCTTGGACACAGATGTTCAAAGTTACTTATTATGGAGGAGAGGGTTTTTGAGCGGTAGCTGTGTCTAAATATAACTTTTTACGACAAAATTTTAAGGGGAGAGAAAGGTTGCTTCAAAAATCAAGCACATTTTTTTTAGAAACACAAGTAGAGACGGACAGACTAACAGATAACCATCCATACTTGACTGAAGCATGACTGAAATGACTTTAGTGTAGAAATTTGAAATTTAAAGTACAACTAGGCAGTGATTGGCCACAGACAAGCATATCATTAGCGCTCAGAGCGCATTTGGGGTCATTCTTCAATAATTGTTCAGTGTTAGACACAGATTTTAAAGTGTGGTGTTTTCCCATATGAAAACAAGTGAAGTAAATTTAGGGACGCCATCCTATAGCCAGCAGCTCAGCTGAGTTTTGCTAGCACTTCTGTGTTAATTATTCATAATCTGAGCTGTGAGTTTTCTATCTACAACAAAGCAGAGTCTATTCGGTGGGTGACTTTACTCGAGTGTATCTGTGCAGTTCTTGTGACAGAGACCACCATTATTGCCCGCCAGCACGGAGAGGTGGGACCGCAAGTTTTTCAGCACCAGAGCTACAAAAAGATGAGTGAGCCTCTGGTCTGCTGGACATTCACCAACTATTGGTAGTGACTAATATCAGTTATAGTTCTTGTTAGCTTTTTATCTCCAGTTTCATTGTTTCAAGGATACGCTTATTGTCAATTTCACTGTCCTTGACATTTGAGCATTATTTTGTAATTATTTGTTTTCCCTCATGATCTATATGTATTGGCTCGCAATTTCTAACAGGAATGCTGTATAATGTAGATATAATTTGAAAAGACCATTGAGAGGTTAATATATACAGAAAAATGGACCATGTTTCATGGGAACAAAAGTAATCAAATAGATAAGTCACGGACAAAATAGACACTAAGAAAGAAAGAAAAAAAACCAAACAAATGAAAGAGATAGCAACGGTTAAAACAGGTATAGGTAGTCCCAAAGCAAAAACTGCCGGAGGGGGAGTGAAGTGTTAGAAACTTCACACTAGGTCCAAAACTTGTTTTAATGAGGTGGTGTGACAGGTACCCTTTCTCGTTGCCTTTTCATTCCATAAATCAAGAGCAGAGATAAGTACCCAATTACAGCTGAGTAGACTGGAGCGTAACGCAACCAGGTTTCGATCCCGGAACCCATTAACTGCTCAGCAAAAGGAGTGTGCTCTAACTGCTTAACCAATCGGGCACTCGAAATAAATTACACAAATAAAATGTTTAGGATATTAACACATTATAACGTATCCATGACAACTATATGAGAAGGAAAGGTTGAAGGTAATCAAGGAAGAAACTGACATCGTTTCAAATCGTAAGGAAACAACCAAGTATGGAGGAACAAAAACTGGTGTATCAACAAAACAATGGACAAACATTTGATAGATTCACTTGGACGAATCTTTGAAGCAGCGATGGCACTTAATCTGAAATCTGAGGATATAGGGCAGCACAGAGGATATTTTTTAAATATGTTTTTATACTGCTTGCTTTACTTTCATAATTATCATCATCATTTTCCCGTGGACCAGGCCTGCAACAAATAAATTCCAAGACTTATTGTCATGTGCCATCTGTCCTATTTCTTTCTGTGTCTTCTTTATCCCTTGAAAGTATGTTTTCAGTTTCCTTCTCCGTGTGTTTGTTGGCCCCCCTCAATTTCTCTTAACCTAGAGTGCCAGAACAAGGAATACCTTGTAAAGGTATCAGCAGGTTTCTTCATAGTATTTCACATCTATCAGCAACGCCTTTGTCTAACATCTTGTTCCACTGGTATTTGTCCCGCTCTGGTCATCAGTTGGTGATCTTGTTATACCATTTCAGCAGTGCTTTTCTGCGCCTTCACCCATTTATGAAAGTCTGTAACGTCTTGATCGTTGTTTTTGTTCTCTCCATGTTTCACAACCATACAATAAGACTACACTGATATCTGAGCAGAATATTTCCACTGTTGTTTGTAACCTTATAAATTCCATACATTTCTCAATGCAGCGGAAGCTCCTATTCTTTATTATTATTATTTTTTTAAAATAAATATATATCCTTATTTTGCTATCACTGCTCTAGCCTCCAGCTTTGTTTACGTTGGTGCCAAGATATATACACTACTCGTCAAAAGTCAAGGGCCACTTAGAAAAACCTTGGTTGAAACCATAAAACAAATCTGATATAAACGTAATTGGTATCAGTCAAAACGGCATTTATTGAATACCAAATTGACATGTCACGTAAAGAAATGGAAACACACATTCAAACGCAATGAAGCTGTGAAATGTGTCACCCACCTTTTCAAAAGTCACACAATAGATATTGGACAAATAGACATTTCAAAATCGGGTATGACCACCGTTTGCAAGTTGCCTTGGATGATATTGGACAAATAGACATTTCAAAAAAACCAACTCGGGATATGACCACCGTTTGCAAGTTTTTACAACTCGCTGCGAGTGGGGTCCTGCCGTGTCTGTAGAAGCCTCCCCAGACAATGACAGAACCCCTACCATAAATATCCACCTCTCGAATTGTGTCATCAGTAAATCGCTCTCCTGGTCGTCTCCAAACTCGAATCCTGCCATCATTGAATGACACAGTGAAGCGAGATTCATCAGTGAAGAGAACTTGACTCCATTGTTGCCTTGTCCATCGGATTTGCTCGCGACACCAAGCAACACGGGCTCTGCGATGAGCAGGAGTAAGAGGGATTCTGACTGCAGGACGTCGAGCAGCCAGTCCAAATTCATGTAAACGTCTGCGAATGGTGCTTTGACTGACATTAACGTTTACAGTTTGTCTCAGCTGACATCTTAGAGTGGAACAAGTCACTGTTCGATGGCGCAGGGCTGACAACAAGAAGTACCGGTCATCATGTCTATTGGTGCATCTAGGGCGACCTGGCCGGTGGCGATCCTCCACACTTTCTGTGGCCTGAAATCTCTCCAAAATTCTTTGGATAGTAGAGTGTGACCCTGCAAGCCGTCTAGCAACCTCACGGACAGATAAACCACTTTCAACCCACGCTATAGCCCTCATTCTTTGTAAGGTGTCAAGACTTCTTCTCGGTGGCATGGTTTTTGCAAGTGATGAAACTACCCTAAGTCTGCTGATTGTAAAACAAATTAAGAGTGAACTCTGTTCACGAAAAGTCGCCATTGCACGTGGAATGTCAATCAGCACGATTACTTCACCTGTTTGGTTGTACGGAAGTTTGAAAAAAAAAACAGATTAAAAATGTTAATTTATGGTCAGCAAGCCAAATTGCACGTGATCACCATGGTTGTCGGTGAGGTGTTTTTATGCTTAACGTGCATAGAGGACTGTCAGAGGAAGATATTGCACCCATTTTTACTAAAAACTTCCTTCATTTAATCATTCTATGCGCTTATATAAGTGTATTGAAAATAATAGGGTGGCCCTTGACATTTGACGAGTAGTATATATATATATATCTATCTTAAATTTTCCGCATGCCTTATTTTTCTTGGATCCCTAACCAGTGACTGTCACAGTAGTCGGTGGCCGTCAAGGTGGGTGGCATCTTGTAAGGTCATCCTTCACGCAGTGCCCCAGCCCTGATTTATGCTTTGCATCTCGGCCTTCAAAGTTCTCCGCCAAGTTGCTTGTGGCTGGTCTCATTTTCGTCTTTCTTCTGGGGTCCAGAGCATAGCTGGTCTTGTGATGGCGTCGGGGTCTGTTCTGAGGACGTTGCCAACCCAAATCCAGCGTCTGCCAGCTATGATGGTGAGCGTGTCTTATTGGTCGCTCCAAGTAAGCAGTTCTTGGTTGGTGATGGTATTCGGCCAAATTATTCGGAGAATTTTCCTTAGGCAAGTTGTGTGAAAAAAGGACAGTTTCGATATTTCCTTTTCTGTTACTCTTCAGCATGCACCATACATGACTTATAAAAATAACCGAAGCTGTTACATTTCTAAGAACAATTTAAAAAAAAAGATATACTATTTAAGTACTAGTATTACAAAGGATGTAATAACACAGACTTAATTTGATCATTTGCACTACATCGTCTCAACTAGGTCCTGAAATTTCGCAACGAAAAATACTGTATCTGTAAAAAAAAAAAATGATTTTAATTAAAGAACTAGGAAAAAAAAACGATTATTTATCAGGCTGTCCACCTCCCACCCATGCTCTAGGAAATACAGTGAATGAAACAAAGCCTTCCACAATGACGTCGCAGATCAGTTTGAATTATTGCAAAACCTAACACAACCATAAGATATGTATGCGTGTATGTACACACACACACATACCACACCGCACACGCGCACAGACACACGTACACACATAGAAATATATATATAAACTCAAGATAAAAATATGTGGGTGCGCCAGTGAAGGATACAGGGACATACTGAGATACTCATGTGGAATTCATTCATATCGTGATTATAATCTTGACATTGTGATATTGTCATCTATCCTCGCCCTGACTCAGCAGATGGAACACAAGATGAAATCTTTTGTCAAGAGGCTTCTATTTTTTTGAGAGAAGAATGTTCTGGAACCGAGTTGTCGAGTAAAAAATGCGCAGAATGCCGATTGCCGGCGCGGATATTTGCGTTTACGTGAATGTTTTGACTTTCTGTTGTGTTTTATTACTCATGTTCCACATTGTACTGTCTGCGCTCAGGTCATGAGCTATAGCTCTTCAAAAGTTATGTTCTTTGTGAGCGTTATATGTATCTACGCTTAAGCCCAGCTGGTTTCTAGTTATTTTCGTGCCAGAGAATGCGTAACTGTTTCCGTCGAGGCCTTTCTTATTTTATTTGTCCATGCGTAAGTCATGTTTAAGGAATCTGTTTGAGAGCTGATGGGTATTTTCTCAGTGTTTCCTGTATTTTAAACATTTCTTGTGATTTCTACATCAAAATCATAATTTTTTTCTTTGCGTTCCTTGCAGAGTATAGAGCCACCTCTGTGGCTAGTGCCGCTGCAAGAAACCTGCACCAAGCCGTCATTTACAGTGGTGGTCACTGTGGCCGGCATCATCAATTTGTTCTACATGATGATGTTGCCAGCCTCAATGCACAATCTCCTAATAGTCGCCATTTACGACTTTTGTATCTTTAGTTTCTTCGTCTCTTTAGTTTCTTTGTCTCTTTAGTTTCTTTGTCTCTTTAGTTTCTTTGTCTCTTTAGTTTCTTTGTCTCTTTAGTGTCTTTGTCTCTTTTGTCTCTTTTGTCTCTTTAGTTTTTTTGTCTCTTTAGTTTCTTTGTCTCTTTAGTTTCTTTGTCTCTTTTGTCTCTTTGTCTCTTTGTCTCTTTTGTCTCTTTAGTTTCTTTGTCTCTTTTGTCCAACCTCTTTTGGAAGGAAGAGCTTTGTCTCTTTTGCAGCTCTTTAAACAAAATCTTGGTGTCTCTTTAGTTTCTTTGTTCTTTTAGTTTCTTTGTCTCTTTACCACTTTTTTCTCGGAGCTCTTTAGTTTCTTTGGGAGGCTCTTTAGTTGCCACTCGAAAAAGTCTCTTTTGTCTCTTTTGTCCTTCGTGGTTTCTTTGTCTCTTTAAGTTTGGTTTGTCTCTTTAGTTTGGCTGTCTCTTTTGCTCCACCTTTGTCCCAGTCTTGTCTCTTTTGTGCTCTTTAGTTTCTTTGTCTCTTTAGTTTCTTTGTCTCTTTAGTTTCTTTGTCCTCTTTAGTTTGATTTGTCTCTTTAAAGTGGTCTGAAGTCTCTTTTGTCTCTTTGTCCCGCAACCAGTCTCCGTTTAGTTTTTTGTCTCTTTAGTTTCTTTGTCCGCTTTAGTTTCTTTGTCCCTTTTAAGTCTCTTTGTCCTTTTGTCTCTTTGGGAGTTTCGGCTTTGTCTCTTTAGTTTCTTTGTCTCTTTATTTCCTTTGTACGACCCAGAGTCCTTTGTCTCTTTAGTGTCTTTAGTCTCTTTTGAAGGACTCTTTTGTCTCTTTTAGTTGGCGCGGAAGAAGACAGCTTTTTGTCTCTTTAGTTTCTTTGTCTCTTTAGTTTCTTTGTCTCTTTTGTCTCTTTGTCTCTTTTGTCTCTTTAGTTTCTTTGTCTCTTTAGTTTCTTTGTCTCTTTAGTTTCTTTGTCTCTTTAGTTTCTTTGTCTCTTTAGTTTCTTTGTCTCTTTAGTTTCTTTGTCTCTCTCTTTAGTTTCTTTGTCTCTCTCTTTAGTTTCTTTGTCTCTCTCTTTAGTTTCTTTGTCTCTCTCTTTAGTTTCTTTGTCTCTCTCTTTAGTTTCTTTGTCTCTCTCTTTAGTTTCTTTGTCTCTCTCTTTAGTTTCTTTGTCTCTCTCTTTAGTTTCTTTGTCTCTTTAGTTTCTTTGTCCCTTTAGTTTCTTTGTCTCTTTAGTTTCTTTGTCTCTTTAGTTTCTTTGTCTCTTTAGTTTCTTTGTCTCTTTAGTTTCTTTGTCTCTTTAGTTTCTTTGTCTCTTTAGTTTCTTTGTCTCTTTAGTTTCTTTGTCTCTTTAGTTTCTTTGTCTCTTTAGTTTCTTTGTCTCTTTAGTTTCGTTGTCTCTTTAGTTTCTTTGTCTCTTTAGTTTCTTTGTCTCTTTAGTTTCTTTGTCTCTTTAGTTTCTTTGTCTCTTTAGTTTCTTTGTCTCTTTAGTTTCTTTGTCTCTTTAGTTTCTTTGTCTCTTTAGTTTCGTTTCTTTGTCTCTTTAGTTTCTTTGTCTCTTTAGTTTCTTTGTCTCTTTAGTTTCTTTGTCTCTTTAGTTTCTTTGTCTCTCTCTTTAGTTTCTTTGTCTCTCTCTTTAGTTTCTTTGTCTCTCGCTTTAGTTTCTTTGTCTCTCTCTTTAGTTTCTTTGTCTCTCTCTTTAGTTTCTTTGTCTCTCTCTTTAGTTTATTTCTCTCTCTCTCTTTAGTTTCTTTGTCTCTCTATTTAGTTTCTTTGTCTCTCTCTTTAGTTTCTTTGTCTCTCTCTTTAGTTTCTTTGTCTCTTTAGTTTCTTTGTCTCTTTAGTTTCTTTGTCTCTTTAGTTTCTTTGTCTCTTTAGTTCCCCCGGGAACTACAAGGAAAGGTTTTTACGTGTACGAGTATTATTGACTGCTAGTTTACTTGTTTTGAGTCACAAGACCTAGGTTTTACATTAGAAGAGCTCCCAGCGCGACAATGGAAGGTTTTTGTTCCATTTAGCAACATTTTAAATTTTATTTAAGGATTACAACTATTCGCTCATAATTTTACCATAAAACGTTGTAAGTTTAAATCAGAATTCTTCTTCTTTAAGTAACATGCCTGGAGCCATAGGTGATCAATTCTGTTGTTAACTTCTTTCCATGCCATTATGTCAGATTGTCCAGAATGTTCTCGCTTTGTCGTACTCTATATATTTATCCGTTCAACTTTCCCGTTGTCACGATATACTCCAGCTTCCTTCTTCTCATAACATGCCCATAGAAAGTTGATTGCTTTCTTCTAACCTGAGGAACAAGTTTCCATTGCGCGTTGACATTTTTGAAGACATCCTCGTTACTCATATTAGCTATCCATATTATTTTTAACATTCGTCTGTAAAACGACATCTCTGTTGCCTCTATTGCTTGTCCTACTAGAGGCAGAATTCAGTACATAATCAAGTCAAACAAAATACTATAGAAATCACTACTACAAAAGCATGTTCCTCTTTGTGTAGGCTTACTGCAAGAGCTACATGCTCGATAGGAAGCGAAAAGGAAAAATAAAACGAACGATTTACACCAGAATTTCACTACAGAATTCATCCCAAAAAGTCTCCACAAACTACAAATTAAGAAGCACTAAGTAAAGAAAGTGACTATGAAAAGTAAAATGTATTTTGTTCTAGAAAGTAGATCGGCTTATTTCGAAACTACGAGCCACATTATTAATATGGAATCTGTCGTGCGAATGTTTTGCCTTTGATTTCTATGCAAGACACTATAGTCATGAATAAACCACTTAACTGAGTTTTATGCTTACGAAAACTGATATGTAAAAGAATAAGATTGAATCTCCGTGCTTTGTGATAAACATCTTTAACTTGCGTGTATGGTCCTTCACTTTTGACGTTTCAAAGACTGGGATCAAATAGAATTATAATTAAAGACCGTAGTAAGATGAAAACAGTTTAAAACAGAAATACAAATACAGACACACAAAGAAACAGTTATCATCGCTATCATGGAACAAACAAACGTTGAGAAGAAAAAAATTAATTGAAAAAAAATATATCATCAACCCCGAGTGAATGAAACCAAAAACATTGATGCAAGAAGGAATAAAGAGATGACTACGTACAAATGAATCAACAACCGAAAAGCTACACACATTCATAAATGGATGCCTACGTAGAATAGAATGACTGAAATGGCATGACCAGGTCACAAATGTGCAACTGATGACAAGAACAAGACAAGTGCCAGTGGAATAAGAGATGTGAAGAAGACGTTGGCGATGAATAGGATACATGTTGAGGAAACCTGTCGATAACAATACAAGGCAGTCATTGTACTGGAATCCTCAGGGAAAGAAAGGCAGAAGTAGACCAAAAACACACGGAGAAGAGAACTAGAGACAGAAGTGAAAATGATGAGGAAGACGCGGAAAGAACTTGAACTGACGGCACGTGATAGGAGGACTTGGCATGTGTTTGTTGAAGGCCTATGCTCCTTGTGGAGCTAAATGGTATACATTGATTGAGAAAAAAATTTAATTCAAATGAAACGATATCACCAATCGCAAGTGAATGAAACCAAAAAAGTTGATGCAAGAAGGAAGAAACTTTCTTCTTAGTTATACGCTCTTAGGTAACACTATAGCAAATCAGAACTTTCAACTCAAGAACTTCACAAAATCTAGGAACGAGGTCTTCAGATTGTGTTAACATTTAATAACTGTTCAAATGTGAGAATTCAACTTCAATAAAATAGTTCACAACAGGTCAATAAGGATCAGTATATGTAGAATAACGAGAGGTACACTCTACTAGTTTAATTTCCCTCTTGAAAACCTAAAATGTCTAATAAATGTTCCAACTCTTCATCAGTGTCATTGATATGCTCAAAGATATTAGCTCATAACACTTCCAAATGTGGGACCTCAACTGGTTGTTCTTCTCTTTCTTCACTATGATAAAAATGAACCAAAATGTACTCGTCTCGATAAATTGCACCTTAGTAATTAGAGTTTAATTCAAAAGCGACCTCATCTAAAATTTCTTCTTGGTTTGGCTGTGCTTCTATAATTCCAGCTTCTTCAGCATTATTTAATGCTTCTTGTATGATGGCATGACCATCTACTGGAACTTCAGATTCTCTAGGCGCCAGTGTTATTCATAACAGATATTCACAACACGAATAAAAATGTCTCTTAACGAAGCATTACGCTCAGAATGCCTAGGTGTTGACCTGCGTCTTGTAAGCACTACACCAGACTGACTTTTTTCCCGAGAAATGTATGTCCAGGTTCTTATGATGATAAGGCATTCATAAGTATATACTCCGGTGAGTCAACTTCTTCTAGTCAGATTCAGAGACATGTTGAAAACGTGCTTGTCCGTGTGAAATTCACAATTTACGCAATTTCTTCAATAAAGTACCTATGTTAGACGCCAGCTAACACTAAGCTATGATAGTATTCAGTGGCTTGAAATAAATCGTCAACTTGGTTCTCTTCAAAAAATATCGTCGATATACGAGGTGTGTTCAAATGAAACCCGTCCTAGTGGCTTTATAACAAATATATGTAAGGTAAATCAGCAGGAGTAGTAGAATTAAATACAGCAATTGTTATGAAGCAAGTACTCACTGGGGTTCTTTAGAAATAGTCACCATAGGCATTCAGACACGCATCCCACTGCTTGGGTAGACGGCGGATGCCGTACGAGAAAAATGACTTTGGTTGCTTATTGAACCATTTGGTCACAGAGGCCCTGACGTCTGTATTGGAGTCGAATCGTTGTCCCCTTAGAGATTTTTTTAAGGGTCCGAACAAATGAAAGTCACATGGTGACAGATCGGGGCTGTAGGCTGGGTGTGGCAGAACTTCCCACATTTTCCTTGCTAACGCTTCCAGCACAATGTTCGCAACATGTGCACGAGCATTGTCGTGCAACAGAATCACACCACGCGAAAGCATGCCGGGTCGTTTATTCTTGATGGCTGTATGCAGGTTGTCTAGTGTGTCTTTGTAGCGGATGGCATTGATGTTCACGCCAGGCTCTTTAAAGTCTACCAATAGAAGCTCTTCATGGTGAAAAAATGCGGTCAGCATAACCTTACCGGCGGAAATCTGTGACTTGAATTTTTTTGGGTTTTGGTGATCCGGGATGTTTCCATTGCATGCTCGCTGATTTGCTGCACGGCTCAAAGTGGTGGCACCACGACTCATCGCCTGCCACTATGCGCAACAGAAATGCATTACCCTCCTCTTCATAACGCAGCAGGCGGTTCAAACTCCACCCCATGCGTTCTTCCTTATGGTGATCGACCTTGGACGGATTCCTTATCACACCGGCCATTATTTTAACGGTCTGCAGCACAACCAATGAATACTAGGAGAATGAACACTTACACACTTGTACATTCGTATGTGCTTATTACGTCAGATGTGACGTCATCATGCTCCTCCTACGAATGTCCACTTAGCGCTGCACGGTCGGGTTTCATTTGAACATGCCTCGTATAATACATGAAGGTGTACTGCAACACGCAGAGTCTTCAAGGCACTAACATGAGTTCTGCTAACTTCTGGAAATGTTAGCGGCAGACTAAAACCGCTCAGTAGAATAAAATCTTCAAAGCGAATCTCAACTTATTTTACAAACTGCTCTGCAAAAACATTTAGCGCGAATTAACTGACCTGATGCTCTGTCTAGATCACAACTAATGTTAGGTAAAAGATTTCTGGCACTTGACACACATATACTTTCTCTCTGTAAAGCGATGCGTTCGCCGGTATGTTCGTAATCTCATTTTCCTACATTAATTTATTTATCTTGCACTTTTCTAACACTTGCATCAGGTTTGAACACTTATAATACAGCTAAATACAGGCTGGGCAGAATGCCCGCCATGGCGAATGTCTTGTGAGCACTACATTTTCTGGCTGCAGACTGTTTTTCGATTATTGAAACCTTTGTCTTTTATAGCAGAAAAATTAGATCAGAAAAAGAAAAATCGTTTTTGGTTCGTATTTGAACGTTTGTGTTACGTTTACCAAACGCTTGCGTTTCGTTTCACTGTATGAAAACGTTTATGAAACGTTCGTGTTTCGTCAACGTTCGCGTTTCATTCTTGTTATATGTATTAGTTACACCTTACCTAGGTTATCTTATGCATGCTTATGATTTTAGTTTTGTGTTTTAATCTATGTTTGTTCATGTGTGTCTACCATTACCTTACACTGTCACATAAGGAAATAAGAAGTATACATTAATGAACCGGACTTTCAAAGTGTGAACAACTTATAGCTTGCGTCAAAACTACTTACAAATTATAGCACTATTACTCTCCTGCTGCCAACATTACCAAGAGACAACTGCTGCTATTATCAGCCTACCTACTACTTTCGTCTACTGCTACTTTAAAGTAGTCGCACAGCCTCGATGATATATCTACTACTATTACTTCAGACTTCATCCAGGTCACTGTACCTGTAAAAAACTTTACTCTGGTCTATTGATATTTGTGCACTGACTATTTTTATAGTTCCTGCGACCTGCCTGCCAACTAGACACATCTTAGTGCCAGACAATGACAACACCTTCAGAAACGGATTAAAGAAATAGGAAAGCAATTATCTTCTAGAGGAAAGTTAGCGGTGAGTAAATCATTGTAACTTAGAAGTCTGCAGTTCCAGTTACTCTATTCATTTTTACGGTAGCGGACCGGTTCATAGGTCCCTGGGATCTTCGTGTTGTAGATCTTACGGGATCTCGTAAAGGTACTCTGTCCTCTTTCTGAAATTGCTACTACACCCGTTGTTCTAGGTTTTAATTAAATAGTTATAGATCAGTCAACTTTAATTTGTCAAGTATTCACCAAAATATACTGCGTTGAAAAGAATTTTTGGAAATCTTAGTATATAACGGATGTAAGAAGCGTAAGGTACAGATTAATTTTAAAAAGTTATCAATCGATATAATTAGAAAACGAATGCGTTTTTTCTTAATGAGAAGTCCGGGTACAAACTCGATACCTGTGATAATGTATCATGTAGTGGTATATTTTACAAATTAGTGATTATAGAGACCTTTAAATTCTGTATGTGTATAGTTACTTCCTCCATTTAAAAACTGCCATTTGATGTCGTTAACTCAGTTTTCTCTCAAAGTTAGCTTGATCTTTAAATTTCCCTGGTCTTAGTTTTAATCGATGTAAAGAACCTAATGGAAGTGGAAGCGACACTGTCTGATACATACACCTACACTTTCAAGCAGGATTAATGGGCCAATTATATTTTTCTTTCTCGTACTGCTGTCTTGACCCTTCCAATTTAGCGAATGAAGTGAAGCTTGATGTATTTTTCAGTTGTGTTTCTTTAAGAATTGAATGAAGCACCACAAAAGTGGTGCTCAGGTAATTATCATCATCTTTACCCTCCTACTCTCTGTTTAGGTAAACTCGCTAAGTCTTCCTTTCCCGTGTCATCCACTTAAGGTTTTTCCATGTTTTTCCATGGATGAGATTACGTATTCTATTGCAGCTGTAGGCTTTAAAATCAGACTATGATAAAGTGTTCCTAGGTTTATCGCCCTGCACCTTTTTCATCATCGTCCTTATTTTATTTCTCTCCCGTTTTTGCTCTTTCATTATGTTTAAAAGTTATCTTTCCAAATCACGGCTTTTACTTAGGTGTAACTGTAAGCACACCTTTAATATTTCCCAACATTACTTTATCTTGTGGTAGACAAGTTATTGTTTGGCACAGGAAACGGCCAGATAGGCCATAGAAAGAATTCGTTTGATAATTTAATCCCCTGTTTCAACAAAACGAGTGCCACCGCATTTGTACAACAGCATGCTTGCCAGAGCGATCGACAACAAAGGACTCGTCGCACGCACAGGAATGTTGGTTACCAGTTTACGTTGAGAGCGGCATGTTGTCTACGTGGCGAGACAATGAAAGAGATTAAAGAAAGCCGCCCGCGCAAACGAACAAGGTGACTTCAAAATGAGGAAGATTTGACAACAAGGGGCGGATAATTTCTATATCGGGTGCCCAATTCAAAACCACGGTTCGTCTCGCAACCGAACTGAGTGACGAGTTGATTGCGAGAGCCCACCCACTTTTAACGATGGACGGGCACTAAATTGCATGCGAGCATGCCGATGTCGCAGGGCAAAATGGACGCATATTTACTGGATTAGAGTTCGAGCAATAGGACACAGTCCACGACTTCTCACATAGTGGCAACCCTAAACATAACGACAAGTTCGCGAGAAGTCAGTACGGATTTTACAAAACACCCGGAGCATGGAGTTTCCTGGGGCATATCCTGTCCAAAGCCTGTTCCATAATTTCATTACTGTGTGGATATATAATTCATATCTGTGGAATTAAATTATATATGGTGTTCTTAAAAGATTTGCGAAGGGAAAAGGAGGTTAGACAAGTTCAGAAAATGTTTTATTAATTTTTCCTTTTCAATTATTTAAGATTGCTTTTTTGTGCTTAAACTCATAGCTAAATACGCGAAATACCTCATTGCTTAAAATTTTTAAACAATTTCCTTCAGTGAAATACTTAAACATTTTTTAAAATGTTTTTTATATTAAATATCAGGGAATGTTTCTTTTCAAAGCTGTTATTTTAAGATTTTCTTTTATGGCAACCCTTTCAGATTGAGTGTTCTCCCATTTGTGCAATTTTGAAACTTCTGCCGGTGTTTTACTTGCATTATTTAGTTTTATGGTTTCTGTTCCCTCCAGAAATATGGACCAGACACCACATCCAGAAAGTCATTTAGTTCGTCACTGGTTTTCTGCAGGTGTCGAAAAGTCTCGAACCACAGCAAATTGTTTTAAAAAAAAAAATTAGCTTTCTGTATTGTTTTGTCCTTGGGTGTCAGTGATAATCGCGTTAGGCATACAAGAACAAGTATGTGGGTCATTTTATATGTAAAAATCTCTGGCAGAAATAAAAGTATTTTTAAGCCAATATCGATTCTCTTATAATGTAGCCCTGAACCACTCCCCCATTCTAATGGAAATGACTAGGGTAATTGTAAACTGTTAGCGTGAATAATAATAATGATAATTATAATACAATTATGACAATGATAATAATAATGTAACAAAATAATCTACGGACAATTTTAGCTTTGTTCTGGTGATTGACTAAAACTGCTCAATTCTAATGTAAAATTCTTAAATTAAAATCAATATTATTGCAGGACATAATATAACATAGCAATATTACCTATTTCTTGATCATGATGAGATATTGTCGTTCGTCCAGTCACAATATATTCTAAGTATTAACTGTTTAATCATATTGCATCAAAACTATATTTGTCACGTATTAGTATTATCTTCAAAAATATTGAGCCAAGAATTTTGAAATGCCTACTAGCACGTGTAATTGTAGCCTTCTTGTTCTTTCTGCTCTTCTTAATAAGTAAAGCAGAACCACTGCAGCAACTGACCGACTCACACAGTAAGCCACACACACAAAAGTTCCTCGTGGTTTTTCCCTGGCGGATTCAATTGCAATTAATTCGTTTCTCTCCTTCAAACATCGTCAGACGTCAGTCAGCATGGATATAGCTTTGCTGTGGAGTCGGAATCGTGGAGTCGGTCTTCTTTTAGTGGGGTCTTTTTAAACTGTCAAGTCTTCTCTCTTTGTCATCCTCTGTCTTTTTTCTGCACCAGTTTTGCCTGTTGTGACCATGTGTTTTATCGTGTATCTTCTTATAACATTATTCTGTAAAACCACACCCCTGCCACGTACAATGATCCTGCTTGATTATTGATTGCCCACGCTACCATATGTTAGAGTCAGCTTTCTCTTGCAGAGAAATGCTATGTCTTACTTACACTGACTGGAATGTTCTGCTTGCTTATGCTATTGCGTACTTTTTTTTTCTCAGTTACATTTTCATCTGACTTATTTACATACGAGTACTTAGGATGCACAGTAACACCAGACGGCGGAACAAGCACAAAAAAATCGATATGGTTATTTAATATGGGAAAAATATAGTCATGCATCCATCTGTGTATGAAAATGCTGTTTATTGTAAAAGCGAGATAATCCATGTTTGATTCACACTTTTGATTATAGGAGTAATCGGTCTGGATATCGATCCAGCGCAAGAATAGTACGCTTGCGTTTGTACTTAATTTTAGGGCCAGAAAATATATTAATTTGCTTATTGTGTTTATGGCCTGAATTCATATGTATTACATATTATTAGTACAAGTAGAATCAGTCCTATATTGTATATTTTGGATGGGTATGAGGGACTAGATTCTTGTTAGCGGAAGTATGAGTTGTCTTAACAAGTCGTGATGAGTTCCGATGTACTGCTAAGAATGGCGGGGTACGTTTTTCAAGAGCTGGTCCCTTCGTCAAGAAAAAATGTCTTACGAAGTGGTTTTTTTCTTCTGGAGGAGATAGTGTCTCTACGATAGTTTGTGTTAGAGACTCTCCTTATGTCAGTATATAGATGATTCGGACTCCAGGTAAACCCAGCTCGTATTTTTGATGATCTCTCGTCGGTTAGGCCTAGCTTGACTTTTGGGTGCTTCGATATGCTAGTGTCGTGTTTTGTATCGACGAAGATGACAGATTTTCCTGCAGCGGTTATGGCTACGTGAACTAACCTGATCACCGTAGTGCTGCATGGAACCATTCATGAAATCCTTTATATATCCATTGTAAATTAACTTTGGCTGATATTCTTCCTATGAATGAGTGAACGACAACTCAGGAAGGTAGCCATGTTGGATTTCGGTCATCGTCTGTTTTGATCACTGCCAAGAGAACAGATTATTTATCTTATTATCGGACAGTGACAGAGAGATCTCAATCCTGCTAGAAACCCCCTTTTCGTGGTTTCATAAGATGATGTATCATGACATTGAACTTTGATGTACTACCCATTATTTCTGCATGTGTCATGACTTCAGATCTGCTATGTATACCTACAAATTGTTATGTCAACAAAGCCTGATGTACTCGTATGTCCCAGTGTGTACGTCTGAATAAATTGAGTAAACTAAGATTCCAGCAGTCTGCATTGGTGCCTTGTAGACACATGTGTATGAGTGATTATATTGGTCAGCACACGAACAGTACACCATTCGCGGTAATCACACTCTACACTACTACTTCATACATACACCATCCTGCGTCGGCTGAAGTGACCAAGTTTAGGGCCTGCTTCCCCTGGAGCCTTTGCCTTCCCTAACTCAGGACTAGGGTGAGTTACCCATTTACAGCTGGGTAGACTGGAGCATGCCTGATCTCAACAACACACCACTCTTCCTTACAGAGCAGACAGACTGATACTTTACAGTGGTGTACTACAGGTGTAGTAAGAAATAACGTCTTTACAGTGGCGAGCCAGATTCCTGGGTCCAGCTTACGCAGTTTTGTGTTGAGAATCACAGTTTACAGCTGAAAGAACATTTGTTTGAACACATCAACACCAGTAGGACAGCTTGACCTGTATTACCGATAGGATGCTGTATCTAGGTCAGCACTTGTTGACAGTTTTTCGCTGTACAGACAGTATTACACAGGACAGTGGTATCAAGTGTAGAAAATATCTGGAGCAATATTGTTGACATTTCTCAATGTACAGAAGAATCGCAGTGTTGCTGAATAAAGTGCATAGTTCATCGTGGGATCTTCATATGCTCAACAGAGAAAAAATTGACAGTGTAATAGTTTAAACTTAAGTCTATTACTGAATAAAGTGGCAAGTTAGTATTATTTAAATAAACTGTGCCTACTTTACAACACTATACTGGCAACACATTCCATTCATGACATAAAATGATATTGTATGCTATATGCTATTTATGCTTACATGTTATTTGTTGTGTATTAAATTAGTTTATATTCTGTGTGACTAGAACAGGAAATACCGAGTAATATTGGTCTTGTTCTGGCGTTCGATAGGGAGCAATTTCTTAATTGAAATTTGCTTGCAACATAGTTTGCAAATATTTGGTTAGTTGTGACGACTGTTTCATATTTGTATTTGTAACATTTTTTGTGTTCCTTAGTTTTGTTTGATTTGTTTGTATAATTGTAGGTCTCATCTTTCCTTTCATTTCAGTTTTTTACACCCTTATGTTTATACACTGTAGCGTTATTTGTCTTGTTATCTTATGGCAGTTATCATCACAGGTTCTGTGATCATTTTTTTTCATTTCCCCTATTTAATTTAATTTGATCTCTGCAAATGTTTTCAGATTGTCTTTTCTTGTTTGTCATTTGTAATGTCTGTAGTTGACATATGACGTATAGTGGTATACACTGATAGTATAGTACAGATCAGTACTTTCTGATTGTTATTGGAAAAGGGAAATATTTTTTTTTTCCACAGGTACTCAAGTGATCTTTGATTACATTGAGGTATACAAGACCTTTGTAAGGCTTGTCTCCCAAAGTTATTGGTAAAGGGAAATATTTTTTTTTTTTCCACAGGTACTCAAGTGATCTTTGATTACATTGAGGTATACAAGACCTTTGTAAGGCTTGTCTCCCAAAGTTATTGGTAAAGGGAAATATTTTTTTTCCACAGGTACTCAAGTGATCTTTGATTACAGTGAGGTATACAAGACCTTTGTAAGGCTTGTCCCCACAGTATTTGAGATACAATTATTGTTGTCCACAGGTACTCAAGTTATCATTGGTTATTGTAAACCATACAAGTTTGGACTAAGACTAAGTCTAAGGTATAGACTTGTCTCCCATTAACAAAGAGAGTAATTTATTTACTTTTTCAGGTTTCTGATTTAAGAAGACAATATGTCTACCTTAGATTATTTCATTACACTAGGAAAATCTTTTGATAAGACTGGAAAAGACTTAGAACAATGGGCTGTTGCTCAATATGACAAAGCATTAGCTGCAGAAGAGAAAAAAATTGCTGCTGCTGTTGAAGAAAAAAAAATTGCTGCTGAGGAAAAAAAAGCTGCGGCTGAGGAGAGAAAACTTCAAATAGAAGAAAAAAAAGCTGCTGCAGAAGAAAGGAAAGCCTTAGCTGAAGAAAAAAGATTAGAAAAAGAAGCTGATACTGCTGCTGAACTTAAGAAATTGCAGATGCAAGTGGAGGAAAGGAGATTTGAGGCAGAACAGAAGAAATTAGAAGCTGCTGCAGAACAGAAAAAACTAGAAGTTGCTGCTGCTGCAGAACAGAAAAAAACTAGAAGTTGCTGCTGCTGCAGAACAGAAAAAACTAGAAGCTGCTGCAGAACAGAAAAGATTAGATAGAGAAGCTGAAGAGAGAAAAGCAATAAGAGAACATGAGTTTGAATTAGAGAAATTAAAATTGACATGTATGAGTAATGTTAATCAGGCATCTGGTGGTAATGGTAAACCCTTTGTGTACAAGGTCAAAGTACCAGCGTTTAACCCTACCAGTGATGACATAACATTTTGGCTTTCTAGATTTGAACGGGCTTGTCGATCTCATAATGTTGACAAATCACAGTATGTGAATCAGTTGTCTGAAAATCTAAAAGGGGAGTCTCTGAGTAAGTTATATTTTGTTGAAGAGGCCGACAAAGACAATTATGATGCTGTTAGGGCAGCTTTGATAAAGAGATATCAGCTGTCTGAGGAAGGTTACCGTCTTTTGTTTAAAACAATGAGACCTGAGGTAGGTGTAGAATTCTCAGATTTCATCTCAAAAGCACGAATTACACTTTCACGATGGATTGAATTATCCAAAACAGAGAAAACATTTGATGGTCTTACAGATTTATTGCTAAGAGACAAGGTCATGTCTTCTGTAAATAAATCATTCCTAGAGTTCTTACATGAGCGTAAACCTAGTACAATAAAGCAAATGGAAGAATATTGTGACCAGTATGCCACGGCACACCCTGACATGATTCTTAGTAACTCTAACATTAAAGAGAGTATGCCAGTTGCTTCGGCAACAGAATATAATCAGAATTACTCACACAAATTCCAAGGAGCTAAAAATAAATTTGATAAAAAGGTTAATTGGAATAAATATCAAAACCAAGATAACCACTCAAATCAGGGTTTTTCTTCGAAGAACTGGAATCGGGCTGATAGTCCTCGACACGCGAGGGGTACCCATAATGTTAGAAATTCTCGGAAAGGGAGTAGCTATAGGAACTACCCAAGTGCTTCATGGAGACAAAAGAAACAATATTACAGGGATACTCAATATAACGAGCATGATGATTATGATCATGAATATTATGATTCAAACCCAAATAGGGGTTATAACAGAGGCAATAATAATTATAGAGACAATTATAACCGAGGTAGATCACAACACAAAAGACATGGTAAATCTTATTACCAGGCTAACTCTGCACAACAGGAGTTCCACGACACCGATAATCAGAATAATGATAAAAAAGACTCCAATAGTGTAGCAAATTCCGCTTTCGATTTTGCTAGAGCATCTGAGTGTTCGCAATGCAAAACATTATTCGATCCAACCACAGTTTCTACTTTAAGCTGCGGTCACCCACTTCCCGCTCTCCATGCGTCAATTGCGCATAATGGAAGGGGTGCTCTTGTCTTTAATAGGGGCCTAATAGATGGTACTCCGGTATCAATTCTTTTCGACTCGGGGTGCACTACCATTGGAGTGAGGCAATCACTCGTAAATCCTTCTCGAGCTACGGGCAATATAGTCAAATGTGTAACATTTGGTGGCACATTGGAGAAGTACTCCACTGCCATTATCAATATTGCTACACCGTTCTTTACAGGAGAGGTGCAAGCATGTCTCTTGCCGAATCCGATCGCTGATCTTATCATCGGTCGCATTCATGGAGTGAAAGAATGCACTCCACAGCAAATCTCTAATTGGGAAAATGTTAATATGCAATCTGCTAATGCAGTAATCACTAGGGCTCAAGCTCTCAATATGCCACAATCTTCACATTCTGAAGATAATGATGCGCAGATCCAAGATGATCCCTTGGAGATTTCACACGATTCCTTTATTAAACAGCAGGAAGATGATCCTACTCTAAAGAAATTCTTTACTCTGGCAACAAAAGGTGATCCGAATAAGGATACAAATCGTAAATCTTGGATTACGATGAAGAATGGCGTACTTGTACGTATGGTACAAGACTCCGCTAAGTCCATTCATTCTCAAATCCTTGTGCCTAAAAATATGAGAGTTAAAATTTTACAGCACGCTCATGATTCGCAGTGTGCTGGACATATGGGTTTTTCCCGTACTAAAGCTAGAGTTCTTCAATCTTTCTTTTGGCCTGCTGTGAATAAGGACATACGAATCTATTGTCGATCTTGTAAAGTATGTCAAGAGATTAAATCCAGAGGTCCACGCCATGATGCACCTATTCAGGCTGCAGACATTCCCATTCGGCCATTTCAAAAAATGGCGATAGACATCATTGGTCCATTTAAGATAAAGTCTGCTAGAGGACACCAATTTATTCTGACGTGTGTTGATATGTGCACACGTTGGCCGGAGGCTGTTCCTCTAAAGAGCATAACTACTGCTGATGTCGCAGATGCTCTTTGGTTAATATTTTCTCGTCTGGGGTTTCCAGCAGAAATATTATCCGACCATGGTACCCAACTTATATCGGATACCATGTCTCAAGTAATGTCGACTCTGAAGATAGAGAGATCGCTGAGTAGTATTTATCATCCTATGTCCAATGGGATGGTGGAACGTTTGAATAGAACTCTGAAAAACCTACTAGGTAAGATAACAGAAGATCATCCTCAGGATTGGGATAGGGTTTTACCCGCGGCTCTCTTTGCATATAGAGAGGTCGCCAACGAACATACAGGATTTTCTCCCTTTGAACTTGTCTTTGGCGCGAAACCGCGAGGTCCTATGTCCTTACTTCATGATCTTATAACTGCTGATAATATTGTCGATGACACAAAATCCTCTTATGAATATGTCATCGCACTTAGACACAAGATTATTGAAGCATGCAAATTGGCAACTGCTTCTTCTGAATTTGCGAAACAGAAGGCAAGGGAATTTGCCAATAAAAAGAGATGTTTGCGTCAACTTTGTCCAGGTGACAAAGCATTTGTCTTGCTACCTTGTAGGGAAAATAGACTTCTCATTTCTTGGAAAGGTCCGTACGATATAATATCAAAGGTTTCCGATGTTGACTATATCGTCGATATTGACGGGAAGCGTAAAACCTTCCACATCAACATGCTCACGGAATTCCATGAACGTCCTGATTATTTACAACCTGTTTTCCAGGCAACGGACGATTTTCCAGTCCAACATGGACAGTACTCATCTCTGTCAGTAATACAGGATGAGGAAACGAGTTTCTCGGATGTAAATTTACCTTTTCCAATGATTCCTCTTCACTCTAATGAATCATGGAAAGATGTTGCAATTTCTCCAGAATTATCTCCAGGAGAGCAGAAACAAGTTTCTACTATGTTAGAACAATTTCAGGATGTCCTTACTGACATTCCTGGTCAAACGGATGTCATTCAACATGACATTATTCTTACTGACCATAGTCCTATAAGAGTCAGACCGTATCCTATCCCGATACATTTCCAAGCACAGGTAGAGAAAGAGTTAGATGAGATGATAGAGTTAAAAATTATTGAACCATCCACATCAGTATATTCTTCGCCGATGGTTATAGTACGGAAAAAAGACAATAACATACGTCTTTGCGTGGATTATCGCAAATTGAATCAAGTGACTAAATTCGATGCTGAACCTATGCCTTTACTAGAAGAGCTACTTACGAGACTATCGAATTCTCACTTCTTTACTAAACTCGATTTGTCTAAGGGATATTGGCAAGTTCCACTATCCGAACACGCCAAACCGTTTACTGCTTTTTCGACGCCTAGGGGTCTATTCCAATGGAATTTCATGCCTTTCGGTCTTATGAACGCCCCTGCTACATTTGTACGCATGATGCGTCGAATCCTATCTCATCGCTCAGATGTCATTGCGTATCTTGATGACATCTGTCTTTTCAGTGATACTTGGAACGATCACTATAATGGTATAAATGAACTATTGTCTATCTTACGCGAGCATAACCTGACAGCGAAACCATCGAAAGCATGTATTGGTTTTAGCGAAATATCTTTCTTAGGACACCGTGTTGGTCATGGGTTCCTAAAAACAGAAGACCATAATACAAGTAAGATACTTAACATTTCTATTCCTAAGACTAAAAAGCAAGTACGAAGTCTCTTAGGTCTAATACAATTTTATGGACGATTCATACCGAATCTGTCCTCCATTATGTCACCTCTTTCTTCCTTGCTAAAGAAAGGGTCTCCTAATGTAGTCCATTGGACTCAAGAATGTCAATCCTCTTTGGATAAGGTTAAAACTATGTTTTCTACTTCACCTATCCTAGTATTACCTTCTAAGGATAAGACATTTATTCTTCGTAGTGACGCTTCATCCACCGGGATTGGAGCTGCACTAATGCAAGAGTACTCTGGAACTCTGCATCCTGTGATGTATATTTCTCGGAAATTAAATGCCGCAGAGAAGAATTACTCGGTCCTAGACCGTGAATTATTGGCTATGGTTTGGTCAATCCTTAAACTACAAAGATTTCTTCTGGGCGCGCATTTCATTGTGGAAACTGACCAGAAAGCTCTTACGGCTATTCAGAGTAAAAATCTGAAGAGCGCGAGATCAACGCGATACGCGATTGCTCTACAGCCATTTCATTTTTCGGTGCGAGCTATCCGTGGGTCAGAAAATGTGATGGCAGATATTTTGTCTAGATGCCCACATGATTCATAACTGTTATACAGCTTTGATACAATTGTTTCTATGTTGAAATGTGTACACATATGTAATATATCATATATTGATTGTAACACTACTTAGCGGTTCATGGATATTTATTCACCGCTGATTTTTTCAATGTTTTTCGTCTTTGATGATCATGATGTTAAGATATCTTAGATGGAATTTATGTATAAACTAATGTGGAAATTGTGTCATTGCTAATATTGTAGTATGCGTTGGTGACACCTCTCTGGAAATATTAATACTTAGAGAAGTGCTTTCTCTAAGGTCATAAAACTTATGCTTATCATCTGCGCATTGTTATTGGTGCGTTGTGAGCCTATTGTATGTTGCTCCTAGATGTATTTCAAAAAAAAAATGTACCATTTTTTTTTTCCCGAGGGGTGTGGTAATCTGTTGCGTGCATATTTTTGACGCACATATTACAAAAAAATCGATATGGTTATTTAATATGGGAAAAATATAGTCATGCATCCATCTGTGTATGAAAATGCTGTTTATTGTAAAAGCGAGATAATCCATGTTTGATTCACACTTTTGATTATAGGAGTAATCGGTCTGGATATCGATCCAGCGCAAGAATAGTACGCTTGCGTTTGTACTTAATTTTAGGGCCAGAAAATATATTAATTTGCTTATTGTGTTTATGGCCTGAATTCATATGTATTACATATTATTAGTACAAGTAGAATCAGTCCTATATTGTATATTTTGGATGGGTATGAGGGACTAGATTCTTGTTAGCGGAAGTATGAGTTGTCTTAACAAGTCGTGATGAGTTCCGATGTACTGCTAAGAATGGCGGGGTACGTTTTTCAAGAGCTGGTCCCTTCGTCAAGAAAAAATGTCTTACGAAGTGGTTTTTTTCTTCTGGAGGAGATAGTGTCTCTACGATAGTTTGTGTTAGAGACTCTCCTTATGTCAGTATATAGATGATTCGGACTCCAGGTAAACCCAGCTCGTATTTTTGATGATCTCTCGTCGGTTAGGCCTAGCTTGACTTTTGGGTGCTTCGATATGCTAGTGTCGTGTTTTGTATCGACGAAGATGACAGATTTTCCTGCAGCGGTTATGGCTACGTGAACTAACCTGATCACCGTAGTGCTGCATGGAACCATTCATGAAATCCTTTATATATCCATTGTAAATTAACTTTGGCTGATATTCTTCCTATGAATGAGTGAACGACAACTCAGGAAGGTAGCCATGTTGGATTTCGGTCATCGTCTGTTTTGATCACTGCCAAGAGAACAGATTATTTATCTTATTATCGGACAGTGACAGAGAGATCTCAATCCTGCTAGAAACCCCCTTTTCGTGGTTTCATAAGATGATGTATCATGACATTGAACTTTGATGTACTACCCATTATTTCTGCATGTGTCATGACTTCAGATCTGCTATGTATACCTACAAATTGTTATGTCAACAAAGCCTGATGTACTCGTATGTCCCAGTGTGTACGTCTGAATAAATTGAGTAAACTAAGATTCCAGCAGTCTGCATTGGTGCCTTGTAGACACATGTGTATGAGTGATTATATTGGTCAGCACACGAACAGTACACCATTCGCGGTAATCACACTCTACACTACTACTTCATACATACACCATCCTGCGTCGGCTGAAGTGACCAAGTTTAGGGCCTGCTTCCCCTGGAGCCTTTGCCTTCCCTAACTCAGGACTAGGGTGAGTTACCCATTTACAGCTGGGTAGACTGGAGCATGCCTGATCTCAACAACACACCACTCTTCCTTACAGAGCAGACAGACTGATACTTTACAGTGGTGTACTACAGGTGTAGTAAGAAATAACGTCTTTACAGTGGTGGCCAATGTGGGGTCCAGCTTACGCAGTTTTGTGTTGAGAATCACAGTTTACAGCTGAAAGAACATTTGTTTGAACACATCAACACCAGTAGGACAGCTTGACCTGTATTACCGATAGGATGCTGTATCTAGGTCAGCACTTGTTGACAGTTTTTCGCTGTACAGACAGTATTACACAGGACAGTGGTATCAAGTGTAGAAAATATCTGGAGCAATATTGTTGACATTTCTCAATGTACAGAAGAATCGCAGTGTTGCTGAATAAAGTGCATAGTTCATCGTGGGATCTTCATATGCTCAACAGAGAAAAAATTGACAGTGTAATAGTTTAAACTTAAGTCTATTACTGAATAAAGTGGCAAGTTAGTATTATTTAAATAAACTGTGCCTACTTTACAACACTATACTGGCAACACATTCCATTCATGACATAAAATGATATTGTATGCTATATGCTATTTATGCTTACATGTTATTTGTTGTGTATTAAATTAGTTTATATTCTGTGTGACTAGAACAGGAAATACCGAGTAATATTGGTCTTGTTCTGGCGTTCGATAGGGAGCAATTTCTTAATTGAAATTTGCTTGCAACATAGTTTGCAAATATTTGGTTAGTTGTGACGACTGTTTCATATTTGTATTTGTAACATTTTTTGTGTTCCTTAGTTTTGTTTGATTTGTTTGTATAATTGTAGGTCTCATCTTTCCTTTCATTTCAGTTTTTTACACCCTTATGTTTATACACTGTAGCGTTATTTGTCTTGTTATCTTATGGCAGTTATCATCACAGGTTCTGTGATCATTTTTTTTCATTTCCCCTATTTAATTTAATTTGATCTCTGCAAATGTTTTCAGATTGTCTTTTCTTGTTTGTCATTTGTAATGTCTGTAGTTGACATATGACGTATAGTGGTATACACTGATAGTATAGTACAGATCAGTACTTTCTGATTGTTATTGGGAGAGAGAAATATTTTTTTTTCACACGTACTCAAGTGATCTTTGATTACATTGAGGTATACAAGACCTTTGTAAGGCTTGTCTCCCAAAGTTATTGGTAAAGGGAAATATTTTTTTTTTCCACAGGTACTCAAGTGATCTTTGATTACATTGAGGTATACAAGACCTTTGTAAGGCTTGTCTCCCAAAGTTATTGGTAAAGGGAAATATTTTTTTTCCACAGGTACTCAAGTGATCTTTGATTACAGTGAGGTATACAAGACCTTTGTAAGGCTTGTCCCCACAGTATTTGAGATACAATTATTGTTGTCCACAGGTACTCAAGTTATCATTGGTTATTGTAAACCATACAAGTTTGGACTAAGACTAAGTCTAAGGTATAGACTTGTCTCCCATTAACAAAGAGAGTAATTTATTTACTTTTTCAGGTTTCTGATTTAAGAAGACAATATGTCTACCTTAGATTATTTCATTACACTAGGAAAATCTTTTGATAAGACTGGAAAAGACTTAGAACAATGGGCTGTTGCTCAATATGACAAAGCATTAGCTGCAGAAGAGAAAAAAATTGCTGCTGCTGTTGAAGAAAAAAAAATTGCTGCTGAGGAAAAAAAAGCTGCGGCTGAGGAGAGAAAACTTCAAATAGAAGAAAAAAAAGCTGCTGCAGAAGAAAGGAAAGCCTTAGCTGAAGAAAAAAGATTAGAAAAAGAAGCTGATACTGCTGCTGAACTTAAGAAATTGCAGATGCAAGTGGAGGAAAGGAGATTTGAGGCAGAACAGAAGAAATTAGAAGCTGCTGCAGAACAGAAAAAACTAGAAGTTGCTGCTGCTGCAGAACAGAAAAAACTAGAAGTTGCTGCTGCTGCAGAACAGAAAAAACTAGAAGCTGCTGCAGAACAGAAAAGATTAGATAGAGAAGCTGAAGAGAGAAAAGCAATAAGAGAACATGAGTTTGAATTAGAGAAATTAAAATTGACATGTATGAGTAATGTTAATCAGGCATCTGGTGGTAATGGTAAACCCTTTGTGTACAAGGTCAAAGTACCAGCGTTTAACCCTACCAGTGATGACATAACATTTTGGCTTTCTAGATTTGAACGGGCTTGTCGATCTCATAATGTTGACAAATCACAGTATGTGAATCAGTTGTCTGAAAATCTAAAAGGGGAGTCTCTGAGTAAGTTATATTTTGTTGAAGAGGCCGACAAAGACAATTATGATGCTGTTAGGGCAGCTTTGATAAAGAGATATCAGCTGTCTGAGGAAGGTTACCGTCTTTTGTTTAAAACAATGAGACCTGAGGTAGGTGTAGAATTCTCAGATTTCATCTCAAAAGCACGAATTACACTTTCACGATGGATTGAATTATCCAAAACAGAGAAAACATTTGATGGTCTTACAGATTTATTGCTAAGAGACAAGGTCATGTCTTCTGTAAATAAATCATTCCTAGAGTTCTTACATGAGCGTAAACCTAGTACAATAAAGCAAATGGAAGAATATTGTGACCAGTATGCCACGGCACACCCTGACATGATTCTTAGTAACTCTAACATTAAAGAGAGTATGCCAGTTGCTTCGGCAACAGAATATAATCAGAATTACTCACACAAATTCCAAGGAGCTAAAAATAAATTTGATAAAAAGGTTAATTGGAATAAATATCAAAACCAAGATAACCACTCAAATCAGGGTTCTTCTTCGAAGAACTGGAATCGGGCTGATAGTCCTCGACACGCGAGGGGTACCCATAATGTTAGAAATTCTCGGAAAGGGAGTAGCTATAGGAACTACCCAAGTGCTTCATGGAGACAAAAGAAACAATATTACAGGGATACTCAATATAACGAGCATGATGATTATGATCATGAATATTATGATTCAAACCCAAATAGGGGTTATAACAGAGGCAATAATAATTATAGAGACAATTATAACCGAGGTAGATCACAACACAAAAGACATGGTAAATCTTATTACCAGGCTAACTCTGCACAACAGGAGTTCCACGACACCGATAATCAGAATAATGATAAAAAAGACTCCAATAGTGTAGCAAATTCCGCTTTCGATTTTGCTAGAGCATCTGAGTGTTCGCAATGCAAAACATTATTCGATCCAACCACAGTTTCTACTTTAAGCTGCGGTCACCCACTTCCCGCTCTCCATGCGTCAATTGCGCATAATGGAAGGGGTGCTCTTGTCTTTAATAGGGGCCTAATAGATGGTACTCCGGTATCAATTCTTTTCGACTCGGGGTGCACTACCATTGGAGTGAGGCAATCACTCGTAAATCCTTCTCGAGCTACGGGCAATATAGTCAAATGTGTAACATTTGGTGGCACATTGGAGAAGTACTCCACTGCCATTATCAATATTGCTACACCTTTCTTTACAGGAGAGGTGCAAGCATGTCTCTTGCCGAATCCGATCGCTGATCTTATCATCGGTCGCATTCATGGAGTGAAAGAATGCACTCCACAGCAAATCTCTAATTGGGAAAATGTTAATATGCAATCTGCTAATGCAGTAATCACTAGGGCTCAAGCTCTCAATATGCCACAATCTTCACATTCTGAAGATAATGATGCGCAGATCCAAGATGATCCCTTGGAGATTTCACACGATTCCTTTATTAAACAGCAGGAAGATGATCCTACTCTAAAGAAATTCTTTACTCTGGCAACAAAAGGTGATCCGAATAAGGATACAAATCGTAAATCTTGGATTACGATGAAGAATGGCGTACTTGTACGTATGGTACAAGACTCCGCTAAGTCCATTCATTCTCAAATCCTTGTGCCTAAAAATATGAGAGTTAAAATTTTACAGCACGCTCATGATTCGCAGTGTGCTGGACATATGGGTTTTTTCCGTACTAAAGCTAGAGTTCTTCAATCTTTCTTTTGGCCTGCTGTGAATAAGGACATACGAATCTATTGTCGATCTTGTAAAGTATGTCAAGAGATTAAATCCAGAGGTCCACGCCATGATGCACCTATTCAGGCTGCAGACATTCCCATTCGGCCATTTCAAAAAATGGCGATAGACATCATTGGTCCATTTAAGATAAAGTCTGCTAGAGGACACCAATTTATTCTGACGTGTGTTGATATGTGCACACGTTGGCCGGAGGCTGTTCCTCTAAAGAGCATAACTACTGCTGATGTCGCAGATGCTCTTTGGTTAATATTTTCTCGTCTGGGGTTTCCAGCAGAAATATTATCCGACCATGGTACCCAACTTATATCGGATACCATGTCTCAAGTAATGTCGACTCTGAAGATAGAGAGATCGCTGAGTAGTATTTATCATCCTATGTCCAATGGGATGGTGGAACGTTTGAATAGAACTCTGAAAAACCTACTAGGTAAGATAACAGAAGATCATCCTCAGGATTGGGATAGGGTTTTACCCGCGGCTCTCTTTGCATATAGAGAGGTCGCCAACGAACATACAGGATTTTCTCCCTTTGAACTTGTCTTTGGCGCGAAACCGCGAGGTCCTATGTCCTTACTTCATGATCTTATAACTGCTGATAATATTGTCGATGACACAAAATCCTCTTATGAATATGTCATCGCACTTAGACACAAGATTATTGAAGCATGCAAATTGGCAACTGCTTCTTCTGAATTTGCGAAACAGAAGGCAAGGGAATTTGCCAATAAAAAGAGATGTTTGCGTCAACTTTGTCCAGGTGACAAAGCATTTGTCTTGCTACCTTGTAGGGAAAATAGACTTCTCATTTCTTGGAAAGGTCCGTACGATATAATATCAAAGGTTTCCGATGTTGA
This sequence comes from Oreohelix idahoensis, assembly GCA_024509875.1. Lineage (NCBI taxonomy): Eukaryota > Metazoa > Mollusca > Gastropoda > Stylommatophora > Oreohelicidae > Oreohelix > Oreohelix idahoensis. The sequence goes on along the minus strand of JAMPIV010010816.1, from coordinate 17,562 downwards.
CTATATCGTCGATATTGACGGGAAGCGTAAAACCTTCCACATCAACATGCTCACGGAATTCCATGAACGTCCTGATTATTTACAACCTGTTTTCCAGGCAACGGACGATTTTCCAGTCCAACATGGACAGTACTCATCTCTGTCAGTAATACAGGATGAGGAAACGAGTTTCTCGGATGTAAATTTACCTTTTCCAATGATTCCTCTTCACTCTAATGAATCATGGAAAGATGTTGCAATTTCTCCAGAATTATCTCCAGGAGAGCAGAAACAAGTTTCTACTATGTTAGAACAATTTCAGGATGTCCTTACTGACATTCCTGGTCAAACGGATGTCATTCAACATGACATTATTCTTACTGACCATAGTCCTATAAGAGTCAGACCGTATCCTATCCCGATACATTTCCAAGCACAGGTAGAGAAAGAGTTAGATGAGATGATAGAGTTAAAAATTATTGAACCATCCACATCAGCATATTCTTCGCCGATGGTTATAGTACGGAAAAAAGACAATAACATACGTCTTTGCGTGGATTATCGCAAATTGAATCAAGTGACTAAATTCGATGCTGAACCTATGCCTTTACTAGAAGAGCTACTTACGAGACTATCGAATTCTCACTTCTTTACTAAACTCGATTTGTCTAAGGGATATTGGCAAGTTCCACTATCCGAACACGCCAAACCGTTTACTGCTTTTTCGACGCCTAGGGGTCTATTCCAATGGAATTTCATGCCTTTCGGTCTTATGAACGCCCCTGCTACATTTGTACGCATGATGCGTCGAATCCTATCTCATCGCTCAGATGTCATTGCGTATCTTGATGACATCTGTCTTTTCAGTGATACTTGGAACGATCACTATAATGGTATAAATGAACTATTGTCTATCTTACGCGAGCATAACCTGACAGCGAAACCATCGAAAGCATGTATTGGTTTTAGCGAAATATCTTTCTTAGGACACCGTGTTGGTCATGGGTTCCTAAAAACAGAAGACCATAATACAAGTAAGATACTTAACATTTCTATTCCTAAGACTAAAAAGCAAGTACGAAGTCTCTTAGGTCTAATACAATTTTATGGACGATTCATACCGAATCTGTCCTCCATTATGTCACCTCTTTCTTCCTTGCTAAAGAAAGGGTCTCCTAATGTAGTCCATTGGACTCAAGAATGTCAATCCTCTTTGGATAAGGTTAAAACTATGTTTTCTACTTCACCTATCCTAGTATTACCTTCTAAGGATAAGACATTTATTCTTCGTAGTGACGCTTCATCCACCGGGATTGGAGCTGCACTAATGCAAGAGTACTCTGGAACTCTGCATCCTGTGATGTATATTTCTCGGAAATTAAATGCCGCAGAGAAGAATTACTCGGTCCTAGACCGTGAATTATTGGCTATGGTTTGGTCAATCCTTAAACTACAAAGATTTCTTCTGGGCGCGCATTTCATTGTGGAAACTGACCAGAAAGCTCTTACGGCTATTCAGAGTAAAAATCTGAAGAGCGCGAGATCAACGCGATACGCGATTGCTCTACAGCCATTTCATTTTTCGGTGCGAGCTATCCGTGGGTCAGAAAATGTGATGGCAGATATTTTGTCTAGATGCCCACATGATTCATAACTGTTATACAGCTTTGATACAATTGTTTCTATGTTGAAATGTGTACACATATGTAATATATCATATATTGATTGTAACACTACTTAGCGGTTCATGGATATTTATTCACCGCTGATTTTTTCAATGTTTTTCGTCTTTGATGATCATGATGTTAAGATATCTTAGATGGAATTTATGTATAAACTAATGTGGAAATTGTGTCATTGCTAATATTGTAGTATGCGTTGGTGACACCTCTCTGGAAATATTAATACTTAGAGAAGTGCTTTCTCTAAGGTCATAAAACTTATGCTTATCATCTGCGCATTGTTATTGGTGCGTTGTGAGCCTATTGTATGTTGCTCCTAGATGTATTTCAAAAAAAAAAAAGTACCATTTTTTTTTTTTCCGAGGGGTGTGGTAATCTGTTGCGTGCATATTTTTGACGCACATATTACAAAAAAATCGATATGGTTATTTAATATGGGAAAAATATAGTCATGCATCCATCTGTGTATGAAAATGCTGTTTATTGTAAAAGCGAGATAATCCATGTTTGATTCACACTTTTGATTATAGGAGTAATCGGTCTGGATATCGATCCAGCGCAAGAATAGTACGCTTGCGTTTGTACTTAATTTTAGGGCCAGAAAATATATTAATTTGCTTATTGTGTTTATGGCCTGAATTCATATGTATTACATATTATTAGTACAAGTAGAATCAGTCCTATATTGTATATTTTGGATGGGTATGAGGGACTAGATTCTTGTTAGCGGAAGTATGAGTTGTCTTAACAAGTCGTGATGAGTTCCGATGTACTGCTAAGAATGGCGGGGTACGTTTTTCAAGAGCTGGTCCCTTCGTCAAGAAAAAATGTCTTACGAAGTGGTTTTTTTCTTCTGGAGGAGATAGTGTCTCTACGATAGTTTGTGTTAGAGACTCTCCTTATGTCAGTATATAGATGATTCGGACTCCAGGTAAACCCAGCTCGTATTTTTGATGATCTCTCGTCGGTTAGGCCTAGCTTGACTTTTGGGTGCTTCGATATGCTAGTGTCGTGTTTTGTATCGACGAAGATGACAGATTTTCCTGCAGCGGTTATGGCTACGTGAACTAACCTGATCACCGTAGTGCTGCATGGAACCATTCATGAAATCCTTTATATATCCATTGTAAATTAACTTTGGCTGATATTCTTCCTATGAATGAGTGAACGACAACTCAGGAAGGTAGCCATGTTGGATTTCGGTCATCGTCTGTTTTGATCACTGCCAAGAGAACAGATTATTTATCTTATTATCGGACAGTGACAGAGAGATCTCAATCCTGCTAGAAACCCCCTTTTCGTGGTTTCATAAGATGATGTATCATGACATTGAACTTTGATGTACTACCCATTATTTCTGCATGTGTCATGACTTCAGATCTGCTATGTATACCTACAAATTGTTATGTCAACAAAGCCTGATGTACTCGTATGTCCCAGTGTGTACGTCTGAATAAATTGAGTAAACTAAGATTCCAGCAGTCTGCATTGGTGCCTTGTAGACACATGTGTATGAGTGATTATATTGGTCAGCACACGAACAGTACACCATTCGCGGTAATCACACTCTACACTACTACTTCATACATACACCATCCTGCGTCGGCTGAAGTGACCAAGTTTAGGGCCTGCTTCCCCTGGAGCCTTTGCCTTCCCTAACTCAGGACTAGGGTGAGTTACCCATTTACAGCTGGGTAGACTGGAGCATGCCTGATCTCAACAACACACCACTCTTCCTTACAGAGCAGACAGACTGATACTTTACAGTGGTGTACTACAGGTGTAGTAAGAAATAACGTCTTTACACATGCACACCATCTTAGCAGGCAGACGCTGGAGCTGGTTTGGCCACGTCCTCAGAAGAGACCCCGATGCTATCACAAGAACGGCTATACCATGGGCCCCTGAAGAAAAGTGAAAGAGAGGCCGACCAAAAACAACCTGACGGAGAACTGTGGAGGCTGAGATGCAAAGAATGAACCAGAGTTGGGGAACTTCACGAAGGATGGCCGCCGACCAAACAAAGTGGAAGCAGTTTGTTGCTGACCTACAAGACGCCACCAGGCGTGATGGCCACTCACTGCTTTGACAGTCGACGGCTAAGGATAAAAAAGGATGAAGACATTTTCATCTGATGGTTTTAGTGGGATCAAGTATTTTAATCTTTGGTCGTTTATATCTGAAAACTGGTATATATCGTGACAACAGGAAAAACTTAAGATAAAAGAGACAGAAGACGACAAAGAGAAAAGATTCTGAACAGTTTGACATCATGGAATGACATTAATAACAGAACTCATAAATGGTAATGGGGATAGAAAGTTTTAGAGAGACCAGATCCACTACACCACCAGGTAAGATACTTGAAAAAGAAGATCATTTTGTTTTCCCTTTTACTTAGAAACTGTATTCTGTCTGAGATGATCATTATTCTGTCTTTAGTGGTACTGATCTTAATTTTTTTTTAACTGGTATTTTATGGACCTGAAGTAAAATATACTCAGAAATTCCGCAAAAATTTGAAAAGTGGACACATTTCCGATTTTGTGTAATTCGTCACGACAACCGGATGTAACAATAAAAAGTTGGATGATCCGGTTAAATTGGAATGTCTGGTCGTACTGGCATATGTCGTGAAATATTCTAATCCACATATATAAATTATCAGGTAAATATAAAGCCTAACAAATAAATTCTAATAAAGAAAAGAGCAATGGTAAAATAACAGTGCTGTCACAAAGAATGTACTCGAAATCCCCCTTTGTTTTATGCTTCGTCTGCAAATTGTAACGTTTCCACGTTAAATATAAGCCACTGCATAAATACAAGCGTTTCCACTACACATTAAAACGGGTATTGCATTTCTAAGAAAAACATTGAGAGGCACACTGCGTAATGACCTAAATTAATCCTAACATTAATTATACTACGTTACCAAAACGAACGAACAGATGGACTCACATAGAAAGAGAGAGGGGCGAATGAAATCAGGAACGCATGCAACACGAAACACGTGTCTCGCTATTAATGCCACCCCCAACAAGCGTAACGCGATATACAATTACTACTATCACGCGTGTAAGGCCACATGCACTAACTTTTTTTTCAGACGGACAGTGATAAAAACACTAACCTTCCCAGAGTTAGGTTTTAAAATCCTGAAAAAACGCTTATTAGAAAAGATGACATTAGATGGGTTTACGTTTGAAAACATTACAGTACCCAGACAGCACATCTTCGAAACAGGAGGTAGAAGAAATTGCATATTTTGAACGCAGCCACTTAGCTCTTTTAAATTTGTATATTTGGGTTCCTTAGGGCTTGCTGACAAAGAATATGTAAAACGTTACGCAAATAGTCTAGGAATTAATAAATTATAACCAAAATAAAATAGTGGGGATGCCTGACAGCATGAAATCATTTCTGCTCATAAAATTTTTTTTATAACGTGTTTGAAAAAACCTTACGTTACGGAAATAGCCTACCATGTTAACTCCTAATTGATTGGAGCGCAACAAATATAAGACTAAACACGATTGGTCGGGCTATAAATACTATCTTTCGTTGTTATGGGAAACGAATAGTAGGAGTACTTTTTTGAAAAGATGTGTAGACGTGGTGTGATTGGTTAGAGCTGCGGATATACACAATTCAGAGCGTTAGTTCGAGACCACTAGTTCAAATAAGCTTGATAAGCAACAGTGCGTTGAAGCCAGCTCATATTTTTGCTAAATAAAAGCCTGGAACATAAGCAGATGGGAATTTGTGCCAGTATTTGTGCCAGAATTCATTGCTAGTCAACGTATCTGTGTATTTCCATGAATTGTGGTAGGTTTGAAATATTCAATATCTTTTAATGAAAATTGAATGTAAATTGTTAATTTATGCCTGTATATATGTGTAGTTCAGTAGCAAACATGATGTAAAGCCTATAATGCTCCAGCCTGAACAGAAGGTGTCGGAGGAAAGTAAAACGGCATGGAATGGCCAAACAGTACACTGACACCTAGATTATTGATTAGACAGAAATAATGCTGGAATTGCAGAGGCGTAGTAACCATTAGGGAGGGAAATACTGGTATAAAGTATTTCAGATGAAGCTGACAGTTGGCCTAACGCTCTGAACTCAATGTTTGTGATGTATTGTGCTCAGTGTAAAACTAGAGTATCAATTAGTTATGAAGTAGAAGGTACATCCTTCTTGTTTTCAGGGACCGTGGTCTTAACGTTATTGAGCAGCACCTGGTCAGAGCTTTGCTGAATCCAGAGTCGGACAGCATACTCCTTGGTCCATTTAGCTATCAGTGAGGTGTCTCCAGAGCCCAGGGGAGAAATCGAGCAGAGGAGTCTTTTCCTGCCGCCATCACGCAAGATAAGCTGATGTGGCCAGCTGAGCTCAACATTATGTACCCCATCTTAAAAAGACCTTGTAAAAATAACATTAAGAGGGGAATTTAATTGTTTTAATATCAGGAACTGAGAACATCTCCAATACTAGTTCCAATAAAGACAAACTATTGAAGTCATGATGACAAATACCAACAGAGCTTGAACAAAACAAAACCAGTATTACCTCATATTACTACTACACAACTGACACACATAGGATACTATTAAAAATATATGTCACTACAAGATTCATATTGATAAATTCTGTACATATAACTTGTAATTAAAATTGATTGTGATTCCTGGTTCCATTTGTATTTGAATCAGGACACATATACATTCATGACAGCAATGAATACATATTGTTATTTGAAAAGTTATCAGTGACTCCTTTAAGATATCCTTGTAGAGTGTTTTATGTATGTGAGTGTCACAGTGTTGTCAAGTGTAGTGGAATAAATTAAATTGTTATCTGTCTGTTGTTGTTTTGACTTACACTTCATCATACACATACCCTAGACATATAACGTAGTCATCACACTACTCCAGAATAATTCTGACTGAGATATAAATATATGTGGCAGCAAGTAAGGTTATCTATAATACACTACTCTTATTAGATATAGATACCTTCACAGCTGATCTCAGTCAGTACACTAAGTCCCCTATAAATATTTATAACATCCCACTTTACCACATATATTGGGGTCTCGCTCTTGGGATTTTGAATCTTTACCTATTAAAAATATTGGGGGTAATTCACTTCAGGGAAAATAAGAATTAAAAGGTATCCTTGGGTGGAATTAAATAAGGTTGAGCTCTCGGTGCCTGTGTTGTCCATTAGATATATATTTAGAGATTGAATTGTTAGTTAGACATTTTATAAACTTACCTGATAGACAATGGCGGACCTAGCCAAATTTCGATCTGCTGCTGTTCAGACTGCAAAAGAGTTAGGATTAGATGGGCAAGTTATGGTTGCCTATGTCACTACTGAATGTGACAAATTTATTGAACGCGAAGAAAGAAGGTTTGAAGCCGAAAGAAAGTTAGAGGCTGAAAGGGAAATTAAGAAGTTACAATTTGAGGCTGAGGCTGAGACTAAGAGGTTGCAGATTGAGGCTGAGAGGCTAAGAAGCATTGGAAGCAGGAAAGAAGACAGGCTTGCTGAAAAGGGAAGAGAAGAAATTAGCTGCAGAAAGGGAAGAGAAGAAATTAGCTGCAGAAAGGGAAGAGAAGAAATTAGCTGCAGAAAGGGAAGACAAGAGATTAGCTGCAGAAAGGGAAGCAGAAGATAAGAGATTACAAAGGGAACATGAGTTACGACTAAGGGAGTTTGAGTTTCAGGGCCATGCTCCTGAAAATGGTGCCAGTCCCTTTGCCTCTGATGCCACTGCTAGCCAAGGAGCCTCAACCTCAGCTATGAATTTTCATTTAGATCATTTTGTTGAGAAAGACGATGATATAGAGAGCTATCTAAATAGGTATGAACTATTAGCTACCACATATGGGTTAGAGAGAGAAAGGTGGAGCTTAAAGTTATCTCAGGGACTTCGTGGGGCAGCTTATGAAGTTTTTGCAAAAATGAGCAGAGGTGATCAGGAAAATTATGACATGCTAAAGCAGGCTCTTTTGTTAAGATATGAAAAGAATGCAGAATTTTATAGGAAAAAATTTAGGAATGCTAAACTACTGTCAGGTGAAACCTATCACCAGTTTTCTGCACGAATAGAGACATACTTGGAGAAATGGACTTCTCTGGGGAAAACCCAAGATCTTAAGGAAATGGTCCTTATAGAGCAATTAAGAGAGTCCATGGCTCCAGACCTGAGAAAGTTTCTCATGGAACAAGGTGCAGAGAGGCTGGGTGAGTTGCTAAATGTTGCTGAAAGGTATCAAGCAGCTCAAGCAGAGGTAACAGGTAATAAAAAGAAACAAGTGGATAACTTTAGGGCACCACAGAACTTTAATAAATTTGATCCTAGGGATCAAAACAAAGGTAAGCACCAATTTGATAGGCCACGGTATGAAAATAAAAATAAATTCCCACAATTCGATGAAAGGAAATATGATGAAAGAAAATCTTTCAACCAAGGAAAAAGGTGGTGTAAGAATTGTCAGATGGACAATCATGACACTGACCGTTGCAGAAGGAAACCTGTGTATATGGCAACCCTTCAGGTCAGGTCGACCTCAAGACAGGAGGAGGATATTATGTTGGATACCACTCCAGAAGAGATGAGGAAGGCACAGGCTGGGGATAAAACACTCAAGCCTTGTTTCAGAAAATTGTCAACTTGTCATACAACTCCAGGCAAGGGAGATTTTTACATGAAAAACAAGTTGATGTATAGGAAGACTGGAGCTAGATCCAAAGGTCAGGGACAGCTGGTACTTCCTAAAAGATATAGGGCAGACTTAATAAGGAGCCTACATGTGAAACCAGATGGGGACCATGAGAAGATAGGTACCATCATTCAAAAGGTGGCTCACAATTATTATTGGCCCAAAGCAAGATGGGACATTGAGAATTTTGTAGAAAGGTGTAGCATAGCACATGAGGGAACACCCACAAGTGGGAACATTGATCAGGACCTGGACACGCCACGGGGCAAAATTAGGCCTGATAATAAAAAGAAAAATAGATTTGATAAAGTGGACCAAATGGAATGGGAAGCCCCTTTTCACGGACAAGCTTCACTTAACTGTTTTACAATGGCCACTATGCGGAGAGTGCAAAAAGATGTCTTACCCCAGGATAAGCCGAAAATCCCTCAATCGGACTTAAACAAACTGGAGGAAGAAGATGTAGAGAGGAAATCTCTCATCAAGAATTTTAAGTGGGGAGAAAGCCCCAAAAGAAAAATTGGTAGCGGTCGTTTTGTGAATGATAATTCTGGGAGGAAAAATCATCACTATAAAGCTTCGAGTGGAAGAGACCATACCGGTGCATGGACAAATAGGTCCACAAAAATAAAGGTCCACATGTAGCTTTGTTAAGAACGTGGACTGATGAAAAGGCAGAGGAAAACATTACATCTTCATACCAATATGTGAATGAGCTGACCACTCGTTTAAAAACTGGCTGGAAACTTGCCAATGAAAATTTGAAACAAGCCAGGAAGAAACATGCTGCCTATTATAACAGGAAGGCGAAAGACAGAAATTTGGCTGTGGGAGAGAAGGTACTGCTTCTTTTGCCCGGGAGTCAGAATAAGTTACAAATTGGATGGCAGGGTCCATATACAGTTCTAGAGAACGTGTCTAGAACAAATTATAAGATAGATAAGAAGGGGAAAGAAAAAATCTATCATGTGAATCTCCTGAAGAAATATTTGGAAAGAGAACATCAGGAAGAGATAGACTATCTGTTGAAGGAAGGAATTATTTCGCACAGTGAATCCTCATATAGTTCCGGTGTTGTACTCTTAAGGAAGCCCTCTGGAGAACATAGACTCTGTATAGATTACAGGAGACTGAATGCTATTACAGAAGGACAGGTGGATCCATTGCCGGATACAAATCAGCTGTTTGCCAGACTAAATAAAGCTAAATATTTCTCAAAAGGGGATCTGAGTAAAGGATACTATCAGATTCCAGTAAAGCCTGAGGTTAGACCATACCTAGCTTTTAGTACCTCAGAAGGACACTATGAGTTTAATAGATTGCCATTTGGATTGAAGAATGCGCCTAGTGTCTTCTCTAGAATGATGAGAAAATTGTTGGATGTAAACATTTCGGAGGAACGTAATGAATCCCTGAGTTGCCTCTTTGATTGAGGATATTCCGAATGTTTCATACAGGATAATAAGAAGATTATGGGATCCACTACGAAAACTCTGCTATCACCAGGTATATGTTATCTCCTCATAACGTACATTTTGAGGGAAATATAATATTCTCTGGACATGTCATTGCGCAGACTCAGAGAAGAGAAATGGTGAATACGGGTTGCGAAGCAGCATTAAGACAAGCACTCACACTTGCGGCTGTTCAGTAACATAACCGAAATATATTATTGGTTGTAGAAGTCTGAGGCAGATTTCATGAGTAGTGCCTACTCTGAATGGACCCAACTACATAAAACCATGATAGCACCACAGCAGAGTAAAGTCAAGTTGACTTACATTTATCTATGTGTATATAGAATAAAGGACTGACATGGGATGTCTGTTTTAAGAGGGGAGGTGTCGTGAAATATTCTAATCCACATATATAAATTATCAGGTAAATATAAAGCCTAACAAATAAATTCTAATAAAAAAAAAGAGCAATGGTAAAATAACAGTGCTGTCACAAAGAATGTACTCGAAATCCCCCTTTGTTTTATGCTTCGTCTGCAAATTGTAACGTTTCCACGTTAAATATAAGCCACTGCATAAATACAAGCGTTTCCACAACACATTAAAACGGGTATTGCATTTCTAAGAAAAACATTGAGAGGCACACTGCGTAATGACCTAAATTAATCCTAACATTAATTATACTACGTTACCAAAACGAACGAACAGATGGACTCAAATAGAAAGAGAGAGGGGCGAATGAAAATCAGGAACGCATGCAACACGAAACACGTGTCTCGCTATTAATGCCACCCCCAACAAGCGTAACGCGATACACAATTACTACTATCACGCGTGTAAGGCCACATGCACTAACTTTTTTTCAGACGGACAGTGATAAAAACACTAACCTTCCCAGAGTTAGGTTTTAAAAAAACCTGGAAAACGCTTATTAGAAAAGATAACATTAGATGGGTTTACGTTTGAAAACATTACAGTACCCAGACAGCACATCTTCGAAACAGGAGGTAGAAGAAATTGCATATTTTGAACGCAGCCACTTAGCTCTTTTAAATTTGTATATTTGGGTTCCTTAGGGCTTGCTGACAAAGAATATGTAAAACGTTACGCAAATAGTCTAGGAATTAATAAATTATAACCAAAATAAAATAGTGGGGATGCCTGACAGCATGAAATCATTTCTGCTCATAAAATTTTTTTATAACGTGTTTGAAAAAACCTTACGTTACGGAAATAGCCTACCATGTTAACTCCTAATTGATTGGAGCGCAACAAATATAAGACTAAACACGATTGGTCGGGCTATAAATACTATCTTGCGTTGTTATGGGAAACGAATAGAAGGGGTACTTTTTTGAAAAGATGTGGAGACGTGGTTTCATTGGTTAGAGCTGCGAATATACACAATTCAGAGCGTTAGTTCGAGACCACTAGTTCAAATAAGCTTGATGAAGCAACAGTGCGTTGAAGCCAGCTCATATTTTTGCTAAATAAAAGCCTGGAACATAAGCAGATGGGAATTTGTGCCAGTATTTGTGCCAGAATTCATTGCTAGTCAACGTATCTGTGTATTTCCATGAATTGTGGTAGGTTTGAAATATTCAATATCTTTTAATGAAAATTGAATGTAAAATTGTTAATTTATGCCTGTATATATGTGTAGTTCAGTAGCAAACATGATGTAAAGCCTATAATGCTCCAGCCTGAACAGAAGGTGTCGGAGGAAAGTAAAACGGCATGGAATGGCCAAACAGTACACTGACACCTAGATTATTGATTAGACAGAAATAATGCTGGAATTGCAGAGGCGTAGTAACCATTAGGGAGGGAAATACTGGTATAAAGTATTTCAGATGAAGCTGACAGTTGGCCTAACGCTCTGAACTCAATGTTTGTGATGTATTGTGCTCAGTGTAAAAAGAGAGTATAAATTAGTTATGACGTAGAAGGTACATCCTTCTTGTTTTCAGGGACTGTGGTCTTAACGTTATTGAGCAGCACCTGGTCAGAGCTTTGCTGAATCCAGAGTCGGACAGCATACTCCTTGGTCCATTTAGCTATCAGTGAGGTGTCTCCAGAGCCCAGGGGAGAAATCGAGCAGAGGAGTCTTTTCCTGCCGCCATCACGCAAGATAAGCTGATGTGGCCAGCTGAGCTCAACATTATGTACCCCATCTTAAAATGACCTTGTAAAAATAACATTAAGAGGGGAATTTAAGTGTTTTAATATCAGGAACTGAGAACATCTCCAATACTAGTTCCAATAAAGACAAACTATTGAAGTCATGATGACAAATACCAACAGAGCTTGAACAAAACAAAACCAGTATTACCTCATATTACTACTACACAACTGACACACATAGGATACTATTAAAAATATATGTCACTACAAGATTCATATTGATAAATTCTGTACATATAACCTGTAATTAAAATTGATTGTGATTCCTGGTTCCATTTGTATTTGAATCAGGACACATATTCATTCATGACAGCAATGAATACATATTGTTATTTGAAAAGTTATCAGTGACTCCTTTAAGATATCCTTGTAGAGTGTTTTACGTATGTGAGTGTCACAGTGTTGTCAAGTGTAGTGGAATAAATTAAATTGTTTATCTGTCTGTTGTTGTTTTGACTTACACTTCATCATACACATACCCTAGACATATAACGTAGTCATCACACTACTCCAGAATAATTCTGACTGAGATATAAATATATGTGGCAGCAAGTAAGGTTATCTATAATACACTACTCCTATTAGATATAGATACCTTCACAGCTGATCTCAGTCAGTACACTAAGTCCCCTATAAATATTTATAACATCCCACTTTACCACAGCATAGAAAACAGACTCGACTAAAGCAGTGGTTCTTGCATGCACCCCCAAAAAGTGCAAGACTCGACATCTGTGTGTGCGAGACATGCTAGATACATAATAATAATAATAAGGAAAATGAATCATTATATACACAACATAATACACAGAACTCAAATATATTTGTACAAAACAGAACTTTGACAACGTGACTTCAATACCCAGTCTTAGTCAAATTGCTGAAATAATATTTTCTGAAACATAATTGAAAAGAGGCAGCAGCAGAAGGTGTATTAATCTAGTAAACACTTAATTACTGTCAAATGCAAAATGCTTAATTTTCATATATTCTAACATTCATTTTAAAATTTAAAACATATTTAAAGTTATTTAACTATCATTCTGTAGTTATGAATATATTGTACCTTAAAATATTGGCCTTCTTCAAAAGGTTTCAAAGATTGCGGCAGGTAATCTATAACATCATTATTTCCCCTTTCGCCCCTGATGGAGCACGGAGCTACATTTCCAGCAGGCACCCCCTGCAGGAAGCCTGCGACAAGCATTCATGTGCTGTTGCATGGGTGGTTTTTGTGGCAATATCTTTTAATGATGAGTTGCCAGCTTTATACACAACCACATATTGGTCGCCTCTTACGACACGGACCCCTCAGGAATGTCTACATCTGTATGCAAAAAAAAAAAAAAAAAAAAAAAACCTTATTAAAACCCCGGAAATTACCAATAAAAGAACTCATAATTCATATACCTCTAACGACCAGTGTCTCAATTTCCCTGGCTCACCACATGCATTAAATAATTCAAGAAAAGGAAGTTTTTTTTCTTTTAACTTCATAAAAAGCACATATATCTTTTTCTGGTTAATTTCTTGTGATGCTATTAAGGGGTGTGGGGCATTTGTTTTATTTTAATTTGTTTTATTTAAATTAAAATTTTGCCTCGTTTTGGCGAGGGACGCTCGGTTCAACCTAGACACAGGGTTTGTCGGTTATATTAAGGCTCATTTGACACCTAAAAGGTTGAGAAGCACTGTACTAGAGCAACTATTTTGTAATTACATACACAGGCTTTCTGCTTGACAGAAACAAGTCCGGACTGAATTTCTGGCAAAGATGTCTAACACAGATGCTACCTTCGGCCACAAGGCATTTTGTGTTATCAAATTATATCTCAGGGTAAGATCATATTTGTTTCCTCACGGATACCTGAATATCTGAGCTCGTAACATAGCGATGCTATCATAATATAACTGACGATAAGGAAGGGCCCTGCCCTCGTGAGAATAATAAAATATATATTTTAAGATTTAACCTCCAAAAAAGCAAACAAATGTGAGTAAATTCTTCAAGGTGAGATAAAGCAAATGAATTCTATTTTTGAAGAGATAGAGAAACCAAAGAGCAGAAATAACACTAAATATAGCTCCAGTTCTAAAATTGGTTTGGTTTGGTTTTTAAGGACTATCTTCATTGCACACGGACTACTCCATCAGTGCTCTGATCTCCTCCCTTAGATCACACAAGGAGGATCTCCTGCTTCCACTTTGCACAAATTCCGTAGCACCAGCGAGAATCACAATGTATGTACATAGGAATCACACATTCTATAAATATTTTTGCGGTGGGTAGGTTTCTAAATTTTAAATTTTGCCAGGGCAGCGGCCTGATAGGCCTACTCTTTACGATTCCTAACTTTCGTGGGATTTTTAACGTGCACAACTTGCACACGGGACCTCCAATTGTTTCGCAATTTTCCGAGAAGACTAGTCATCCGATCTTGCTACACAGGAGACCAAGGGAGATTATGACCTCAGGACCACTGGTTCTGGAAAACAATTTCCATAAATTTTATTCCCTCAACTGTGAATCTAACCCGGTACCTCTAGAACTCGAGGCGGACGCCATACATCTTAGCCACTCCGACCCCCAATTCTAAGATAACCAACAACAACGCCAGTCCTGCCTTTGTTGCATTCATGACCCTTGAGATTCTCACGGAGCAACGGTCTTCAGCAAACACATGCTAAGTCTTCCTGTCCGGTGCCATTGGTTCCCTGTCTTTCCCTCCCTTCCTCATGCATTTGACTCCCCGTCTCCATTTCTCTTCTCCGTTTGTTTGTTTTAATCTCCATCTCCTTCAGTTACCCTTGGGTTTGCAGAATAAGAACTTCCCTGTAATACTAGCAACAGATGTCCTCAATGTGTACCCCATTGGGTTTCTTTTTCTTTAGAATAAGTTTTTGTGGCTTTAACTTGACCACATGTATATTTCCTATTATAGGCCTTTAGCAAACTTATGCTAAGTCTTCCTGTCACGTGTTTTCCGCTCCAGGTTATTCCTTGTCTTCTTCATCCCCTTCGTTTCTGTCTCTTGTTTCTTCTTCTTCTTCTTCTTCTTCTTCTTCTTCTTCTTCTTCTTCTTCTTCTTCTTCTTCTTCTTCTACTCCTCCTCCTCTCTTCTTTGATCCGTAGCTGCCGACTGTCAAAGTAGTCAGTGGCCATCACGCCCGGTGGCGTCTTGTAGGGCAGCAACAAACACAGCTCTGGTTGATTCTTCGCATCTCGGCCTTCACAGGTCTCCATCAAGTTGTTTTTGGTCGCCTCTCTTTCGCTTTCCTTCAGGGGTCATTAGTCCATAGCATGTGTTCTTTGGTCTCCCCCTACGGGATGATAGAACATTGACCGGGTTAATGGATACTGTATTGCTCTTTTTTAGAACTCAGATTCATGCAATTTGTAATTTAATTATGTTGCTAAATATCAGTTTTGCAACGGTATACCGTCGGTCTGTCTCATGCGCCTCTCATCGCCCTTGAGTTTCTCCCTCAAAAGAAATGAATGTGAACCTGCTTCTCTCATGGAAGCGACATTCTTTGAGCATGTATTCCATTTGTTTTTAATGTCTTCTTCATATGTCTGATTGTCGTACGGTAGGCTAATTGGTTCATTGGGCCCAGTCTAGGTAAATAGTAAAGGTTGGCTGATACACGAGAAATGTATAGAAAATAGATTTCACGGGTAGTAGGTTGAGGGAAAGATATGTCTCTGGGGTGAGTAGGTTTCTCTCATCCAGCCTATCCGTACAACTGTTCTTTGTTATAAGACAGTCTTTGCCCCCCTATCAAAAATAAGAACAGGTTACTTTACACACACACAACAATATGTGACAACAAGACACACAAACGTGAACAAACTAAGGATAAATGGGTATGGGTCTGACCAACAAACAAAATTAAGTTTTCTTGTTGTTTATTATCACTAAACTGTTTACAACATCAAATACCCAAAGATATCAAGAAAATCATTTACATTTAGAGGAAGTAAAGAAGAATGGTGCGCCTTCACCGTATAAAGGAAAATAACCCAAAGAAAATATTTATCCAAAGGTTGAAGGTTAGCACTAGGTTTACAGAATAACAATATTGGTACAATAAAAGACCATGTAAAGTAAACAAAATCAAACAACCAAAAATTAATAGATAATTTCCAGCAACAATAAAATCATCACACGCTCTCTCATTCATGTGGCCACCTCTTTCACTCTTACCTATTTTGTATTCTTCCCTTGGGTCTGTGGTATCCCTTGGTAAATTTATTCCACGAACATAATCCCTATTTTTACTGTTGACTAATGTTTCAAACCAGCTGTAGAGGATACAAATTGGCCCCAGTTCATCCCAAAAAAACTAATGAGGTGAACGCCGAATTAGTTTACTTCCACGATGAATCCTGGTGACGATATGAGTCATAAAGGGGTGTCGTCATTGTTCTAAAACCTAGCACTGTTCATCCGATGGGTGCACAGGGGAATGTGAGTATAGACACAGGAACTACAACTGAATATTTCCGTTGCGACAACTCTTGAAGTGTTGAAGGTGGGCGGGGAAAAACAGTCTTGTTTCCTGCTCGGTCTGGAACTTCTATCTGGATATAGGGTTACTACAAATATTGAATAGTGTGAGAATCCTTGGTGTTTAACGTTTTAAGAGAGGGGAACACTTTTAGAAAACTGGAAAAATCCGGTTGCTTCAAATGTTACAAATTATGATGATGGATTTTCTGTCGGCCGACTCTTTGCAAGATCGCCAGTCCTGCACGGTGTATATATTAGTACTCCACTTGAATTACAACTGTCAGGTGTTGGGGAAAATGATAATAATGTTTCAGGTATACGCCACTGTTGGCTGATAAAAATATTATCCTGTATTTTGTAAGTCCAGTAGTATAATTTATAGTCATACAGTATCTTCGGCTAGTACACACTTAACCATGGAAGCGAAAAGAAAAAGAAAAGACAAGACCGCTGGTCTTCCGCTGGGGATCAGGTCATAAAATTCAGAATGAAAATCTCCACGAATCACTTTGTTTTACACCACCTGTGGGCACGGCGGGTGTGACGGTCGGATGGAAAGGGACGTGAAATGGTGGGACGGGAAAGACTTGGGGGGACGGCGGGGGGCGCGTGTAGAGCGTTCGGTCTCACGGACCGCTGGCGTGTGCGCCCCTGGTGGGACTACTTGGTTAGGGACGTGGGTAGACCGCATGGTCGCGAGCGCTTGGGTCGTTAACTTCTCCATTTCCTCATTTTTCCTTGCCCGTTTTGGATTGCCTGTGATGTTTTTTTCCTTAAGTCGTGGGGGGTTGGTTTCCACCCTCACCACGCAACCCGATCCCACCATCCCCTCCCAAACACCCGCATCATATTAAATAATGAAAAATACCAATACAACCAAAATTATAATAGACAATAAATAACAAACTTAATACCATACATAAAACTACCTGATATATAATACCTATATTATAATAAAAAAGAATAAAAAAAAAAAAATAAAATACTTAGGCAGAATTATAACTAGTCATT